>CM056200.1:126604635-127272135 GCA_029692085.1 Gymnothorax javanicus | reverse complement strand
GAAAAAAAAAATTTCCCCCCCAAAAAACCAAAAAAAAAAAAAACCCCCCAAACCCCAGAAAAAAAAAAAAAAAAAAAAACCCCCAAAAAAAAACCCCCAAAAAAAAAAAAAAAACCCTTAAAAAGCAACAGAATTCAACACAACACATCAGCAATTTATCACAACTGAATAGAAATTCATCAAATGCAACAGCAATTCAAACATCACACCAGCAATTCATCACAACACAACAGCAATTCAACACAGCGCACCAGCAATTCATCCAACGCAACAGCAATTCATCACAACGCAACAGCAATTCATCAGCGCAACAGCAATTCACACATCACAGCAGCAATTCATCACAACTGCGCGCAACAGCAATTCACCGTCACAGCAGCAATTCATCACAACACAACAGCAATTCAACACAGCGCACCAGCAATTCATCACAACGCAACAGCAATTCATCACAACGCATCAGCAATTCAACACAACACAACAGTAATTCATCACAACACAAAAGCAATTCATCAGAACACAAAGGCAATTCATCACAACGCAATAGCAATTCACACAACACAACAGCAATTCATCACAACACAAGAGCATTTGATCACAACACAACAGCAATTCATCACCACGTACCAACAATTCATCACAACACAACAGCAAAACATGACAACACAACAGCAATTCATCACAATGCAACAGCAATTCATCACAACACACCAGCAATTCATCACAACACACCAGCAATTCATCACAACACAACAGCAATTCAACACAGCGCACCAGCAATTCATCACAACGCAACAACAATTCATCACAACGGAACAGCAATTCATCACAACACAACAGCAATTCTCCACAGCACACCAGCAATTCACAACACAACAGTAATTCATCACAACGCAAGAGCAATACACATCACAACAGCAATTCATCACAACGCAACAGCAATTCATCACAACACACCAGCAATAAATCAGAACACAACGGCAATTCATCACAACGCAATAGCAATTCGCACAACACAACAGCAATTCATCACAACACAACAGCAATTCATCACAACATACCAGCAATTCATCACAACACAACAGCAATTCATCTCAACACACCAGCAATTCATCACAACACACCAGCAATTCATCACAATGCAATAGCAATTCATCACAACACACCAGCAATTCATCACAACTAAACAGAAATTCATCACAATGCAACAGCATTTCACACAACGCAACATCAATTCATCAAAAAACACGAGCAATTCATCACAACACAACAGCTATTCATAACAACACACCAGCAATTCATCACAACTGAACAACAATTCATCACAACATGACAGCAATTCATCACAACACACCAGCAATTCATCACAACACACCAGCAATTCATCACAACACACCAGCAATTCATCACAACACAACGGCAATTCATCACAATGCAATAGCAATTCATCACAACACACCAGCAATTCATCACAACTAAACAGAAATTCATCACAATGCAACAGCATTTCACACAACGCAACATCAATTCATCAAAAAACACGAGCAATTCATCACAACACAACAGCTATTCATAACAACACACCAGCAATTCATCACAACACAACGGCAATTCATCACAGGGCAATAGCAATTCTTCACAACACAACAGCAATTCACACAACACAACAGCAATTCATCACAACGCAACAGCAATTCATCACAACGCAACAGCTATTCACACAACGCAACAGCAATTCATCACAACACACCAGCAATTCATCACAACACTACAGCAATTCATCACAGCGCACCAGCAATTCATCACAACACAACAGTAATGTATCACAACACAACAGCAATTCATCACAACACATCAGCAATGCATCACAACACAAAAGCTATTCATCACAACTGAACAGCAATTCATCACAACGCAACAGAAATTCATCAAAATACACCAGAAATACATCACAACTCACCAGCAATTAAGAACAGCATAACAGCAATTCATCACAATGCAACAATAATTCACACAACACAACAGTAATTCATCACAATACAAAAGCAATTCATCACAACACAACAGCAATTCACACAACACAACAGCAATTCATCACAACACACCAGCAATTCATCACAACACAACAGCAATTCATCACAACACACCAGCAATTCATCACAACACACCAGCAATTAATCACAATACAACGGCAATTCATCAAAATGCAATAGCAATTCATCACAACAAACCAGCAATTCATCACAACACAACGGCAATTCATTACAACGCAATAGCAATTCACACAACGCAACAGTAATTCATCCCAACACACCAGCAATTAATCACAACACAACAGCTATGCATCACAATAAACCAGCAATTCATCACAACACAACGGCAATTCATCACAATGCAATAGCAATTTATCACAACACAACTGCAATTCATTACAACGCAATAGCAATTCACACAACGCAACAGCAATTCATCCCAACACACCAGCAATTCATCACAACACAACAGCTATTCATCACAATAAAACAGCAATTCATCACAACACAATGGCAATTCATCACAAAGCAATAGCAATTCATCACAACACAACAGTAATTCACACAACACAACAGCAATTCATCACATCACACCAGCAATTCATCACAACACAACAGCAATTCATCAGAACACGACAGCAATTCATCTCAACAAAACAGCAATTCATCACAATACAACGGCAATTCATCACAATGCAATAGCAATTCATCACAACACACCAGCAATTCATCACAACACAACGGCAATTCATCACAACGCAATAGCCATTCACACAACGCAACAGCAATTCTTCACAACACACCAGCAATTCTTCACAACACAACAGCTATTTATCACAATAAACCAGCCATTCATCACAACACAATGGCAATTCATCACAAAGCAATAGCAATTCATTACAACACAACAGCAATTCACACAACACAACAGCAATTCATCACAGCGCACCAGCAATTCATCACAACACAACAGTAATTTATCACAACACAACAGCAATTCATCACAACACACCAACAATGCATCACAACACAAAAGCAATTCATCACAACTGAACTGCAATTCATCTCAACGCAACAGCAATTCATCAAAATACACCAGAAACATATCACAACACACCAGCAATTCATCACAACACAACAGCAATTCATCAAAATACACCAGAAACATATCACAACACACCAGCAATTCACACAACTCAACAGCAATTCATCACAATACAAAAGCAATTCATCACAACACAACAGCAATTCATCACAACACACCAGCAATTCATCACAACACAACAGCAATTCATCACAACACACCAGCAATTCATCACAACAGACCAGCAATTCATCACAATACAACGGCAATTCATCACAATGCAATAGCAATTCATCACAACACAACTGCAATTCATTACAACGCAATAGCAATTCACACAACGCAACAGCAATTCATCCCAACACACCAGCAATTCATCACAACACAACAGCTATTCATCACAATAAAACAGCAATTCATCACAACACAATGGCAATTCATCACAAAGCAACAGCAATTCATCACAACACAACAGTAATTCACACAACACAACAGCAATTCATCACATCACACCAGCAATTCATCACAACACAACAGCAAGTCATCACAACACGACAGCAATTCATCTCAACACAACAGCAATTCATCACAATACAACAGCAATTCATCACAATGCAACAGCAATTCATCACAACACACCAGCAATTCATCACAACACAACGGCAATTCATCACAACGCAATAGCCATTCACACAAAGCAACAGCAATTCTTCACAACACACCAGCAATTCTTCACAACACAACAGCTATTTATCAGAATAAACCAGCCATTCATCACAACACAATGGCAATTCATCACAAAGCAATAGCAATTCATCACAACACAACAGCAATTCACACAACACAACAGCAATTCATCACAGCGCACCAGCAATTCATCACAACACAACAGTAATTTATCACAACACAACAGCAATTCATCACAACACACCAACAATGCATCACAACACAAAAGCAATTCATCACAACTGAACAGCAATTCATCTCAACGCAACAGCAATTCATCAAAATACACCAGAAACATATCACAACACACCAGCAATTCATCACAACACAACAGCAATTCATCAAAATACACCAGAAACATATCACAACACACCAGCAATTCACACAACTCAACAGCAATTCATCACAATACAAAAGCAATTCATCACAACACAACAGCAATTCATCACAACACACCAGCAATTCATCACAACACAACAGCAATTCATCACAACACACCAGCAATTCATCACAACTCAACGGCAATTCATCACAATGTAATAGCAATTCATCACAACACACCAGCAATTCATCAGAACACAAAAGCAATTCATCACAATACAATAGCAATTCTTCACAACACACCAGCAATTCATCACAACTGAACAGCAATTCATCACAATGCAACAGCAATTCATCACAACACAACAGCTATTCATCACAAAACACCAGCAATTCATCACAACAGAACGGCAATTCATCACAAAGCAATAGCAATTCATCACAACACAACAGCAATTCACACAATGCAACAGCAATTCATCACAACAAACCAGCAATTCATCACAACACAACAGCAATTCATCACAACACACCAGAAATTCATCACAATACAACGACAATTCATCCTGGCGCTATAGCAATTCATCACAACACACCAGCAATTCATCACGACACAGAAGCAGTTCATCACAACGCAACAGCAATTCATCACAACACAACAGCAATTCATCACAAGACAACAGCAATTCATTACAACACAACAGCATTTCATCACAAGACACCAGTAATTCATCACAACACACCAGCAATTCATCACAACGCAACAGCAATTCATCACAACAAAAACATCAATTCATCACAACACACCAGCAGTTCATCACAACGCAACAGCAATTCATCACAACACAACAGCAATTCATCACAACACACCAGCAATTCATCACAACACAGAAGCAGTTCATCACAACACAACAGCAATTCATCACAACACAACAGCAATTCAACACAACACATCAGCAATTTATCACAATTGAATAGAAATTCATCAAAATGCAACAGCAATTCAAACATCACACCAGCAATTCATCACAACACAACAGCAATTCAACCCAGCGCACCAGCAATTCATCAAAAAGCAACAGCATTTCATCACAACGCAACAGCAATTCATCACAACGCAACAGCAATTCATCACAACGCAACAGCAATTCACACATCACAGCAGCAATTCATCACAACACAACAGCAATTCAACACAGCGCACCAGCAATTCATCACAACGCAACAGCAATTCATCACAACGCATCAGCAATTCAACACAACACAAGAGTAATTCATCACAACGCAACAGCAATTCACACATCACACCAGCAATTCATCACAACGCAACAGCAATTCATCACAACACAACAGCAATTGATCACAACACAACAGCAATTCATCACAACGTACCAACAATTCATCACAACACAACAGCAAAACATGACAACACAACAGCAATTCATCACAATGAAACAGCAATTCATCACAACACACCAGTAATTCATCACAACACAACAGCAATTCAACACAGCGCACCAGCAATTCATCACAACGCAACAACAATTCATCACAATGGAACAGCAATTCATCACAACACAACAGCAATTCTCCACAGCACACCAGCAATTCACAACACAACAGTAATTCATCACAATGCAAGAGCAATACACATCACAACAGCAATTCATCACAACGCAACAGCAATTCATCACAACACACCAGCAATTAATCAGAACACAACAGCAATTCATCACAACGCAATAGCAATTCACACAACACAACAGCAATTCATCACAACACAACAGCAATTCATCAGAACATACCAGCAATTCATCACAACACAACAGCAATTCATCACAACACACCAGCAATTCATCACAACACACCAGCAATTCATCACAACTGAACAACAATTCATCACAACATGACAGCAATTCATCACAACACACCAGCAATTCATCACAACACACCAGCAATTCATCACAACACAACGGCAATTCATCACAATTCAATAGCAATTCATCACAACACACCAGCAATTCATCACAACTTAACAGCAATTCATCACAATGCAACAGCATTTCACACAACGAAACATCAATTCATCAAAAAACACGAGCAATTCATCACAACACAACAGCTATTCATAACATCACACCAGCAATTCATCACAACACAACAGCAATTCACACAACACAACAGCAATTCATCACAGCGCACCAGCAATTCATCGAAACACAACAGTAATTTATCACAACAAAACAGCAATTCATCACAACACATCAGCAATGCATCACAACACAAAAGCTATTCATCTCAACTGAACAGCAATTCATCACAACGAAACAGAAATTCATCAAAATACGCCAGAAATACATCACAACTCACCAGCAATTCAGAACAACATAACAGCAATTCATCACAATGCAACGATAATTCACACAACACAACAGTAATTCATCACAACACAAAAGCAATTCATCACAACACAACAGCAATTCACACAACACAACAGCAATTCATCACAACACACCAGCAATTCATCACAACACAACAGCAATTCATCCAACACAACAGCAATTCATCACAACACACCAGCAATTAATCACAATACAACGGCAATTCATCACAATGCAATAGCAATTCATCATAACACACCAGCAATTCATCACAACACAACGGCAATTCATTACAACGCAATAACAATTCACACAACGCAACAGCAATTCATCCCAGCACACCAGCAATATATCACAACACAATAGCTATGCATCACAATCAACCAGCATTTCATCACAACACAATGGCAATTCATCACAAAGCAATAGCAATTCATCAAAACACAACAGTAATTCACACAACACAACAGCAATACATCAAAATACAACGGCAATTCATCAAAATGCAATAGCAATTCATCATAACACACCAGCAATTCATCACAACACAACGGCAATTCATCACAACGCAATAGCAATTCACACAACGCATCAGCAATTCTCACACAACACACCAGCAATTCTTCACAACACAACAGCTATTTATCACAATAAACCAGCCATTCATCACCACACAATGGCAATTCATCACAAAGCAACAGCAATTCATCACAACACAACAGCAATTCACACAACACAACAGCAAATCATCAAAGCGCACCAGCAATTCATCACAACACAACAGTAATTTATCACAACACAACAGCAATTCATCACAACACACCAGCAATGCATCACAACACAAAAGCAATTCATCACAACTGAACAGCAATTCATCACAACGCAACAGCAATTCATCAAAATACACCAGAAATATATCACAACACACCAGCAATTCATCACAACACAACAGCAATTCATCACAATGCAACAACAATTCACACAACACAACAGCAATTCATCACAACACAACAGCAATTCATCACAATGCAACAGCAATTCACACAACACAACAGCAATTCATCACAACACACCACAATTCATCACAACACAACAGCAATTCATCACAACACACCAGCAATTCATCACAACTCAACAGCAATTCATCACAATGTAATAGCAATTCATCACAACACACCATCAATTCATAACAACACAAAAGCAATTCATCACAACACACCAGCAATTCATCACAACTCAACAGCAATTCATCACAACACAATAGCAATTCATCACAACACACCAGCAATTCATCACAACACAAAGGCAATTCATCTCAATACAATAGCAATTCATCACAACACACCAGAAATTCATCACAACTGAACAGCACTTCATCACAATGCAACAGCAATTCATCACAACACACCAGTAATTCATCACAACAGAACAGCTATTCATCACAACACACCAGCAATTCATCACAACACAACGAAAAATTCATCACAACGCTATAGCAATTCATCACAACACACCAGAAATTCATCACGACACTCAAAGCAGTTCATCACAAGCGCAACAACAATTCATCACAACACAACAGCAATTCATCACAAGACAACAGCAATTCATTACAACACAACAGCAATTCATCACAACACAACAGTAATTCATCACAACACACCAGCAATTCATCACACACAGCAACATCACAACACAGCAATTCATCACAACACAACAGCAATTCATCACAACACAACAGCAATTCATCACAACACAACAGCAGTTCATCACAACAGCAACACACCAGCAATTCATCAAAACACAACAGCAATTCATCACAATTTCATCACAACAGCAATTCATCACAACACAACAGCAATTCATCAAAATGCAACAGCAATTCATCACAACACACCAGCAATTCATCACAACACAACAGCAATTCATCACCAGCACCAGCAATTCATCACAACAGCAATTCACCACAACAAACAGCAATTCATCACAACACAACAGCAATTCATCACAACTGCACAGCAATTCATCAACAACAACAGCAATTCATCACAACACAACAGCAATTCACACATCACAACAGCAATTCATCACAACACAACAGCAATTCAACAGCAATTCACACAACACACCAGCAATTCATCATCACAACACAATTCATCAGGGCGAACTGAACACACAACAGCAATTCATCACAACGCAACAGCAATTCATCACAACACAACAGTAATTCATCACAACGCAACAGCAATTCACACAACACACCAGCAATTCATCACAACACAACAGCAATTCATCACAACACAACAGCAATTCATCAGCAAACACAAAGGCAATTCATCACAATTCAATTCACACAACACAACAGCAATTCATCACAACACAACAGCAATTGATCAATTCAACAACAGCAATTCATCACAACGTACCAGCAATTCATCACAACACTACAGCAAATTCATCACAACACAACAGCAATTCATCACAATGCAACAGCAATTCATCACAACACACCAGCAATTCATCACAACTGAACAGCAATTCATCACAACACAACACAATTCATCACGCACAGCAATTCATCACAACACACCAAACACAGCAATTCATCACCAGCAATTCATCAAAACACACCAGCAATTCATCACAACCCACGGCAATTCATCACAACACAACAGCAATTCATCACAACACACCAGCAATTCATCACAACTGAACAGCAATTCATCACAACGCAACAGAAATTCATCAAAACGCAACAGCAATTAATCACAACACAACAGCAATTCATCACAAAACACCAGCAATTCATCACAACTGAACAGCAATTCATCACAATGCAACAGCAATTCATCACAACACACCAGCAATTCATCACAACACAACAGCAATTCAACAAAGCGCACCAGCAATTCATCACAACGCAACAGCAATTCATCACAACGGAACAGAAATTAATCACAACGCAACAGCAATTCACCACAGCACACCAGCAATTCACAACACAACAGTAATTCATCACAACGCAAGAGCAATACACATCACAACAGCAATTCATCACAACGCAACAGCAATTCATCAAAACACAGCAGCAATTAATCAGAAGACAACGGCAATTCATCACAACGCAATAGCAATTCACACAACACAACAGCAATTCATCACAACACAACAGCAATTCATCACAACATACCAGCAATCCATAACAACACAAAAGCAATTCATCACAACAAACCAGCAATTCATCACAACACGACAGCAATTCATCACAACACACCAGCAATTCATCACAACACAACGGCAATTCATCACAACGCAATAGCAATTCATCACAACACACCAGCAATTCATCACAACTGAACAGCAATTCATCACAATGCAACAGCATTTCACACAACTCAACAGCAATTCATCAAAACACTTGAGCAATTCATCACAACACCACAGCTATTCATAACAACACACCAGCAATTCATCACAAAGCAACAGCAATTCTTCACAACACAACAGCAATTCACACAACACAACAGCAATTCATCACAGCGCACCAGCAATTCATCACAACGCAACAGCTATTCACACAACGCAACAGCAATTCATCACAACCCACCAGCAATTCATAACAACACGAGAGCAATTCATCAAAACACACAAGCATTTACTCACAATACAACGGCAATTCATCACAATGCCATAGCAATTCATCACAACACACCAGCAATTCATCACAACACAACGGCAATTCATCAAAACGCAATAGCAATTCACACAACGCAACAGCAATTCATCACAACACAGCAGCAATTCATCACAACACAACAGCTATTCATCACAATAAACCAGCAATTCATCACAACACAATGGCAATTCATCACAAAGCAATAGCAATTCATCACAACACAACAGCAATTCACACAACACAACAGCAATTCATCACAGTGCACCAGCAATTCATCACAACACAACAGTAATTTATCACAATACAACAGCAATTCATCACAACACATCAGCAATGCATCACAACACAAAAGCTATTCATCACAACTGAATAGCAATTCATCACAATGCAACAGCAATTCATCAAAATACACCAGAAATACATCACAACTCACCAGCAATTCATCACAACACAACAGCAATTCATCACAATGCAACAACAATTCACACAACACAACAGCAATTCATTACAATACAAAAGCAATTCATCACAACACAACAGCAATTCACACAACACAACAGCAATTCATCACAACACACCAGCAATTCATCACAACACAACAGCAATTCATCACAACACACCAGCAATTCATCACAATACAATGGCTATTCATCACAATGCAATAGCAATTCATCACAACACCCCAGCAATTCATCACAACACAACGGCAATTCATTACAACGCAATAGCAATTCACACAATGCAACATCAATTAATCACAACACACCAGCAATTCATCAATACACAACAGATATTCATCACAATAAACCAGCAATTCATCACAACACCATGGCAATTCATCACAAAGCAATAGCAATTCATCACAACACAACAGTAATTCACACAACACAACAGCAATTCATCACAACACACCAGCAATTCATCACAACAGCAATTCATCACAACACGACAGCAATTCATCACAAGACACCAGCAATTCATCACAATACAACGGCAATTCATCACAATGCAATAGAAATTCATCACAACACACCAGCAATTCATCACAACACAACGGCAATTCATCACAACGCAATAGCAATTCATACAACGCAACAGCAATTCATCACATCACACCAGCAATTCTTCACAACACAACAGCTATTTATCACAATAAACCAGCCATTCATCACAACACAATGGCAATTCATCACAAAGCAATAGCAATTCATCACAACACAACAGCAAATTCACACAACACAACAGCAATTCATCACAGCGCACAAGCAATTCATCACACACAACAGTAATTTATCAAAACACAACAGCAAATAATCACAACACACCAGCAATGCCTCACAACACAAAAGCAGTTCATCACATCTGAACAGCAATTCATCACAAGGCAACAGCAATTCATCAAAATACACCAGAAATATATCACAACACACCAGCAATTCATCACAACACAACAGCAATTCATCACAATGCAACAACAATTCACACAACACAACAGCAATTCATCACTTTACAAAAGCAATTCATCACAACACAACAGCAATTCACACAACACAATAGCAATTCATCACAACACACCAGCAATTCATCACAACACAACAGCAATTCATGACAACACACCAGCAATTCATCACAACACAACGGCAATTCATGACAATGTAATAGCAATTCATCACAACACACCAGCAATTCATCACAACACAAAGGCAATTCATCACAATACAATAGCAATTCATCACAACTGAACAGCAATTCATCACAATGCAACAGCAATTCATCACAACAGACCAGTAATTCATCACAACACACCAGCAATTCATCACAACACAACGGCAATTCATCACAATGCAACAGCAATTCATCACAACACACTAGCAATTCATCACAACACGACAGCAATTCATGACAACACACCAGAAATTCATCACAATACAACGGCAATTCATCACAAGACAACAGCAATTCATCACAACACAGAAGCAGTTCATCACAAAGCAACAGCAATTCACACAACACAACAGCAGTTCATCACAAGACAACAGCAATTCATGACAACACAACAGCAATTCATCACAACACACCAGCAATTCTTCACAACGCTACAGCAATTCATCACAACACAACAGCATTTCATCACAACACACCAGCAATTCATCACAACACAGAAGCAGTTCATCACAACGCAACAGCAATTCACACAACACAACAGCAGTTCATCACAAGACAACCGCAATTCATTACAACACAACAGCAATTCATCACAACACACCAGTAATTCATCACAACACACCAGTAATTCATCACAACACACCAGCAATTCATCACAGCGCACCAGCAATTCATCACAACGCAACAGCAATTCATCACAACGCAAGAGCAATTCATCACAACGCAACACCAATTCACCACAGCGCATTTGCAATTCACTACAACTCAATAGTAATCTATCACAACGCAACAGCAATTCACACATCACACCAGCAATTCATCACAACGCAACAGCAATTCATCACAACACAACAGCAATTCATCAGAACACAAAGGCAATTCATCACAATGCAAAAGCAATTCACACAACACAACAGCAATTCATCACAACACAACAGCAATTGATCACAACACAACAGCAATTCATCACAACATACCAACAATTCATCACAACACAACAGCAAAACATGACAACACAACAGCAATTCATCACAATGCATCAGCAATTCATCACAACACACCAGCAATTCATCACAACTGAACAGCAATTCATCACAACACGACAGCAATTCATCACAACACATCAGCAATTCATCACAACACACCAGCAATTCATCACAACAAAACAGTAATTCATCACAACACAACAGCAAATAATAACAACACACCAGCAATGCCTCACAACACAAAAGCAATTCATCACAACTGAACAGCAATTCATCACAACGCAACAGCAATTCATCAAAATACACCAGAAATATATCACAAGACACCAGCAATTCATCACAACGCAAAAACAATTCACACAACACAACAGCAATTCTTCACAATACAAAAGCAATTCATCACAACACAACAGCAATTCACACAACACAACAGCAATTCATCACAACACACCAGCAATTCATTACAATACAACGGCAATTCATCAAAACGCTATAGCAATTCATCACAACACACCAGCAATTCATCACAACACAGAAGCAGTTCATCACAACGCAACAGCAATTCACACAACACAACAGCAGTTCATCACAAGACAACAGCAATTCATTGCAACACAACAGCAATTCATCACAACACACCAGTAATTCATCACAACACACCAGCAATTCCTCACAACGCAACAGCAATTCATCACAACACAACAGCAATTCATCACAACACACCAGCAATTCATCACAACACAGAAGCAGTTCATCACAACGCAAGAGCAATTCATCACAACGCAACAGCAATTCATCACAACGCAACAGCAATTCACCACAACACACCAGTAATTCATCACAACGCAACAGCAATTCACACATCACACCAGCAATTCATCACAACGCAACAGCAATTCATCAGAACACAACAGCAATTCATCAGAACACAAAGGCAATTCATCACAATGCAAAAGCAATTCACACAACACAACAGCAATTGATCACAACACAACAGCAATTCATCACAACATACCAACAATTCATCACAACACAACAGCAAAACATGACAACACAACAGCAATTCATCACAATGCAACAACTATTCATCACAACACACCAGCAATTCATCACAACTGAACAGCAATTCATCACAACAAGACAGCAATTCATCACAACACACCAGCAATTCATCACAACACAACAGCAATTCATCACAACACACCAGCAATTCATCACAACACACCAGCAATTCATTACAACACAACGGCAATTCAACACAGAACAACGGCAATTCATCACAACACACCAGCAATTCATCAGAACACAAAGGCAATTCATCACAATGCAACAGCAATTCACACAACACAACAGCAATTCATCACAACGCAACAGCAATTCATCACAACGCAACAGCTATTCCCCACAGCGCATCAGCAATTCACCACAAAACAACAGTAATTCATCACAATGCAACAGCAGTTCACACATCACACCAGCAATTCATCACAACGCAACAGCAATTCATCACAACACAACAGCAATTCATCAGAACACAAAGCCAATTCATCACAATGCAACAGCAATTCACACAACACAACTGCAATTCATCACAACACAACAGCAATTCACACAACGCAACAGCAATTCATCACAACACAACAGCTATTCATCACAACACAACAGCAATTCATCACAACACAACAGAAAGTCATCACAAAGCATTAGAAATTCACCACAGCACACCAGCAAATCACAACACAACAGTAATTCATCACAACGCAAGAGCAATTCACACAAGGCAACAGCAATTCATCACAACACACAGGCAATTTATCACAACACGACAGCAATTCATCACAACACACCAGCAATTCATCACAACACAACAGCAATTCATCACAACGCAACAGCAATTAATCAGAACACAACAGCAATTCATCACAAAACACCAGCAATTCATCACAACTGAACAGCAATTCATCACAATGCAACAGCAATTCACACAACACACCAGCAATTCATCACAACACAACAGCAATTCAACACAGCGCACCAGCAATTCATCACAACGCAACAGCAATATATCACAACGGAACAGCTATTCATCACAACGCAACAGCAATTCACCACAGCACACCAGCAATTCACAACACAACAGTAATTCATCACAACGCAAGAGCAATACACATCACAACAGCAATTCATCACAATGCAACAGCAATTCATCACAACACACCAGCAATTAATCACAACACAATGGCAATTCATCATAACGCAATAGCTATTCACACAACACAACAGCAATTCATCACAACACAACAGCAATTGATCACAAAATACCAGCAATTCATCACAACACAACAGCAATACATGAGAACACAGCAGCAATTCATCACAACGCAACTGCAATTCATCACAACACACCAGCAATTCATCACAACTGAAGAGCAATTCATCACAACACGACAGCAATTCATCACAACACACCAGCAATTCATCACAACACAACGGCAATTCATCACAAAGCAACAGCAATTCATCACAACACACCAGCAATTCATCAAAACTGAACAGCAATTCATCACAACGCAACAGCAATTCACACAACGCAACAGCAATTCATCACAACACAACAGCTTTTCATCACAACACACCAGCAATTCATCACAACACAACAGAAATTCATCACAAAGTAATAGAAATTCATCATAACACAACAGCAATTCACACAAAACAACAGCCATTCATCACAGCGCACCAGCAATTCATCACAACGCCACAGCAATTCACACAACACAACAGCAATTCATCACAACACACCAGCAATTCATCACAACACGAAAGCAATTCATCATAACACACCAGCAATTCATCCCAACACAACGGCAATTCATCACAACTCAATAGCAATTCATTACAACTGAACAGCAAGTCATCACAACGCAACAGCAATTCACAACAATACACCAGCAATTGATCACAACACACCAGCAATTCAACAAAACACTGCAGCAGTTCATCACAACGCAACAGCAATTGATTACAACACAACAGCAATTCATCACAACACACCAGCAATTCATCACAACACACCAGCAATTCATCACAACGCAACAGCAATTAATCACAACACAACAGCAATTCATCACAACACACCAGCAATTCATCACAACGCAATAGCAATTAATCACAACACGACAGCAATTCATCATAACACACCAGCAATTAATCACAACACAACGGCAATTCATCACAAAGCAATAGCAATTAATCACTACACAACAGCAATTCAACACAGCGCAACAGCAATTCATCACAACGCAACAGCAATTCATCACAACGGAACAGCAATTCATCACAACGCAACAGCAATTCACCACAGGACACCAGCATTTCACAACACAACAGTAATTCATCACAACGCAAGAGCAATAAACATCACAACAGCAATTCATCACAACGCAACAGTAATTCATCACAACACACCAGCAATTAATCAGAACACAACGGCAATTCATCACAATGCAATAGCAATTCACACAACACAACAGCAATTCATCACAACGCAAGAGCAATTCATCACAACACATCAGCAATTCATCACAACTGAACAGAAATTCATCAATATGCAACAGCTATTCAAACAACACACCAGCAATTCATCACAACACAACAGCAATTCAACACAGCACATCAGCAATTCATCACAACGCAACAGCAATTCATCACAACGCAACAGCAATTCCCCACAGCGCATCAGCAATTCACCACAACACAACAGTAATTCATCACAATGCAACAGAAATTCAGACATCACACCAGCAATTCATCACAACACAACAGCAATTCATCAGAACAAAAAGGCAATTCATCACAATGCAACAGCAATTCACACAACACAACAGCAATTCCTCACAGCGCATCAGCAATTCACCACAACACAACCGTAATTCATCACAATGCAACAGCAATTCATCACAACATACCAGCAATTCATCACAACAAAACAGCAATTCATCACAACATACCAGCAATTCATCACAACACAACAGCAATACATGACAACACAGCAGCAATTCATCACATCAGAACATGAATTCAACACAACACACCAGCAATTCATCACAACTGAACAGCAATTCATCACAACACGACAGCAATTCATCACAACACAACAGCAATTCATCACAACGCAATAGCAATTCATCACAACACACCATCAATTCATCAAAACTGAACAGCAATTCATCACAACGCAACAGCAATTCATCACAACGCAACAGCAATTCATCACAACACACCAGCAATTCATCACAACACAACAGCTTTTCATCACAACACACCAGCAATTCATCACAACACAACAGAAATTCATCACAAAGCAATTGAAATTCATCACAACACAACAGCAATTCACACAAAACAACAGCCATTCATTACAGCGCACCAGCAATTCATCACAACGCAACATCAGTTCACACAACACACCAGCAATTTATCATAACACACCAGCAATTCATCACAACGCAACAGCAATTCATGACAACACAACAGCAATTCATCATATCACACCAGCAATTCATCAGAACACAAAGGCAATTCATCACAACGCAATAGTGATTCACACAACACAACAGCAATTCATCACAAGACTACAGCAATTCATCACAACACTACAGCAATTCATCACAACATGCAAACAATTCATCACAACACAAAAGCAATACATGACAACACAACAGCAATTCACGACAACGAAACAGCAATTCATCACAACACAACATCAATTCATAACACCTGAACAGTAATTCATCACAACACGTAAGCAAGTCATCAGAACTCACCAGCAATTCATCACAACACAACAGCTATTCATCACAACACACCAGCAATTAATCACAACACAACGGCAATTCATCACAAAGCAATAGCAATTCATCAGAACAAAACAGCAATACATCACAGCGCACCAGCAATTCATCACAACGCAACAGCAATTCACACAACGCAACAGAAATTCATCACAACACACCAGTAATTCATCATAACACGAAAGCAATTCATCACAACACACCAGCAATTCATCACAACACAAGGGCAATTCATCACAACGCAATAGCAATTCATCACAGCACACCAGCAATTCATCACAATACAACGGCAATTCATCACAACGCAATAGCAATTCATCACAACACACCAGCAATTCATCACAACTGAACAACTATTCACACAACTCACCAGCAATTCATCACAACACACAACGAGTTCATCACAACGCAACAGCAATTTACACAACACAACAGCAATTCATCACAACACACCAGCAATTCATCACACCGCAACAGCAATTAATCAAGACACAACAGCAATTTATCACAACACACCAACAATTCATCACAACTGAAAAGCAATTCAACACAGCGCACCAGCAATTCATCACAACGCAACAGTAATTCATCACAAAACAACAGCAATTCATCACACCGCAACAGCAATTCACCACAGCGCATGCGCAATTCACACAACACAACAGTTATTCATCACAACGCAATAGCAATTCATCACAAAGCAACAGCAATTGATCACACCGCAACAGCAATTCACCACAGCGCAACAGCAATTCACCACAACACAACAGTTATTCATCACAACGCAACAGCAATTCATCACATCACACCAGCAATTCATCACAACACAACAGTAATTCATCACAACGGAACAGCAACACGCATCACACCAGCAATTCATCATAATGCAACAGCAATTCATCACACCACAACTGCAATTCATCAGAACACAGCAGCAATTCATCAGAACACAACGGCAATTCATCACAACGCAACAGCAATTCACACAACACAACAGCAATTCATTACAACACAAGAGCAATTCATCACAACATACCAGCAATTCATCACAACACAACAGCAATACATTACAACACATCAGCAATTCATCACAACACAACAGCAATACATGACAACACATCAGCAATTCATCACAACACAACAGCAATTCATCACAACACACCAGCAATTCATCACAACACAATGGCAATTCATCACAATGCAATAGCAATTCATCACAACACACCAGCAATTCATCACAACTCAAAAGCAATTCACAAAACCCAACAGCAATTCATCACAACACAGCAGCAATTCATCACAACACAAGAGCTATTCATCACAACATACCACCAATTCATCACAACACAACAGCAATACATGACAACACATCAGCAATTCATCACAACACAACAGCAATACATGACAACACACCAGCAATTAATCACAATACAACAGCTATTCATTAAACACACCAGCAATTCATCACAACACAACGGCAATTCATCACAAAGCTATAGCAATTCACCACAACTCAACAGCAATTCATCACAGCGCACCAGCAATTCATCACAACGCAACAGTTATTCATCACAAAACAACAGCAATTCATCACACCGCAACAGCAATTCACCACAGCGCATGCGCAATTCACACAACACAACAGTTATTCATCACAACGCAATAGCAATTCATCACAAAGCAACAGCAATTGATCACACCGCAACAGCAATTCACCACAGCGCATGCGCAATTCACCACAACACAACAGTTATTCATCACAACGCAATAGCAATTCACACATCACACCAGCAATTCATCACAACACAACAGCATTTCAACACAGCGCACCAGTTATTCATCAAAACGCAACTGCAATTCATCACAACACAACAGCAATACATGACAACACAACAGCAATTCATAACAATGAAACAGCAATCCATCACAACACACCAGCAATTGATCACAACTGAACAGTAATTCATTACAACATGACAGCAATTCATCAAGTCACACCAGCAATTCATCACGACACAACTGCAATTCATCACAACAAAACGGCAATTCATCACATTGCAATAGCAATTCATCACAACACACCAGAAATGCATCACAACACAACAGCAATTCAACACAGCGCACCAGCAATTCATCACAATGCAACAGAAATTCATCACAATGCAACAGCATTTCATCACAACGCAACAGAAATTCACCACAGCGGAAGAACAATTCACCACAGCGCACCAGCAATTCAACCCAACACAATAGCAATTCAACACAATGCACAAGCAATTCATCACAACACAACGGCAATTCATCACAACGCAATAGCAATTTATCACAACACACCAGCAATTCATCACAGCTGAACAGCAATTAATAACAACACAACAGCAATTCATCACAACACAACAGCAATTCAACACAGCGCACCAGCAATTCATCACAACGCAACAGCAATTCATCACAACGCAACCGCAATTCATCACAACGCAACAGCAATTCACCACAGCGCACCAGCAATTCATCAGAACACAACAGCAATTCAAACAGCATTCCAGCAATTCATCAGAACACAACAGCAATTCATCACAACACAACAGCAATTGACAAAACAAAACAGCAATTCATCACAGCAGATCAGCAATTCATCACAACACAACAGCAATTGAGCACAACACAACAGCAATTCATCACAACACACCAGCAATGCATCACAACAGAACAGCAATTCATCACAACGGAACAGTAATTCATCACAACGCAACAGCAATTCATCACAACAGAACAGCAATTCACACAACACACCAGCAATTCATCACAACACAACAACAATTCATCACAACATGCAAACAATTCATCACAACACAACAGCAATACATGACAACACAACAGCAATTCATCACGACACACCAGCAATTCATCACAACACAACAGCAATTCACACAACACACCAGCAATTCATCACAACACAACGGCAGCTCATCACAACGCAACAATAATTCACACAACACAACAGCAATTCATCATAACACAACAGCAATTTATTACAACACAAGAACAATTCATCACAACATGCAAACAATTCATCACAACACAACAGCAATACATGACAACACGACAGCAATTCATCACGACACACCAGCAATTCATCACAACACAACAGCAATTCATCACAGCAATTCATCACAACACAACGGCAGCTCATCACAGCGTAACAATTCATCACAACACAACAGCAATTCATCACAACACACCAGCAATTCATCACAACACAACAGCAATTTCAACACAACGCAACAGCAATTCATCACAACACAACAGCAATTCATCACAACACAACAGCAATTCATCACACGGAAATTCAACAGCAATTCATCACAACACACCAGCAATGCATCACAACACAACAGCAATTCAACACAACACAACAGCAATTCATCACAACAACAATTCAGCAAATTCAAATTCACACAACAAGAACAATTCACCACATCACCAGCAATTCAACACAACACAATAGCAATTCTTCACAACACAACAGCAATTCATCACAATGCAACAGCAATTCATCAACAGCAATTCATCACAACACAAGCAATTCATCACAGATGAACAGCAATTCATCACAGCAATTCATCACAACACACCAGCAATTCATCACAACATAACAGCAATTCATCAAAACGCAATAGCAATTCACACGACACAACAGCAATTCATTACAACACAACAGCAATTCATCACAACATACTAGCAATTCATCACAACACAAGAGCAATACATGACAACACAACAGCAATTCATCACAACATAACAGCAATTCATCAAACGCAATAGCAATTCATCACAACACAACAGCAATTCATTACAACACAACAGCAATTCATCCCAACACTCCAGCAATTCATCACAACACAACGGCAATTCATCAAAATGCAATAGCAGTTCATCACAACACACCAGCAATTCATCACAACTGAAATGCAATTCATCACAACGCAACCGCAATTCATCACAACACAACAGTAATTCATCACAACGCAACAGCAATTGACCACAGCGCACCAGCAATTCATCACAACACAACAGTAATTCATCACAACGGAACAGCAACACGCATCACACCAGCAATTCATCATAATGCAACAGCAATTCATCACACCACAACTGCAATTCATCAGAACACAGCAGCAATTCATCAGAACACAACGGCAATTCATCACAACGCAATAGCAATTCACACAACACAACAGCAATTCATTACAACACAAGAGCAATTCATCACAACATACCAGCAATTCATCACAACACAACAGCAATACATGACAACACATCAGCAATTCATCACAACACAACAGCAATACATGACAACACATCAGCAATTCATCACAACACAACTGCAATTCATCACAACACACCAGCAATTCATCACAACACAATGGCAATTCATCACAATGCAATAGCAATTCATCACAACACATCAGCAATTCATCACAACTGAACAGCAATTCATCACAACGCAAAAGCAATTCACACAACCCAACAGCAATTCATCACAACACAGCAGCAATTCATCACAACACAACAGCTATTCATCACAACATACCACCAATTCATCACAACACAATGGCAATTCATCACAAAGCTATAGCAATTCACCACAACTCAACAGCAATTCATCACAGCGCACCAGCAATTCATCACAACGCAACAGTTATTCATCACAAAACAACAGCAATTCATCACAACACAACAGCAATTCACCACAGCGCACCAGCAATTCACAACACAACAGTTATTCATCACAACACACCAGCAATTCATCACAACACAACAGCAATTCATCACAACACAACAGCAATTCACCACAGCGCATCAGCAATTCACCACAACACAACAGCAATTCATCACAACACAACAGCAATTCATCACATCACACCAGCAATTCATCACAACACAACAGCAATTCAACACAAGCGCACAGCAATTCATCAAAAGCGCAAGCAATTCATCACAACACAACAGCAATTCATCACAACACAACAGCAATTCATAACAATGAAACAGCAATCCATCACAACACACCAGCAATTGATCACAAATGAACAGCAATTCATTCACAACACAACAGCAATTCATCACAACACACCAGCAATTCATCACAACACAACAGCAATTCATCACATTCACAACAGCAATTCATCACATTGACAACAGCAATTCATCACAACAAACACACCAGCAGCAATTCATCACAACACAACAGCAATTCAACACAGCGCACCAGCAATTCATCACAACACAACAGCAATTCATCACAATGCAACAGCAATTTCATCACAACACAACAGAAATTCATCACAACGCAACAACAATTCATCACAACACACCAGCAATTCATCAACACAACAGCAATTCAGCAACATCAATTCATCACAACACAGCAATTCATCATCACAAATCACAAATCACAACACACAGCAATTCATCACAACACTGAACAGCAAAACATAACAACACAACAGCAATTCATCACAATGCAACAGCAATTCATCACAACACACCAGCAATTCATCACAACACAACAGCAATTCATCACAACACACAGCAATTCATCACAACACACCAGCAATTCATCACAACACAACAGCAATTCATCACAACACAACAGCAATTCATCACAACACACCAGCAATTCATCACAACACAACAGCAATTCATCACAACGCAACAGCAATTCATCAAAACACAACAGCAATTCATCACAACACAACAGCAATTCATCACAACACACCAGCAATTCATCACAACACAACAGCAATTCATCACAACACAACAGCAATTCATCACAACACACCAGCAATTCATCACAACACAACAGCAATTCATCACAACACACCAGCAATTCATCACAACACAACAGCAATTCATCACAACACAACAGCAATTCATCACAACACAACAGCAATTCACAGCACACCAGCAATTCATCACAACACAACAGCAATTCATCACAACGCAACAGCAATTCATCACAACACAACAGCAATTCATCACAACACAACAGCAATTCATCACAACACAACAGCAATTCATCACAACACAACAGCAATTCATCACAACACAACAGCAATTCACACAACACAACAGCAATTCATCACAACACAACAGCAATTCATCACAACACACCAGCAATTCATCACAACACAAAAAGCAATTCATCACAACACACCAGCAATTCATCACAACACAACAGCAATTCATCACAACACACCAGCAATTCATCACAACACAACAGCAATTCATCACAACACAACAGCAATTCATCACAACACACCAGCAATTCATCACAACTGAACAGCAATTCATCACAACACAACAGCAATTCATCACAACACAACAGCAATTCATCACAACACAACGGCAGCAATTCATCACAACACAACAGCAATTCATCACAACACAACAGCAATTCATCACAACACACAGCAATTCATCACAACACAACAGCAATTCATCACAACACAACAGCAATTCATCACAACACACCAGCAATTCATCACAACACAACAGCAATTCATCACAACACAACAGCAATTCATCACAACACACCAGCAATTCATCACAAACAACAGCAATTCATCACAACACAACACCAGCATTCATCACAACACAACAGCAATTCATCACAACATGCAACAGCAATTCATCACAACACACCAGCAATTCATCACAACACAACAGCAATTCATCAACGCAACAGCAATTCATCACAACGCAACAGCAATTCATCACAACACAACAGCAATTCATCACAACACAACAGCAATTCATCACAACAAAACAGCAATTCATCACAACACAACAGCAATTCATCACAACGCAACAGCAATTCATCACAACACAACAGCAATTCATCACAACACAACAGCAATTCATCACAGTGCACCAGCAATTCATCACAACACAACAGTAATTCATCACAACACAACAGCAATTCATCACAACACAACAGCAATTCATCACAACACAACAGCAATTCATCACAACACAACAGCAATTCATCACAACACAAACAGCAATTTCATCAACAACACAACAGCAATTCATCACAAACACCAGCAATTCATCACAACACAACAGCAATTCATCACAATGCAACAGCAATTCATCACAACACAACAGCAATTCATCACAACACAACAGCAATTCATCACAACACAACAGCAATTCATCACAACACAACAGCAATTCATCACAACACACCAGCAATTCATCACAACACAACAGCAATTCATCACAACACAACAGCAATTCATCACAACACAATGGCAATTCATCACAAATGAACAGCAATTCATCACAACACAACAGCAATTCATCACAACACAACAGCAATTCATCACAACACAACAGCAATTCATCACAACACAACAGCAATTCATCACAACACACCAGCAATTCATCACAACACAACAGCAATTCATCACAACACAACCAGCAATTCATCACAACACAACAGCAATTCATCACAACACAACAGCAATTCATCACAACACAACAGCAATTCATCACAACACAACAGCAATTCATCACAACACAACAGCAATTCATCACAACACAACAGCAATTCATCACAACACAACAGCAATTCATCACAACACAACAGCAATTCATCACAACACAACAGCAATTCATCACAACACAACAGCAATTCATCACAACACACCAGCAATTCATCACAACACAACAGCAATTCATCACAACACAACAGCAATTCATCACAACACAACAGCAATTCATCACAACACAACAGCAATTCATCACAACACAACAGCAATTCATCACAACACAACAGCAATTCATCACAACACACCAGCAATTCATCACAACACAACAGCAATTCATCACAACACAACAGCAATTCATCACAACACAACAGCAATTCATCACAACACAACAGCAATTCATCACAACACAACAGCACAATCACAACACAACCAGCAATTCATCACAACACAACAGCAATTCATCACAACACAACAGCAATTCATCACAACAACACCAGCAATTCATCACAACACAACAGCAATTCATCACAACACAACAGCAATTCATCACAACACAACAGCAATTCATCACAACACAACAGCAATTCATCACAACACAACAGCAATTCATCACAACACAACAGCAATTCATCACAACACACCAGCAATTCATCACAACACAACAGCAATTCATCACAACACAACAGCAATTCATCACAACACAACAGCAACATTCATCACAACACAGCAATTCATCACAACACAATAGCAATTCATCACAACACAACAGCAATTCATCACAACACAACAGCAATTCATCACAACAACACAACAGCAATTCATCACAACAACAGCAATTCATCAGCAACACAACAGCAATTCATCACAACACACAACAGCAATTCATCACAACACAACAGCAATTCATCACACACACAACAGCAATTCATCACAACACACAGCAATTCATCACAATGCAACAGCAATTCATCACAACACACCAGCAATTCATCACAAACACAACAGCAATTCATCACAACACAACAGCAATTCATCACAACACAACAGCAATTCATCACAACACAACAGCAATTCATCACAACACAACAGCAATTCATTCACACAACAGCAATTCATCACAACACAACAGCAATTCATCACAACACAACAGCAATTCATCACAACACAACAGCAATTCATCACAACACAACAGCAATTCATCACAACACAACAGCAATTCATCACAACACAACAGCAATTCATCACAACACAACAGCAATTCATCACAACACACCAGCAATTCATCAACAACAGCAATTCATCACAACACAACAGCAATTCATCACAACACAACAGCAATTCATCACAACAACAACAGCAATTCATCACAACACACCAGCAATTCATCACAACACAACAACAATTCATCACAACACAACAGCAATTCATCACAACACAACAGCAATTCATCACAACACAACAGCAATTCATCACAACCAGCAATTCATCACAACACACCAGCAATTCATCACAACGCAACAGCAATTCATCACAACACAACAGCAATTCATCACAACACAACAGCAATTCATCACAACACAACAGCAACACAACACAACACAACACAACAGCAATTCATCACAACACAACAGCAATTCATCACAACACAACAGCAATTCAACACAACAACAACAGCAATTCATCACAACACAACAGCAATTCATCACAACACAACAGCAATTCATCACAACACAACAGCAATTCATCACAACGCAACAGCAATTCATCACAACACAACAGCAATTCATCACAACACAACAGCAATTCATCACAACACAACAGCAATTCATCACACACAACAGCAATTCATCACAAATTCATCAATTCATCACAACACACCAGCAATTCATCACAACACAACAGCAATTCATCACAACGCAACAGCAATTCATCACAACACAACAGCAATTCATCACAACACACAGCAATTCATCACACAACAGCAATTCAGCAATTCACACAACACAAACAGCAATTCATCACAAACACAACAGCAATTCATCACAACACAACAGCAATTCATCACAACACAACAGCAATTCATCACAACACAACAGCAATTCATCACAACACAACAGCAATTCATCACAACACAACAGCAATTCATCACAACACAACAGCAATTCATCACAACACAACAGCAATTCATCACAACACACAACAGCAATTCATCACAACACAACAGCAATTCATCACAACACAACAGCAATTCATCACAACAACACCAACAATTCACAACACAAAACAGCAATTCATCACAACACAACAGCAATTCATCACAACACAACAGCAATTCATCAAAACAACCAGCAATTCATCACAACAACACAACAGCAACACAATTCATCACAACACACCAGCAATTCATCACAACACAACAGCAATTCATCACAACACAACACAATTCACAGCAACAACAGCATTCAACAACACAACAGCAATTCATCACAAACAACAGCAATTCATCACAACAACAACAGCAATTCATCACAACACACCACAATTCATTCATCACAACAACAATTCATCACAACACAACAGCAATTCATCACAACACAACAGCAATTCATCACAACAAAACAGCAATTCATCACAACACACCAGCAATTCATCACAACACAACAGCAAGCAATTCACACCAGCAATTCACAAACACAACAGCAATTCATCACAACACAACAGCAATTCATCACAACACAACAGCAATTCATCACAACACAACAGCAATTCATCACAACAGCAATTCATCACACAACAGCAATTCATCACAACACAACAGCAATTCATCACAACACAACAGCAATTCATCACAACACACCAGCAATTCATCAACACAACAGCAATTCATCACAACACAACAGCAATTCATCACAACACAACAGCAATTCATCACAACACACAACAGCAATTCATCACAACACAACAGCAATTCATCACAACAACAGCAATTCATCACAATTCACAGCAATTCATCACAACAACAGCAATTCATCACAACACAACAGCAATTCATCACAACACAACAGCAATTCATCACAACAGCAATTCACAGCAATTCATCACAACACAACAGCAATTCATCACAACACAACAGCAATTCATCACAACACAACAGCAATTCATCACAACACAACAGCAATTCATCACACAACAGCAATTCATCACAACACAACAGCAATTCATCACAACACAAACAGCAATTCATCACAAACACAACAATTCATCACAACAGCAATTCATCACAACACAACAGCAATTCATCACAAGCAACAGCAATTCATCACAACACAACAGCAATTTCATCACAACACAACACAACAATTCATCACAACACAACAGCAATTCATCACAACACAACAGCAATTCATCACAACACAACAGCAATTCATCACAACACAACAGCAATTCATCACAACACAACAGCAATTCATCACAACACAACAGCAATTCATCACAACACACCAGCAATTCATCACAACACAACAGCAATTCATCACAAACACAACAGCAATTCATCACAACACAACAGCAATTCATCACAACGCAACAGCAATTCATCACAACACAACAGCAATTCATCACAACACAACAGCAATTCATCACAACACAACAGCAATTCATCACAACACAACAGCAATTCATCACAACACAACAGCAATTCATCACAACACACCAGCAATTCATCACAACACAACAGCAATTCATCACAAAACAACAGCAATTCATCACAAACAGCACATTCATCAAACACAATTCATTCATCACAGCAATTCAACAGCAATTCATCACAACACACAGCAATTCATCACAAACACAACAGCAATTCATCACAACACAACAGCAATTCATCACAACACACCAGCAATTCATCAACACAACAGCAATTCATCACAACGCAACAGCAATTCATCACAACGCAACAGCAATTCATCACAACGCAACAGCAATTCATCACAACACAACAGCAATTCATCACAACACAACAGCAATTCATCACAACACACCAGCAATTCATCACAACACACCAGCAATTCATCACAACACAACAGCAATTCATCAACACACAACAGCAATTCATCACAACACACCAGCAATTCATCACAACACAACAGCAATTCATCACAACACAACAGCAATTCATCACAACACACCAGCAATTCATCACAACACAACAGCAATTCATCACAACACAACAACAATTCATCACAACAACACCAGCAATTCATCACAACACAACAGCAATTCATCACAACAACACACAGCAATTCATCACAACGCAACAGCAATTCATCACAACACAACAGCAATTCATCACAACACACCAGCAATTCATCATCACAACAATTCAACAAGCAAACAGCAATTCATCACAACAACAACAGCAATTCATCACAACACAACAATTCATCACAACACACCAGCAATTCATCAACAACAAACAGCAATTCATCACAACACAACAGCAATTCATCACAACACAACAGCAATTCATCACAACACAACAGCAATTCATCACAACGCAACAGCAATTCAACACAACACAACAGCAATTCATCACAACGCAACAGCAATTCATCACAACGCAACAGCAATTCACACAACACACCAGCAATTCATCACAACACAACAGCAATTCATCACACAACACAACAGCAATTCATCACAACACAACAGCAATTCATCACAACACAACAGCAATTCATCACAACACAACAGCAATTCAACACAATGAAACAGCAATTCATCACAACACACCAGCAATTCATCACAACTGAACAGTAATTCATTACAACATGACAGCATTTCATCAGGTCACACCAGCAATTCATCACAACACAACAGCAATTCATCACAACAAACAGCAATTCATCACACACAACAGCAATTCATCACAACACACCAGCAAGCATCACAACACAACAGCAATTCATCACAACGCACCAGCAATTCATCACAACACAACAGCAATTCATCACAACACAACAGCAATTCATCACAACACAACAGAAATTCATCACAACACAACAGCAATTCAATCACCACAGCGCACCAGCAATTCAACACAACACAACAGCAATTCAACACATGCACAAGCAATTCATCACAACACAACAGCAATTCATCACAACACAACAGCAATTCATCACAACACACCAGCAATTCATCACAACTGAACAGCAATTCATCACAACACACCAGCAATTCATCACAACACAACAGCAATTCATCACAGCACACCAGCAATTCATCACAACGCAACAGCAATTCATCACAACACACCAGCAATTCATCACAACACAACAGCAATTCATCACAACACACCAGCATTCATTCAACACAACAGCAATTCATCACAGCACCAGCAATTCATCACAACACAACAGCAATTCATCACAACACAACAGCAATTCATCACAACACAACAGCAATTCATCACAACACACCAGCAATTCATCACAACACAACAGCAATTCATCACAACACAACAGCAATTCATCAACACACCAGCAATTCATCACAACACACAAGAAATTCATCACAACACAACAGCAATTCATCACAACAAACCAGCAATTCATCACAACACAACAGCAATTCATCACAACACAACAGCAATTCACACAATACACCAGCAATTCATCACAACACACAAGAAATTCATCACAACACAACAGCAATTCATCACAACGCAACAGCAATTCTCACAACAAACCAGCAATTCATCACAACACACCGGCTGTTCATCACAACACAACAGCAATTCACACAATACAACAGCAATTCATCACAACACAACAGCAATTCATTACAACACAACAGCAATTCATCACAACACACCAGCAATTCATCACAACACACCAGCAATTCATCACAACGCAACAGCAATTCATGATAACACAACAGCAATTCATCATATCACACCAGCAATTCATCAGAACACAAAGGCAATTCATCACAACGCAATAGCAATTCACACAAGACAACAGCAATTGATCACAACACAACAGCAATTCATCACAACATGCAAACAATTCATCACAACACAACAGCAAAAAATGACAACACACCAGCAATTCATCACAACAACAAATTCATCACAACACAACAGCAATTCATCAGAACACACCAGCTATTCATCACAACACACCAGCAATTCATCACAACACAAAGGCAATTCATCACAACGCAATAGCAATTCATCACAACACACCAGCAATTCATCACAACACAACAGCAATTCAACACAGCACAACAGCAATTCATCACAACGCAACAGCAATTCATCACAACGCAACAGCATTTCATCACAACGCAACAGAAATTCACCACAGCGCAATTCATCACCACAGCACTAGCAATTTAACACAACACAACAGCAATTCAACACAGCGCACCAGCAATTCATCACAACACAACAGCAATTCATCACAACGCAAAAGCAATTCATCACAACACAACAGCAATTCATCACAACACAACGGCAATTCATCACAACGCAAAGCAATTCATCACAAAACACCAGCAATTCATCACAACTGAACAGCAATTCATCACAACACAACAGAAATTCACACAACGCAACAGCAATTAATCACAACACAACAGCAATTCATCACAACACACCAGCAATTCATTACAACAGAACAGAATTTCATCACAACTTAACCAGCAATTCATCACAACACAACAGCAATTCATCACAACATACCAGCAATTCATCACAACACAACAGCAAACATGCCAACACAACAGAAATTCATCACAACACAACAGCAATTCATCACAACACACCAGCAATTCATCACAACACAACAGCAATTCATCACAACACACCAGCAATTCATCACAACTGAACAGCAGTTCATCACAATGCAACAGCAATTCATCACAACGCAACAGCAATTCACCACAGCGCACCAGCAATTCATCACAAAACAACAGTAATTCATCACAACACACCAGCAATTCATCAGAACACAACGGCAATTCATCATAACGCAACAGCAATTCATCACAACACAACAGCAATTCATCAGAACACAACAGCAATTCATCACAACGCAACAGCAATTCATCACAACAAAACAGCAATTCATCACAACATACCAGCAATTCATCACAACACAACAGTAATTCATCAGAAAGAACAGTAATACGCATCACACCAGGAATTCATCACAATGCAACAGCAATTCATCACACCACAACAGCAATTCATCAGAACACACCAGCAACTCATCAGAACACAACGGCAATTCATCACAACGCAATAGCAATTCACACAACACAACAGCAATTCATTACAACACAACAGAAATTCATCACAACATACCAGCAATTCATCACAACACAACAGCAATACATGACAACACATCAGCAATTCATCACAACCCAAATGCAATTCATCACAATGCAATAGCAATTCATCACAACACACCAGCAATTCATCACAACTGAACAGCAATTCATCACAACGCAAAAGCAATTCATCACAACCCAACAGCAATTCATCACAACACAACAGCAATTCATCACAACACAAAAGCAATTCATCACAACACACCAGCAATTCATCACAACACAACAGCAATACATGACAACACATCAGCAATTCATCAGAACCCAACAGCAATTCATCACAAACAACAGCAATTCATCAGAACACAACAGCAATTCATCACAACGCACCAGCAATTCATCACAACACAACAGCAATTCATCACAACACAACAGCAATTCATCACAACAGCAATTCATCACAACACACCAGCAATTCATCACAACACAACAGCAATTCATCACAACACACCAGCAATTCATCACAAACACAAGCAATCATCACAACACAACAGCAATTCATCACAACACACCAGCAATTCATCACAACACAACAGCAATTCATCACAACGCAACAGCAATTTCACAACACAACAGCAATTCATCACAACACCAGCAATTCATCACAATTCATCAGGAACACAAACGGCAATTCATCACAACACACCAGCAATTCATCACAACACAACAGCAATTCATCACAACATGACAGCAACAGCAATTCATCACAACACAACAGCAATTCATCACAACACAACAGCAATTCATCACAGCGCAACAGCAATTCACACAACACAACAGCAATTCATCACAAACACACCAGCAATTCATCACAAAGCAACAGCAATTCATCACACCACAACAGCAATTCATCACACACAACAACGCAGCAATTCATCACAACACAACAGCAATTCATCACAACGCAACAGCAATTCATCACAACACACCAGCAATTCATCACAACACAACAGCAATTCATCACAACACAACAGCAATTCATCACAACAGCGCAACAGCAATTCACCCAATTCAACACACCAGCAACAGCATCATCACAACGCAACAGCAATTCATCACAACACAACAGCATTCATCACAACACACCAGCAATTCAACACAACACAACAGCAATTCATCACAACACAACAGCAATTCATCACAACACACCAGCAATTCATCACAACACAACAGCAATTCATCACAACACAACAGCAATTCAACACAACAACAGCAATTCATCACAACACAACAGCAATTCATCACAATGAAACAGCAAATTCATCACAACACAACAGCAATTCATTCAACAGCAATTCACAACAACAACAGCAATTCATTCATCACACCAGCAACAACAACATCACACAACAGCAATTCATCACAACAAACAGCAATTCATCACAACACAACCAGCAATTCATCACAACACACCAGCAATTCATCACAACACAACAGCAATTCAACACAGCGCACCAGCAATTCATCACAATGCAACAGCAATTCATCACAATGAAACAGCAATTCATCACAACGCAACAGAATTTCACCACAGCGAAGAACAATTCACCACAGCGCACCAGCAATTCAACCCAACACAACAGCAATTCAACACAAGTGCACAGCAATTCATCACAACACAACAGCAATTCATCACAACGCACAGCAATTCATCACAACACACCAGCAATTCATCACAGCTGAACAGCAATTCATAACAACACACCAGCAATTCATCACAACACAACAGCAATTAATCACACACACACCAGCAATTCATCACAACACAACAGCAATTCATCACAACGCAATTCAACCAGCAATTCATCACAACGCAACAGCAATTCACCACAGCGCACCAGCAATTCATCACAACACAACAGCAATTCAAACAGCATTCCAGCAATTCATCACAACACAACAGCAATTCATCACAACACAACAGCAATTCATCACAACACAACAGCAATTCATCACAAGCAACAGCAATTCATCACAACACAACAGCAATTCATCACAACGCAACAGCAATTCATCACAACACACCAGCAATTCATCACAACAGAACAGCAATTCATCACAACACAACAGCAATTCAGCAATTCATCACATACACCACAATTCATCACAAACAGCAATTCATCACAACACAACAGCAATTCATCACAACGCAACAGCAATTCATCACAACACACCAGCAATTCATCACAACACAACAGCAATTCATCACAACACAACAGCAATTCATCACAACACAACAGCAATTCATCACACACAACAGCAATTCATCACAACACAACAACAATTCATCACAACACAAAGCAATTCATCACAACACAACAGCAATTCATCACAATCACAACAGCAGCAATCATCACACAACAGCAATTCATCACAACACAACAGCAATTCATCACAACACAAAGCAATTCATCACAACACAACAGCAATTCATCACAACAACACAACAGCAATTCATCACAACACAACAGCAATTCATCACACAACACCAGCAATTCATCACAACGCAACAGAAATTCATCACAACACAACAGCAATTCATCACAACGCACCAGCAATTCAACACAACACAACAGCAATTCAACACAACACACCAGCAATTCATCACAACACAACAGCAATTCATCACAACACAACAGCAATTCATCATCACAACAGCAATTCACAACAGCAATTCATCACAACACAACAGCAATTCATCACAAACAACAACCAGCAATTCATCACATCACAACAACAGCAATTCATCACAACACAACAGCAATTCATCACAACGCAACAGCAATTCATCACACAACACAACAGCAATTCATCACAACACAACAGCAATTCATCACAACACACAGCAATTCATCACAACACAACAGCAATTCATCACAACACAACAGCAATTCACAACACAAGCAATTCATCACAGCAGCAATTCATCACAAACAACAGCAATTCATCACAACACAACAGCAATTCATCACAACACACCAGCAATTCATCACAACACAACAGCAATTCATCACAACACAACAGCAATTCATCACAACACAACAGCAATTCATCACGCAACAGCACACACAACACACAGCAAATTCATCACAACACAACAGCAAATTCATCACAACACAACAGCAATTCAACACAACAGCAATTCATCACAACGAACACAATCAATTCATCACAATTCAACAGCAATTCACACAAGCAACGGCAATTCATCACAACACAACAGCAATTCATCACAACACACCAGCAATTCATCACAACACAACAGCAATTCATCACAACACAACAGCAATTCATCACAACACAACAGCAATTCATCACAACACAACAGCAATTCATCACAACACACCAGCAATTCATCACAACACAACAGCAATTCATCACAACACATCAGCAATTCATCACAACAAACAGCAATTCATCACAACACAACAGCAATTCATCAACAACAGCATTCATCACAACAACCAGCAATTCATCACAACACACCAGCAATTCATCACAACACAACAGCAATTCATCAGCAATTCACACAACACACCAGCAATTCATCACAACGCAACTGAACAGCAATTCATCACAACACAACAGCAATTCATCACAACGCAACAGCAATTCATCACAACGCACCAGCAATTCATCACAACACAACAGTAATTCATCACAACGGAACAGCAATTCACGCATCACACCAGCAATTCATCACAAACAACAGCAATTCATCACACCACAACAGCAATTCATCAGAACACAACAGCAATTCATCAGAACACAACGGCAATTCATCACAACGCAACAGCAATTCACACAACACAACAGCAATTCATCACAACACAACAGCAATTCATCACAACACACCAGCAATTCATCACAACACAACAGCAATTCATCACAACACAACAGCAATTCATCACAACACAACAGCAATTCATCACAACACAACAGCAATTCATCACAACACCAGCATTCATCACAACACAATGGCAATTCATCACAACACACCAGCAATTCATCACAACACACCAGCAATTCATCACAACTGAACAGCAATTCATCACAACGCAAAAGCAATTCACACAACCCAACAGCAATTCATCACAACACACCAGCAATTCATCACAACACAACAGCAATTCATCACAACACACCAGCAATTCATCACAACACAACAGCAATTCATCACAACACAACAGCAATTCATCACAACACAACAGCAATTCATCACAACACACCAGCAATTCATCACAACACAACAGCAATTCATCACAATGCAACAGCAATTCATCACAACACACCAGCAATTCATCACAACTGAACACCAATTCATCACAACGCAAAAGCAATTCATCACAACACAACAGCAATTCATCACAACACACCAGCAATTCATCACAACACAACAGCAATTCATCACAAAACAACAGCAATTCATCACAACACAACAGCAATTCATCACAACACACCAGCAATTCATCACAACACAACAGCAATTCATCACAACACACCAGCAATTCATCACAACACACCAGCAATTCATTCAACACAACAGCAATTCATCACAACACAACAGCAATTCATCACAATTCAGCAATTCATCACAACACAATTCAATTCATCAACACAACAGCAATTCAACACAACAGCAATCATCACATCACACCAATTCACACCAGCACACAGCAACAGCAATCATCACAACACAAACAGCAATTCAACACAATTCAACACCAGCAACATTCATCACAACACAACAGCAATTCATCACAACACAACAGCAATTCATCACAACACACCAGCAATTCATCACAACACAACAGCAATTCAAACAACACACCAGCAATTCATCACAACACAACAGCAAATTCATTCATCACAACACACCAGCAATTCATCACAGACCAGCAACAACAGCAATTCATCACAACACACCAGCAATTCATCACAACACAACAGCAATTCATCACAACACAACAGCAATTCATCACAACACAACAGCAATTCATCACAAATTCACAACAGCAAAAATTCATCACAACACACCAGCAATTCATCACACAACAGCAATTCAACAACAACAGCAATTCATCACAACACAACAGCAATTCATCACAACACACCAGCAATTCATCACAACACACCAGCAATTCATCACAACACAACAGCAATTCATCACAACACAACAGCAATTCACAACACAACAGCAATTCATCACAACACAACAGCAATTCATCACAACACAACAGCAATTCATCACAACACAACAGCAATTCATCACAACACAACAGCAATTCAACAACAACAGCAATTCATCACAACACACCAGCAATTCATCACAACACAACAGCAATTCATCACAACACAACAGCAATTCATCACAACACACCAGCAATTCATCACAACACAACAGCAATTCATCACAAACACCACAACAGCAATTCATCACAACACAACAGCAATTCATCACAAACACAAGAAATTCATCACAACACAACAGCAATTCATCACAACACAACAGCAATTCATCATCACAACACAGCAATTCATCACAACACAACAGCAATTCATCACAACACACCAGCAATTCATCACAACACAACAGCAATTCATCACAACACAACAGCAATTCATCACAACACAACAGCAATTCATCACAACAAACCAGCAATTCATCACAACACAACAGCAATTCATCACAACACAACAGCAATTCATCACAACACAACAGCAATTCATCACAACACAACAGCAATTCATCACAACACAACAGCAATTCATCACAACACACCAGCAATTCATCACAACACACAGCAATTCATCACAACACAACAGCAATTCATCATAACACAACAGCAATTCATCACAACACACCAGCAATTCATCAGAACACAACAGCAATTCATCACAACACACCAGCAATTCATCACAACACAACAGCAATTCATCACAACACACCAGCAATTCATCACAACACAACAGCAATTCATCACAACACAACAGCAATTCATCACAACACACCAGCAATTCATCACAATGCAACAGCAATTCATCACAACACAACAGCAATTCATCACAACACACCAGCAATTCATCAGAACACAACACCAGCAATTCATCACAACGCAAAAGCAATTCACACAACACAACAGCAATTCATCACAACACAACAGCAATTCATCACAACACACCAGCAATTCATCACAACACAACAGCAATTCATCACAACACACCAGCAATTCATCACAACACAACAGCAATTCATCACAACACAACAGCAATTCATCAGCAATTCATCACAACACAACAGCAATTCATCACAACACAAGCAATTCATCACAACACAACAGCAATTCATCACAACACAACAGCAATTCATCACAACACAACAGCAATTCATCACAACACACCAGCAATTCATCACAACACACCACAGCAATTCATCACAACACAACAGCAATTCATCACAACACAACAGCAATTCATCACAACACAACAGCAATTCATCACAACACACCAGCAATTCATCACAACGCAACAGCAATTCATCACAAACACAACAGCAATTCATCACAACACAACAGCAATTCATCACAACACAACAGCAATTCATCACAACGCACCAGCAATTCATCACAACACAACAGCAATTCATCACAACACAACAGCAATTCATCACAACACAACAGCAATTCATCACACAACAGCAATTCACACAACACAACAGCAATTCATCACAACACAACAGCAATTCATCACAACACAACAGCAATTCATCACAACACAACAGCAATTCATCACAACACAACAGCAATTCATCACAACACAACAGCAATTCATCACAACACAACAGCAATTCATCACAACACAACAGCAATTCATCACAACACAACAGCAATTCATCACAACACACCAGCAATTCATCACAACGCAACAGCAATTCATCACAACACAACAGCAATTCATCACAACACAACAGCAATTCATCAACACAACAGCAATTCATCACAACAAACAGCAATTCATCACAACACAACAGCAATTCATCACAACACAACAGCAATTCATCAGAACACAACAGCAATTCATCACAACACAAAAGCAATTCATCACATTGCAACAGCAATTCATCACAACACACCAGCAATTCATCACAACACAACAGCAATTCATCACAACGCACCAGCAATCATCACAACACAACAGCAATTCATCACAATTCATTCATCACAACAACAACAGCAATTCATCACAACACAACAGCAATTCATCAATTCAACAGCACCAGCAACAGCAATTCATCACAACACAGCAGCAATTCATCATAACGCAATAGCAATTCACAACACAACAGCAATTCATCACAACACAACAGCAATTCATCACAACACACCAGCAATTCATCACAACACAACAGCAATTCATCACAACACACCAGCAATTCATCACAACCCAACAGCAATTCATCACAACACAGCAATTCATCACAACACAACAGCAATTCATCACAACGCAACAGCAATTCATCACAACACAACAGCAATTCATCACAACACAACAGCAATTCATCAGCAATTCATCACAACACAACAGCAATTCATCACAACACAACAGCAATTCATCACAACACAACAGCAATTCATCACAACACATCAGCAATTCATCACAACACAACAGCAATTCATCACAACACAACAGCAATTCATCACAACACACCAGCAATTCATCACAACACAACAGCAATTCATCACAATGCAACAGCAATTCATCACAAACAATTCACACAACGCAACAGCAATTCATCACAACACAACAGCAATTCATCACAACACAACAGCAATTCATCACAACACACCAGCAATTCATCACAACACCAACAGCAATTCATCACAACGCAACAGCAATTCATCACAACACACCAGCAATTCATCACAACAGCAATTCATCACAACACAACAATTCATCACAACACAACAGCAATTCATCACAACACAACAGCAATTCATCACAACACAACAGCAATTCATCACAACACAACAGCAATTCATCACAACACAACAGCAATTCATCACAACACAACAGCAATTCATCACAACACACCAGCAATTCATCACAACACAACAGCAATTCATCACAACACAACGGCAATTCATCACAACGCAACAGCAATTCATCACAACACACCAGCAATTCATCACAACACAACAGCAATTCAACACAGCGCACCAGCAATTCATCACAACACAACAGCAATTCATCACAACACAACAGCAATTCATCACAACACAACAGCAATTCATCACAACAACACCAGCAATTTCATCATCACACACAACAGCAATTCATCAACACACAACAATTCATCAACAATCACATCACAACACACAGCAATTCATCACAACACAACAGCAATTCATCACAACAACAACAGCAATTCATCACAACACAACAGCAATTCATCACAAAACAACAGCAATTCATCACAACACAACAGCAATTCATCACAACACAACACACGCAACAGCAATTCATCACAACACAACAGCAATTCATCACAACACAACAGCAATTCATCACAACACAACAGCAATTCATCACAACACAACAGCAATTCATCACAAACACCAGCAATTCATCACAACACAACACAATTCACAACACAACAGCAATTCATCACAACACAACAGAATTCATCAATTCACAGCAATTCAACAACAACAGCAATTCATCACAACACAACAGCAATTCATCACAACGCAACAGCAATTCATCACAACACACCAGCAATTCATCACAACACAACAGCAATCATCACAGCAATTCATCACAAACACAACAGCAATTCATCACAATGCACAACATTTCATCACAACACAACAGCAATTCATCACAACATCACCAGCAATTCAACAGCAATTCATCACAACACAACAGCAATTCATCACAACACAACAGCAATTCATCACAACACACCAGCAATTCATCACAACACAACAGCAATTCATCATCACAACAGCAATTCATCACAACACAACAGCAATTCATCACAACACAACAGCAATTCATCACAACGCAACAGCAATTCATCACAACACACCAGCAATTCATCACAACACACCAGCAATTCATCACAACACAACAGCAATTCATCACAACGCACAGCAATTCATCACAACACAACAGCAATTCATCACAAACACAACAGCAATTCATCACAACACAACAGCAATTCATCACAACACAGCAGCAACAGACAATTCAACACAACAGCAATTCATCACAACGCACCAGCAATTCATCACAACACAACAGCAATTCACAACACAACAGCAATTCATCACAACAACCAGCAATTCATCACAACACACAGCAATTCATCACAACACAACAGCAATTCATCACAACACAACAGCAATTCATCACAACACAACAGCAATTCATCACAACACAACAGCAATTCATCACAACACAACAGCAATTCATCACAACACAACAGCAATTCATCACAACACAACAGCAATTCATCACAACACAACAGCAATTCATCACAACGCAACAGCAATTCATCACAACACAACAGCAATTCATCAAAACACAACAGCAATTCATCACAACACAACAGCAATTCATCACAACACAACAGCAATTCATCACAACACAACAGCAATTCACCACAACACAACAGCAATTCATCACAACACACCAGCAATTCATCACAACACAACAGCAATTCATCACAACACAACAGCAATTCATCACAACACAACAGCAATTCATCACAACACAACAGCAATTCATCACAACACAACAGAAATTCATCACAATTCATCACAACAACAATTCATCACAACACAACAGCAATTCATCACAACACAACAGCAATTCATCACAACAACAATTCAGCAACAGCAATTCATCACAACACAACAGCAATTCATCACAACACAACAGCAATTCATCACAACACAACAGCAATTCATCACAACACAACAGCAATTCATCACAACACAACAGCAATTCATCAGCAATTCATCAGCAATTCACACAACAGCAACAGCATTCATCACAACACAACAGCAATTCATCACAACACACCAGCAATTCATCACAACACAACAGCAATCATCACAACACAAACAGCAATTCATCACAATGCAACAGCAATTCATCACAACACAACAGCAATTCATCACAACAACAGCAACACAACAGCAATTCATCAAGCAACAGCACAACACATCAGCAATTCATCACAACACAAACAGCAATTCATCACAACACACCAGCAATTCATCACAAACACAACAGCAATTCATCACAACGCAACAGCAATTCATCATCACAACACAACAGCAATTCATCACAACACAAACAGCAATTCATCACAAACACCAGCAATTCATCACAACACAACAGCAATTCATCACAACGCACCAGCAATTCATCACAACACAACAGCAATTCATCACAAAAAACAACAAGGCATCACACCAGGAATTCATCACAATGCAACAGCAATTCATCACAACACAACAGCAATTCATCACAACACAACAGCAATTCATCACAACACAACAATTCATCACAACGCAACAGCAATTCATCACAACACAACAGCAATTCATCACAACACAACAGCAATTCATCACAACATACCAGCAATTCATCACAACACAACAGCAATCACAATCAGCAATGCATCACAACACAACAGCAATTCATCACAACACACAAACAGCAATTCATCACAGCACACCAGCAATTCATCACAACACAACAGCAATTCATCACAACACACAGCAATTCATCACAACACAACAGCAATTCATCACAACACAACAGCAATTCATCACAACACAACAGCAATTCATCACAACACAACAGCAATTCATCACAACACAACAGCAATTCATCACAACACACAGCAATTCATCACAACAACAGCAATTCATCACAACACAACAGCAATTCATCACAACACAACAGCAATTCATCACAACTGAACAAAAGCAATTCATCAACATGCAATTCATCACACAACACAACAGCAATTCATCACAACACAACAGCAATTCATCAGAAAACAACAGCAATTCATCACAAATTCATCAATTCATCAAAATGCACCAGCAATTCATCGCAACACAACAGCAAATAATCACAACACAACAGCAATTCATCACAACACAACAGCAATTCATCACAACACAACAGCAATTCATCACAACACAACAGCATTCATCACAAACACACCAGCAATTCATCACAACACAACAGCAATTCATCACAACACAACAGCAATTCATCACAACACACCAGCAATTCATCACAACACAACAGCAATTCATCACAACACAACAGCAATTCATCACAACACAACAGCAATTCATCACAACACAACAGCAATTCATCACAACACAACAGCAACATCACAATGCAACAGCAATTCATCACAACACAACAGCAATTCATCACAACACAACAGCAATTCATCACAACACAACAGCAATTCATCACAACACACCAGCAATTCATCACAACACAACAGCAATTCATCACAACACAACAGCAATTCATCACAACGCAACAGCAATTCATCACAACACAACAGCAATTCATCACAACACAACAGCAATTCATCACAACACACCAGCAATTCATCACGCAACAATCACAACGCAACAATTCATCACAACACAACAGCAATTCATCACAACACAACAGCAATTCATCACAACACACCAGCAATTCATCACAACACAACAGCAATTCATCACAACACACCAGCAATTCATCACAACACAACAGCAATTCATCACAACGCAACAGCAATTCATCACAACACACCAGCAATTCATCACAACACAACAGCAATTCATCACAACACAACAGCAATTCATCACAACACAACAGCAATTCATCACAACACAACAGCAATTCATCACAACGCAACAGCAATTCATCACAACACAACAGCAATTCATCACAACGCAACAGCAATTCATCACAACACACCAGCAATTCATCACAACACAACAGCAATTCATCACAACACACCAGCAATTCATCACAACACAACAGCAATTCATCACAACACAACAGCAATTCATCAAAACACACCAGCAATTCATCACAACGCAACAGCAATTCATCACAACACAACAGCAATTCAACAACAGCAATTCATCACAACACACCAGCAATTCATCACAACACAACAGCAATTCATCACAACACAACAGCAATTCATCACAACACAACAGCAATTCATCACAAACACACCAGCAATTCATCACAACACAACAGCAATTCATCACAACACAACAGCAATTCATCACAACACAACAGCAATTCATCACAACACACCAGCAATTCATCACAAACAGCACCAGCAATTCATCACACAACACAACAGCAATTCATCACAACACAACAGCAATTCATCACAACACAACAGCAATTCATCACAACACAACAGCAATTCATCACAACACACCAGCAATTCATCACAACACAACAGCAATTCATCACAACACAACAGCAATTCATCACAACACAACAGCAATTCATCACAACACACCAGCAATTCATCAAAACACAACAGCAATTCATCACAACACACCAGCAATTCATCACAACACAACAGCAATTCATCACAACACAACAGCAATTCATCACAACACAACAGCAATTCATCACAACACACCAGCAATTCATCACAAATTCATCACAACACACCAGCAATTCATCACAACACAACAACAATTCAACACAACAATTCATCACAACACAACAGCAATTCATCACAAGCGCAACACCAGCAATTCATCACAACACAACAGCAATTCATCAACAACACAACACAAATTCATCACAACACACCAGCAATTCATCACAACACAACAGCAATTCATCACAACACAACAGCAATTCATCACAACACAACAGCAATTCATCACAACACAACAGCAATTCATCATGCAACAGCAATTCATCACAACACAACAGCAATTCATTCAACATACAACAGCACATCACAGCAATTCATTCACAACACAACAGCAATTCATCAATCACCAGCAACATCAGAACAACAGCAATTCATCACAACAGCAACATCAATTCATCAGCAATTCATCACAACACAACAGCAATTCATCACACACACACAACAGCAATTCATCACAACACACCAGCAATTCATCAATCACAGCATTCATCACAATTCAAATTCATCACAACACAACAGCAATTCTCACAACAACACCAGCAATTCATCACAACACATCACAAACCAACCTCAATTGTTCATCACAACAGCAACATCACAATTCACACAACACAACACCAGCAATTCATCACAACACACAGAAATTCATCACAACACAACAGCAATTCATCACAACAGCGCAACAGCAATTCTCAACAGTAATTCAACAAACCAGCAATTCATCACAACACACCAACAATTCATCACAACACACACAGCAATTCACACAATACAACAGCAATTCATCACAACACAACAGCAATTCATCACAACCCAATCAGCAATTCATCACAACAACACAACAGCAATTCATCACAACACAACAGCAATTCATCACAACACAAACAGCAATTCATCATAACACAACAGCAATTCATCATACACAACCAGCAATTCATCACAACACAACAGCAATTCATCACAACACAACAATAGCAATTCACACAACAACAGCAATTGATCACAACACAACAGCAATTCATCACAACATGCAAACAATTCATCACAACACAACAGCAAAAAATGACAACACACCAGCAATTCATCACAACTGAACAGTAATTCATCACAACACGAAAGCAATTCATCAGAACACACCAGCTATTCATCACAACACACCAGCAATTCATCACAACACAAAGGCAATTCATCACAACGCAATAGCAATTCATCACGACACACCAGCAATTCATCACAACATAACAGCAATTCAACACAGCACAGCACCAATTCATCACAACGCAACAGCAATTCATCACAACGCAACAGCATTTCATCACAACGCAACAGAAATTCACCACAGCGCAACAAAAATTCACCACAGCGCACTAGCAATTTAACACAACACAACAGCAATTCAACACAGCGCACCAGCAATTCATCACAACACAACGGCAATTCATCACAACGCAAAAGCAATTCATTACAAAACACCAGCAATTCATCACAACACAACGGCAATATATCACAACGCAAAAGCAATTCATCACAAAACACCAGCAATTCATCACAGCTGAACAGCAATTCATCACTACGCAACAGAAATTCACACAACGCAACAGCAATTAATCACAACACAACAGCAATTCATCACAACACACCAGCAATTCATTACAACAGAACAGAATTTCATCACAACTTAATAGCAATTCACACAACACAACAGCAATTCATCACAACATACGAGCAATTCATCACAACACAACAGCAATACATGCCAACACAACAGAAATTCATCACAACGTAACAGCAATTCATCACAACACACCAGCAATTCATCACAACACAACGGAAATTCATCACAATGCAATAGCAATTCATCACAACACACCAGCAATTCATCACAACTGAATAGCAGTTCATCACAATGCAACAGCAATTCATCACAACGCAACAGCAATTCATCACAACGCAACAGCAATTCACCACAGCGCACCAGCAATTCACCTCAAAACAACAGTAATTCATCACAACACACCAGCAATTCATCAGAACACAACAGCAATTCATCATAACGCAATAGCAATTCATCACAACACAACAGCAATTCATCAGAACACAACGGCAATTCATCACAACGCAATAGCAATTCATCACAACAAAACAGCAATTCATCACAACATACCAGCAATTCATCACAACACAACAGTAATTCATCAAAAAGAACAGTAATACGCATCACACCAGGAATTCATCACAATGCAACAGCAATTCATCACACCACAACAGCAATTCATCAGAACACACCAGCAACTCATCAGAACACAACGGCAATTCATCACAACGCAATAGCAATTCACACAACACAACAGCAATTCATTACAACACAACAGAAATTCATCACAACATACCAGCAATTCATCACAACACAACAGCAATACATGACAACACATCAGCAATTCATCACAACCCAAATGCAATTCATCACAATGCAATAGCAATTCATCACAACACACCAGCAATTCATCACAACTGAACAGCAATTCATCACAACGCAAAAGCAATTAACACAACCCAACAGCAATTCATCACAACACAACAGCAATTCATCACAACACAAAAGCTATTCATCACAACATACCAGCAATTCATCACAACACAACAGCAATACATGACAACACATCAGCAATTCATCAGAACCCAACTGCAATTCATCACAAAGCAATAGCAATTCATCAGAACACAACAGCAATTCATCACAGCGCACCAGCAATTCATCACAACACAACAGCAATTCACACAACGCAACAGCAATTCATCACAACACACCAGCAATTCATCATAACACAACAGCAATTCATCACAACACACCAGCAATTCATCACAACACAAGGGCAATTCATCACAACGCAACAGCAATTCATCACAGCACACCAGCAATTCATCACAACACAACAGCAATTCATCACAACGCAACAGCAATTCATCACAACACACCAGCAATTCATCACAACTGAACAACTATTCACACAACTCACCAGCAATTCATCACAACACACCAGCAAGTTCATCACAACACAACAGCAATTCACACAACACAACAGCAATTCATCACAACACACCAGCAATTCATCACAACGCAACAGCAATTAATCAAGACACAACAGCAATTTATCACAACACACCAACAATTCATCACAACTGAAAAGCAATTCACGCACAGCAATTCACCAGCAATTCATCACAAAACAACAGTAATTCATCACAAAACAACAGCAATTCATCACACCGCAACAGCAATTCACCACAGCGCATAGCGCAATTCACACAACACAACACATTCACAAGCAACAGCAATTCACACAATTCACACCAGCAATTCATCACAACACAACAGCAATTCAACACAACAGTTATTCATCAAATGCAACTGCAATTCATCACAACACAACAGCAATACATGACAACACAACAGCAATTCATAACAATGAAACAGCAATCCATCACAACACACCAGCAATTGATCACAACTGAACAGTAATTCATTACAACATGACAGCAATTCATCAGGTCACACCAGCAATTCATCACAACACAACAGCAATTCATCACAACAAAACGGCAATTCATCACATTGCAATAGCAATTCATCACAACACACCAGCAATGCATCACAACACAACAGCAATTCAACACAAGCGCACCAGCAATTCATCACAATGCAACAGCAATTCATCACAATGCAACAGCATTTCATCACAACGCAACAGAAATTCACCACAGCGGAAGAACAATTCACCACAGCGCACCAGCAATTCAACCCAACACAATAGCAATTCAACACAGTGCACAAGCAATTCATCACAACACAACGGCAATTCATCACAACGCAATAGCAATTTATCACAACACACCAGCAATTCATCACAGCTGAACAGCAATTCATAACAACACACCAGCAATTCATCACAACACAACAGCAATTAAACACAGCGCACCAGCAATTCATCACAACGCAACAGCAATTCATCACAACGCTACAGCAATTCATCACAACGCAACAGCAATTCACCACAGCGCACCAGCAATTCATCACAACACAACAGCAATTCAAACAGCATTCCAGCAATTCATCAGAACACAACAGCAATTCATCACAACACAACAGCAATTGACAAAACAAAACAGCAATTCATCACAGCAGATCAGCAATTCATCACAACACAACAGCAATTGAGCACAACACAACAGCAATTCATCACAACACACCAGCAATGCATCACAACAGAACAGCAATTCATCACAACGGAACAGTAATTCATCACAACGCAACAGCAATACACACAATACACCAGCACTTCATCACAACACACTAGAAATTCATCACAACACAACAGCAATTCATCACAACGCAACAGCAATTCACACAACTCACCAGCAATTCATCACAACACAACGGCAGCTCATCACAACGCAACAGTAATTCACACAACACAACAGCAATTCATCATAACACAACAGCAATTTATTACAACACAACAACAATTCATCACAACATGCAAACAATTCATCACAACACAACAGCAATACATGACAACACGACAGCAATTCATCACGACACACCAGCAATTCATCACAACACAACAGCAATTCATCACAACACAACAGCAATTCATCACAACGCAACAGCAATTCATCACAACACACCAGCAATGCATCACAACACAACAGCAATTCAACACAACACAACAGCAATTCATCACAACGCAACAGAAATTCACCACAGCGCAAGAACAATTCACCACAGCGCACCAGCAATTCAACACAACACAATAGCAATTCAACAGAGCGCAACAGCAATTCATCACAACACAACAGCAATTCATCAGAACACAACGGCAATTCATCACAACGCAACAGCAATTCATCACAACACAACAGCAATTCATCACAACACAACGGCAATTCATCACAACACAACGGAAATTCATCACAATGCAATAGCAATTCATCACAACACACCAGCAATTCATCACAACGGAACAGCAGTTCATCACAATGCAACAGCAATTCATCACAACGCAACAGCAATTCATCACAACGCAACAGCAATTCTTCTAGCATAACAGCAATTCACCACAGCGCACCAGCAATTCACCACAAAATGAATTGCTGTTGTGTTGTGATGAATTGCTGGTGCGCTGTGATGAATTGCTGTTGTGTTGTGTGAATTGCTTTTGTGTTGTGATGAATTGCTATTGCTTTGTGATGAATTGCCATTGTGTTGTGATGAATTGCTGGTTTATTGTGATGAATAGCTGTTGTGTTGTGATGAATTGCTGGTGTGTTGTGATGAATTGCTGTTGCGTTGTGTGAATTGCTATTGCGTTGTGATGAATTGCTGTTGTGTTGTGATGAATTGCTGGTGTGTTGTGATGAATTGCTATTGCATTGTGATGAATTGCCGTTGTATTGTGATGAATTGCTGGTGTGTTGTGATGAATTGCTGTTGTGTTGTGATGAATTGCTGGTGTGTTGTGATGAATTGCTGTTGCGTTGTGTGAATGGCTGTTGCGTTGTGATGAATTGCTGCTGCCCTGTGATGAATTGCTGTTGTGTTGTGTGAATTGCTGTTGTGTTGTGATGAATTGCGATTGCTTTGTGATGAATTGCCGTTGTGTTGTGATGAATTGCTGGTGTGTTGTGATGAATTGCTGTTGTGTTGTGATGAATTGCTGGTGTGTTGTGATGAATTGCTGTTGCGTTGTGATGAATTGCTGTTGCATTGTGATGAATTGCTGGTGTGTTGTGATGAATTGCTGTTGCGTTGTGATGAATTGCCATTGCATTGTGATGAATTGCCGTTGTGTTTTGATGAATTGCTGGTGTGTTGTGATGAATTGCTATTGCGTTGTGATGAATTGCCGATGTGTTGTGATGAATTGCTGGTGTGTTTTGATGAATACTGTCGTGTTGTGATGAATCGCTGGTGCGCTGTGATGAATGGCTGTTTTGTTGTGTGAATTGCTGTTGTGTTGTGATGAATTGCTTTTGTGTTGTGATGAATAGCTGGTGTGTTGTGTGAATTGTTGTTGCATTGTGATGAATTGCTGTTGTGTTGTGATGAATTGCTGTTGTGTTGTGATGAATTTCTGGTGTGTTGTGATGAATTGCTGTTTTGTGATGAATTGCTGTTGTGGTGATGAATTGCTGTTCAGTTGTGATGAATTGCTTTTGTGTTGTGATGAATTGCTGGTGTGTTGTGATGAATTGAATTTGTGTTTTGTGATGAATTGCTGGTGTGTTGTGATGAATTGCTGTTGTGTGTGTGATGAATTGATGTTGCGTTGTGATGAATTGCTTGTGTGTTGTGATGAATTGCTGTTGTGTTTGATGAATTGCTGTTGTGTTGTGATGAATTGCTGTTGTGTTGTGATGAATTGCTTGTTGAATGCTTGTGTTGTGATGAATGAATTGATGAATTGTGTTGTTGTGATGAATTGCTGTTGTGTTGTGATGAATTGCTGGTGAATGAATTGCTGTTGCGTTGTGATGAATTGCCACATGCTGTTGTGATGAATTGTTGTGATGAATTGCTGTTGTGTTGTGATGAATTGATGAATTGCTGGTTGTTGTGATGAATTGCTGTTGTGTTGTGATGAATTGCTGTTGTGATGAATTGCTGGTGATGAATTGTTGGTGTTGTTGTGATGAATTGCTGTTGTGTTGTGATGAATTGCTGTTGTGTTTGTGATGAATTGCTGATGTGTTGTGATGAATTGCTGGTGTGTTGTGATGAATTGCTGTTGTGTTGTGATGAATTGCTGTGCGTTGTGATGAATTGCTGTTGTGTTGTGATGAATTGCTGTTGTGTTGTGATGAATTGCTGGTGTGTTGTGATGAATTGAATTGCTTGTGATGAATTGCCGTTGTTTGTGATGAATTGCTGGTGTGTTGTGATGAATTGCTGGTGTTGTGATGAATGAATTGCTTGTGTGAATTGCTGTTGAACTGATGAATTGCTGTTGTGTTGTGATGAATTGCTGTTGCTGTTGTGATGAATTGGTGTGTTGTGATGAATTGCTGGTGCACTTTGATGAATTGCTGTTGTGTTGTAATGAACTGCTGTTTGGTTTGTGATGAATTGCTGTTGTGTTGTGTGAATTGCTGGTGTGTTGTGATGAATTGCTGTTGTGTTGTGATGAATTGCTTGTGTGTTGTGATGAATTGCTGTTGTGTTGTGATGAATTGCTGTTGTTGGATGAATTGCTGTTGTGTTGTGATGAATTGCTGGTGTGTTGTGATGAATTGCTGTTGTGTTGTGATGAATTGCTGTTGTGTTGTGATGAATTGCTGTTGTGTTGTGATGAATTGCTGGTGTGTTGTGATGAATTGCTGTTGTGTTGTGATGAATGGTGCTGTGTTGTGATGAATTGCTGATTGCGTTTGTGATGAATTGCTGTTGTTGTGATGAATTGCTGTTGTGTTGTGATGAATTGCTGTTGTGTTGTGATGAATTGCTGGTGTGTTGTGATGATGAATTGCTGTTGTGTTGTGATGAATTGCTGTTGTGTTGTGATGAATTGCTGTTGCGTTGTGATGAATTGCTGTTGTGTTGTGATGAATTGCTGGTGCTGTTGAATTGCTTTGTGTTGATTGTGATGAATTGCTGTGTTGTGATGAATTGCTGGTGTGTTGTGATGAATTGCTTTGTTGATGTTGTGATGAATTGCTGTTGTGTTGTGTGAATTGCTGTTGTGTTGTGATGAATTGCTGTTGTGTTGTGATGAATTGCTGTTGTGTTGTGATGAATTGCTGTTGTGTGTTGTGATGAATTGCTGTTGTGTTGTGATGAATTGCTGTTGTGTTGTGATGAATTGCTGGTGTGTTGTGATGAATTGCTGTTGCATTGTGATGAATTGCTGGTGTGTTGTGATGAATTGCTGGTGTGTTGTGATGAATTGCTGTTGCATTGTGATGAATTGCTGTTGTGTTGTGATGAATTGCTGTTGTGTTGTGATGAATTGCTGTTTGTGTGAATTGTTGTGATGAATTGCTGTTGTGTTGTGAATGTGTTGTGTTGTGATGAATTGCTGTTGCCTTGTGATGAATTGCTGTTGTGTTGTGATGAATTGCTGTTGTGTTGTGATGAATTGCTGTTGTGTTGTGATGAATTGCTGGTGTGTTGTGATGAATGTTGTGATGAATTGTGTTGTGATGAATTGCTGTTGTGTTGTGATGAATTGCTGTTGCCGTTGTGTTGTGATGAATTGCTGTGATGTGTTGTGATGAATTTCTGATGAATTGCTGTTGTTGATGAATTGCTGTTTTGTGATGAATTGCTGTTGTGTTGTGATGAATTGCTGTTGTGTTGTGATGAATTGCTGTTGTGTTGTGATGAATTGCTGTTGTGTTGTGATGAATTGCTGTTGTGTTGTGATGAATTGCTGGTGTTGTGATGAATTGCTGTTGCGTTGTGATGAATTGCTGTTGTGTTGTGATGAATTGCTGTTGTGTTGTGATGAATTGCTGTTGTGTTGTGATGAATTGCTGTTGTGTTGTGATGAATTTGTGCTGTGTTGTGATGAATTGCTGTTGCATTGTGATGAATTGCTGTTGTGTTGTGATGAATTGCTGGTGTGTTGTGATGAATTGCTCTTGCGTTGTGATGAATTGCTGTTGTGTTGTGATGAATTGCTGGTGTTGTGATGAATTGTTGTGATGATGTGTTGTTGAATTGCTGTGTGTTGTGATGAATTGCTGTTGCGTTGTGATGAATTGCTGTGTGTTGTGATGAATTGCTGTTGTGTTGTGATGAATTGCTGTTGTGTTGTGATGAATTGCTGTTGTTTGTGATGAATTGCTGGTGTGTTGTGAATTGAATTGCTGTTGTGATGAATTGCTGTTGTGTTGTGATGAATTGCTGTTGCGTTGTATGAATTGCCGTTGTGTTGTGATGAATTGCTGGTGTGTTGTGATGAATTGCTGGTGTGTTGTGATGAATTGCTGGTGTGTTGTGATGAATTGCTGTTGTGTTGTGATGAATTGCTGTTGTGTTGTGATGAATTGCTGTTGTGTTGTGATGAATGATTGCTGTGTTGTGATGAATTGCTGGTGTGTTTTGATGAATTGCTGTTGTGTTGTGATGAATTGCTGGTGTGTTGTGATGAATTGCTGTTTTGTTGTGATGAATTGCTGTTGTGTTGTGATGAATTGCTGTTGTGTTGTGATGAATTGCTGTGTGTTGTGATGAATTGCTGTTGTGATGAATTGCTGTTGTGTTGTGATGAATTGCTGTTGTGTTGTGATGAATTGCTGTTGTGTTGTGATGAATTGCTGTTGTGTTGTGATGAATTGCTGTTTGTTGTGATGAATTGCTGTTGTGTTGTGATGAATTGCTGTTGTGTTGTGATGATGAATTGCTGGTGTGTTGTGATGAATTGCTGTGTGTTGTGATGAATTGCTGTTGTTTGTGATGAATTGCTGTTGTGTTGTGATGAATTGCTGGTGTGTTGTGATGAATTGCTGTTGTGTTGTGATGAATTGCTGTTGTGTTGTGATGAATTGCTGTTGTGTTGTGATGAATTGCTGTTGCTTTGTGATGAATTGCTGTTGTGTTGTGATGAATTGCTGGTGTGTTGTGATGAATAGCTGTTGTGTTGTGATGAATTGCTGGTGTGTTGTGATGAATTGCTGTTGTTTGTGATGAATTGCTGTTGTATTGTGATGAATTGCTGTTGTGTTGTGATGAATTGATTGCTTTGTGATGAATTGTTGCTGTTGCCATTGTGATGAATTGCTGGTTGTGTTGTGATGAATTGCTGTTGTGTTGTGATGAATTGCTATTGCGTGTTGATGAATTGCTGTTGTGTTGTGATGAATTGCTGGTGTGTTTGATGAATTCTGTTGTGTTGTGATGAATTGCTGTTGCATTGTGATGAATTGCTGTTGTGTTGTGATGAATTGCTGTTGTGTTGTGATGAATTGCTGTGTGTGTTGTGATGAATTGCTGTTGCGTTGTGATGAATTGCTGTTGTGTTGTGATGAATTGCTGTTGTGTTGTGATGAATTGCTGTTGTGTTGTGATGAATTGCTGTTGTGTTGTGATGAATTGCTGATGAATTGATGAATTGTTGTGTTGTGATGAATTGCTGTTGTGTTGTGATGAATTGCTGGTGTGTTGTGATGAATTGCTGTTGTGTTGTGATGAATTGCTGTTGTGTTGTGATGAATTGCTGTTGTGTGATGAATTGCTGTTGTGTTGTGATGATGAATTGCTGTTGTGTTGTGATGAATTGCTGGTGTGTGTGATTTGCTGATGAATTGTTGAATTGCTGGTGTGTTGTGATGAATTGCTGGTGTGTTGTGATGAATTGCTGTGTTGTGATGAATTGCTGTTGTGTGATGAATTGCTGTTGTGTTGTGATGAATTGCTGGTGTGTTGTGATGAATGGCTGTTGCGTTGTGATGAATTGCTGGTGTGTTGTGATGAATTGCTGTTGTGTTGTGATGAATTGCTGGTGTGAATTGCTGTGTTGTGATGAATTGCTGTTGTGTTTTGTGATGAATTGCTGTTGTGTTTTGTGAATTGCTGTTGTGTTGTGATGAATTGCTTGTGTTGTGATGAATTTCAGGTTTGTTGTGATGAATTGCTGTTGTGTTGTGATGAATTGCTGTTGTGTTGTGATGAATTGCTGTTGTTTGTGATGAATTGCTGGTTGCTGTTGTGGATGAATTGCTGTTTGTTGTGATGAATTGCTGTTGTTGTTGAATTGCTGTTGATGAATTGCTGTTGTGTTGTGATGAATTGCTGGTGTGTTGTGATGAATTGCTGGTGTGTTGTGATGAATTGCTGTTGTGTTGTGATGAATTGCTGTTGCGTTGTGATGAATTGCTGGTGTGTTGTGATGAATTGCTGTTGTGTTGTGATGAATTGCTGTTGTGTTGTGATGAATTGCTGTTGTGTTGTGATGAATTGCTGTTGTGTGATGAATTGCTGGTGTGTTGTGATGAATTGCTGTTGTGTTGTGATGAATTGCTGTTGTGTTGTGATGAATTGCTGGTGTGTTGTGATGAATTGCTGTTGTGTTGTGATGAATTGCTGTTGTGTTGTGATGATTGCTGTTGTGTTGTGATGAATTGCTTTTGTGTTGTGATGAATTGCTGGTGTGTTGTGATGAATTGCTGTTGTGTTGTGATGAATTGCTGTTGTGTTGTGATGAATTGCTGTTGTGTTGTGATGAATTGCTGTTGTGTTGTGATGAATTGCTGTTCAGTTGTGATGAATTGCTGTTGTGTTGTGATGAATTGCTGTTGCGTTTTGCGAATTTCTGTTGCGTTTTGAAGAATTGCTGTTCAGTTGTGATGAATTGCTGGTGTGTTGTGATGAATTGCTATTGCGTTGTGATGAATTGACGTTGTGTTGTGATGAATTGCTGGTGTGTTGTGATGAATTGCTGTTGCATTGTGATGAATTGCTGTTGTGTTGTGATGAATTGCTTGTGTGTTGTGATGAATTGCTGGTGTGTTGTGATGAATTGCTGTTGTGTTGTGATGAATTGCTGGTGTGTTGTGATGAATTGCTGTTGTGTTGTGATGAATTGCTGGTGTGTTGTGATGAATTGCTGTTGTGTTGTGATGAATTGCTGTTGTGTTGTGATGAATTGCTGTTGTTGTGATGAATTGCTGTTGGTTGTTGTGATGAATTGCTGGTGTTTGTGATGAATTGCCATTGTGTTGTGATGAATTGCTGGTGTGTTGTGATGAATTGCTGGTGTGTTGAATTGAATTGCTGTGATGAATTGCTGTTGTGTTGATGAATTGCTGTTGTGTTGTGATGAATTGCTGTTGCGTTGTGATGAATTGCTGTTGTGTTGTGATGAATTGCTGGTGTGTTGTGATGAATTGCTGTTGTGTTGTGATGAATTGCTGTTTGTTGTGATGAATTGCTGTTGTGTTGTGAAATTGCTGTTGTGTTGTGGAATTGTGATGAATGTTGTGATGAATGATGCTGTTGGAATTGTTGTTTGTGATGAATTGCTGTTGTGTTGTGATGAATTGCTGTTGTGTTGTGATGAATTGTTTGTGTGTTGTGGTGAATTGTGATGAATTGCTGTTGTGATGAATTGCTGTTGTGTTGTGATGAATTGCTGTTGATGTTGTGGTGATGAATTGCTGTTGTGTTGTGATGAATTGCTGTTGTGTTGTGATGAATTGCTGGTGTGTTGTGATGAATTGCTGTTGTGTTGTGATGAATTGCTGTTGTGTTGTGATGAATTGCTGTTGTGTTGTGATGAATTGCTGTGTGTTGTGATGAATTGCTGTTGTGTTGTGATGAATTGCTGTTGTGTTGTGATGAATTGCTGTTGTGTTGTGATGAATTGCTGTTGTGTTGTGATGAATTGCTGTTGTGTTGTGATGAATTGCTGTTGTGTTGTGATGAATTGCTGTTGTGTTGTGATGAATTGCTGTTGTGTTGTGATGAATTGCTGTTGTGTTGTGATGAATTGCTGTTGTGTTGTGGTGATGAATTGCTGTTGTGTTGTGATGAATTGCTGTTGTTTGTGATGAATTGCTGTTGCTGTGATGAATGATGAATTGTGCTGTTGTTGTTTGTGATGAATTGCTGGTGTGTTGTGTGAATTGCTGTTGCATTGTGATGAATTGCTGTTCAGTTGTGATGAATTGCTGTTGTTTTGTGATGAATTGCTGTTGCTGTTGTGATGAATTGCTGTTGTGTTTTGATGAATTGCTGTTGTGTTGTGATGAATTGCTGTTGTGTTGTGATGAATTGCTGTTGTGTTGTGATGAATTGCTGTTGTGTTGTGATGAATTGCTGATGAATTGCTGTTGTGATGAATTGCTGTTGTGTTGTGATGAATTGCTGTTGTGTTGTGATGAATTGCTGTTGTGTTGTGATGAATTGCTGGTGTGTTGTGATGAATTGCTGTTGTGTTGTGATGAATTGCTGTTGTGTTGTGATGAATTGCTGTTGTGTTGTGATGAATTGCTGTTTTGTTGTGATGAATTGCTGTTCAGTTGTGATGAATTGCTGGTGTGTTGTGATGAATTGCTGTTGTGTTGTGATGAATTGCTGTTGTGTTGTGATGAATTGCTGTTGTGTTGTGATGAATTGCTGGTGTGTTGTGATGAATTGCTAGTGTGTTGTGATGAATTGCTGTTGCATTGTGTGAATTGCTGTTGCGTTGTGATGAATTGCTGGTGTGTTGTGATGAATTGCTGTTGTGTTGTGATGAATTGCTGGTGTGTTGTGATGAATTGCTGTTGTTGTGATGAATTGCTGGTGTGTTGATGAATTGCTGTTGTGTTGTGTGAATTGCTGTTGTTGTGATGAATGTTGTGATGAATTGCTGTTGTGTTGTGATGAATTGCTGTTGTGTTGTGATGAATTGCTGTTGTTGTGATGAATTGCTGTTGTGTTGTGATGAATTGCTGTTGTGTTGTGATGAATTGCTGTTGTGTTGTGATGAATTGCTGTTGTGTTGTGATGAATTGCTGTTGTGTTGTGATGAATTGCTGTTGTGTTGTGATGAATTGCTGTTGTGTTGTGATGAATTGTTGCTTGTTGATGAATTGCTGTTGTGATGAATTGCTGTTGTGTTGTGATGAATTGCTGTTGTGTTGTGATGAATTGCTGTTGTTGTGTGAATGAATTGCTGTTGTGTTGTGATGAATTGCTTTTTGTGTTGTGATGAATTGCTGGTGTGTTGTGATGAATTGCTGTTGTGTTGTGATGAATTGCTGTTGTGTTGTGATGAATTGCTGTTGTTTGTGATGAATTGCTGTTGTGTTGTGATGAATTGCTGTGTTGTGTTGTGATGAATGCTGTTGTGTTGTGATGAATTGCTGTTGTGTTGTGATGAATTGCTGTTGTGTTGTGATGATGAATTGCTGTTGTGTTGTGATGAATTGCTTGTGTGTTGTGATGAATTGCTGTTGTGTTGTGATGAATTGTTGTTTGTTCATTTTGTGATGAATTGCTGTTCAGTTGTGATGAATTGCTGTTGTGTTGTGATGAATTGCTGGTGTGTTGTGATGAATTGCTGGTGTGTTGTGATGAATTGCTGTTGAATTGTGATGAATTGCTGTTGTGTTGTGATGAATTGCTGTTGTGTTGTGATGAATTGCTGTTGTGTTGTGATGAATTGCTGTTGTGTTGTGATGAATTGCTGTTGTGTTGTGATGAATTGCTGTTGTGTTGTGATGAATTGCTGGTGTTGTTGAATTGCTGTTGATGAATTGCTGTTGTGTTGTGATGAATTGCTGGTGTGTTGTGATGAATTGCTGTTGTGTTGTGATGAATTGCTGTTGTGTTGTGATGAATTGCTGTTGTGTTGTGATGAATTGCTGTTGTGTTGTGATGAATTGCTGTTGTGTTGTGATGAATTGCTGTTGTGTTGTGATGAATTGCTGGTTTGTTGTGATGAATTGCTGTTGTGTTGTGATGAATTGCTGTGTGCTGTGATGAATTGCTGTTGTTTGTGATGAATTGCTGTTGCGTTGTGATGAATTGCTGTTGTGTTGTGATGAATTGCTGGTGTTGTGATGAATTGCTGTTGTGTTGTGATGAATTGCTGTTGTGTTGTGATGAATTGCTGGTGTGTTGTGATGAATTGCTGTTGTGTTTGATGAATTGCTGTTGTGTTGTGATGAATTGCTGTTGTGTTGTGATGAATTGCTGTTGTGTTGTGATGAATTGCTGTTGTGTTGTGATGAATTGCTGTTGTGTTGTGATGAATTGCTGTTGTGTTGTGATGAATTGCTGTTGTGTTGTGATGAATTGCTGTTGTGTTGTGATGAATTGCTGTTGTGTGTTGTGATGAATTGCTGTGTGTGTTGTGATGAATTGCTGTTGCGTTGTGATGAATTGCTGTTGTGTTGTGATGAATTGCTGGTTGTGTTGTGATGAATTGCTGTTGTGTTGTGATGAATTGCTGTTGCTGTTGTGTTGTGATTGTTGTGTGATGAATTGCTTTTGATGAATTGCTGTTGATGAATTGCTGTTGTTGTTGTGTGATGAATTGCTGGTGTTTGTGATGAATTGCTGTTGTGTTGTGATGAATTGCTGTTGTGTTGTGATGAATTGCTGTTGCATTGTGATGAATTGCTGTTGTGTGTTGTGATGAATTGCTGTTGTGTTGTGATGAATTGCTGTTGTTTTGTGTGAATTGCTGTTGCGTTGTGTTGTGTTGTGATGAATTGCTGTTTGTGATGAATTGCTGTTGTGTTGTGATGAATTGCTGTTGTGTTGTGATGAATTGCTGTTGTGTTGTGATGAATTGCTGGTGTGTTGTGATGAATTGCTGTTGTGTTGTGATGAATTGCTGTTGTGTTGTGATGAATTGCTGTTGTTGTGAATTGCTGTTGATGATGAATTGATGATTGCTGTTGTGATGAATTGCTGGTGTGTTTGTGATGAATTGCTGTTGTGTTGTGATGAATTGCTGTTTGCGTTGCAATGATGAATTGCTGTTCAGTTGTTGGTGTGTGATGAATTGCTGTTGTGTTGTGATGAATTGCTGTTGTGTTGTGATGAATTGATGAATTGCTGGTGTGTTGTGATGAATTGCTGTTGTGTGATGAATTGCTGTTGTGTGTGTGTTGTGATGAATGCTGTTGTGAATGAATTGCTGGTGTGTTGTGTGAATTGCTGTTGTGTTGTGATTTTTAATGTTGTGTTGTGATGAATTGCTGGTGCTTTGTGATGAATTGCTGTTGTGTTGTGATGAATTGCTGTTGTGTTGTGATGAATTGCTGTTGTGTTGTGTGAATTGCTGTTGTGTTGTGATGAATTGCTGTTGTGTTGTGATGAATTGCTGTTGTGTTGTGATGAATTGCTGTTGCATTGTGATGAATTGCTGTTGTGTTGTGATGAATTGCTGGTGTGTTGTGATGAATTGCTGTTGTGTTTGTGATGAATTGCTGTGTTGTGATGAATTGCTGTTGTGTTGTGATGAATTGCTTGTGTTGTGATGAATTGCTGTTGTGTTGTGATGAATTGCTGTTGTGTTGTGATGAATTGCTGTTGTGTTGTGATGAATTGCTGTTGTGTTGTGATGAATTGAATGATGAATTGCTGTTGTGTTGTGAATTGCTGTTGTGTTGTGATGAATTGCTGTTGTGTTGTGAAATTGCTTGTTGTGTTGTTGTGATGAATTGCTGTTGTGTTGTGATGAATTGCTGGTGTGTTGTGATGAATTGCTGTTGCATTGTGATGAATTGCTGTTGTGTTGTGATGAATTGCTGGTGTGTTGTGATGAATTGCTGTTGTGTTGTGATGAATGCTGTTGTGTTGATGAATTGCTGTTGTGTTGTGATGAATTGCTGTTGTGTTGTGATGAATTGCTGTTGCATTGTGATGAATTGCTGAATTGTGATGAATTGCTGGTGTGTTGTGATGAATTGCTGTTGTGTTGTGATGAATTGCTGGCATGTTGTGATGAATTGCTGTTGTGTTGTGATGAATTGCTGTTGTGTTCTGATGAATTGCTGGAATGCTGTTTGAATTGCTGTTGTGTTGTGATGAATTGCTTGTGTTGTGATGAATTGCTGTTGCGTTGTGATGAATTGCTGTTGTGTTGTGATGAATTGCTTTTGTGTTGTGATGAATTGCTGTTGTGTTGTGATGAATTGCTGTTGTGTGATGAATTGCTGGTGTGTTGTGATGAATTGCTGGTGTGTTGTGATGAATTGCTGTTGTGTTGTGATGAATTGCTGTTGTGTTGTGATGAATTGCTGTTGTGTTGTGATGAATTGCTGGTGTGTTGTGATGAATTGCTGGTGTGTTTTGATGAATTGCTGTTGTGTTGTGATGAATTGCTGGTGTGTTGTGATGAATTGCTGTTGTGTTGTGATGAATTGCTGGTGTGTTGTGATGAATTGCTGTTGTGTTGTGATGAATTGCTGTTGTGTTGTGATGAATTGCTGTTGTGTTGTGATGAATTGCTGGTGTGTTGTGATGAATTGCTGTTGTGTTGTGATGAATGTTCTGTTGTGTTGTGATTAGAATTGCTGTGCGTTGTGATGAATTGCTGTTGTGTTGTGATGAATTGCTTGCTGTTGTGATGAATTGCTGTTGTGTTGTGATGAATTGCTGGTGTGTTGTGATGAATTGCTGTTGTGTTGTGATGAATTGCTGTTGCTGAATGGCTGTGATGAATTGCTGTTGTGTTGTGATGAATTGCTGGTGTGTTGTGATGAATTGCTGTTGTGTTGTGATGAATTGCTGTTGTGTTGTGATGAATTGCTGTTGTGTTGTGATGAATTGCTATTGCTGTTGTGATGAATTGCTGTTGTGTTGTGATGAATTGCTGGTGTGTTGTGATGAATTGCTGTTGTGTTGTGATGAATTGCTGGTGTGTTGTGATGAATTGCTGTTGTGTTGTGATGAATTGCTGTTGTTGTGATGAATTGTTGTTGTTGTGTTGTGATGAATTGCTGGTGTGTTGTGATGAATTGTTGTTGTGTTGTGATGAATTGCTGTTGTGTTTTGATGAATTGCTGGTGTGTTGTGATGAATTGCTGTTGTGTTGTGATGAATTGCTGGTGTGTTGTGATGAATTGCTGTTGTGTTGTGATGAATTGCTGTTGTGTTGTGATGAATTGCTGGTGTGTTGTGATGAATTGCTGTTGTGTTGTGATGAATTGCTGTTGTGTTGTGATGAATTGCTGGTGTGTTGTGATGAATTGCTGATGTGTTGTGATGAATTGCTGTTGTGTTGTGATGAATTGCTGTTGTTGTGATGAATTGCTGTTGTGTTGTGATGAATTGCTGGTGTGTTGTGATGAATTGCTGGTGTGTTGTGATGAATTGCTGTTGCATTGTGATGAATTGCTGGTGTGTTGTGATGAATTGCTGTTTGTGTTGTGATGAATTGCTGGTGCTTGTGATGAATTGCTGGTGTGTTGTGATGAATTGCTGTTGTGTTGTGATGAATTGCTGTTGTGTTGTGATGAATTGCTGTTGTGTTGTGATGAATTGCTGTTGTGTTGTGATGAATTGCTGTTGTGTTGTGATGAATTGCTGTTGTGTTGTGATGAATTGCTGTTGTGTTGTGATGAATTGCTGGTGTGTTGTGATGAATTGCTGTTGTGTTGTGATGAATTGCTGTTGTGTTGTGATGAATTGCTGTTGTGTTGTGATGAATTGCTGAATGTGTTGTGTTGTGATGAATTGCTGTTGTGATGAATTGAATTGCTGTTGTGTTGTGATGAATTGCTGGTGTGTTGTGATGAATTGCTGATGAATGTGATGAATTGCTGTTGTGTTGTGATGAATTGCTGTTGTTTGTGATGAATTGCTGGTGTGTTGTGATGAATTGCTGTTGTGTTGTGATGAATTGCTGTTGTGTTGTGATGAATTGCTGGTGTGTTGTGATGAATTGCTGTTCAATTTCTGATGAATTGCTGGTGTGTTGTGATGAATTGCTGTTGCGTTGTGATGAATTGCTGTTGTGTTGTGATGAATTGCTGGTGTGTTGTGATGAATTGCTGTTGTGTTGTGATGAATTGCTGTTGTGTTGTGATGAATTGCTGGTGTGTTGTGATGAATTGCTGTTGTTTGTGATGAATTGCTGTTGTGTTGTGATGAATTGCTGTTGCATTGTGATGAATTGCTGTTGTGTTGTGATGAATTGCTGGTGTGTTGTGATGAATTGCTGTTGCGTTGTGATGAATTGCTGTTGTGTTGTGATGAATTGCTGGTGTGTTGTGATGAATTGCTGTTGTGTTGTGATGAATTGCTGTTGTGTTGTGATGAATTGCTGTTGTTGTGATGAATTGCTGGTGTGTTGTGATGAATTGCTGTTTGTGTTGTGATGAATTGCTGTTGTGTTGTGATGAATTGCTGTTGCGTGAATTGCTGTTGTGTTGTGATGAATTGCTGTTGTTGTGATGAATTGCTGTTTGTTGTGATGAATTGCTGGTGTGTTGTGATGAATTGCTGTTGATGAATTGCTGTTGTGTTGTGATGAATGCTGGTGTGTTGTGATGAATTGCTGTTGCGTTGTGATGAATTGCTGTTGTGTTGTGATGAATTGCTGTTGTGTTGTGATGAATTGCTGTGTGTGTGTTGTGATGAATTGCTGTTGTGTTGTGATGAATTGCTGGTGTGTTGTGATGAATTGCTGTTGTGTTGTGATGAATTGCTGTTGTGTTGTGATGAATTGCTGTTGTGTTGTGATGAATTGCTGGTGTGTTGTGATGAATTGCTGTTGTTTGTGATGAATTGCTGGTGTGTTGTGATGAATTGCTGTTGTGTTGTGATGAATTGCTGTTGTGTTGTTGTTGTGATGTGTTGTGATGAATTGCTGTTGTGTTGTGATGAATTGCTGTTGTGTTGTGATGAATTGTTGCTGTGTTGTGATGAATTGCTGTTGTGTTGTGATGAATTGCTGTTGTGTTGTGATGAATTGCTGTTGTGTTGTGATGAATTGCTGTTGTGTTGTGATGAATTGCTGGTGTGTTGTGATGAATTGCTGTTGTGTTGTGATGAATTGCTGTTGCTTTGTGATGAATTGCTGGTGTGTTGTGATGAATTGCTGTTGTGTTGTGATGAATTGCTGTTGTGTTGTGATGAATTGCTGAATGAATGCTGGTGTGTTGTGATGAATTGCTGTTGTGTTGTGATGAATGTGTTGTGATGAATTTGTTGATGAATTGCTGTTGTGTTGTGATGAATTGCTGGTGTGTTGTGATGAATTGCTGTTGTGTTGTGATGAATGCTGTGATGAATTGATGAATTGTGTGTGATTGTGATGAATTGCTGTTGTGTTGTGATGTTGCGTTGTTGTGTATGAATTGCGTTGTGATGAATTGCTGTTGTGTTGTGATGAATTGCTGAATTGTGATGAATTGCTGTTGCGTTGTGATGAATTGCTGTTGTGTTGTGATGAATTGCTGGTGTGTTGTGATGAATTGCTGTTGTGTTGTGATGAATTGCTGTTGTGTTGTGATGAATTGCTGTTGTGTTGTGATGAATTGCTGTTGTGTTGTGATGAATTGCTGTTGTGTGTTGATGATTGCTGGTGTGTTGTGATGAATTGCTGTTGCGTTGTGATGAATTGCTGTTGTGTTGTGATGAATTGCTGGTGTGTTGTGATGAATTGCTGTTGTGTTGTGATGAATTGCTGTTGTGTTGTGAATGAATTGTTGCTGTTGTGTTGTGATGAATTGCTGTTGTGTTGTGATGAATTGCTGGTGTGTTGTGATGAATTGCTGTTGTGTTTGTGATGAATTGCTGTTGTGTTGTGATGAATTGCTGTTGTGTTGTGATGAATTGCTGTTGTGTTGTGATGAATTGCTGTTGTGTTGTTGTGATGAATTGCTGTTGTTGTTGAATTGAATTGTGATGAATTGCTGTTGCATACTGATGAATTGCTGTGTGTTGTGATGAATTGCTGTTGTGTTGTGATGAATTGCTGTTGTGTTGTGATGAATTGCTGTTGCGTTGTGATGAATTGCTGTTGTGTTGTGATGAATTGCTGTTGTGTTGTGATGAATTGCTGGTGTGTTGTGATGAATTGCTGTTGCATTGTGATGAATTGCTGTTCAGTTGTGATGAATTGCTGGTGTTTTGTGATGAATTGCTGTTGTGTTGTGATGAATTGCTGTTGCATTGTGATGAATTGCTGTTGTGTTGTGATGAATTGCTGTTGGTGATGTTGTGATGAATTGCTGGTGTGTTGTGATGAATTGCTGTTGTGTTGTGATGAATTGTTGGTGTGTTGTGATGAATTGCTGTTGTGTTGTGATGAATTGCTGTTGTGTTGTGATGAATTGCTGTTGTGTTGTGATGAATTGCTGTTGTGTTGTGATGAATTGCTGTTGTGTTGTGATGAATTGCTGGTTGTGTTGTGATGAATTGCTGGTTGTGATGAATTGCTGTTGTGTTGTGATGAATTGCTGTTGTATTGTGATGAATTGCTGGTGTGTTGATGAATTGCTGTTGTGTTGTGATGAATTGCTGGTGTGTTGTGATGAATTGATATTGCTTTGTGATGAATTGCCGTTGTGTTGTGATGAATTGCTGGTGTTTTGTGATGAATTGCTGTTGTGTTGTGATGAATTGCTGTTGCATTGTTGAATTGCTGTTGTGTTGTGATGAATTGCTGGTGTTTTGTGATGAATTGCTGTTGTTGTGATGAATTGCTGGTGTGTTGTGATGAATTGCTGTTGCGTTGTGATGAATTGCTGTTGTGTTGTGATGAATTCTGGTGTGTTTGTGATGAATTGCTGGTGTGTTGTGATGAATTGCTGTTGTGTTGTGATGAATTGATGTTGTGTTGTGATGAATTGCTGGTGTGTTGTGATGAATTGCTGTTGTGTTGTTGTTGTGATGAATTGCTGTTGAATTGCTGTTGTGTTGTGATGAATTGCTGTTGTTGTTGTGATGAATTGCTGTTGTGTTGTGATGTTGCTGTTGTGTTGTGATGAATTGCTTGTGTGAATTGCTGTTGTGTTGTGATGAATTGCTGTTGTGTTGTGATGAATTGCTGTTGTTGTGTTGTGATGAATTGCTGGTGTGTTGTGATGAATTGCTGGTGTGTTGTGATGAATTGCTGTTGTGTTGTGATGAATTGCTGTTGTGTTGTGTGATGAATTGCTGGTTGTGATGTGATGAATTGCTGTTGCATTGTGATGAATTGCTGTTGTGTTGTGATGAATTGCTGTTGTGTTGTGATGAATTGTTGGTATGTTGTGATGAATTGCTGTTGTGTTGTGATGAATTGCTGTTGTGTTGTGTGAATTGCTATTGCGATGTGATGAATTGCCCTTGTGTTCTGATGAATTGCTATTGTGTTGTGATGAATTGCTGTTGCGTTGTGATGAATTGCTGGTGTGATGTGTGAATTGCTGTTGCATTGTGACGAATTACTGTTGTGTTGTGGTGAATTTTTGATGCGCTGTGGTGAATTGCTGTTGTGTTGTGATGAATTGCTGTTGCGTTGTGATGAATTGCTGGTGCGCTGTGTTGAATTGCTGTTGTGTTGTGCTGAATTGCTGGTGTGTTGTTTGAATTGCTGTTGCATTTTGATGAATTTCTGTTCAGTTGTGATGAATTGCTGATGTGTTGTTATGAATTGCTGTTGTGTTGTGATGAATTGCTGTTGTGTTGTGATGAATTGCTGTTGTGTTGTGATGAATTGCTGTTGCGTTGTGATGAATTGCTGGTGTGTTGTGTTGAATTGCTGTTGTGTTGTGATGAATTGCTGGTGTGTTGTTTGAATTGCTGTTGCATTTTGATGAATTTCTGTTCAGTTGTGATGAATTGCTGTTGTGTTGTGATGAATTGCTGTTGTGTTGTGATGAACTGCTGCTGTGTTTTGATGAATTGCTGGTGTGTTGTGATCAATTGCTGGTGTGTTGTGTGAACTGCTGTTGTGTTGTAATGAATTGCTGTTCAGTTGTGATGAATTGCTGTTGTGTTGTGATGCATTGCTGGTGTGTTGTGATGAATTGCTGTTGTGTTGTGATGAATTGCTGGTCTGCTGTGATGAATTGCTGTTTTGTTTTGTGAATTGCTGTTGTGTTGTGATGAATTGCTGTTGTGTTCTGATGAATTCCTGGAGTGCTGTGTGAATTGCTGTTGTGTTGTGATGAATTGCTGGTGTGATGTTTTAATTACTGTTTGATTTGCACTTCAGGGCCACCGTAGTTAAAGCCTTTATTATCCATCCATCCATCCATCCATTCTCTACACCACTTCTTCCTCACTGTGGTTGTGGAGGAGCGAGAGCTAATCCCAGCTAATTATGAGCAAAGGTCGGGGACACATCCTGGACGGCTGGCCAATCCATCCCAGGGCTCACACACCATTCCCTCACACACTCATACCTTTGCGCAGTTCAGTCTCTGCAGTTAGCCTGACACACATACCTTTGGACTGCGACAGGAAACCAGAATACCTGGAAAACCCCTGCAAATAGAGGGAGAGCATACAGACTCCCCACAGAAAGGCCCCAGGTCGGATGTAACCCACGACCTTCTTGCTGTGAGGCGACAGTGCCACCCATTTGTTTTATTTGTACTATTTTTATTTTTTATTTTGGGCTGCACAGTAACACAGTGGGTAGCACTGCTGCCTCATGAATTTGATGGGTTCGAATCCGGCCTGGGGCCTTTCTGTGTGGAGCTAGCATGTTCTCCCCGTGTTCACGTGGGTTACCTCCGGGTACTCCGGTTTCCTCCCACAGTCCAAAGACATGCACATCAGGCTAACTGGAGACACTAATTGCCCACAGGTGTGTGTGTGTGTGTGTGTGTGCGTGCGTGTGTGTGCCCTGCAGTGGATTGGCCAGCTGTCCAGGGTGGGTCCCTGCCTTTCGCCCAGAGTCAGCTGGGATTGGCTCCAGCTCCCTTGCGACCCTTGTGAGGAAGAATCGGTCCAGAGAATGGATGGATTATTATCATCAGTATTACATCACGATCAGTGCTGTGGTCTCTCCCAGTTTTCTATGGATTATTATATCACCAGTATAGTGGCTCCAACACTAGATGTCAGAAGTTGTTTTTCTAGGTCAGGCCCAGCGCTAGAGCAGGGAATTTGGGAGGGCACAGACATGTCCCTTTATGACAATTAGGATAGTCCTGGCTAGTTCTCAATCATTTTCCTTTATTGACGCGTTTTCCAATTATTGTAATTGGCAACTGAAGACACGGTTTCTCTCCATATGTGATCTAACAGCAATGGAATCATGGGGTAAATTCAGTATAACTGAGAATTGGGGTGGACGTATCATCCGTTTGAAACAATTATTAGTCCTGACCTGTTCTCAGTCATTTTCATGATTAACAAAAGGTTCACTCCGAGAGCACTCCACACTTAACGGGAACCTCGACTGAACTCGATTATTGACCTCTTGGCTGTGCTGTAGCGCTGTTCATTGGTGATCATTCTGCTTGGGTTGAGACAGAGGAAGACATGTGGGATTGAAGCTGAAGATTTACTCTTGTTTAAACGGGGTTTTCTGAAAATAATTTGTGTGTTAAGGCTCAAACAGTAATAGAGATTAGACGATTTGCCCCCGCGGTATAACCTTTGTTGCATTAGGGGCAGGGAGAATCTTCCTCCTTCTTTTTCCCCTTTTTCCCCCTGTAACAAATTGGTGAGCAAACAGCCAAATTAAGTCGCTAATCTGGTCAAACAAAGGTGACGGGGGTTTTTTTGGGGGAGTTTCAGTCTCCCGGGAGCAAAGCAAAGTAAGGTAAAGTAAAATAAATTTAAACGCTAAATTTAGAGAATAATTTAAATGCTAAATAATTGTCTAACTAAGTGAATTCTGCAAAATACAAAGTAAAACAGTTGTTTTCAAGGACTGAGGTACTGTCGCCTGGTTTTTCTGTAGCTGATTTAGCTAACGAACCCCAGCAAGCTCTCAAGGCCAAGAATATTATTGAATTACCTGGATATCTAACTATAACCCGGCTTGGTTTCATACTTGGTCGCTTGCCTTTCATACAGTCTTCTAGCCAATAAATATTGACGTTCACCTGGGTTTTTTAGCCCCCTTCGTTCTCTATCCTGACCGCATTACCGCATTGCTAAGCTTGAATATTAACGCGAACGAAGGTTTTTGTCTTTTTCGCATTTTATTATTACTGAAGAGCTCTTCTGATTAAACACATTGTAAATTACCCTATCTTTGTATTTTCCTCCGGTTGCTGTGCCTTGATCAGCTGATTAAAGTTTAACTGCTTGTTTGAGTGCTTAGGACAGCTTGTTGGGGGAGGTACCGTGTTTAGTTTGCTCACATAGTAAACGTCTTGTTTATTCGGTCCGTTTTAATTAAAGGGAACCGGGGCTTTACTCTTTTCTTGGTTACCCTTAGTTGTATTTGTGGCTAACTAGCTTGAAAAGTACTGTTTGCATTTTTGGCTTGGGATCTGAGATTTCGTATTAAGTTAGTAGGGCAGCAATCACTTGAGTCGTCCATTCGGTGAGGTTGGAATTTAAATGGAAAGCTTTACCGGAGTGCTCCGCCTCCTCCTTCCTCCAGTCTCTCCTGGGCGTAGCCAGTCTGTTTTATCTGGGTTCTCAGCTAAGCCCTGTGATATTTTTAGCAGGCAATTGGACTCGAGTCATAGGGACTCGGACTCGAGTCAACTCGAGTCGCAAATTTGACGACTTGCGACTCGACTCGGACTTGGAAGGCAAAGACTTGAGACTCGACTCCGACTTGGGAGACAATGACTCCAGACTCGACTCGACTTGAGGCAAGATGACTCGGACGATTTGTTCTTTTCATTGTATGTTTTTTTTTCCCACGTTGATATTATTCTTTCTAGTACAACAAGAGCGGTCCGTTTGTGTGCAGTGCACGGCGCGCTCTAGCAGGTTGGTTCAGACAGGCTCCGGTTTTTTTTTTTTTTTTTTTTTCTGGAGCGGGTGCACGCACTTTTGGTGATAAGTGCGCTTGCTTGCATGGATAATAATGGCAGCTGCGAGTTCTAGTACGCCCAAAATAATTCAATTTGCTTTTAAAAACTTCTACTCCGATGGAAAACGAAGGTCTGCTCAATGTAAGACATGTTCAACAACCATTAGCGACAAGGAGGGAACCACTTCAAACTTTGTCCGTCACCTGAAGACCCATGATGGCAAGTAAGTGAAACCTGATAGCTAGCAGCCATGCGTGTGACGTGAAGTAAGTGTGTGTGTGTGTGTGTGTGTGTGTGTGCGTGCGCGCGCGCGTGTGTTGGAATTGTCGGTCGTGTTTTGTTTACCCCAGCTAACGTCAGTTAACCTAACGTTAGCTAGTTATCGTTGGCTAGCTACATTGAGTCGGGAGAATAGTGGTGCACTGCTCACTAGCTATGTTTCCATCCACTTGTTAATCGAATTATCTGAAGTTCGCCAAAAATATTCATGCGAATAAATGCGGTGAAAATGCATTTCCATCTAACAGCATTAAAGCAAATAAAAACTTGTGCGTAATGACGTCACTTGCTGTTATGCGATCAGATTGGTGTATCGAATAGATATGACATTTTTAGCTGTTTCCATTCATTTTCGCACTGATTCGCAGAACTTTCGAGTGAACAAAAGTAGTGTGTTAGCCAACAAAATTAGCTAGTTAGCCAAAATGGATCTACCAAAAAGGATGATAATTGCACAAGTTGTAATAGTGCATATGTGCCATCTATTAGCAACATAGCAAACCATTATCAGAAGGCAACGACGACATCAAAACACCGTCACAATGCAGTCGCAGATTTATTCGGCAAATAACGTTTCCATCAGCATTTATCGCATAAGCCTTTTACCGATCAAGAAAAAAATCCAAAGAGATCAATCGTATAAACTTAGTGTCGATATTCTTGAAATCAAGTCGAATTTCACCGTTTCCATAAGGCATTTGTCTCTTTACATAAGCACTTTGCTACTGATGAATTCTGATGAATTTTAATGTTTTTGCAAAATGTTCAAAATAAACAATTTTTTGTATCAAACATGCCATTTATTTAATGGAATGTAGCCTTTCCCATCTACCTAGGTCTTAATGATCGGACATGTAATGGATAAATGAACAGCTTTATGCTGGTTTAGCCATGCAGACTAGTCTGCACTCTCTTTTTTGAGATTGACATTAGGTTTTTCTCTTCAAGGTATAGACCTGAGTGCATTGTGGGTGGGCTGGGGGACAATGGTGAGGGACTTGACTTGACATAACCTGTGACTCGACTCGACTTGACTTGGCATAGCCTTGTGACTCGACTTGACTTGACTTGCCCACAAACGAAAAGACTTGGGACTTGCTTGAGACTCGGACCAAATGACTTGAGACTCGCTTGGGACTCGGATCGGAGGGACTTGGACAATTGTCTGATTTTTAGGTTAGTATATTAATGGTACTGGGACTAGATAAACTCAAGTCGGCTTATTAGGAGTGCTTATTACATATAGAGTTTGGCTCAATTTGGTATTTCATATCTGTTAACTGAAACTAAGCCCCTGTTAAAAGAGGCTTATAATCCATTAACATAGTTTCCCCACGGTTTCTATTGTGACTGCTGCTTAGGGCTTCTTAGGTTAATAAATTAATAAATTGTGGTTCCTCAGCTTCTGCCTCAGCATTAGTAATTTTCTTTTATCTAGGGTGAGCGAGGTCATTAGGTAGGGGGTTCAAAATGTGGCCAAAACTATGTGACGGTTGCAGGATGATTGCATTTTTGGAAAGAGATTTCCAGGGTGGGTTTGTCTGCCACGGTGCCAGCTAATTGAGCATCTGGAGAGCAAGATCCTTGATCTTCAGGGCCAGTTGGCGGCGCGACATAGTTCGCAATCAGCAGAGTTCCTAGAGGAACTAAGTAGTATGTCGTTTAGAGAAATGGTGAGTACGCCAAAGCAGGGTGGTGCGGGGACCCCAGAGCAGGCAGGGAGAGAAAGTTGGGTGACAGAGTAGGACGTCAGCGCAGGAAAGGGCGTGCACATCGTACAGCAACAGCTCCTCCAGTGGTTGAGGTGTCCAACTGATTCCGGCCCTTTCAGGAACTCGAATTGGCCCCTGACACTGAGAGTGAGGGGACTGATGAGCAGCAGGGCACCCTGTTGGCCTCTCCCCCTCAGAAAAGAGAGTTAGTGACAGTGGGGGACTCAGTACTTAGAGGAATAGATAGCTTAGTCTGTTCGGTGACAAGGAGTCTCGTACGGTGTGTTGCCTGCCTGGTGCCCAGGTAGGAGAACTCCTGGAGCGTGCGGACAAGCTCCTGGCCAGAGCGGGGAGGGATCCAGTTGTCATGGTCCATGTTGGGACAAATGACATAGGTAAGGGTAGGTTTGAGGTTCTGCAAGGCAAATTTGTGGAATTAGCTGAGAAGCTTAGGAGCAGATCCTCAACGGTGGTGTTCTCCGGGATTCTACCGGTACCATGTGCAAGTAGAGGAAAGCAGAATTTTATCTGGAGGTTTAACACGTGGCTACGAACCTGGTGTAGGAAAGAGGGGTGCAGGTTTATGGGGCACTGGAGCTTTTTCTGGGACAGGGGTGACCTGTTCAAGCCTGACGGGCTGCACCTGAACCAGAGGGGTACCTTTGCACTGGGTCAGCGTATGTTGAGGGTAGCACAGGATTATTTAAACTAGGGACTTGGGGGCAGGGAGGTTAGTGAGTGTTACACATAGGGAAATGCAGACTGCCCCGATGGAAGCTGACGGCGTTACATGCACTATTGATGATGTATTTTTAAAGCAACAAAACCTAGTGGGGGGCTTGAAGCAGCAACCGCATGGGAAATCAAGGGGGAAGAGCATTAGTAATAACCTGAAATGTTTTTATCTAAATGCAAGAAGCATAAAAAATAAATTTCCAGAGATTGAGGCCGTTATGATTAGTGAAGGCAATGACATAGTTGGGATTACAGAGACATGGCTTAGTGAAGAGGATGGAGATGAATATAGTATAGAAGGTTATAAGCTCTTTAGGAAGGATAGATGTAATAGGTGAGGAGGGGGCGTAGCAATCTATGTGAACGAAAACATAAATGTACAGGAAATTCCCGAAATTGAACATTCCTTGCCCTGTGAAGATATCTGGGTCAGGCTCACTGGCAAACACGAGACTGGTTTAAACATAGATGTATGCTATCGACCACCAGCTTTGGACAGTACAGTCAATGAAATGCTCTTTAAGAGGATTACGCAAGCTTGTCGAGGTGGAGGGACTATTATTATGGGAGACTTAAATTATCCTGGTATCGATTGGGAAATGGTGAAAGGACTGGGTTGGGGGGAGGAAGAATTTCTAGATCTTATAAATGATCATTTTTTGGTGCAGTATGTTAATAAACCTACAAGAGAGAAGGCAATTAGACTTCGTGCTCTGTAATGACCCGGATAGAATTAGCAATGTTGAGGTACTGGAGCCACTTGGGACAAGTGATCACTCTGCTGTTAATTTTGATGTTTCATGGGAAGTTAAAAAGGTGTATTCACAAACAAAAATTTTCAATTTTAGGCGAGCGAACTTCGACAGGATGCGCTCATATCTAAGTGAAATAAAATGGGAGACACTCCTGGACTGTGAGTCTGTAAATGAGATGTGGGAAAAGATTTAAAGGGGTTTACTTGATTCACTATGCAAATTCATTCCAAAGGTGTCCAAAAAGTAAGCTGAAAAAGCAGAAACCTCAGTGGATGACCAAAAAGTATTAGAGGATTTTGAGGGAAAAGAGGAATCTTTATAAGATGTGCATAAAGGATAACAATGAGAACACTAAGGCTGAATACTGTAAAATGCGGGCTGTGGTCAAAAAAGAGCTGAGGAATGCTAGAAGACAAATTGCAGAGGGGGCAAAAACTAACCCTAAGTGCTTTTTTCAGTACTGTAGCAGAAAAAAGAAAGTCAAAGAGCAGGTTAAGTGTATGAAGAATAAAAATGGATCGCTGCTATATGATAACAAGGATATTGCGGATGCCTTAAACAGTTACTTTGTTGAGAATTTTACCTCAGAGTGGGTCTTTATTCGGCCAGAGGGCATATTAAATGCTCAAGTTATTTAGCGGAAATTGAGGTTAGGGATGACGAAGTATTAGACAAGTTGTATAAACTAAACGCAGATAAGGCGGCGGGTCCTGATGGCTTATATCCTAGAGTGCTCAGAGAAGTTGGTGAGATCATCTTTAAGCCGCTATCTGCCCTCTTCAGACGGTCTTTAGAAACTGGAGAAATACCAAATGATTGGAAACAGGGCAATATAATTCCAATATATAAGAAAGGGGGCCACACTGAGCCAGGAAATTACAGGCCAGTCAGTTTAACTTGCATTGCATGCAAAATATTGGAATCTATCATAAAAGATGAGCTGGACTTATTTCTTGAATGTAACAGTATCTTGAGGGATAGCCAACATGGTTTCCGTAAGGGAAGGTCATGCCTGACAAACCTTCTGGAATTTTTTGAAGAGGCCACCAAGACTTATGACCAGAGCAGGGCTTATGACATCATATACTTGGATTTTCAGAAAGCATTTGATACAGTACCGCATAAGAGACTAATTTTTAAAATGAGCTCCATTGGAGTTACAGGAGGTATTCTGGAGTGGATTCAAAACTGGTTACAGGACAGAACACAAAGAGTGGTGGTCAGTGGTATCTCATCTGAGCTAGGTATGGTGGGGAGTGGCGTCCCCCAGGGATTGGTGTTGGGACCCCTGCTGTTCCTCATCTACATTAATGACCTTGATAGGAATATTGAGAGCAGATTAGTTAAATTTGCAGATGATACTAAATTGGGGGGTATGGCAAATAGTTTAGAGTCCACTAAAGTGATTCAGGATGATTTGTATAGAATCCAGAATTGGGCAGAAATGTGGCAAATGAAATTTAAAGTAGCGAAATGTGAAGTTGTACATGTAGGTAATAAAAACATTAGACCGGATTACTTCATGGGAGGTTTAAAACTGGAATGTGCTCTACACAAGAAAGATCTGGGAGTGATTGTTGACCAAACCCTCACAGGCTCTAGCCATTGTGCCGTAGCAGTTAAAAAAGCCAATCAGATGCTGGGATACATTGCCAAAAGTATTGAGTACAAATCTAAGGAGGTGATGCTTCCTTTGTACAACACATTCGTCAGACCACATCTGGAGTATTGTGTACAGTTCTGGGGACCATACTTTACGAAAGATATAGAGGCTCTAAAGAAAGTTCAGAGAAGAGCCTCTAAGCTAATTCCAGGTATAAAACATGAAAGCTATGAGAAGAGGCTGAAGATCCTTAATCTCTTTAGTCTTAGGAAAAGGAGATTAAGGGGTGATCTGATTGAGGTCTTAAAAAATGTTAGAGGGATTAACAAAGTGAATTATGTAGGATTCCTTCGACTAAGTGTTGTTAGTAGAACTCGGGGTCACAAATGGAAGTTGACCAAAGGTAAATTTAGCACTGATATTCGGAAATATTTCTTCACCCAAAGAGTAATTTCGATGTGGAACAGCTTGCCTGACCATATTGTTGAGGCAGAGACCTTGGGGGTTTTCAAGAGCAGGCTTGACTTAAAGCTAGATACCATTGAGTCATTGAGTATCTGAAGTGATATATTCACAATAGTATAAAGAAACTGGCGAGCCTAGTTGGGCTGAACGGCCTGTTCTCGCCATTCATGTTATGTTATGTTATGTTATGTTAACAGGTGTTGCTTGTTCTCCCCGATTAGGTAAGATGACAATCATTCATCTGGACGCGTATTTGCTTAATTTAAATCAATGTTATTCAAAATTACTCGCGGTATTGAGTGAAAAAAAAGTGGCACTCGCCAGTGAAATGGGCTATAAAAAGCATGCGGCTCAAGCTATTTGCGCAGGTGTGCAATTTTGAATAACGTTGATTTAAATTCAGCAAATATGCGTCCAAATGAATGATTGTCGTCCTACCTAATCGGGGAGAACAAGCAAAACCTGTTAAGTGTGCAGTGCTCTCGGAGTGAACCTTTTGTTAATCATGAAAATGACTGACAACAGGTCAGGACTAATAATTTTTTAAAACGGATGTTTTGTTCACCCCAATTCTAAGTTCTACTGAATTTACCCCATGATTTCATCACTGTTAGATCGCATATGTAGAGAAACCGTGTCTTCAGTTGCCAATTACGAGAATTGTTAAACGCATCAATAAAGGAAAATAATTGAGAACTAGCCAGGACTATCCTAATTGTCATAAAGGGACATGTCTGTGCCCCCCCCAATTCCCTGTTCTAGCGCCGGGCCTGTTCTAGGTACTTGCTCATTGTGATTGGATGTATCGCACAGGAATTACATTTGTATTTAAAAAGCATCATTGTTCAGATATTTTCAGACCTCGCTCATGAATGCAAAATGTTAATACCAGATTCATCAGTCAGAAAAATACCGAACGGTCACTCGACCAACCAAAAGAAAGGTTCTGGCCGACATGAAATCTGAAGGACTGTTCGTTGCTCATTAGGTTGAGGCTCCGCTCTAATGCACCGACAGGGCTGGAAAGCCTTTCCACAGTACAAGTCATACATTCACTGCACTTACAACCAGGCAGGTCATTCATAATCTGTTGTGCTACTTGCAGTATCAGGCAACTAACTGAACAGTGATCAAAACGTTACAGATGTACGAATACTGACAGGGCGATGACGAGTACATTTTACTCGGGCACCTTTCAAATTTTTATTTTAAAAAATTCCTTCAACATGAGATTGAGAGGCTGAGCTGGCAGCATTCGCCAGTTTCAAAAATACTTTAATAAGAAGGTTTCCGCTCTTCCTGGCTGCCTGACCGGTGCCAACTCACACTAGTGTGCTGTAAATGCCAGCACAGAACACACTGTAGGACCGGTGCCTGCTCACACTAGTGTGCTGTAAATGCCAGCACAGAACACACTGTAGGACCGGTGCCTGCTCACACTAGTGTGCTGTAAACGCCAACACAGAACACACTGTAGGACCGGTGCCTGCTCACACTAGTGTGCTGTAAACGCCAGCACAGAACACACTGTTGGGCCGGTACCTGATCACACTAGTGTGCTGTAAATGCCAGCACAGAACACACTGTAGGACCGGTGCCTGCTCACACTAGTGTGCTGTAAACGCCATCACATAACACACTGTAGGACCAGTGCCTGCTCACACTAATGTGCTGTAAACGCCAGCACAGAACACACTGTTGGGCCGGTACCTGATCACACTAGTGTGCTGTAAACGCAAGCACAGAACACACTGTAGGACCGGTGCCAGCTGACACTAGTGTGCTGTAAACGCCAGCACAGAACACACTGTAGGACCGGTGCCTGATCAAACTCGTGTGCTGTAAATGCCAGCACAGAACACATTGTAGGACCGGTGCCTGCTCACACAAGTGTGCTGTAAACACCAGCACAGAACACACTGTAGGACCGGTGGCTGCTCACACTAGCGTGCTGGAAACGCCAGCACGAACACACTGTACGACCGGTGCCTGCTCACACTAGTGTGCTGTAAACGCCAGCACAGAACACACTGCAGGACCGGTGCCAGCTCACACTAGTGTGCTGTAAATTCCAGCACAGAACACACTGTAGGACCGGTGCCTGCTCACACTATGAGTTTGTGCTGTAAAGCACAGAACACACTGTAGGACCGTGCCAGCACAGAACACACTGTAGGACCGGTGCCTGCTCACACTAGTGTGCTGCAAAATGCCAGTGCTGTGCCAACACGCCAGCACAGACAGAACACACTGTAGACCGGTGCCTGCTCACACTAGTGTGGTGTTAATGCCAGCACAGAACACACTGCAGGTCCGGTGCCAGCTCGCACTAGTGTGCTGTAAATGCCAGCACAGAACACACTGTAGGACCGGTGCCTGCTCACACTAGTGTGCTGTTAAACGCCAGCACAGAACACACTGCAGGACCGGTGCCAGCTCACACTAGTGTGCTGTAAATGCCAGCACAGAACACACTGTAGGACCGGTGCCTGCTCACACTAGTGTGCTGTAAACGCCAGCACAGAACACACTGTAGGACACTGTGTGCTGCCAGCACAGAACACACTGTGCTGTGCCTGCTCACACTAGCGTGCTGTAAACGCCAGCACAGAACACACTGTAGGACGGTGCCTGCTCACACTAGTGTGCTGTAAACGCCAGCACAGAACACACACTGTGGGAAACGGTGAACCTGCTCACACTCACACTAGAGTGTGCTGTTAACGCCAGCACAGAACACACTGTAGGACCAGTGCCTGCTCACACTAGTGTGCTGTAAACGCCAGCACAGAACACACTGTAGGACCGGTGCCAGCTCACACTGTGTGCTGTAAATGCCAGCACAGAACACACTGTAGGACCGGTGCCTGCTCACACTAGTGTGTGTAAACGCCAGCACAGGACACACTGTAGGACCTGGTGCCTGCTCACACTAGTGTGTTGTAAACGCCAGCACAGAACACACTGTAGGACCGGTGCCTGCTCACACTAGTGTGCTGTAAACGCCAGCACAGAACACACTGTAGGACCGGTGCCTGCTCACACTAGCGTGCTGTAAACGCCAGCACAGAACACACTGTAGGACCGGTGCCAGCTCACACTAGTGTGCTGTAAATGCCAGCACAGAACACACTGTAGGACCGGTGCCAGCTCACACTAGTGTGCTGTAAACGCCATCACAGAACACACTGTAGAACCGGTGCCTGCTCACGCCAGCGTGCTTTAAACGCCAGCACAGAACACACTGTCGGACCGGTGCCTGCTCACATGAGTTTGCTGTAAATGCCAGCACAGAACACACTGTAGGACCGGTGCCTGCTCACACTAGCGTGCTGTAAATGCCAGCACAGAACACACTGTAGGACCGGTGCCTGCTCACACTAGTGTGCTGCAAATGCCAGCACAGAACACACTGTAGGACCGGTGCCAGCTCACACGAGTGTGCTGTAAACGCCAGCACAGAACACACTGTAGGACCTGTTCCAGCTCACACTAGTGTGCTGTAAACGCCAGCACAGAACACACTGTAGGACCGGTGCCAGTTCACACTAGTGTGCTGTAAACGCCAGCACAGAACACACTGTAGGACCGGTGCCTGCTCACACTAGTGTGGTGTTAATGCCAGCACAGAACACACTGCAGGACCGGTGCCTGCTCACACTAGTGTGCTGTAAACGCCAGCACAGAACACACTGTAGGACCGGTGCCAGTTCACACTAGTGTGCTGTAAACGCCAGCACAGAACACACTGTAGGACCGGTGCCTGCTCACACTAGTGTGGTGTTAATGCCAGCACAGAACACACTGCAGGACCGGTGCCTGCTCACGCCAGTGTGCTGTAAACGCCAGCACAGAACACACTGTAGGACCGGTGCCTGCTCACACTAGCGTGCTGTAAACGCCAGCACAGAACACACTGCAGGACCGGTGCCTTCTCACACTAGTGTGCTGTAAACGCCAGCACAGAACACACTGTAGGACCGGTGCCAGCTCACACTAGTGTGCTGTAAACGCCAGCACAGAACACACTGTAGGACCGGTGCCTGCTCACACTAGTGTGCTGTAAATGCCAGCACAGAACACACTGTAGGACCGTGCCTGCTCACACTAGTGTGCTGTAAATGCCAGCACAGAACACACTGTAGGACGGTGCCAGCTCACACTAGTGTGCTGTAAATGCCAGCACAGAACACACTGTAGGACCGGTGCCTGCTCACACTAGTGTGCTGTAAATGCAGCACAGAACACACTGTAGGACCGGTGCCAGCTCACACTAGTGTGCTGTAAATGCCAGCACAGAACACACTGTAGGACCGGTGCCTGCTCACACTAGTGTGCTGTAAATGCCAGCACAGAACACACTGTAGGACCGGTGCCTGCTCACACTAGTGTGCTGTAAATGCCAGCACAGAACACACTGTAGGACTGGTGCCAGGACACACTAGTGTGCTGTAAACGCCAGCACAGAACACACTGTAGGACGGTGCCAGTAGTGTGCTGTATGCCAGCACAGAACACACTGTAGGACCGGTGCCAGCTCACACTAGTGTGCTGTAAACGCCAGCACAGAACACACTGTAGGACCAGTGCCTGCTCACACTAGTGTGCTGTAAATGCCAGCACAGAACACACTGTAGGACGGTGCCAGCTCACACTAGTGTGGCTGTAAATGCCAGCACAGAACACACTGTGGGACCCGGTGCCTGCTCACACTAGTGTGCTGTAAATGCCAGCACAGAACACACTGTAGGACCGGTGCCAGCTCACAACACACTGTAGTGTGCTGTAAACGCCAGCACACACTGTAACCACACACTGTAGGACAGAACACCTGCTCACACGGTGCCAGCTCACACTAGCATGGTGTTAACGCCAGCACAGAACACACTGTAGGACCGGTGCCTGCTCACACTCAGTGCTGTAAACGCCAGCACAGAACACACTGTAGGACCGGTGCCTGCTCACACTAGCGTGCTGTAAACGCCAGCACAGAACACACTGTGCAGGACTCACACTGGACCTGCCAGCTCACACTAGTGTGCTGTAAACGCCAGCACAGAACACACTGTCCGGACTGGTGCCAGCTCACACTAGTGTGCTGTAAACGCCAGCACAGAACACACTGTAGGACCAGTGCCTGCTCACACTAGTGTGCTGTAAACGCCAGCACAGAACACACTGTCCGACCGGTGCCAGCTCACACTAGTGTGGACTGCTAATGCCAGCACAAACACACTGTAGGACCGGTGCCTGCTCACACTAGTGTGCTGTAAATGCCAGCACAGAACACACTGTAGGACCGGTGCCTGCTCACACTAGCGTGCTGTAAACGCCAGCACAGAACACACTGTAGGACCGGTGCCTGCTCACACTAGTGTGCTGTAAACGCCAGCACAGAACACACTGTAGGACCGGTGCCTGCTCACACTAGTGTGCTGTAAATGCCAGCACAGAACACACTGTAGGACCGGTGCCAGCTCACACTAGTGTGCTGTAAACGCCAGCACAGAACACACTGTAGGACCGGTGCCAGCTCACACTAGTGTGCTGTAAACGCCAGCACAGAACACACTGTAGGACCGGTGCCTGCTCACACTAGTGTGCTGTAAACGCCAGCACAGAACACACTGCAGGACCGGTGCCAGCTCACACTAGTGTGCTGTAAACGCCAGCACAGAACACACTGTAGGACCGGTGCCTGCTCACACTAGCGTGCTGTAAACGCCAGCACAGAACACACTGCAGGACCGGTGCCTGCTCACACTAGCGTGCTGTAAACGCCAGCACAGAACACACTGTAGGACCGGTGCCTGCTCACGCCAGTGTGCTGTAAACGCCAGCACGGAACATACTGTAGGACCGGTGCCAGCTCACACTAGCGTGCTGTAAACGTCAGCACAGAACACACTGTCCGACCGGTGCCAGCTCACACTAGTGTGGTGTTAACGCCAGCACAGAACACACTGTAGGACCAGTGCCTGCTCACACTAGCATGCTGTAAACGCCAGCACAGAACAAACTGTAGGACCGGTGCCTGCTCACGCCAGTGTGCTGTAAACGCCAGCACAGAACACACTGTAGGACAGGTGCCAGCTCACACCAGCGTGCTGTAAACGCCAGCACAGAACACACTGTAGGACCGGTGCCAGCTCACACTAGTGTGCTGTAAACGCCAGCACAGAACACACTGTAGGACCGGTGCCTGCTCACACTAGTGTGCTGTAAATGCCAGCACAGAACACACTGTAACACACTGTAAACGCCAGCACAGAACACACTGTGCCAGCTCACACTAGTGTGGTGTGCCAGCACAGAACACACTGTAGGACGGTGCCAGCTCACACTATTGTGCTGTATACGCCAGCACAGAACACACTGTAGGACCGGTGCCTGCTCACACTAGTGTGCTGTAAACGCCAGCACAGAACACACTGTAGGACCGGTGCCTGCTCACACTAGTGTGCTGTGTAAATGCCAGCACAGAACACACTGCAGGGACGGTGCCTGCTCACACTAGTGTGCTGTAAATGCCAGCACAGAACACACTGTAGGACCGGTGCCTGCTCACACTAGTGTGCTGTAAATGACAGCACAGAACACACTGTAGGACCGGTGCCTGCTCACACTAGTGTGCTGTAAATGCCAGCACAGAACACACTGCAGGACTGGTGCCTGCTCACACTAGTGTGCTGTAAATGACAGCACAGAACACACTGTAGGACCGGTGCCAGCTCACACTAGCGTGCTGTAAACGCCAGCACAGAACACACTGTAGGACCGGTGCCTGCTCACACTAGTGTCCTGTAAACGCCAGCACAGAACACACTGTAGGACCGGTGCCTGCTCACACTAGTGTGCTGTAAACGCCAGCACAGAACACACTGTAGGACCAGTGCCTGCTCACGCCAGTGTGCTGTAAACGCCAGCACAGAACACACTGTAGGACCAGTGCCTGCTCACGCCAGTGTGCTGTAAACGCCAGCACAGAACACACTGTAGGACCAGTGCCTGCTCAGGACCAGTGCCTGCTCACACCAGTGCTGTAAACGCCAGCACAGAACACACTGTAGGACCGGTGCCTGCTCACACTTGTGTGCTTTAAACGCCAGCACAGAGCACACTGTAGGACCGGTCCCTGCTCACACTCGTGTGCTGTAAACGCCAGCACAGAACACACTGTGGAGGACCGGTGCCAGCTCACACTAGTGTGCTGTAAACGCCAGCACAGAACACACTGTAGACCGGTGCCTGCTCACACCAGTGCTGTAAACCCAGCACAGAACACACTGTTGGACCAGTGCCTGCTCACGCCAGTGTGCTGTAAACGCCAGCACAGAACACACTGTAGGACCGGTGCCAGCTCACACTAGTGTGCTGTAAATGCCAGCACAGAACACACTGCAGGACCGGTACCTGCTTACACTAGCGTGCTGGAAATGCCAGCACAGAAAACACTGTCGGACCGGTGCCAGCTCGCACTAGTGTGCTGTAAATGCCAGCACAGAACACACTGTAGGACCGGTGCCTGCTCACACTAGTGTGCTGTAAATGCCAGCACAGAACACACTGTAGGACCAGTGCTTGCTCACACTAGTGTGCTGTAAATGCCAGCACAGAACACACTGTCGGACCCGTGCCTGCTCACACTAGTGTGCTGTAAATGCCAGCACAGAACACACTGTAGGACCAGTGCCTGCTCACACTAGTGTGCTGTAAATGCCAGCACAGAACACACTGTAGGAGTGCTTCGGATAAGGAAGAGGTCAGTGGGACAGGCTCTCGCTGCTTGAGCCCAGATCGTTCGGAGCTGCCGTCTCCCCAAGCAGAATCCAGCAGGGTCCCTCTCACTTCTTTTAACAGTTTTGCTAGTCAATTCTTCTCCAGCTATCCAGTACCACTCTGTGAATGTTTTTTCACAAATAATTTAAAAAGAAATTACTTTTATGTAACAACAATTTCTTCCAAAATCAAATGTCACATTTTTATATTAACTGTTTATTAACTGTGCAGTATCTGTAGTTACAATAATGACTTCAGCAAGTGTACCAATAATGTTGCTTTACCAGTCAGCCAATAGTGACATAAATATCTTTTGACTGAGAAAGGGTTTTAATATACATTTTTAAAAAAGGCTTTTGTTTTACAATATACATGAGGCAATATGTATTCCCTCTGTACATGTGTATTTTTTAGTACTTATTTAGTGAAGTAAGATTTTGATGGTGTAAATACCCTTGATCATCCTGTCTTTAACGACTCTTTCTCCATCTTAATAATTGTCACTATTTTATTCTGACCCAGTGCTCATTTGTTAAAGAAATAAAAATCTTAGACAAAAACCAAACAGATTTCAAATGGAAAAGCATGACTGACCTCAAAATACTGACCTCTTTGAATGTGCTGTCAGGATTTCACACCGTTTGATTCTGTCTCTGTCTCTGTCTCTCTCTCTCTTTCATACTCTCCTCAACATTCTTTCAGGAAGACCTCTGCCATTGCACACTGTTATTTACGTCATAAGCAGGGGCGCCGGATTCACTAAAGAAGTGGTGGGGTGGGTGGGGGGAGCAAAAAGTGCCGTGTTGTGTGTTCAGCTCATTCACTGCCTCTATTTCGTGCACCTCATTCGTGCCCCTATATTGCAACACTTACGGTATAAAAAATAAAAAGACATTTGGCTCATTCCCGTTAAACCAGACACACATGCCCAAACTCCATCACCTCTTCTTTAAAACCAATGCTTTGAACTTTTCGTTGCAACGTACATCATGAATGAACGCGTAGTGAGGTCCGTGGCTGGGTAGGCAGGATCAGCCAGAGTTTAAATCGCATAGTACAAGCATAGAAAAATATATATAAGTTGAACTCACTGTTCAATTTACTGCAAATGCAATCAAGCTTTGGACAGCGGCAAAGTATAGCGCGCATACAGTAGCAAACAAATAACAATCGCGTGCAGTGCCGTCCGTATATTTTCATCATGGAATAAACTATATACAATGCTGCTAGTTCATAAATTCCAGTGTGTTAACACAAACCAAGTGTGCTCTCCTCAAAGTGTTATAGACCTACGTAAAACACACTCAGGGTTACTACACTATTTCATTCTAAACTATAACGTTTCCTATTTCTTTCTTAACATTATCATCTTAAAATTTTTATCTTAATAATGGTCATCATCAAGAACAATAAGGCATAATGAGCAAATGAACGACACATTAACATAACTTTATTGGGATGATCTGAAATATTGTGAACAGCAAGGAATTGTGGGAACAATAATCAGCGAGCGAGTGGACATCGTAAAAACAGTTGATCTGCGCTCACGCTCACGGCCATTACCGAAAACACTTGCTGTCTCAATGACGATATCAACAGCAAAATAAAATTATCATTGTTTGTTTAATTAAGCATTTTCCAAAAAGAAATTTAAATAATTTAATGTTATAACGACTTATGTTCCATTAAAATGATGAATTATGTACCGTGATGACATCGACTTGCCAGCGCCGTGACTGAGAAATAAATGCTGTTGCAGTGGTATAAATATCCAGTAGCACAGCCTGCAAAAGTAGTTTTAATTGTAGGTTTTGATTACTATGAAACGTTCAGTCCTGAAAAATATCAAAGCTGCCGACAATTGGGGCCCGACACAATCATGAGCGTGCCTATCATACCCACCCCACTGCCGCGGGGTCCTAATGCCGTTATGTCCCTTCTTGTTACGCGACTGGGCAGAGGAGCGCTGCGCCTAAATGATGCCTATTGAAAACAGCGTGACGATAGACTATGCATGCGCAAACCTCCTACACTATTAATGCCTAAAAAGAAAGTGGGAGGAGGCCCCCCCTTTCCGGCGCCAGTGGTCATAAGTCCGTGGCAAAATGTAAATTTATGTTTACACATAGCTTATTTCCATCACATGAAGCAGAACACCTGCCCAGCCTGCTGTTTCACACACAATACCATTACAGTCCCCTGCGGTTTTCATCACTGCTGTGTACTGTTCCTGTCTAAAATATGCAAACAATAAGAAATAAAAATACTCCTGGAAATTTGCAGAAAGAGGTCAAATAAAGACTCTCAGTCAGTGCTTTGTTCTCTACTCTATATACAGATGTACAGAGATGCAAAACAAAGCATGAGTCGTCAGCAAGAAACTCATCATGATCAGATAGACACTCGGACACCCAACTGTTAAGAAGTGATGTTTGTATGCTTGGTTTTAGTTGGTTTTAGTCCATTCTAGCATATTTCTAGTGTATTTATTGTATTTATATATTTATTCTGAGTTACATGTTTCATGTTTAGAGAATGAATGCTTGCAGTCTCATGTCTTACTTTCCTCTTGTTTCTTTGTGTGGTGTCTTTAAAGGATTCTCACTCTTTCTTTTCCATTTCGGTTTGGTAATTCCTCTTCCTTCTCTCTTGCTGTTCTGATTGGACTATCCACACTTAGAGCAGTTCAGTTAGGCACGGGTGATTAGTTAGTTCAAAGTTAGGATCCCACCTACTTCCTCTCTCTCTCTCTATCACCGTCCTTGCTTTTCTAGATCCGCCTCTCCTCTCACCTGTTCTGAGTTTAGCTGGGCCTCCACTTAATTTGTTTGTGTATAAAAGACCCACTTTCCTGCTGCTTCTTGTCGACTCGTTTCTTCCGCCCTAAGCTCGCTTTGGTCAAGTCTCGTTCTGCATCTTTTCTCTCGATTTCTGCAAGTTTGTATTTAAGTGATTTCTCCCGTGAGTCTTGTTTACGTTGTTGTTTTGCGTTGTGTGATTGAGATAGTGATTGTGAGTACCACGTTTACCCTTTATTCCCATTGTACCAACTTTGTTAGAGATTTCCTTTGTGCTACCCTTATCCTCTCCAACTCCTTTTCCTTCCCCATCCAATCCCTTTAGTATTTCCCTGTGTTACTGTCTTTTTGTGCGGACTGACATCCTGGTTTATAGATCTTTCTGCTTGTCCCTTGATTTACTGATTCTGCCTTGCCTAAACCATTCCTGTTGCCTGGCTTTGATTTCTGTTCTGTTTGACCATGAGCTCACCTAATAAACGCCCTGCCATTGCTGAACTGCATTTGGAGTCTCAAGCCATTCCTTTCAGTCAGAGTCGACCAGTTCAGACTCCAGCGGACTCTGCTGAGATGCAACGACTCTTACAACAACAACAGGTCATCATTCAGCAGCAACATCGCGATCTGCAGGAGATGAGAGCTACCTCCAGCGACTCTCTCTGGGCTCCACCATTCCCCACTCCTGCAGCCGCTCAGGCAGAAGCAGCTCCGTCCGGGAGCCCGTCTTACTCCCCCAGCGAGTGCGGCGGAGATCCCACCTCCTGTAAGGCATTCCTGTCTCAGTGCTCGATTATCTTGAGCTGCAGCCCCTGACCTTCCCTACCTCGCGATCCAGAGTGGCCTACATCGTCACTCTCCTGACCGCAAAGGCGAGGGATTGGGGGAACTTCGATGTGGGATGCTGGCCACCCCTGTACTTTCGCACCATAGAAGATTTCATGGCGGAGATGAGGAAGTGTTTGACCGGTCCTACCAGGGCGAGGCAGGGAAGTGCCCTACTGAGTTTACGACAGTCTGGCTGCAGTGTTTTGATTCGCGATCCAGTTCCGCTCTTTGGCCTCCTCCACTATGGAGTGAAGACGCCCAATTCGATGTATTCTACCGGGGCTGGCGAAGAATATTAAGGATGAACTGGCATCTCGCGAACTACCTTCCGACACCTGCAGGGGCTAATCAGAGTGGCTATCCAGGGTGGATTCACGACTCAACAGCGCAAGAGGGAGCGCCAGTGCCACCCTGAGCCCCAACGGTCTGGCCAGCATGGGAACCTTTGTCCTCTTGGGCGACTCTCCTATCCAGGAGACCCGGCGAGCCCCGAGATCGGAGGAACCCATGCAGGTTCACTGTTGCCGGCTGTCACCTCAGGAGAGAGCCAGAAGACTGCGTGCTGGGGCGTGCCTTTACTGTGGGCTGGAGGGCATCAAATTAAAGCTGTCCTTCACTCACAAAGGAGAGGGTGAGTGGAAGGATTGGGCAGCTGGCTCAGAGCAGCGATGCCACTTTCGTAAAAAGCTGGTTCCTGTCACTCTGGTTGTTGGCAATCGTTCTATGTCTACTAATGTTCTGTTTGATTCAGGTTCAGACATCAACCTGATCGACGCCAACCTGTGTAACCAGCTCCGGCTCCAGCCCCAGAATCTGCCTGCTCCGTTCCGGACACTTGGCCTGTGTGGGCAACCGCTAGGTCAGGTGACCCAAGTCACGCCCCCTCTTATGCTCATTGTCTCTGGTAACCACCAGGACCAGATTCGCCTCCACCTCATCTCCTCCTCATCTGCCCCCATCGTCCTGGGTCTTCCGTGGCTTCAACAACACAACCCCACTATTAACTGGAAGACAGGGCAAGTGATCGAATGGAGCACGCAGTGTCTACGCTCCTGTCTTCGCAGAGCACCTGCCAAGCAGAGTGAGGAGGGACCCAAGGAGCCCCCATTTTCTCCAGACCTATCCAAGGTTCCTAGTGGTACCATGACCTAGCTGAGGTCTTCTCCAAGTCTCGTGCTCTGTCTCTGCCCCTCACAGACCCTACGATTGTGCCATCGACCTCCAACCCGGTACAGCGCCCCCTAAGGAGGCCTCTACTCTCTGTCTCGTCCAGAGCAGGAGGCCATGGAGAAATATGTGGAGGAATCACTGGCTGCTGGGATCATTAAGTCCCTCGTCCTCCCCTGCTGGTGCGGGTTTCTTCTTTGTTAGCAAGAAGGATGGATCCCTCAGACCATGTATCGACTACCGGGGAACTCAATAACATAACCATTAAGAACCGTTACCCTCTCCCACTAATGAATTCTGCTTTTGAGTTGTTGCAGGAGCTACCATCTTCTCCAACTCGACCTCAAAAAACGCCTACCATCTTGTCAGGATTAAGGAGGGGGGCGAATGGAAGACAGCTTTTAACACCGCTAGAGGGCACTCTGATACCTGGTCATGCCTTTTGGGCTAGCTAACTTGCTACCCGCTGTCTTCCAAAAACTTGGTCAATGTCCTTCATGACATGATTAATCAGTTTGTGTTTGTCTACTTAGATGATATACTGATCTTTTCTCGCTCTAAGGAGGAACATATACGTCACGTTCGTGCGGTCCTGCAGCGCCTCCTGGAGAACCAACTCTACGCCAAGGCAGAGAAATGTGAATTCCATCTCGACACAGTCCCTTTCCTTGGATTTGTGGTCACTCCAGGAGGCATCCTCATGGACCAGGAGAAAGTCAAAGGCGGTAAGAGATTGGGCTACTCCTTCCACACGTAAGGAACTGCAGTGCTTCCTAGGGTTTGCCAATTTCTACCATCGTTTCATCACGTAATTACAGTACTGTTGCTGCTCCACTGACCGCCCTAACCTCTCCCAAAGTTCCATTCCGTGGACTCCCTCGGCAGAGAAGGCATTCTGGGAACTCAAGCAAGGTTCACCACTGCTCCTGTTCTCCAACAGCCAGATCCCGAAAAAGCAGTTCATTGTCGAGGTAGATGCCTCTAATACCGGTGTTGGAGCAGTCCTATCGCAGCTAAACAGTCAAGACAACAAGGTACATCCCTCGCCTTCTTTTCCCCGGCTTAGCCCAGCAGAACGCCAATTATGACATTGGTAACGGGAGTTGCTTGCCGTAGAGATGGCGTTAGAAAGAGTGGCGTCACTGGTTAGAGGGGGGCTAAGGTGCCGTTCAGGTCTGGACCGACCATAAGAACCTGGAGTATCTTCGTACTGCTAGGAGATTGAACTCTCGCCAATCCCGCTGGTCTCTTTTTTTTGACCGATTTAATTTCACCTTAGCTTATCGCCCTGGTTCCCAGAATAAAAAGCCAGATGCCTTATCCATAAGTTCTCTCCTGGCGCCCCTCCCAAGGAACCTCAGACCATTCTGCCCAGTCGTGTGGTAGTGGGATCGTTAGTGTGGGAGTTGGAGGACCCGGGTCAGAAAGTCGCAACCTTCTGGGGGGCCTCCTACTAACTGTCCCAAGAACTGCCTTTTTTGTTCCAGATGGTCTCCGAGCCGAGGTTCTCCAGTGGGCTCATTCTTCCCGTCTCCCCTGCCACCCTGGTGCCAATCGGACCCTGGCCATGCTAACTCGCAGGTTTTGGTGTGCCAACGGTGCGTAAAGATGTAAAGAGTTTCTCTACTGCCTGTCCAGTCTGTGCCCAAAACAAGGCCTCCCATACTGCTCCAGCTGGTCTCCTGCTGCCCCTTCCGGTGCCCTCCAGACCATGGGCTAACATTGCCCTGGACTTCGTCACTGGTCTTCCGCCCTCCAAAGGTAACACCGTCATCCTCACCATCGTGAGACCGCTTCTCCAAAGCCGTGCACCTCATCCCTCTTCCCAAGCTTCCATCCGCTAGGAGACAGCGGACCTCTTAATTCAACATGTAATTAAGTATTCACGGTATCCCTTCTGATATTGTCTCTGACCGTGGTCCCCAGTTAAATCTCGCAAGTATGGAAAGCCTTTTGTCAAGCCCTGGGCATTTCGGTCAGCTTAACCTCCGGTTCACCCCCAGAGCAATGGACAGACGGAGAGAGAGCTAATCAACAAATGGAGAGTGTCGCCGGTTGCCTCACCTCCCCCGCGACCAAGGGGACTGGAGCGAACAACTACCCTGGGTTGAATACTTTCGATCAACAGCCTTCCGGCGGCTGCCTCAGGTGTGTCCCCCTTTAAAAAGCCTGTCTGGGTTACCAACCACCTTTGTTCCCCTCGCAGGGAGGTCGAAGTGGATGTCCCCAACATTCAGGAGTTCGTACAGAGGTGCCGAGGGGCGTGGGAGGGAAACCCGTTCGCTCTCAAAGTCCATGAGGCGAGATGAGTCGCCAAGCCAATCGTCGCCCGCTCCGCTCCTCCAGATTACCAAGTAGGACAAAAAGTTTGGCTCTCTTCTAAAGACATCGACCTCAGAACTGAAAAGCCGCCAAGCTAGCCCCCCCCGCTACATAGGTCCCTTCGTCATCGAGAAAATTATCAACCCAGTTTCAGTTAAACTCAAACTGCCTGCCACCATGAGCCGCATCCACCCTGTGTTTCATGTTTCATGCCTTAAACCGTTTGTTTTTGTCCATCCACACCCCTGCCCGACCAATCCTCCTCCCCCTAGGCTTGTCGACGGAGGAGAGACCTATACAGTTCTGGCTGCTAGATGTCCGTCGGCGAGGAAGGGGGGGCTTCAGTATCTAGTGGACTGGGAAGGATATTGCCCAGAGGAGCGTTCCTGGGTTCCCTTTCGTCATATACTGGACAAAGGACTCATCAAAGACTTCCACAAAGGACATTTAAACCAAGGCTTAGACGCCAGGTGGCGGTCATCGGGGAGGGGTTCTGTTAAAAGTGATGTTTGTATGCTTGGTTTTAGTTGGTTTTAGTCCATTCTAGCATATTTCTAGTGTATTTATTGTATTTATATATTTATTCTGAGTTACATGTTTCATGTTTAGAGAATGAATGCTTGCAGTCTCATGTCTTACTTTCCTCTTGTTTCTTTGTGTGGTGTCTTTAAAGGATTCTCACTCTTTCTTTTCCATTTCGGTTTGGTAATTCCTCTTCCTTCTCTCTTGCTGTTCTGATTGGACTATCCACACTTAGAGCAGTTCAGTTAGGCACTGGTGATTAGTTAGTTCAAAGTTAGGATCCCACCTACTTCCTCTCTCTCTCTCTTATCACCGTCCTTGCTTTTCTAGATCCGCCTCTCCTCTCACCTGTTCTGAGTTTAGCTGGGCCTCCACTTAATTTGTTTGTGTATAAAAGACCCACTTTCCTGCTGCTTCTTGTCGACTCGTTTCTTCCGCCTAAGCTCGCTTTGGTCAAGTCTCGTTTCTGCATCTTTTCTCTCGATTTCTGCAAGTTTGTATTTCGTGATTTCTCCCGTGAGTCTTGTTTACGTTGTTGTTTGCGTTGTGTGATTGAGATAGTGATTGTGAGTACCACGTTTACCCTTTATTCCCATTGTACCAACTTTGTTAGAGATTTCCTTTGTGCTACCCTTATCCTCTCCAACTCCCCTTTTCCTTCCCCATCTAATCCCTTTAGTATTTCCCTGTGTTACTGTTTTTGTGCGGACTGACATCCTGGTTTATAGATCTTTCTGCTTGTCCCTTGATTTACGATTCTGCCTTGCCTAAACCATTCCTGTTGCCTGGCTTTGATTTCTGTTCTGTTTGACCATGAGCTCACCTAATAAACGCCCTGCCATTGCTGAACTGCATTTGGAGTCTCAAGCCATTCCTTTCACCAACAACAGGCTTGTATTGGGACGGTGGTTCGTGGTTAGAACTGTTGCCTCTCAATAAGCTTTGGGGCTCAAATCCTGGCTGGTCAGGACCCCTCTGCATGGAGTTTGCATGCATTCCCTGTGCATGCATGGGTTTTCTGCAGGTAAACTGGTTTTTCCTCTACCCCAAAAGGCATGATCTACAGCAGAGGTCCTCAGTCTTACCCAGAAAGAGCTGGTGTGGGTGCAGGCCATCTCCTCCCAGGTAAATGCTGCATCTGTGCCCAGCCAAAGCACATGATGGCTCAGTCTTACCCAGAAAGAGCTGGTGTGGGTGCAGGCCATCTCCTCCCAGGTAAATGCTGCATCTGTGCCCAGCCAAAGCACATGATGGCTCAGTCTTACCCAGAAAGAGCTGGTGTGGGAGTAAGCCATCTCCTCCCAGGTAAATGGTGCATCTGTGCCCAGCCAAAGCACATGAAGGAAAAGAAAATGGACTCACTAGACAAAGGGACCTCATTTAACTGCTGCAAGGTCCAGTTCTGAAGCTCCAATGCCCATTGGGGGCACTATTAGAGGTGAATTGGGGTTAGGGTGGGCACTTTGACTCGTCTGCTAGCTAAAAAGTGCAATACACAGTAGGGTTTGATGCACTGGGTGTTGTGACCATCCTTATTTAATTCTCAGCAACTTGAGTCACAGTATCCCTTTTAAATGGAAAGGAAGAGAAGGCTGAGGAATGAAGGATGTGTGCTAAAACATGGAACACCCACAGTCCTTCAAACATCCTTTCTAAGTGACATCAGTTACAGAGGAAGTACATGAAGGCTGAGGAATGAAGGATGTGTGCTAAAACATGGAACACCCGAATTGCTGAATTGTCCCACTCCCACTGGCAAAAGGGGCAGATGTCATAGCTTTAGGGGAAATGGGAAACTGTTAATATTAGATTAGAATATTCAAATTTATTGTCATTATGCCAGGTACAGGTACAGAGCATAACGAAAAGAAATGGGCATCTTTTTAACATTTTGAACAATTCAATTATAAAAAGACATAAAATTTGACAATTAAAGCACACATCTAATCAGAGTGTGAACGAATGGTAAAGTGCATGGGAGTGTGCATCTATATACAGCATATGTGTGCTTTATATGCACAGCAGTAGAATAAAGACTAATGTACATGGGAATAAAAATAGATATTTATAGGGTACAGAGAGAAATTAAGTACCGTATGCCATGCAAGGATGAGGGCTGAATATAGCCTACAGCAGAAAATAGTTCACTATGGTTTTATTCAGTGAAATTTACATAGTATCCTGTATCTGTGAGAAAGGTTCGCTGAAATACATATGCCCGAATTCATAAAGGGTGATGATCACCCGATTATTTTAGTCATGTACAACTACTGTACAGTGGCTAAAACAGAGAAGCACGCGTGAGGATAAACTCCTGTGACTAGCGCAATTCAGGTAGAACATAATCGGGTGTTTAGCCATTCGTGTACAAGTCCCCACTTAGCCGATGTGTAGTGGTGTCATGTGACACTCTGTATGGTATGAAGTGGTTTTTCTTGGCACATATTGCCTCGGTAACACGACAAACTACTCGACAGCAGGTAGCCTGTGATACACCACACATGTCACCAACAACCATTTGGAATGCACCGCATGCATAAAAGCGCAGGGCAATACATAGTTGGTGTACTGGAAGAAGGGCGTGGTTTCGTCTTGTGGGATGGTCAATGTCTGCTTCGATTAGGTCTAGAATATAATGGTATGATTCTTTGGAAATTCTGTATCGCTTGACAAATTTCCTGTCGCTATACTCTTCTAAAGAATTCGTCCTGTCTTTGAAAGCCCTCAATTCGGCATCTTGCCTTAGGTCAGCCATCTCTTCTGGGGTTATTTCAATTATGCGCAAGAGATCCATGGTCATACGTCCAGCCACACAAGCAAGCCAACAGAGAATTGGTAGCTTGTACATGAGATAAACAAGCCCCTTGGGACGATTAGAATTTCTTTTGTTACTTAGACAGGTGTGACTAACCATGTACGTTGGATAAACAGCAGCTGATCTGATCTCTCTTTATGAATTCGGGCCTAAATTTGTCCGCTCGATCATCACCTGTTTATGCACTGTTTAGCCAAGTTAACCGTGATCAAGGGAAAAACACAGTTTATGAATTCGAGGGACAATGTTTAGTGTGTCACAATCAATTATAGAAAACATTTCATTTCAGAAATACAATGAAAACCATTAAATTCAATCATCTGAACCAAGCGTTGTAGTGACTGCGTGAGATTGGTTCTTTCCCCGTAGTAGATCAGCCTGCTACGGCAAGGAAGCCGGCACAACGGCTTAAGTCTCGATCAGCGGAGCGCAGATCTATATCCGGGTGCCGTAGCCGTCGCAAAATCCACCCTTGCTTTAAGTCCCTATTGTAGCAATAGTGAATCCAAGATAGTACTATAAAAGTCTGCTGACACTCTCTTAAGCTATTCATACAATTCAAATGCTGTAGTAAAAGGGCATTGACAATTGCATCAAAGTGTGGGCAGACTAGAGTGAAACTACCTTTGCTGCTTGTATACACTACCCAACCTTTGTGGAATTCTACGATCTTCCCTTTCAGGTGTCACAATAAGAATACTTTCTTACCTATAACGGTGGCCATTTTAAGATCCCTTGAGATCCCAACGACTCTATGACATCGTCCATTTAACTGTTTTTAATTCTATGGAGCTGACATCATGGAAACTGACTGTGCGATCGAATGGATAAGGTGTCAGTCCTTGGTTCAGAACATTAAAGAGACCCTTAACAATACTTTAAAGCGTGTGCATTTTAAAAGTAGCCAGCTGCTTCTTAAAAATTAACCTGAAAAAATATGAGGCTTCAGTTAAAGGACTTTTTTTTTTTTTTATTGCAATATCAAGATGATATACATAATGCCAAGATCAAAAATAAAAAAAAAAATACATATATGAGCAATATCAAGTACACGTATGCCAGGGGGAGAAAGCACATATTGTACAGAAGCCATATAAAGTACATATTTATACAATTACAATTATGAAACCATAGATAAGTATAACGTAATAGTTTTCAGTCCTTTACTATTGGAAGAAAACCTGATGGTGTCCAAATAATGGTCAAGCTCATTTTTAAAAGCAATAATAGAAGGTTTCGAATTTCTAAATTTGCACTTATGAATATGATACTTAGCAATTAAGAAAATAAGATTTACAATAAAATAAAGATTAGCATTCTCCTTCTCATATTCAAAAAAACCAAGGAGAACATTTTTGAAGGAAAAAGAGAAATCAATAATGAGGTGATTTTGAATGAAATCCAGGATATCAGACCAAAATATTTGGGTATGCATACAATTCCAAAAAATATGTAGAGCAGTTTCAGGCATGTCAACACAAAAAGAGCACCCAGTATCAATGTCATTTTTGAGCCTTTTAAGATACATTTTAGCAGGGTAGAATCTATGAATCAATTTAAATGTAATCTCTCTAACTTTATTAGTTAACAGGTATTTAAAAGGCAGAGACCAAACTCTTTTCCAAGGGATGTTACCCACAAACGAGTCCCAGAAGGATTTTACATATGGTGTTGATATAATATCTGAGCGGAGTGAAGCCCTAATAGACTTATTTCTATTTTTAGTAGGGTTTGAGAAACATAGTTTACTAATCGCAGTTTCAAATAATTCTAAAGGAGCAACAGCTGCGTTTAAATGTGAACCTCTTAGCAACATCACTGCGCCAGAAGGAATGGCATCAAAAACAATCGCATATTCCTTCGAGGTATTGGGATTTGAAATTTGGCTAAAAATTCATCGTAATTCAGCAGGAAACCATCTGAGTTAAGCAACTGTGCCACTAACTTAATGTCATGATTAAACCAATTTTCAATGAACAGAGTGCGATTTTTGTACACTATGTCCTTATTGTTCCAGATATGATATTTACGGGGAGAAAAGTTGTGCTTATACAAAAGGGACCATGCCAATAAACATTGCTTATGATAGTTTGATAATTTGATGGGGATTTTGGGAATATCGTAGTTGCATTGCAAGACATATTTTAAGCCGCCTATTTTAGAAAAGATATGATTGGGGATGAAATTCCACAGGGAAGTAGTGTTATTCATGAACCGTCTTATCCAGTTGATCTTAAAAGTATAGTTTAGAGTGTTAAAATCCAAAAAATTTAAACCTCCACGATCAGTACTGTTCATTATAACAGATTTTTTGACGAAGTGCATTTTATTTTTCCACAAAAAATTATATAAAAGCTTATCAATAATTTTTGAAGTTGCATTCTCAACAGATAAGGAGAGAGCAATGTAGGTTAATCGTGAAATGCCCTCAGCTTTGGAGAGAAGACACCTCCCACTTAGTGACAAATCTCTCCATAACCACATGTTAAATTTTTTCCTTGTTTTTTCAATGACCGGATCAAAATTTAGGGAACATCTCGCTGAGTCATCCTTAGTGATAGTTATACCCAAATATACAACCTGTTTTTTAACTGGAATACCACCTATAGATAACATATCACATTCCTTGATAGCCATTAATTCACATTTTGACATGTTTAGGAATTGCTCTGAAGCTTTAGAGAAGGTATTAGTAAGTTCTAAGGCACGAGGGACTTGAGCAGCATTTTTTAGAAAGAGGGTTGTATCATCTGCCAGTTGGCTGCCTGCCCGCAACCATCAACCCCCGCAACTCACTGTTAGAAATATACGTCGCTAAACATTGGGCAGCAATTAGGAAAAGATAAGGGGAGATTGAGAAACCTTGTCTCACTCCCCTATAAAGGTTGAATCTTGGAGAGGTGCTGAATTTTAACTTAATTGAACTATTACCATTATTAAAAAGAGTTTTGACAGTTTCACAAAAAAGTCTCCAAAACCAAATTTGGAAAGAGCTTTCAAAATGAAATCATGCTCCACCAAGTCGAAAGCTTTATAGAAGTCAAAAAAGAGAATGAGGCCATCACAATCAACAAGATCATTATAATCCATCACATCAAGAACCAATTGAATATTATTTAAGATATGACGATTCCTCATAAATCCAGACTGTTTCATCTATAATAGAATGTAAAATAGATTTTATTAGTTGAGCAAATAACAAGGCTAATATTTTATAGTCATTATTAAGAAGTGTGATGGGACGCCAATTATCTAGTAATAAAGGATCTTTATTTAATTTTGGGATTAATGTAATGATCCCTTGAGTCATGGTGGGTGGGAGAGCTCCAATTTCTATACTTTCTAAAAACACGTTAACCAGAAATGGGGATAATTGTTCCGCAAACATTTTATAAAATTCGGCAGTAAGGCCATCATTTCCAGGTGATTTGTTATTTTTCAGGTCTCCTATCACTTTCAGAACTTCCTTAGCAGTGATTGTATATTCGCATGAATTACTGTCTTCAACAGATAAGATTTTACACTGAGCGACTGATTCAAGAAATGCAGTGGCTGCTTCATTAGAATATTGAGATTTGTAAAGATTTTGGTAGAAGTTACTACAGAAAGTAGCAATTTCTCTTTGATCAGTAACTATGATATTATTAATAAGTAATTGGTTTATAGTGGAATTGCTGTAATTTCTTTTTTCTAGACTAAAGAAGTAAGAGGAATTTGCTCTCCTTCCTCCATCCATTTTTTCCTAGATCGAATAAAAGTTCCCTCTGCTTTAATTTTGTATATATCATCTAATTAGGGGTTCAAGCCCATAGGGCTGAAACCCTATTGTTTTTGTGCTGGTTTATTTTTATTATTATTATTATTATTATTAGTGTGAATGCTGAAACCATTCACACTATTGTTTTTCATGTCGGCCATTTTCTTTATACTTATTATTATTCTTACTTCTTACGCCGTTCCACGCTATTAAACTACTCCTACATACTTTGTGCTATTTCAACAATTCATATATCAAAACGTTCAGCTTTTCCTGGACATTATTGCTATTATTTTTCTCTTTCATACTATTTATATTTTTTAAAATATTTAACTTTTTCTAAATTTTTTTGTCCCATAGAAATGCATTGAAACAGTCTTCAAACTCTTCTGTTACAGCTAGAGTGGGAGCTGAGAGCAGACAGAATGAAAAAGTTCTTTCTCTATCGCTCTAACTTCCATAAATTTGAATCCCTCTTCATGAAATTTCACAAAAATGTAGGAAAATTTGTTCTTGTTACAGCAGTATCATTTTTGTAGCAGTGAAGTATATAGTTTTGGCTCAGGGAACAGTCAAAGGACAGCAGGCACGTCCAACTTCGCCATCTCTTCCATTCAAAAATCACCCAAAAATTTTTTGAGAACAGCAAACGGCCAGAGTTTTTAGATCGCTGTTATTCCAAAAATATATCACTCAGAGAAATAAAAAAGACATCCGTGCACTCAGCAAAGACTCGTGCCTTGAATAATGTGGTTACATTGCTGACAGGATAAACGGTTTTTGCGTGAGAAGCAGGAGTTTGAGGTGTGCGCGAACAAGGCTGAGTGACTCAGCGATTGCCTGTGCGTGCACTTCTCTGTACATGCCTGGCTCTCACTGGTGTTATGGCCCCAATTTGTTATGGCGTCACGGACAGCAAGGGATGACAGACAAAATTCTTCAACTTCAACAGATTTAATTAAACAAAACTTAGAACTAATCTACATTCTACCCTACTGACCAAGATTGAAATAATAATAAAAAAATAGTTACAGTCCCTTGGTAATTGAGATGGGCTGCTATGTTGCGATGTCCTGGGACAGGAAAATGCTCCAACACAGGCAAAAATCCACAAAAAAGCTTCACAGGTCTTGAAAAAGAGTGACAGGTCTGGTCAAATGTATCCTTCCACAATTTCTCCTTGCAATTTCTCCAACTACTCTACTCTCTCAATTTTTCTCCTTATATACTCTTTTCCAGCCCCCTCTGAGGCATGCCCGGGACATGCCCAAAACCTAACTCCAGACTGCTTAACAAAAAAAATGTCAACACTGCCATCTAGTGGCTTTTTTTCCCCCACATTACACTGGTAGTAGGACACCGCTCCTGCCACTGCCCTCCGTGTCGTGATTTTCTCATTTTAAATCTAAGTGAGCTGAGCTGAGTTTCCATGCAGATGCTTTCGTAAGAACAGAGGTGTTTTCATAAGAACGAAGTGAATCGAGCCAGCAATTTTGCGGTTAGGGAAATTATTGCAGCTCATTCTCCACGCTGCTTATTTCTATTTGCAGGTCTCAGCTAATGCAACACTATTTTAAAACGTTGCTTTCTGTGTCAAACAATCAAACATAACGACAAGTTAAGCTACAAATGCAACGTTCAAAAGAGAAACATATGTCCATGAATGCGATACGGCATTGTTTGCAGTCTACCTTAAATAGAAGTACTGCTTTGCAAAACTAGTATTTGTCTACCACTACGTTCATTCGCAAACGTTATGTCTTCACTGATTAGAATACAGGCTCTGTAAGACAACAGTATTTGTTTGCCAGCGGTAGTATTAAGATAATCTAAACCTCCGAGGAATATTCGCGCAGACAACGTTGAGCTCTCTATCCACCGGCTGCCTCTGCTTGCGATAGCAGCTCTCATCGACTGAAGCTCTTTTAGTGGCGCATCAGCAAACGCCGACATGTATTTAGTTTAATTTCATCAAATGAACACTTGAAATATTTTCAATCATCCACAACTCTGTCTCATATTGTATGTTTTATTATGGTTTTCATGACGCGAGTTAAATACTTTCTGTGAATGGCCTTTTTTTTTGCTTTTCATTTTTTTTTTTTTTCTTTACATACGTTCCGATCCGATCCATAACCCGAGTGCGCAGATGTTCATGACAGCGGACATGGAGCTGTTCTATTTATGCACGCAGTTACATTATTCTGTCACTAGATGGCACACCCGGATCAGTTATTGAATATTCACTGACAAGCTGAACTCGAACACGGTTTGTAATATTGATACGTTCGATCCTACCCCTGATTTCCAGGGAGCTGCATTAATTAAATTCCTCAGCCATGCCTCATGTGCAAACTGCTCTTATCCAATTCCAGGCAGTATAAACTTTCCAAAGTCACCGAAATACATTGTGAGTGCTCAATCATACAAGCTTTTTTTTTTTTTTGTTTTACAGCCTATGTCTTGACTACGTAAAATGGTTTTTGCCACCCTATAAAACTCTAGGTTGCCCAGCTAACGACTGAAAAGAAAAGTTCATTTCTCGCCCTGGCTTTCATACTATTTATACTTTTTAAAATATTTCACTTTTTTTTTGTCCCATAGAAATGCATTGAAACAGCCTTCAAACTCTTCAAACTCTTGTGCTACTTTGAACCTCTACAACTTCAGCATTCTAAAGACAGCATCGCAGTGTGGCTTCAGCTGTCAGCATTCACACTTGCAATTTCTTCAGGAATTGCCTGTCTAGTTATTATTAGGGGTTCAAGCCCGTAGGGCTGAAACCCTATTGTTTTTGTGCTGGTTTATTATTATTATTATTTCTTTTCTTCTTCAGAAATGTTTTCGCAAATTCCCGTGAGATGGTAAATGGTAGAGACCTGAAATTTTGCAGACTGGTTGGAAGTTGTGTGTAAATGCTGACCAAGGCATTTTTAACTCAATCGGCCTGATGGTGGCGCTATAATTCAAGAAAAACAGGCTTTCACTTTAAAGGTCATAACTCCTAGGCTGTAAGTCCGATTCACACGAAACTTGGTACAGACATTCCTTCGTCCAATCTCTACAACTTTCCCATAAGGAACTCTAAGATCCGCCATATTTGATTTTCCGAAATTTTGAATTTTTTGAAAAACACATTTTTGACAACTACTCCTAGGCTGTACGTCCGATTCCTTCGAAATTTGCTGTGGATCATCAGTGGACCAAGCTTATCAAAGATTGCATGCTGAAATCTCATTTTGTTTCCAAGATATTGACCAATGAACTTCAGCAGGGGCGTGGCTTGGCACATAAATGGACAAAATTCAACAACCATTGGGCCAATCATCACAGAACTTGCAGAATATGTCCATATAAGTACCAGGAACATACTGTGACAGTTTCATGCAAATCGGTCCATAGGGGGCGCTATAACACAAATCAGACTATAAATCAGCAATTGTTTGTCCTATAGCCATAAAACTCACAGGATATATTCATATAAGTACCTGAAACATACCCAGAAAATTTAATTTAAATTGACTGATAGGGGCGCTATAACTGCAAAACAAAGCAGCGTGGTATAACACAAATCAGACTATAAATCAGCAATTGTTTGTCCTATAGCCATAAAACTCACAGGATATATTCATATAAGTACTTGAAACATATTCTGAAAATTTCATTCAAATTGACTGATAGGGGGCGCTATAAATGCAAAACAAAGCAGCGTGGTATAACACAAATCAGACTATAAATCAGCAGTTGTTTGTCCTTTAGCCATAAAACTCACAGGATATATTCATATAAGTACTTGAAACATACGCTGAAAATTTCATTCAAATTCTCCGATAGGGGGCGCTATAAATGCAAAACAAATCAACGTAGTATAACACAAATCAGACTATAAATCATAAATAGTTTTTCCAATTATTACAAAACTCACAGGATATGTCCATATAAGAACCTGAAACATAGCTTGAAAGTTTCAATCAAATCGACCAGTAGGGGGTGCCATAAATGCACAAAATAGCCTAACATAACACAAATCAGACTATGCATCATAAGTTGTTATTCCAATCATTACACTGGAAAAATAGGTCCACATAAATACCTGCAACACACTCTTAAAATGGTTTTTGTCCCCCACCGCCACGATAGCGAGCGGAGTGGGGGACATAGTATTCAGCTCTGTCCGGCCGTCTGTCATGTCCCGTTTGTTCTGAACGCGATATCTCAAGAATGGTTTGACCGATTCCATTCATCTTTGGTGTTAAGGTATATTGGTGTGATACGCCGACCCCAGTAGATTTCTGTGACCTTGGCATTATTCTCAAGGTCATTACGATCATCTGACCACTTACAAATTCCTTGTCAACATGATATCTCAAGAACGGTTCGACCGATTCCATTTATCTTTGGTGTCAAGGTGTATTAGGGGCAGGGGACATAGTACTCAGCTCCATCCGTCCGCCCGGCCGTCCATCCGGTCCCGTTTGTTGTGAACGTGATATCTCACGAACGGTTTGACCGATTCCATTCGTCTTTGGTGTCAAGGTGTATTAGGGGCGGGGGACATAGTATTCAGCTCCGTCCGTCCCTCCGTACGTCCGTCATGTCCCGTTTGTTGTGAACGCAATGTCTCAAGAACGGTTTGACCGATTCCATTCATCTTTGGTGTCAAGGTGTATTAGGGGAGTGCTCACAGCCCACTCGATTTACGTGACCTTGCCATTATTCTCAAGGTCATTACGACCATTTGACCACTTACAAATTCCTTGTCAACATGATATCTCAAAAACGGTTTGACCGATTCCATTCATCTTTGGTGTCAAGGTGTATTAGGGGCGGGGGACATAGTATTCAGCTCCGTCCGTCCGTCCATCCGTCCGTCATGTCCCGTTTGTTGTGAACGTGATATCTCAAGAACCGTTTGACCGATTCCATTCGTCTTTGGTGTCAAGGTGTATTCGGGCGGGGACATAGTATTCAGCTCCGTCCGCCCGTCCGTCTGTCCGTCATGTCCCGTTTGTTGTGAACGCGATATCTCAAGAACGGTTTGACCGATTCCATTCATCTTTGGTGTCAAGGTGTATTAGGGGAGTGCTCACAGCCCATTCAATTTACCTGACCTTGCCATTATTCTCAAGGTCATTACGACCATTTGACCACTTACAAATACCTTGTCAACATGATATCTCAAGAACGGTTTGACCGATTCCATTCATCTTTGGTGTAAAGGTGTTTTGGGGCAGGGGATATAGCATTCAGCTCCATCAGTCCGGCGTCCGTCCGTCATGTCCCGTTTGTTGTGAACGCAATATCTCAAGAACGGTTTGACCGATTCCATTCATCTTTGGGGTCAAGGTGTATTAGGGCTGGGGGACATAGCATTCAGCTCCATCAGTCCATCTGTCCGGCCGTCCATCCATCACGTCTCGTTTGTTGTGAACGCGAAATCTCGAGAACGCTTTGACCGATTTTATTCATCTTTGGCTTCAATGTGTAATTTTGTGATACGCCGACCCCAGTTGATTTCTGTCACCTGGCGGGGGACATGGCCACGTTTAGCGGCAACACTTGTTAATTAAGCTGTTAAAGCTTTCAACTACTATTGGTCTTTCTGGGCTTGAACCCCGGAATTGCCGCTTGCGGCTATATTTTATTTTGTAATTGTAGGTACTCTCTCATTTCCTCATTGGATAAATTTACTTGTTGAGAAAAGGATGTTAATTGGGAAATGATATTCTTCAGCAACCCTTCTTTTCCTAGCCAGATCTCTTCCAAACTCCCTGAGAAATTTGCCAATTTCAAATCTGAGTAACTCCCAATAGCGACCATAAGATTCTTTAGAACTAGCTTCGTTCCAATGATCGCTAATGAGTTCCTTAATTTTATCCTGAACCAATTCAAACTTTAGAACAGAGTTGTTGAGTTTCCATAGGGAGGCTTTCATAGGAGGCAACACTGAATTAGAAATTAGGGAAACGGTAATCGATATCGCTTTATGATCAGTTAACGGACTGGGGTCAATACCAACAGACAGGTCAGCATCAGCCAAGCCTCTGGAAATTAGCCAAAAGTCTATTCGTGACTGTCGCGATAGGTCTTTGTTACACCAGGTGTATTGACGGTCATGAGGAAATTTCTTTCTCCAAATATCAATTAAATCAAATCTTTCAATCAAACTTTTTAAGTTTGCATTGGAGGGTCCATAATTCTGAGGTGGCCATCTGTCCAAATTATTACCCACAGTTTCATTGAAATCCCCACCCACTAAAAGTAAAGCTCGAGGGTACTTCAACAGCCAAGTGTTGATTCTATCTTCTAGGTTTTCAAAAAATATGTTATTTTCATTTGAAGAGTTGTACCCGTATGTATTGACTATTAAGATAGTAATCTGGTTAAGAGAGATTGCCAGTAAGCAGAAATGACCCAAAATATCTGTTTCATAACCAAAGATATCCCCCGCAAATCTATTTTTTAAAATAGCTACCCCAGCTGAACGCTCAGATCCATGTGCTAACCATACCTCATTACCCCATTGTGACCTCCAAAAGTTCACATCTTTATCAGTTGAGTGGCTCTCTTGAAAAAAAACAAAAATCAGATTTGTACTTTTTTCCCATACAGTAACAAGGCTTTATGTTTTACATTATTCTTAAGGCCCCTGGCGTTAACAGAAATTAGAGACAAAGACATAAAGGTTCAAACGTTAAACCAAAAAAAAATCTCCCTGTGCGAGATAGAATAGAACAGTTACTCTCAATAAGAAGTTTAAGTGTACGGTGCATAACTCAAAAAAAAAAAAAATCTGCAATCGTTAGGTTGAAAAATATTTCTAACCATTAGTTCAACCACTTTATAAGTAACTACACATTTGTTTTGGTTATCTTATTGCGTCAACTACCATAATCACACAACGGTGAAAGGAATCAATATTCCTTAAAAAGAACTTCAAGTATAATAGATGGGTAACTCACGCCATCTAGTGGCATAATGTTGTATCAACATCCAAATACCCACATTTTCAGCCAAGTGAGAATGGGTAAGCATCCAATAAATGCAGTAAAAACAGAAGTTGTAGAACCATAACAATTCTTTTTCTTCTTTTAAATGGTAAAAAGTCTTTTAGGGTTTTCTGAAGAAGAAAATTAAAGTCAAATGTAACCCGAACTACCATAAGGCATGAGGCATAAGCGAACTTGATTAAGTGACATTCACAGAAATCTGTTTACCTTCAATAACCGCAAAAGGGCCTCGAAAACCAGCCTTTTTCCCCTCCTTCCTTGCTTTTTCAACTAAAGGCCACAGTTTGTTCCTGGCATCTTTGGTGGCTTGGGAAAGATCTTCAAAAAGTCTTATTTTCTGCCTTTTCAAAAAGTCAGAATTTCTCGCATCCCACTAAATCTTGTCCCTGTGGGAGTGAGTGGTGAATTGCACAATAATTCGTCGGAAGGATTGTTTATTTCCAGAACGAGGGCCAAGCCTGTGAACGATGTCCACCGTAGCAGGAAGCTGGCTTGCAATATCTGGGGACACTTTGCCGAATAAATCGATGATAATCTGCTTCACATTCTCCCCAGACTTTTCTTGAATCCCAGCGACTCTCAAATTCCACCGCCGTTTGTACGCATCCAGTTCACTGCAACGATCCCGAAGCAAGTGTTTTCTTTCTCAAGATTCTCAACCCCTGCTCTGGAGAGAATTTACTGTCCCAGAGACATCTTCCATTCGTTTGTCCATAGCATCCAATCTGTCAATAAGGCTATTGCTTGTCACAGTATTTTCCTTGACTGTACGCAGAGTTTCCATCTGCATCCCCTCCATTCTTTCCATCATCTTCATCATGGCGGCGGAGTTAGACTCACCGGAACAGCCAGGATCTGACTTAGCCTTTTTAGCAGGGCGCTGTTCAGGCGTAGGAGGTAAAGGAGTAGTACCTGCTTTTTTAAATTGTGAATACAGGTTTTTCTTAGCACATCTTTCCATTGCCGTTTGCAAATTTTCCTCCTCTTCCATTTTAAACACGGGAAAAGTTTGTATTCTCGGTAGGTTTAGTAAGCTAGCTTATGAAATTTCGGGTAAGAGATAAAACAAAAAGGGAAACAAACTTTCACGTCGTATTTTGGATAAAGACAAATACAGGTATAGTTGACGTTGGTTAAGCTCAACCTAAGACATTAGAACTTGCAATTGCTGAGTTTATTGCATGTTTTGCGCAGAGCTACGGAAAAAAGTTATTCCCGCGACGCCATCTTGGACGACCCGATTAAAGGACTAGTATAACTCAACCTGACCATGTGACCTAATACATATGGCAAATAAAGGATAAGTTATATAACTTCGCTGCAGAATTTGAATAGTCAAAAAAAGACGTCATATGCTCTAATGTCCAAAAACGTATCTTCAACCTCGATTGGATAACGTCATGAGGTAAAGGAGAGGTGTAAAGGGGAATTCATAACGGCTAAGGAAGACAACCGTGCTGCTAAGACAATCCGAATGCATTTACTGGCCAACTTGATCATGCCATTCTTGCCCATCACGTTCCTTTGTTTTTTGTGATTGCCCAATGGATGGTCGTCACTTTGAATGGTTCTGCCACACTGAATGGCTGGATGGCGTTATCACCTTTGTTTTTATTAAGAATGGTTTTGTGTACCCTATGTCAAAGGTGATACGTTAGGAAGTATTGAAGCACCTTTCCTTTACATTTACAAAATTCGAATACACTTATCATGGCTGCCGTGTATATACTTCCAGCTCATTTTCTAGAAGTTAGCCACTTTCCGAGACAAAAAACACTATTCAAACGCAGCCCTGATCTTCAGATTTAGTGTTGGAGAACCTTCAAGGGTGTTTCATGGAGGTGCTTGTTAATGTATCTTGCTGTATCTTCTAAATACTAACTTTCTTTAAATCTGGTGCCTGTTAATATGACCTGGTAGCTGTTTCGTCAAAAGAAACCAGACAAAGCACTTAGAACGTTTTGTTTATGAGAATAAAGCAATTCAGTTGTATGATGTAACCTAATATGATGGGCACCTAATGGATAAATTCCTGACTTCGGATCTGAAGACTAAGGACTAACCTTAGTCCCTTCTTGGTTGTTTGGCAGTTGTGTTTATATCATTTGCAAGCTGTTTTTTACGGTCCGATACATAGGGCACCTGATTTTGGATCGGGTAATTGAGCACGCCTTGTTCATTAACAGAGCTTTTGAATGTAACATAGTTGTAGTAATGTCTGAAAGCAAAGTAATAGATGAGGTTTCTGACTTTGAGCCAGAAGATTGAGGATCTGAGTCCCTTCAAAAGTGTTTTCCGGTCCTGGTTTTTCATGTTATCTGGCTGCGGTTTTAGAGAGAAGCTTGGCAAAACTCACAAAACTACTGTCAAGGGACGAACAAAACTCAACCTGACCATGTGAACTAATACATCGGGCAAATATTGGATAAGTTAGCTGACTCAAGTATTAAGAATGACAGTTGGAGACCATTCATGGATGTTTAGTGGTGCTGCTTGTTAATGTCACTTGCCAGCTGTTTCTCGGACAAAAAACTTTCTTTGAAGCTGGTGCTTGTTAACATGACTTGGTCACTGTTTCTGCAACAGAAACCTGAAACTAACACTCACAAGGCTTTGTTTATGGGAATAACGTAAGTCAACCCAATGATGTCACCTAATATGAAAGGGCGCCTAATGGAGGAGGATTCTGACTCCGGATCAAAAGATTGGAGGACTTGAGTCAGTTCATAGTTGTGTGACGGAGGTGTTTTTTTAACATAATCTTGCTGCTGTTACTTACACTGAAACCTGAGAAAAAAAACTCTCCAAACTTGAGTCAAGGGGCTAACATTGCTCATCCTGACCATACGGTCTAAACACCTGAGTTTGGATCTGGAGAGTCATTGAGCATGAGAGTTTTTCAATGACAGGGCCGTTTATTTTAACATGACAGCGGTTATTTGACATGGCATTTATGAACCGCTGTCAGTTCTCACAGCTCACAATTCGGAGTCAGATTAGTCATGCAATGACCACATGGCCTAATGGATAAGGCGTCTGACTTCGGATCAGAAGACTGAGGGCTTGAGTCCCTTCGTGGTTGCAGTGGTGTATTTAATAGGGACTTTCAGCAATCGTGGATTTTGTGACGCCTATGGAACCCGGAAATAAATTTCTCCTGGTGTTGTCACTGTCAAATCCAGCAGGGACTTTAAACAACGCTGCATTTTGATCAAAGTTTGTTAGCAAAGTAGTTAGTTCAGTGTGAACAGTAATTGTAACTGTGAGCGCTGATTTGTCCCACTCCCACTGGCAAAAGGGGCAGATGTCATAGCTTTAGGGGAAATGGGAAACTGTTAATATGAGATTAAAATATTCAAATTTATTGTCATTATGCCAAGTACAGGTACAGAGCATAACGAAAAGAAATGTGCATCTTTTTAACAAACTTTATTTTGAACAGTTCAATTATAGAAAATAATACGAATGCACACCTGTAGGTGGATAGGTGCGTAGGAGATGACTGAAGGTCAGCCCAATGGAAAACAGCTTTGGCTGTTACTTTTTGCACCCTGCTCGCTTGCACGCTGTTCAGTATTGGACTCCTGTCAATATGAGTTCTTTTCAAGAGATAAATGCGCTTACGCAGAATTGCGCTATGACTTTTGAATTTTCAAATGATGACGCCCAAAGGATACTGATTCCAAACAATGAAATGGAAAGATCTGTATCCACTGTAGATCTTAAAATTAAATTAGAGAGACTGTGTCTAAAAGAAACACGCCTCTTGATGCACGGATCGTTGAGCGTAATATTGGCGAACAAAAAGATTCCAAAGGGGCTTCACGGATACAGAAGGCCCCGACTATTGGTAAATATGACGAGAACTTTGTTAAAAGATGGGGAGAGATCCTTAATAAATGTTCCCTTGACCTCATGTTACTTATTATCGAACAAACATCTACTGAAGCACGTGAAATAAAGACTGAGATTCAAACTTATGAAGAAAACCTAAAACAGAATTTTTCAGCTGACTTTCCTGCCATTAGCCAGGCAATAAAAGACACTGTGAAGAAATATAAAGATGATTTGCAGTCCACCAAGCTAAAAAAAATACAAACGTGATACAGAGGATTATCAAAGAAATGAGGTGTACAACTGGGACAAGAAGGAACAGATGACATCTTCCCAACCAGCGGCTGCGCTTTCACGTTCGGGAGCCCCAAGACCAACAGCAATTTCCCGCCTGCAGGAGGATCCAGCTTCCAGAGACGCCGCTTTCCCAGAGAGGTCTCCTCCACGGAGAGCGACTTTACTCTCGACAGTGATTCCAGCAGCCCCTCTAATACTACCCTTTTTTTTTTTTTTTGGAGACGCCTTGGAAGGGCAGAAAAAGAGACCAAAGAAATGCAGGAGAGGCAAGCGGTCAACGAAGAACAAGCCGACCTTGGGCCAAGAACTTCACCAAGACACGGTAATTAATATTTCCTCCAAGGAATTATCCAATGACCAGATATCTCTTCTGTCGAAAGGTCTATCATTTGTACCCACCTGTGGCGTTAATACGTTTGGCTTGAAGGTGGATTTATTCCAATGCTTCAGACAGATTAAACTGAGACATTTCTTTTCCAAAAATACGACGGCGGCTGCTGGAATACCTTCCACCCCATTTAGACCAAAGAGTACTTTTTGCCCTAATACTACAAATGCATAGATCAATACATTTTGTAGAATAGTTGAACAAGACATCATGAAAATGAGCAGTGTACCTCGTCATGTTCCCAATAATCTGACGATTAATGAAAGAACAGCTTTGAATGAATTGATGAATGACAAAGACATTGTAATCAAACCTGCGGATAAGGGTGGAGTGATTTGTATTCAGGATGCAGATAAATATGAACTTGAAATCCTTTCCCAACTGGCGAACACACAATTTTATAGAAAACTTAATATTGACGCCACTTGCTCTTTTCAACAAGAAGTGTGCACATATTTGGTATCTGCTAGACAGAGCGGTTGGATTACTAAGGCTGAACATGATTTCCTGTATTGCCAGCATCCTATCCGTCCTGTGTTTTATCGTTACCTAAAATACATAAATCCCTGTCTGATCCTCCAGGTCGCCCCTATAGTGGCCCAGACTGATTCTCTATTGGCCCTCTTTTTGGAGTTTGTTGACTTTTTATTAAACCCTTTGTCCATACCTTACCATCATATATTAGGGATTCCACTGATTTTATTAACAAGATTTCTGGATTGTCTGATTTATCCGAGAATGTTTTTTTAGTGACATTTGACATTGCTAGCCTGTACACTAACATACCACATGATGGAGGTTTGGAGGCTTTGAGTTTTTATCTTCAAAATCGGGATGACACTATCGTACCACCTAATCAGTTTATAATTGATTTGGCTTCCTTTGTCATGAAAAAAAACTACTTCAGCTTCAAGGGGGATTTCTATTTACAAGTCTCGGCATGCAGTATGGGCTCTATCTGTGCTCCAAATTATGCTAATTTGTTTGTAGGCTTTTTTGAGAGAAATTCTGTGTTTAACCCTGACAAGAATACACATGTATCGCGACTTTTGAAATGGTATAGATATATTGACGATGTTTTTTGTTTGTTCCAAGGGGATGCTGACGAGTTGCATGAATTTTACAACTTATTGAATAACTTTGACTCTAATTTGAAATTTACCATGGACTATAGCAAAGAAAAGGTCCATTTTTTAGACATGTGGGTTAAAAAGAACAATGATACCCTTTCTACTACCTTATATCGTAAGGAAACAGACAAAAATACTCTCCTATTGGCAAGCAGTTTTCATCCCACTCCACTCAAGAGAGGGCTTCCCAAAAGCCAATTTTTTAGATTAAAACGAGTGTGTAGTACAATTGATGATTTTGAGGAGCAAGCTGTGGCCTTGAAGGCTAGATTTTCCCCACGGGGGTATCCAGATAACTGGACCCAAAGAGCTTATGAGAGTGCAAGGATACACCCCGTTTGGAAATGCTGAAAAAAGTGTGAAAAAAGCGAAGAAATTTTCTGTTTCTTGCATCACCTCCTATTCCCCTCACTCACATGTCATAAGATCTGTTTTTAAGAAACATTGGCACATTATAAAATCAGACCCTGAATTGTTCGCTACTTTTAAAGATTTGCCTCTTTTTGTGAACAAACGGGGTAGGAACTTGAGGGACCGATTGGTCCATGCTAATTTCACACGCCACAACCTACATCTTAGCCAACAGAGGTTGTTAAGTCCCCTTCCCAACGGCAATTACCGTTGTGGAAGTTGCGCACAATGTAATAATACTTATAAAACTAACAGCTTCAGTCACCCCCACACTAGTAAAATGTTTTCTATCAAGAGTGTGATTACGTGTGCGTCTACTCATGTTGTGTACACACTACATTGTCCATGTGGACTAGTCTACGTGGGTAAGACGACGAGAAAACTCAAACTGCGCATTAGTGAACACAAGAGCGCCATACGTAGAAATGATCGCGCCTACCCTGTAGCCGTTCATTTTAATGACATGAAGCACGACATTTCAACTCTGTTTTGTGGCATTGAAAAATTGAATCCTCCACCCAGAGGTGGAGATCTTGATTTGTTGTTAAAGAGGAGGGAAGCGTTCTGGACTTTCACGCTACAGACACTTTCCCCGAAGGGTCTAAATGATGAATTGCTTCTTAATGTAATGTTATAAATCCCAATGTGCTCGTTGATTTTATTAATAGATTTTGTCATCTTATACATATTTCTTTATTTTCATTGTACTTTTCTTGGAAGAGCCTGTATTTACCTTAGAATGTGTTGGAGCATACATTGCCTGTAAACACCTTTACTTTTTGTCTTCTCCTTTATAGGTAAAAAGTAAGCCTAGTAGACTTTGGAATCTTCGTCCAATATCGTTAATTTTAACTTTTGTATATGTTGTTTTGGTATGTTTAGCCCCATTTTTCCACAGGTACTTTTTGAGAAGTTTTTATTGTGCAAATAATTACGTGCGTTGCCTATTCAATAAATTATTGCGAGCGGAAATGCGTAAACTGATATTCATCGGGAGACAATTGGTTATTCATCATGTGACTGTTGGTTAATGAGGGTGTGACTGTGATTTGTTATGATGTCATGCTTGTTTGGTGTTTTGATTGGTCCACGGTGACCTCAAAACTTCTATGTATGACAGCCCTGCCTTTTTTCTTACTACCTGACGAAGGTCTACGACAGAAACGTTGTGTATATTCAATAAAGTATTGCAAGCGCAGAGGACTGTGTGCTGAACAATTCAATTATAAAAAGACATAAAATTTGACAATTAAAGCACACATCGGTAACACTTTATTTTGATGGTCCCTCTGTAGATGCTCAACAAACAGGAAATAACGTGTCAACAACATAAAGGTTGACTTTCAACAAAGGATGATTTGTAGACAGTTCAAATACTATAAACAAACACATCATCACACCGTCTACTAAGTGTCTTACACGCGACCTTAATCCTTATGTTGACGATCTACAGTATGATGCTAATAGATGCTCAAGAAACTTTAACTTGAGTATCAGCAGATGATCAGGTTAATACTTGGAGACGCTCAATAGACCATCAACAGTTCATCAACTGATGATCAGGTTAATATACGATGTGACGCCTGTAAATGTGCAACTGATTATGAATTACGTTCCAGCAGATGATTAGGTGAACATTCAGGGGAATAATCAACTGACCATCAACAAAATATGAATAGATAATCAGGTAAATGTGGTGCCTGTATCAACATTCATCCAAAGTGAGCAATTTATCAGTATTTGCCAGTGAAGTCAGTACTTGATGATGCAACACTCACTATCAAAAAATTGTCAATAAATGATCAGGTAAATACACAGGGTTATGTTTGTAGATGCTCCGCTGATATCAATAACATGTTGACTGATACTTTAATGAAAGTTTCTTGAGCGTCTCTTAACATTTCAATGTAGATTGTCAACATAAATATTAAGGTTATGTCTAAGATAGTCAGTAGATAGTATGATGATGTTTTTGTTCACACTATTGATCTGTCTACAAATCAACCTTTGTTGAGCGTCAACCGTTATGTCGCTAACATGCTATTTCTTGTCTTTTGAGCATCTACCAAGGACCATCAAAATAAAGTGTTACCCACACATCTAATCAGAGTGTGAACGAATGGTAAAGTGCATGGGAGTGTGCATCTATATACAGCATATGTGTGCTTTATATGCACAGCAGTAGAATAAAGACTAATGCACATGGGAATAAAAATAGATATTTATAGGGTATACAGAGAAATTAAGTACCGTATGCCATGCAAGGATGAGGGGAGAATATAGCCTACAGCAGAAAATAGTTCACTATGGTTTTATTCAGTGAAATTTACATAGTATCCTGTATCCTGTAAGTCAAAGAGCAGGTTAAGTGCATAAAGAATAAAAATGGATCGCTGCTATATGATAATAAGGATATTGCGGACACCTTAAACTTTGGTGAGAATTTTACCTCAGAGCGGGTCTTTATTCGGCCAGAGGGCTTGTCCAATGCTCAAGAGTATTTAGCGGAAATTGAGGTTAGGGATAACGTAGTATTAGACAAGTTGCATCAACTAAAGGCAGATAAGGCGGTGGGTCCTGATGGCTTATATCCTAGAGTGCTCAGGGAAGTTAGTGAGATCATCTTTAAGCCGCTATCTGCCATCTTTAGACAGTCTTTAGAAACTGGAGAAATACCAAATGATTGGAAACAGGGCAATATAATACCAATATATAAAAAAGGGGACCGTACTGAGCCAGGTAATTACAGGCCAGTCAGTTTAACTTGCATTGCATGCAAAATATTGGAATCTATCATAAAAGATGAGCTGGACTTATTTCTTGAACGTAACAATATCTTGAGGGATAGCCAACATGGTTTTCGTAAAGGAAGGTCATGCCTGACAAACCTTCTGGAATTTTTTGAAGAGGCCACCAAGACTTATGACCAGAGCAGGGCTTATGACATCATATATTTGGATTTTCAGAAAGCATTTGACACAGTACCGCATAAGAGACTAATTTTTAAAATGAGCTCCATTGGAGTTACAGGTGGTATTCTGAAGTGGATTCATAACTGGTTGCAGGACAGAACACAAAGAGTGGTGGTCAGTGGTATATCATCTGAGCTAGGTAGGGTGGGAAGTGGCGTCCCCCAGGGATCGGTGTTGGGACCCTTGCTGTTCCTCATCTACATTAATGACCTTGATAGGAATATTGAGAGCAAATTAGTGAAATTTGCAGATGATACTAAATTGGGGGGCTTGGCAAATAGTTTAGAGTCCACTAAAGTGATTCAGGATGATTTGGATAGAATTCAGAATTGGGCAGAAATGTGGCAAATGAAATTTAATGTAGCGAAATGTAAAGTAGTACATGTAGGTAATAAAAACATTAGACGGGATTACTTCATGGGAGGTTATAAACTGAAATGTGCTCCACAAGAGAAAGATCTGGTAGTGATTGTTGACCAAACCCTCACAGGCTCTAGCCATTGTGCCGTAGCTGTTAAAAAAGCCAATCGGATGCTGGGATACGTTGCCAAAAGTATTGAGTTCAAATCCAAGGAGGTGATGCTTCTTTTGTACAACACATTCGTCAGACCACATCTAGAGTATTGTGTACAGTTCTGGGGACCATACTTTAAGGAAGACATAGAGGCTTTAGAGAAAGTTCAGGGAAGAGCCACGAAGCTAATTCCGGGTATTAAAGATGAAAGCTATGAGAAAAGGCTGAAGATCCTTAATCTCTTTAGTCTTAGGAAAAGGAGACTAAGGGGTGATTTGATTGAGGTCTTTAAATATGTTAAAGGGATTAACAAAGTGAATTATGTAGGATTCCTTCAACCAAGTGTTGTTAGCAGAACTCGGGGTCACAAATGGAAGCTGACTAAAGGTAAATTTAGCACTGATATTCGGAAATATTTCTTCACCCAAAGAGTAATTTCGATGTGGAACAGCTTGCCTGACCATATTGTTGAGGCAGAGACCTTGGGAGTTTTCAAGAGCAGACTTGACTTAAAGCTAGATACCATTGAGTCATTGAGTATCTGAAGTGATATATTCACGATGGTACAAAGAAACTGGCGAGCCTAGTTGGGCTGAACTGCCTGTTCTCGCCATTCATGTTATGTTATGTTATGTTATGTTATGTTATGTTATCTGTGAGAAAGGTTCGCTGAAATACATATGCCCGAATTCATAAAGGGTGATGATCACCCGATTATTTTAGTCATGTACAACTACTGTACGGTGGCTAAAACAGAGAAGCACGCGTGAGGATAAACTCCTGTTACTAGCGCAATTCAGGTAGAACATAATCGGGTGTTTAGCCATCCGTGTACAAGTCCCCACTTAGCCGATGTGTAGTGGTGTCATGTGACACTCTGCATGGTATGAAGTGGTTTTTCCTGGCACATATTGCCTCGGTAACACGACAAACTACTCGACAGCAGGTAGCCTGTGATACACCACACGTGTCACCAACAACCATTTGGAATGCACCGCATGCATAAAAGCGCAGGGCAATACATAGTTGGTGTACTGGAAGAAGGGCGTGGTTTTGTCTTGTGGGATGGTCAATGTCTGCTTCGATTAGGTCTAGAATATAACGGTATGATTCTTTGGAAATTCTGTATCGCTTGACAAATTTTGTGTCGCTATACTCTTCTAAAGGATCCGTCCAGTCTTTGAAAGCCCTCAATTCGGCATCTTGCCTTTGGTCAGCCATCTCTTCCTGGGCTATTTCAATTATGCGCAAGAGATCCATGGTCATACGTCCAGCCACACAAGCAAGCCAATAGAGAATTGGTAGCTTGTACACGAGATAAACAAGCTCCTTGGGACGATAAGAATTTCTTTTGTTACTTAAACTCGTGTGACTAACCATGTACGTTGGATAAACAGCAGCTGATCTGATCTCTCTTTATGAATTCGGGCCTAAATTTGTCCGCTCAATCATCACCTGTTTATACACTGTTTAGCCAAGTTAACCGTGATCAAGGAAAAAACACCCTTTATGAATTCGAGGGATAATGTTTAGTGTGTCACAATCAATTATAGAAAACATTTCATTTCAGAAATACAATGAAAACCATTAAATTCAATCATCTGAACCAAGCGTTGTAGTGACTGCGTGAGATTGGTTCTTTCCCCGCAGTAGATCAGCCTGCTACGGCAAGGAACGCCGGCACAACGGCTTAAGTCTCGATCCGGGTGCCATAGCCGTCGCAAAATCCGCCCTTGCTTAAAGTCCCTATTGTAGCAATAGTGAATCCAAGATAGTACTATAAAAGTCTGCTGACACTCTCTTAAGCTATCCATACAATTCAAACACTGTAGTAAAAGGGCATTGACAATTGCATCAAAGTGTGGGCAGACTAGAGTGAAACTACCTTTGCTGCTTGTGTACACTACCCAACCTTTGTGGAATTCTACGATCTTCCCTTTCAGGTGTCACAATAGGATTACTTTCTTACCAATAACGGTGGCCATTTTAAGCTCCCTTGAGATCCCAACGACTCTATGACATCGTCCATTTAACTGTTTTTAATTCTACGGAGCTGACATCATGGAAACTGACTGTGCGATCGAATGGATAAGGTGTCAGTCCTTGGTTCAGAACATTAAAGAGACCCTTAACAATACTTTAAAGCGTGTGCATTTTAAAAGTAGCCAGCTGCTTCTTAAAAATTAACCTGAAAAAACATGAGGCTTCAATTAAAGGACTTTTTTTTTTTTTAATTGCAATATCAAGATGATATACATAATGCCAAGATCAAAAAAAAAAACATATATGAGCAATATCAAGTACACGTATGCCAGGGGGAGAAAGAACATATTGTACACAAGCCATATAAAGCACATATTTATGCAATTACAATTATGAAACCATAGATGAGTATAACGTAATAGTTTTCAGTCCTTTGCTATTGGAAGAGAACCTGATGGTGTCCAAATAATGGTCAAGCTCATTTTTAAAAGCAATAATAGAAGGTTTCGAATTTCTAAATATGCACTTATGAATATGATACTTAGCAATTAAGAAAATAAGATTTACAATAAAATAAAGATTAGCATTCTCCTTCTCATATTCAAAAAAACCAAGAGAACATTTTTGAAGGAAAAAGAGAAATCAATAATGAGGTGATTTTGAATGAAATCCAGGATATCAGACCAAAATATTTGGGTATGCATACAATTCCAAAAAATATGTAGAGCAGTTTCAGGCACGGTAACACAAAAAGAGCACCCAGTATCAATGTCATTTTTGAGCCTTTTAAGATACATTTTAGCAGGGTAGAATCTATGAATCAATTTAAATGTAATCTCTCTAACTTTATTAGTTAACAGGTATTTAAAAGGCAGAGACCAAACTCTTTTCCAAGGGATGTTACCCACAAACGAGTCCCAGAAGGATTTTACATATGGTGTTGATATAATATGAGTGGAGTGAAGCTCTAATACTTATTTCTATTTTTAGTAGGGTTTGAGAAACATAGTTTACCAATCGCAGTTTCAAATAATTCTAAAGGAGCAACAGGTGCGTTTAAATGTGAACCTCTTAGCAACATCAATGCGCCAGAAGGAATGGCATCAAAAACAATCGCTTATTCCTTCGGAGGTATTGGGATTTGAAATTTGGCTAAAAATTCATCGTAATTCAGCAGGAAACCATCTGAGTTAAGCAACTGTGCCACTAACTTAATGTCATGATTAAACCAATTTTCAATGAACAGAGAGCGATTTTTGTACACTATGTCCTTATTGTTCCAGATATGATATTTACGGGGAGAAAAGTTGTGCTTATACAAAAGGGACCATGCCAATAAATATTGCTTATGATAGTTTGATAATTTGATGGGGATTTTGGGAATATCATAGTTGCATTGCAAGACATATTTTAAGCCACCTATTTTAGAAAAGATATGATTGGGGATGAAATTCCACAGGGAAGTAGTGTTATTCATGAACCGTCTTATCCAGTTGATCTTAAAAATATAGTTTAGAGTGTTAAAATCCAAAAAATTTAAACCTTCACGATCAGTACTGTTCATTATAACAGATTTTTTGACGAAGTGCGTTTTATTTTTCCACAAAAAATTATATAAAAGCTTATCAATAATTTTTGCAGTTGCATTCTCAACAGATAAGGAGAGAGCAATGTAGGTTAATCTTGAAATGCCCTCAGCTTTGGAGAGAAGACACCTCCCACTTAGCGACAAATCTCTCCGTAACCACATGTTAAATTTCCTTGTTTTTTCAATGACCAGATCAAAACTTACGGAACATCTCGCTTAGTCATCCTTAGTGATAGTTATGCCCAAATATACAACCTGTTTTTTAACTGGAATACCACCTGTAGATAACATATCACATTCCTTGATAGCCATTAATTCACATTTTGACCTATTCAGCAATAGCCCTGAAGCTTTAGTGAAGGTATTAATAAGTTCTAAGGCACGAGGGACTTGAGCAGCATTTTTTAGAAAGAGGGTTGTATCATCTGCCAGTTGGCTGATGATGACCTGCCTGCCCGCAACCATCACCCCCCGCAACTCACTGTTAGAAATATACGTCGCTAAACATTGGGCAGCAATTAGGAAAAGATAAGGGGAGATTGAGAAACCTTGTCTCACTCCCCTATAAAAGGTTGAATCTTGGAGAGGTGCTGAATTTTAACTTAATTGAACTATTACCATTATTAAAAAGAGTTGACAGTTTTACAAAAAAAAGTCTCCAAAACCAAATGTGAGGATACGCTCAGGAACCAGACGCGAGAACCAAGCAATGCAGTAGATGAGGGTTTATTAGCGAGGGGGGGAAACCCCCGCAGGGCAGAAGGCAAAGGTACAAAGTCCACAATCCAAAAATCACAATCCAGTTGGGCAGAAACAGAGTCGAAAACCAGGGCAGCAAACACAGTACTCGTGGTCAGGCAAAAATAGGTTAGGGCACACAGGCACAGTTTTGTCAGAGAAGCAAAAGCCAAAAATCCAGAGGGCGAATCCAAACCGTTACCAGGGCAGCAAACACAAAAACTCGTAGTCAGGCAAAAAGGGTTCGAAAACAGATGCAGACAATAGTACAAAAGAGCAGAGCCAAAAATCGTAAGTCGGGCGGTCCAGTCAGAAGATTAACACTATGAGTACAAGGCGAAAGATAGCAGCACAGGTAAACAAGAGGAAACGTTCTGACGGGGAACTGCAGTGAGAAGACAGCTTAAATACACTCAAGGGAAGTCACATGCTATGATTAGGATCAGGTGATGAGGATCAGACTAATTACAAAGGAGGGAACATGAGGGAGAACCTAATCACATGAAATTGGCAAAAGCCAAAACGCGGACAGGGAACACGAGACAACCTATGACAAAACATGGGAGTTCTAATGTGCACAGATAATGAGAGGTAGGACAGAGTGGAGCAGGTGCAGAGGATCTGCTGAATTGCAGCAAAGACTAAGTGCAAGCAAGAGGCGGAGACTAGAACAGGGCGAGTGCTGAGAGCTTGTTAATCAATTAGTAAGTGCAGCTATATAATCCCTAGTGCTCGTTAGTAAGTTAGTATTATATACAATGTTCGTTTGGGTTAGTAACTTTAACGAAAACAACAAACTGTTAGTATTGGTTAGTAATATAGAAAAGAGAGGCGAAGGAAGCAAACGAGATTGGAAGGAATGTTTGAAACCCAGAAACCATGAAATCACCTAAGCATGTGACACGCAGGACTGGGGAGAAGCTGTAACTTAACAAGAGACCAGACAGGGGAGACAAAGTGCAATGCAGGGCATGAACAAAGACATGGACCGAATCTAACAGAATAGTGGATTGGGAATGGCAAAAAAAAAAAACATGGCAAAGTACAAAAACTAAACAGAACATGGCAAAACCTAACAGAACTGATCATAAACATAACAGGGAATGGCAGAAACATAATAAACATGGCAGAATCAGAACAGAAAGAGCAGAATCATAACAGTACCCCCCTCCTACGAAACGCCTCCAGGCGTTTCAACTTGCTGGTCTGGGGGTGCGAAGCATGAAAGTCCGTGATTAGGGACTTGTCGAGGATGTAGCGGGCAGGAATCCAGCTACAGTGCTCTGGACCGTAGCCCTCCCAGTCGACGAGGTACTGGTATCCGCGACCTCGTCGACGACAGTCCAGCAAAGCCCGCACAGTGAAGGCTTTCGCCTCCGTCGATGATGCGGGTGGGTGGTGGGGATCAGGGCCAGAAGACAGGGGTGGGTAACAGGCTTAATCTGGGACACATGAAAGGTAGGGTGAATACGGCGCATGGAAAGGAGCAGATGGAGGCGAACAGCAGTGGGGCTAAACACTTTCTCTATGGTGAAGGGGCCAAGGAACTTTGGGGAACAGTTTTCCCCCACCCCCTCAAGGAATGTCCCTGGAGGACAGCCAAACGCGCTGCCCAGGTCGGTAAGATGGGGCAGCGATCGTTTCTTGTCTGCTCGGCTTTCATCCGGGCAACCGACCTGAGCAGCGCCTCCCGAGTGGTCCTCCAAGTGCGTCTGCAGCGGCGCACAAACGCACGGGCTGATGGAACAGCAACTTCCTCCTCCTGGCAGGGAAACAAAGGGGGTTGGTAGCCGAGGCATGCTTGAAATGGGGAGAGACCAGAGGCAGCGGAAGTGTGGCTATTTATGGCGATTCTGCCCAGGGGAGTTGATGGCTCCAGGAGGAGGGGTTCTTGAGACACAGGCATCTAAGGACAGTCTCTATACACTGGTTGGCCCGCTCGGTCTGGCCGTTAGTCTGAGGGTGAAAGCCGGAAGAAAGACTGACAGATGTGCCGATTGAATTACAGAAGGATTTCCAAAATTTGGCTGTGAACTGAGGACCGCGATCTGAGGTGATGTCAGTAGGGATGCCGTGTAGTCTAATGACGTGCTGGATGATGAGGTTGGCGGTTTCATGGGCGGATGGGAGCTTGGTGAGGGGAACGAAATGGACAGCTTTAGAGAAACGATCAACTATGGTGAGGATGGTGGTGAAGTGATTGGAAGGGGGAAGACCAGTGACGAAATCTAAGGCTATGTGTGACCAAGGGCGGTGTGGAGTGGATAGGGGTTGTAGCAGGCCGTGAGGGGGTTGGTGTGATACCTTAGCTTGGGCACAGACCGAGCAGGCAGAGACATACTTCTGGACGTCATCATTCATTCCAGGCCACCAGAAGCGACGTGTTATAAAGTCCAAGGTTCTCCTGATTCCTGGGTGACACGAGAGTTTGGAAGAATGTCCCCAGTCCAGGACCCGGGGGCGCAGATTGGCAGGCACGAATAGACAGTGGTCAGGACAAGCACTAGGAGCAGCAGAACCGTCTTGGGCGTCTCTCACCTCCGACTCAATGTCCATAGCCATGGCGTTAATGAAGGTCTCCTTGGGAAGGATGGTATCTGGGCTGGGAAGGTCTTTGTCCGTCTCAAAGCATCGGGAGAGAGCATCCGGTTTAACGTTCTTGCTGCCTGGGCGATAAGCAAGGTGAAAATTGAACCGAGAGAAAAACAATGCCCACCTGGCCTGTCGGGATTCAGCCTCTTGGCCGTTTGGAGGTACTCCAGATTCTTATGGTCCGTCCCAGACCAGGAACGGAAGTTCGGCACCCTCCAACCATTGTCTCCACTCCTCTAAGGCCAGCTTAACGGCTAACAGTTCCCGGTTGCCGATGTCGTAGTTTCGCTTGGCTGAGCTTAGGCGACGGGAAAAAGTAAGCACAGGGGTGAATCTTGCCGTCCTTGGGAGACCTCTGAGACAGCACAGCCCCAACTCCCACGTTGAGGCGTCAACCTCCACCACGAACTGGAGCTTGGAATCGGGGATGGTTAGTATAGGGGCAGATGTAAATCGGGACTTGAGTTCATGGAATGCTTGATCTGCTTTATCGGACCATAGAAACTTGACCTTGCTAGAGGTGAGTGCAGTGAGAGGAGCAGCAATGGAACTGTAATTGCGGATGAAACGCTCTGAAATTGGCAAAGCCCAGGAAGCGTTGTAGTGACTTACGATCGGGGGTTTTGGCCAGTTGGTGACTGCCTCAACCTTCACGGGGTCCATCTGGATGGTGTCAGGCGAGATGATGTACCCCAGGAAGGAGGTAGTCTGTACGGAGAATTCGCACTTCTCAGCCTTTTTACTTAACAGACGATTCTCCAACAGGCGCTTGAGTACTGGCCGGACGTGTTGAACATGGTCCTCCTGTGACTTGGAAAAAAAATCAAGATATCGTCAAGGTACACAAATACAAATTTGTTTATCATGTCACGTGGGGCGTCATTAACAAGATTTTGGAAGACTGCCGGGCGTTGGTGAGGCCGAAGGGTAAGACCAGATACTCCCAGTGCCCGGTAGGGGTGTTAAAGGCAGTCTTCCATTCGTCTCCTTCACGAATACGACCAGGTGGTATGCATTGCGTAGATCTAACTTAGTAAAAATCTTAGCTCCTGGAGGAGGTCGGCGGTGTTCATGAGGGGAAGGGATATCTGTTTTTATGGTGATTTCGTGAGTCCTCGATAATCAATGCAGGGACGTAAGGATCCATCTTTCTTGCCCACAAAGAAGAATCCTGCTCCGCAGGTGATGAGGAAGGGCGAATGATGCCCGCAGCGAGTGACTCACTAAGGTATTTCTCCATTGCAAGAGTTTCAGGGCGTGAGAGGGAGAACAGACGACCTCTGGGCGGCATAGTACCAGGCTTGAGTTCAATTGCGCAATCATATGGTCTGTGTGGGGTAGACTGGTGGCGCGAGCTTTGGAAAAATACTTCCTTGAGATCCAGGTATTCGTGAGAACCTTCTCCAGGTTCGGGATGTCTTCTGGAGGAGAAACGGAACATGATCTTGAGCGTCATTGAGACAGGTCTGAGCACACCTGGGACTCCACCCCTTAATCTCATGTCTTTCCCAGTCGACTACTGGCAGATGTTTGGCCATCCATGGGTGGCCGAGGACGACTGGGGCATGGGGTGACTGAATGAGGTAGAGTTTAATAAGTTCATGGTGATTGCCAGAAATACCCAACTTAATCGGGCTGGAGACGTGAGTGATGTGGCCAATCTTCTGGCCATTGAGAGAGCTGGCAACTCGATCCGGGAAGACCGGTTCTACGGGAATGCCCCACTTCCGGGCTAGTTCCTGATCGATGAGGTTCTCTTCCGCACCTGAGTCGATCAGGGCAGTAGTCTTCCTTCCTCCCCCAGCCCACTCAAGGGAGACAGAAAAACAGGTGCGGTTTTTAGAGGAGTGATCCACAGGAATAACGCCCACTACCGCTCCTCTCCCCATTAGTGGGCGTCGCCTTTACTGGGACACCGGGAAATGTAGTGCCCCCCCCTTGCCACAGTAAAAACAGGCCTGCTCCTTACGCCTGCGTCTCTCTCCTCACTAGTGAGTCTGGTACGACCCAGCTGCATGGGTTCCATTCGGAGGGAGGCTTGGAATAGTCAGGCTGCGGCGGTGGTGGAATCATCACCGGTGGCTTGAGGGGCTGGCTCTGTAGGTGGACCGCCTCGCTCCTCCAGGCGGAGTCGATGCGGATGGCCATGTCGATGATACGTTCCAGACTCTCGGCAGGTCATGTGGCACTAGCTCGCCTTTGATTTGCTCGACAGCCCAAAGATGAATGCGTCATATAGAGAGCTCTCTCATGCCACCTGCTGTTGGTAGCTAGGGTCTGGAATTCAATGGCGTAATCCGATACTGAACGACCCCCCTGACAGATGCGGAGAATCTCCCTCCCAGCCTCATGCCCGTGTCTGGAACGGTCAAACACCCTTTTCATCTCCTCTCCAAAAAGGTGGAATGACTGAATACAAGGTAGACCCGCTTCCCAGGCTGATGTTGCCCACTGTTTCGCTCTGCCAGTTAGCTGCGTGATGACGTATGCTACGCGAGCTTGCTCAGAGGGGAAGGTGGTAGGTTGCAAACTGAAAATCAGCTTGCACTGAGTCAGAAAAGCTCGGCAGGATCCCGGATCACCATCGTTATTTCTCAGGTGGAGGTAGTCGTGGTTCATGGAGCGGAGTGGGTGGGGCAGAGGCAGGAACAGACACCGGAGCAGGCATGGTGGTGACAGGTTGTTGGGGAGTGCGGATGGGTAGTGCACTCTGCAGGAGCGGTGAGATCCGTCATCTGATGCGTCATGGTCTGCATGTGCTGCATCATGGCCCGTAGCTGCCGTTGCTGAAACTCCAACTGGGCGCCCTGTTCTTCTACTGCAGCTTGCAGTGGATGGGTACTCGCTGGGTCCATGCTGGTCAGAACCTACTGTGAGGATACGCTCAGGAACCAGACGCGAGAACCAAGCAATGCAGTAGATGAGGGTTTATTAGCGAGGGGGGGAAACCCCCGCAGGGCAGAAGGCAAAGGTACAAAGTCCACAATCCAAAAATCACAATCCAGTTGGGCAGAAACAGAGTCGAAAACCAGGGCAGCAAACACAGTACTCGTGGTCAGGCAAAAATAGGTTCGGTACACAGGCACAGTTTTGTCAGAGAAGCAAAAGCCAAAATCCAGAGGGCGAAATCCAAACCGTTACCAGGGCAGCAAACACAAAAACTCGTAGTCAGGCAAAAAGGGTTCGAAAACAGATGCAGACAATAGTACAAAAGAGCAGAGCCAAAAATCGTAAGTCGGGCGGTCCAGTCAGAAGATTAACACTATGAGTACAAGGCGAAAGATAGCAGCACAGGTAAACAAGAGGAAACGTTCTGACGGGGAACTGCAGTGAGAAGACAGCTTAAATACACTCAAGGGAAGTCACATGCTATGATTAGGATCAGGTGATGAGGATCAGACTAATTACAAAGGAGGGAACATGAGGGAGAACCTAATCACATGAAATTGGCAAAAGCCAAAACGCGGACAGGGAACACGAGACAACCTATGACAAAACATACAGCTCCGGTTAGGGAGTTCTAATGTGCACAGATAATGAGAGGTAGGACAGAGTGGAGCAGGTGCAGAGGATCTGCTGAATTGCAGCAAAGACTAAGTGCAAGCAAGAGGCGGAGACTAGAACAGGGCGAAAAGGCTGAGAGCTTGTTAATCAATTAGTAAGTGCAGCTATACAATCCCTAGTGCTCGTTAGTAAGTTAGTATTATATACAATGTTAGTTTGGGTTAGTAACTTTAACGAAAACAACAAACTGTTAGTATTGGTTAGTAATATAGAAAAGAGAGGCGAAGGAAGCAAACGAGATTGGAAGGAATGTTTGAAACCCAGAAACCATGAAATCACCTAAGTATGTGACACGCAGGACTGGGGAGAAGCTGTAACTTAACAAGAGACCAGACAGGGGAGACAAAGTGCAATGCAGGGCATGAACAAAGACATGGACCGGAATCTAACAGAATAGTGGATTGGGAATGGCAAAAACAAAAACATGGCAAAGAACAAAAACTAAACAGAACATGGCAAAACCTAACAGAACTGATCATAAACATAACAGGGAATGGCAGAAACATAATAAACATGGCAGAATCAGAACAGAAAGAGCAGAATCATAACACCAAATTTAGGAAGAGCTTTCAAAATGAAACCTTGCTCCGCCGAGTCGAAAGCTTTATAGAAGTCAAGAAAGAGAATGAGGCCATCACAATCAACAAGATCATTATAATCCATCAGATCAAGAACCAATCGAATATTATTTAAGATGTGACGATTCCTCATAAATCCAGACTGTGTTTCATCTATAATAGAATGTAAAATAGATTTTATTCGTTGAGCAAATAACAAGGCTAATATTTTATAGTCATTATTAAGAAGTGTGATGGGACGCCAATTATCTAGGAATGAAGGATCTTTATTTAATTTTGGGATTAATGTAATGATCCCTTGAGTCATGGTGGGTGGGAGAGCTCTAATTTCGATACTTTCTAAAAACACGTTAACCAGAAATGGGGATAATTGTTCCGCAAACATTTTATAAAATTAGGCAGTAAGGCCATCATTTCCAGGTGATTTGTTATTTTTCAGGTCTCCTATCACTTTCAGAACTTCCTTATCAGTGATTGTATATTCACATGAATTACTGTCTTCAACAGATAAGATTTTACACGAGTGACTGATTCAAGAAATGCAGTGGCTGCTTCATTAGAATATTGAGATTTGTAAAGATTTTGGTAGAAGTTACTACAGAAAGTAGCAATTTCTCTTTGATCAGTAACTATGATATTATTAATAAGTAATTGGTTTATAGTGGAATTGCTGTAATTTCTTTTTTCTAGACTAAAGAAGTAAGAGGAATTTTGCTCTCCTTCCTCCATCCATTTTTTCCTAGATCGAATAAAAGTTCCCTCTGCTTTAATTTTGTATATATCATCTAATTAGGGGTTCAAGCCCGTAGGGCTGAAACCCTATTGTTTTTGTGCTGGTTTATTATTATTATTATTTCTTTTCTTTTTCAGAATGTTTTTTCGCAATTTCCCGTGAGATGGTAAATGATAGAGACCTGAAATTTTGCACATTGGTTGGAAGTTGTGTGTAAATGCTGACCAAAGCATTTTTAACTCAATCGGCCTGATACTGGCGCTATAATTCAATACAAACAGGTTTTTACTTTAAAGGTCATAGCTCCTACATTGTAAGTCTGATTTACATGAAACATGGTTAAGATATTCCTTGGTCCAATCTCTACAACTTTCCCATAAGGACCTCTAAGGTACGCCTATTTGATTTTCCGGAATTTTGAATTTTTTGAAAAACACATTTTTGACATCTCCTCCTAGGCCGTAGGTCCGATTCCTTCTAAATTTGCTGTGGATCATCAGTGGACCAAGCTTATCAAAGATTGCGTAAAGCTTGTTGAAATCTTATTTGGTTACCAAGATATTGACCAATGAACTTCAGCAGGGGCGTGGCTTAGCACATAAATGGACAAAATTCAACAACCCTTGGGCCAATCATCACAGAACTTGCAGAATATGTCCATATAAGTACCAGGAACATACCGTGACAGTTTCATGCAAATCGGCCCATAGGTGGCGCTATAATACAAATCAGACTATAAATCAGCAATTGTTTGTCCTATAGCCATAAAACTCACAGGATATATTCATATAAGTACCTGAAACATACTCTGAAAATTTCATTAAATTGACTGATAGGGGGCACTATAAATGCAAAACAAAACAGCGTGGTATAACACTAATCGGACTATAAATCAGCAATTGTTTGTCCTATAGCCATAAAACTCACAGCATATAGTCATATAAGTACCTCAAACATACCCAGGAAATTTCATTCAAATTGACTGATAGGGGGCGCTCTAAATGCAAAACAAAGCAGCATGGTATAACACAAATCAGACTTTAAATCAGCAATTGTTTGTCCTTTAGCCATAAAACTCACAGGATATATTCATATAAGTACTTGAAACATACGCTGTAAATTTCATTCAAATTGTCCAATAGGGGGCGCTATAAATGCAAAACAAAGCAACGTGGTATAACACAAATCAGACTATAAATCATAAATAGTTTTTCCAGTCATTACAAAACTCACAGGATATGTCCACATAAGAACCTGAAACATAGCCTGAAAGTTTCAATCAAATCGACCAGTAGGGGGCGCCATAAATGCACAAAATAGCCTAACATAACACAAATCAGACTATACATCATAAGTTGTTGGTCCAATCATTACACTGGCAAAATAGGTCCACATAAATACCTGCAACACACTCTTAAAATGGTTTTTGTCCCCCGCCGCCACGATAGTGAGAGGAGCGGGGGACATAGTATTCAGCTCTGTCCGGCCGTCCGTCATGTCCCGTTTGTTGTGAACGCGATATCTCAAGAACAGTTTGACCGATTCCATTCATCTTTGGTTTTAAGGTATATTGGTGTGATACGCCAACCCCAGTAGATTTCTGTGACCTTGGCATTATTCTCAAGGTCATTACGCTCATCTGACCACTACAAATTCCTTGTCAACATGATATTTCAAGAACGGTTCGACCGATTCCATTTATCTTTGGTGTCAAGGTGTATTAGGGCGGGGACATAGTACTCAGCTCCATCCGTCCGCCCGGCCGTCCGTCCGTCCGTCCCTTCCCATTTGTTGTGAACATGATATCTCACAAACGGTTTGACCGATTCCATTCCTCTTTGGTGTCAAGGTGTATTAGGGCGGGGGACATAGTATTCAGCTCCGTCCGTCCCTCCGTACGTCCGTCATGTCCCGTTTGTTGTGAACGCGATGTCTCAAGAACGGTTTGACCGATTCCATTCATCTTTGGTGTCAAGGAGTATTAGGGGAGTGCTCACAGCCCACTCGATTTACGTAACCTTGCCATTATTCTCAAGGTCATTACGACCATTTGACCACTTACAAATTCCTTGTCAACATGATATCTCAAGAGCGGTTCAACCGATTCCATTCATCTTTGGGGTCAAGGTGTATTAGGGGCAGGGGATAAAGCATTCAGCTCCATCAGTCCGGCCGTCCGTCCGTCCGTCCCATCCCGTTTGTTGTGAACGCAATATCTCAAGAACGGTTCAACCGATTCCATTCATCTTTGGCTTCAATGTGCAATTTTGTGATACGCCGACCCCAGTCGATTTCTGTCACCTGGCAGGGGACATGGCCACGTTTAGTGGCAACACTTGTTAATTAAGCTGTTAAAGCTTTCAACTACTATTGGTCTTTCTTGGATTGAACCCTGGAATTGCCGCTTGCGGCTATATTTTATTTTGTAATTGTAGGTACTCTCTCATTTCCTCATTGGATAAATTTACTTGTTGAGAAAAAGATGTTAATTGGGAAATGATATTCTCTTCAGCAACCCTTCTTTTCCTGACCAGATCTCTTCCAAACTTCCTGAGAAATTTGCCAATTTCAAATTTGAGTAACTCCCAATAGCGACAATAAGATTCTTTAGAACTAGCTTCGTTCCAAAGATCGCTAATGAGTTCCTTAATTTTATCCTGAACCAATTCAAACTTTAGAATAGAGTTGTTGAGTTTCCATAGGGAGGCTTTCATAGGAGGCAAAACTGAATTAGAAATTAGGGAAACGGTAATCGATATCGCTTTATGATCAGTTAACGGACTGGGGTCAATACCAACAGACAGGTCAGCATCAGCCAAGCCTCTGGAAATTAGCCAAAAGTCTATTCGTGACTGTCGCGATAGGTCTTTGTTACACCAGGTGTATTGACGGTCATGAGGAAATTTCTCTCTCCAAATATCAATTAAATCAAATCTTTCAATCAAACTTTTTAAGTTTGCATTGGAGGGTCCATAATTCTTAGGTGGCCATCTGTCCAAATTATTACCCATAGTTTCATTGAAATCCCCACCCAATAAAAGTAAAGCTCGAGGGTACTTCAACAGCCAAGTGTTGATTCTTCTAGGTTTTCAAAAAATATGTTATTTTCATTTGAAGAGTTGTACCCGTACGGATTGACTATTAAGATAGTAATCTGGTTAAGAGAGATTGCCAGTAAGCAGAAATGACCCAAAATATCTGTTTCATAACCCAAGATATCCCCAGCAAATCTATTTTTTAAAATAGCTACCCCAGCTGAACGCTCAGATCCATGTGCTAACCATACCTCATTACCCCATTGTGACCTCCAAAAGTTCACATCTTTATCAGTTGAGTGGCTCTCTTGAAAAAAACAAAAATCAGATTTGTACTTTTTCCCATACAGAAACAAGGCTTTATGTTTTGCATTATTTTTAAGGCCCCTGGCGTTAACAGAAATTAGAAACAAAGACATAAAGGTTCAAACGTTAAACCAAAAAAAAAATCTCCCTGTGCGAGATAGAATAGAACAGTTACTTTCAATAAGAAGTTTAAGTGTACGGTGCATAACTCAGAAAAAAAAATGCTGCAATACGTTAGGTTGAAAAATATTTCTAACCATTATTTCAACCACTTTATAAGTAACTACACATTTGTTTTGGTTATCTTATTGCGTCAACTGCCATAATCATACAACGGTGAAAGGAATCAATATTCCTTAAAAATAACTTCTAGTATAATAGATGGGTAACTCACGCCATCTAGTGGCACAATGTTGTATCAACATCCAAATGCCCACATTTTCACCCAAGTGAGAATGGGTAAGCATCCAATAAATGCAGTAAAAACAGAAGTTGTAGAACCATAACAATTCTTTTTCTTCTTTTAAATGGTAAAAAGTCTTTTAGTGTTTTCTGAAGAAGAAAATTAAAGTCAAATGTAACCCGAACTACCATAAGGCATGAGGCATAAGCGAACTTGATTAAGTGACATTCACAGAAATCTGTTTACCTTCAATAACCGCAAAAGGGCCTCGAAAACCAGCCTTTTTCCCCTCCTTCCTTGCTTTTTCAACTAAAGGCCACAGTTCGTTCCTGGCATCTTTGGTGGCTTGGGAAAGGTCTTCAAAAAGTCTTATTTTCTGCTGTTTCAAAAAGTCTGAATTTCTCGCATCCCACCAATTCTTGTCCCTGTGGGAGCGAGTGGTGAATTGCACAATAATTTGTCAGAAGGATTGTTTATTTCCAGAATGAGGGCCAAGCCTGTGAACGATGTCCACCGTAGCAGGAAGCTGGCTTGCAATATCTGGGGACACTTTGCCGAATAAATCGATGATAATCTGCTTCACATTCTCCCCAGACTTTTCTTGAATCCCAGCAACTCTCAAATTCCACCGCCGTTTGTACGCATCCAGTTCACTGCAACGATCCCGAAGCAAGTGTTTTCTTTCTCAAGATTCTCAACCCCTGCTCTGGAGAGAATTTACTGTCCCAGAGACATCTTCCATTCGTTTGTCCATAGCATCCAATCTGTCAATAAGGCTATTGCTTGTCACAGTATTTTCCTTGACTGTACGCAGAGTTTCCATCTGCATCCCCTCCATTCTTTCCATCATCTTCATCATGGCGGCGGAGTTAGACTCACCGGAACAGCCAGGATCTGACTTAGCCTTTTTAGCAGGGTGCTGTTCAGGCGTAGGAGGTAAAGGAGTAGTACCTGCTTTTTTAATTGTGAATTCAGGTTTTTCTTAACACATCTTTCTATTGCCGTTTGCAAATTTTCCTCCTCTTCCATTTTAAACACGGGAAAAGTTCGTATTCTCGGTAGGTTTAGTAAGCTAGCTTATGAAATTTCGGGCAAGAGATAAAACAAAAACGGAAACAAACTTTCACGTCGTATTTTGGATAACGACAAATACAGGTATAGTTGACGTTGGTTAAGCTCAACCTAAGACATTAGAACTCGCAATTGCTGAGTTTATTGCATGTTTTGCGCGGAGCTACGGAAAAAAGTTATTCCCGCGACGCCATCTTGGACGACCCAATTAAAGGACTAGTATAACTCAACCTGACCATGTGACCTAATACATATGGCAAATAAAGGATAAGTTATATAACTTCGCTGCAGAATTTGAATAGCCAAAAAAAGACGTCATATGCTCTAATGTCCAAAAACGTATCTTCAACCTCGATTGGACAACGTCATGAGGTAAAGGAGAGGTGTAAAGGGGAATTCATAACGGCTAAGGAAGACAACCGTGCTGCTAAGACAATCCGAATGCATTTACTGGCCAACTTGATCATGCCATTCTTGCCCATCACGCCCTTTTGTTTTTTTTGTGATTGCCCGTATGGATGGTCGTCACTTTGAATGGTTCTGCCACACTGAATGGCTGGATGGCGTTATCACCTTTGTTTTTATTAAGAATGGTTTTGTGTACCCTATGTCAAAGGTGATACGTTAGGAAGTATTGAAGCACCTTTCCTTTACATTTACAAAATTCGAATACACTTATCATGGCTGCCGTGTATATACTTCCAGCTCATTTTCTAGAAGTTAGCCACTTTCCGAGACAAAAAACACTACTCAAACGCAGCCCTGATCTTCAGATTTAGTGTTGGAGAACCTTCAAGGGTGTTTCATGGAGGTGCTTGTTAATATATCTTGCTGTATTTTCTAAATACTAACTTTCTTTAAATCTGGTGCTTGTTAATATGACCTGGTAGCTGTTTCGGCAAAAGAAACCAGACAAAGCACTTGGAACGTTTTGTTTATGAGAATAAAGCAATTCAGTTGTATGATGTAACCTAATATGAAGGGCACCTAATGGATAAATTCCTGACTTCGGATCCGAAGACTAAGGACCTTAGTCCCTTCTTGGTTGTTTGGCAGTTGTGTTTATATCATTTGCAAGCTGTTTTTTACGGTCCGATACATAGGGCACCTGATTTTGGTTCGGGTAATTGAGCGCGCCTTGTTCATTAACAGAGCTTTTGAATGTAACATAGTTGGAGTAATGTCTGAAAGCAAAGTAATAGATGAGGTTTCTGACTTTGAGCCAGAAGATTGAGGATCTGAGTCCCTTCAAAAGTGTTTTCCGGTCCTGGTTTTTCATGTTATCTGGCTGCGGTTTTAGAGAAAAGCTTGACAAAACTCACAAAACTACTGTCAAGGGACAAGCAAAACTCAACCTGACCATGTGAACTAATACATCGGGCAAATATTGGATAAGTTAGCTGACTCAAGTATTAAGAATGACAGTTGGAGACCATTCATGGATGTTTAGTGGTGCTGCTTGTTAATGTCACTTGCCAGCTGTTTCTCGGACAAAAACTTTCTTTGAAGCTGGTGCTTGTTAACATGACTTGGTCACTGTTTCTGCAACAGAAACCTGAAACTAACACTCACAAGGCTTTGTTTATGGGAATAACATAAGTCAACCCAATGATGTCACCTAATATGAGAGGGCGCCTAATGGAGGAGGATTCTGACTCTGGATCAAAAGATTGAGGACTTGAGTCCGTTCATAGTTGTGTGACGGAGGTGTTTTTTAACATAATCTTGCTGCTGTTACTTACACTGAAACCTGAGAAAAAAACTCTCCAAACTTGAGTCAAGGGGCTAACATTGCTCATCCTGACCATACGGTCTAAACACCTGAGTTTGGATCTGGAGAGTGATTTTTTTTTTTTTTAAATTTGGCATCTCCAATCCCACCCGAATCTGGAATACCCAATTAGTGAACTATGTACAAGGCTTGCTCGTATGCGACCCCTTGCTGCCAGTTCAGGAGAGTGTAGACAGTTCGCGGCTCTCCTCCGAATCACGCGCCTGTCAACCACCGCTTCTTATACACTCATTGGTTGAATCTTCACAAGTTCAGAACGAGGGCGGAGGATACCTGACATGACCAGGCTTAGAATCTTCCTGACGAAGCGCCTGTCCGCCAACAGGAGGCGCTTGAGCAAATCTAATAAGGCAACTATTGTAATCCCTTCCCGCAGTCCCTTCCCAATTTGCAACCCTGTAGCGCAATAGCCAATTGTGCGCTACTCTGAAAAAGCTGCCGACCACTGCCGGCTGGTACGAAGCGGGGCTTGAACCCGCAACGCGATGCTTTACCGAGTGAGCTATAACATAACATAACATAACATAACATAACATGAATGGCGAGAACAGGCCGTTCAGCCCAACTAGGCTCGCCAGTTTCTTTGTACCATCGTGAATATATCACTTCAGATACTCAATGACTCAATGGTATCTAGCTTTAAGTCAAGTCTGCTCTTGAAAACTCCCAAGGTCTCTGCCTCAACAATATGGTCAGGCAAGCTGTTCCACACTGAAATTACTCTTTGGGTGAAGAAATATTTCCGAATATCAGTGCTAAATTTACCTTTAGTCAGCTTCCATTTGTGACCCCGAGTTCTGCTAACAACACTTGGTTGAAGGAATCCTACATAATTCACTTTGTTAATCCCTTTAACATATTTAAAGACCTCAATCAAATCACCCCTTAGTCTCCTTTTCCTAAGACTAAAGAGATTAAGGATCTTCAGCCTTTTCTCATAGCTTTCATCTTTAATACCCGAAATTAGCTTCGTGGCTCTTCTCTGAACTTTCTAAAGCCTCTATGTCTTTCTTAAAGTATGGTCCCCAGAACTGTACACAATACTCTAGATGTGGTCTGACGAATGTGTTGTACAAAAGAAGCATCACCTCCTTGGATTTGAACTCAATACTTTTGGCAATGTATCCCAGCATCCGATTGGCTTTTTTAACAGCTACGGCACAATGGCTAGAGCCTGTGAGGGTTTGGTCAACAATCACTACCAGATCTTTCTCTTGTGGAGCACATTCCAGTTTAAAACCTCCCATGAAGTAATCCCGTCTAATGTTTTTATTACCTACATGTACTACTTTACATTTCGCTACATTAAATTTCATTTGCCACATTTCTGCCCAATTCTGAATTCTATCCAAATCATCCTGAATCACTTTAGTGGACTCTAAACTATTTGCCAAGCCCCCCAATTTAGTATCATCTGCAAATTTCACTAATCTGCTCTCAATATCAAGGTCATTAATGTAGATGAGGAACAGCAGGGGTCCCAACACCGATCCCTGGGGGACGCCACTCCCCACCCTACCTAGCTCAGATGATATACCACTGACCACCACTCTTTGTGTTCTGTCCTGCAACCAGTTATGAATCCACTTCAGAATACCACCTGTAACTCCAATGGAGCTCATTTTAAAAATTAGTCTCTTATGCGGTACTGTGTCAAATGCTTTCTGAAAATCCAAATATATGATGTCATAAGCCCTGCTCTGGTCATAAGTCTTGGTGGCCTCATCCGGCCTCTATCCGGCCTCTATCCGGCAGCCGGATCTGGAGAGTGATTAAGCATGAGAGTTTTTCAATGACAGGGCTGTTTAATTTAACATGACAGCCATTATTTGACATGGCATTTATGAACCGCTGTCAGTTCTCACAGCTCACTTTTCGGAGTCAGTTTAGGCATGCAATGACCACGTGGCGCTCCCAGCCACCTGTCGGTCGAGCACATCATATCGTGTGAGAGCCAATCGCATTGCTAATTTAGACCAAGATTTGACCAATCACATACCGCCCTGCTACCAAGAATTGCGAAATCCAATTAACGTTCGTTGCGCCTGCCAAGAATTGATCAATCATGATCCGTGCCACTACCAAGATTGGCGAGGGACCTCCCCCCTCCCGAAAGAAGCCGAACGTCAATTTCGGGTAAGTTCACGTGCCATTGATTTGTATTTTAGATATGAAATTGGAGTTTAATATAAATTGAATAAGTTAATCAAAGGTACAGTTAACTTGAAGTGGTAGCGAGCTTGTATGCCAGCAGGATGACTGTTAAAACGTAACTTTGCTGTTAACCAACGTCAATCACAATGAGCTAACATTAAGTCACAGTTATTAATATGAATAAATGAATGAACGAACCAGCCGGGAAAACGTGCAGTTAATCTGTGGACTGCTGGAAACGACACAGCTCCACATGTCTACAGTTAGCCAGTCAGTTAAAACCGGCTCAAAGAGATATGCACCTATGCCTCAATGCATTTGAGCATCGTTTGCTCAGTACTTACAACTAAATTTGCCACTATCATCGAAATAATCTAAAACAACTATGTATAGACTGCAAACCATACGTGTAAGGAAGTTATAGTACACAAAACACTCATTCATGTCTCCACACATACATATTTCCACTTAAATACATATGCATATATCTGCATGCATCCTGAGGTAGACTTTAAGAGTGAAAATACAATGCAAAAAAATATGCAATATAAGTTAATCAGACCAAGCATATTCTAACTGTTGTTTTCCCTTTTTTTATTATTTAGTTATATTCAGAATGGATGACCCTAAATTTAGGAGGAGGGGGGATGGACGTGTCTGTCTCTTTGATTCAGAGGAGGCAAAGAGAATTAAAGAGGAGAAAAGGCCGTTGGCACGAGCACTCTCTCCTGACAAAGTTAGGGAGTTGGCAAAAACAGCGGTGCTTCGTCTTGGGGGTGACCCCGATAAAAACCAACATCTGCTGGGCCAATATGAAATGCAATTTGGCATATTTAGAGGCCAGACCTTCAAGTGGGTGGCTGAGAATGCCCTGGGATATGCTGCCTATGTCATTGCATCTATGTCAAAGGAATCAGGAAGCTCCGATTCGTGCAATAATCTTGCCAACAAAAGAGCCTTGCAGGCGTACATATCACAATACCCTCAGGGACGGTACGCTATACATGTGAAGACAGAGGCAAGAGCCTCCCGAAACCAGAGCCAATCTCCCGCTGCCAGCATCACTGCTGCCCCCTCCACTCGGCCCTCCCCCTCAGCCACCTCAGCCCAGTCTTCATCCTCCTCACAAGGTGGCACCCAAAAACCTGCCCCACGACTGCCTCAGTGCCTGTATCCTCCTTATGCACAGTTAAAAGGAAAAGGCAGATCTGTAGAAACCATAGAAAAGTCTGTTAAGAAGCTGTTTGCACCACAGAAGTTTCAGCAATGTAAGTATGCAAATACCAAATGGATTTTGTTTAACACTGAGCTGTAGATGTTTTCATACTAAAAATGTATAAAATTTTGATGTTATTTTTCAGCTGTTCCTGCTCTGTCCCCTGGTGCATCCTCCACAACACTTTCGTCTGACACAGTAGCACGTGAGCCCACCGACAATGAGCTTGTGTTGGCTGCACAAGAGATTGAGTTAGACGTGGCACGTATGTATTTATTTTAAACATCTGACATGCATACTTTTTCTCTCACTTTTTGTCTCACTTTTTTCTCTCTTACTTTGTCCCCTCACTTCTGTTTATTTAATTTCATTAACTAAAACTTTATTACATGTTATTACAATCATGAATAAAATTTAATTTTAGCATGCATACATAAATATGTACAGTATATATTTTCTTTTCCATCACTTTTGACAATTGTGTCTTTTGCAAACAAGCAGCCTTCATATTCTTCTATCGAAGATATTTGTCTCTTTTCCAAATAGTACAAAATTATAACCGAGTCAGCATCTTACTTCTTTATTCATGTCTTTCTAAAAAGTTTGTAGTAGTTCTGGGTCGGACCAAAGAATTATATTTGAGATGGGCATATTTTATATTATGACAATTAATGGGTCCTGAGTGATGTTTAATCTGATAAACCAGTGTTCTGAAATAGTGCGCATAATTCACATATTTTCATTAATTCTTTCTTTCTCTTATATCTGTTTAACAGAGAGCAGAATTTGCCTGCCTGCTGGATGGATTCCTGCCCTGCCAGAAGTTGACCAGCGCTGGATTGCCAAGGCCCTCTTCCGGTGGTCACACCTGAAACAACCGGAGCTAGACCAAGCCAAGGTTGACAAAATGTGGTGGTATCCACCTCGGCCATCGCTGACCTCCGGTGCCCTGCCAGCGTTCCTGTTCCTGTGGATGCCCAGGAAGCTTTGGCGCGCGCGGCTGTTCTGTCCACATACAGACTTACCTCTGCAGGACTCCACCAGAGGGTCAGGCACGTGGTTGGTGTCAGCAGCTCTTATTTTTTGGCATCTGAATATCTTGCCTGTAAGAGCTGCAAAAGGAAGGTGATTGCCTGGAGCCACACCATCGTCTCCCAATTAGACATTGGCCACCGCATCCAATTCCCGTGTCTGCTGATGCAGAAGCTCGGGTGCGACATGCAGGTTGTGCGCCTGATGCGTCAGCGAGGCTTAGGAAACAGCAGCAGCCACCTTCAAAAGCAGCTTGAGGAACAGCATGCAGAGAGCTGGCTTGAGAGGCAGATTCGGTTCTTCACTGAATACAGAGCTGTTGCACGTGCTGTCTCCTCTGGGCTGATTTCACCTGTGTCACTGGGGGACTTGCCGGCTATGCCTGCAGTGCCAAAACATCGCTGGCTGATGCAGATATACACCCAGGATGTCCTCAGCAGGCTGGATGAAAGTGAAGGCTTCCATCACCTCACTCTTTGGGCAGGTACTCAAGATGGACTCTACCAAGAAAATCGTGAGGAAGCTGGCAGGTCAGGCCCGGTCTACTGCTGCATGGGCCACAAACATGGGCAATGAGCATGGGCACGTCATCATGTCTGTGCTCACAGCAAGCGAAGGCTGGGGCCTGATGAAGATTGCAGAGGGTCTTGTGAGGCGCTACAAGGATGCTGGGGTGCCACCCCCAGAGATCCTATATGTGGACTGTAACTGCTGTGGAAACTCTCACCTTCACAAGATCTTTGGGGCATGGCCAGGAACGCAGATCAAGTTGGACGTTTGGCACTTCATGAGGAGGTTTGCCTATGGATGTACAACAGATTCACATGCTCTTTACACCAGCTTCATGGCTCAACTCTCCCAGTGCATCTTTGTGTGGGATGAGAGCGACCTCCAGCAGCCTAGGGCGGCCAAGCGGGCAGAGCTGGAAGCAAGCCACATGCGCCCCACAGAAGCAGATGTGACACGCCACATCACCGAGGCAGAGATGCAGCTTCACTGCAGGAGGACTGTCCGAGAGAGCGGGGATATGGAAGTCATGCTCAAGGAACTGATCGAGGCATTTGGTGGAGAGAGGGGCCGCAACACTCTTGGTGTTCCTCTGATCAACTCTGCAAGGAAATTTGGAGGCACAACGCAAGCACATTCCCTGCCTCCCGGACCCTCCTGGTTTCCAGCTCTATACACAGACCGGGACACTGAAAAAAGGTGGTCATGCACTACCAACATATCGCTGCGCCAGAGGGTCAACTGCCCCGGAGAATTTTCATCTGCATATGAACAGATTCATTCCAGGTAATGACAGCACCAACAGCACAGTTGCAATAAAAAAATAGTTATTACATTTTTTATATATTTGCATGCAAAGAATCAAAATGCAAATATTAAATATTTTTCAGGAACTCTGGCCAGTGACACCTTTTTTCAGGCATACCTGGTTGACGGACTCGTCCGATGGAATGAGGACAGGACCTTGACAGCTGAGGGGAGAGAAGGGCCACACTCCTACAGTGGCCTTCTAAGGCATGCTGTCAACCAGCTGTCAGAGGAGGTGCTGGGGAGAAAACTGGTGGAGTACACAGCCCCACGGAAATACACCAGTGCGCATGTAGTAAATTAATATTTGTAATAGGTTTTAGCTGGGTACATAATCTTGTCAGTCATTTTTGACACTTTTGTTGTTGTTATTTCAGGAGAGCTCATAGGTGTGGAATACCTGTACAGCCAAAATAATGCAGTCATGGAGGACTACAAGTCAGCTGTTGTAACCCTGGAGACAGAGGATGTCTCTGTTGCAGAGGAGTTTTGTTTGGAGCCTCTGAACTTTGAAGATCCAACTGTGCCAACCTTGGACACAATATGGCCCCTACATGAGTGTAATCCATCAGCCTCTGTTCCATCATCTAGACCTCCAGCTGCTGCAGCAACTCCACCTGTGCCAACAGCACTGCCTACGACTGTGTCAGCACCCCCAACTGCTCCATCTCCATCTTTCACTGCCGCCACAATGCAGATTGGTAAGTTTTTATATTTTTGTTAAAGTTAGCTCTAATTTTGATTTATATAGAACACATTTCTGATTGGTGACTGTCTCAGTACAGAGTAAACTGTACTATTCATTTTTATTTTCTGACCAGCTCTTCATCTGGTGTACTTTCTTTTCTTTTCCTTTCTGTCAGTATTTGCCTTCCAGTTCCTGAATGCTGTGGGAGATCTGACGGATCCGATTCCAGCCTTTGTCCTCAGCTCCGACCCTTCACTCCAGCACTCCCCCAATCCAGGGATGAAGCACTTCTCTGCGCTTATCAAGGTCAGAGGTCAAAACGTGTCCTAATAAGGCTGTAAGGACTGTAACCTACTCTGTAAAATGAATGCATACAGCTAAAGTATTGTGCTGTGGTTAAATGGAAAAAAAAAATATTAATCTTTTATTTCTTCACTTATTTAAAGGAGACAACACTTTCCATTTCTTTTGAAAGCATTCTCATTCATCAAAGGACAATTTTGCATATGAAGTTTCATTTTCCTTTTAGAGATAGCACATCCATCCATTTAATCAGCCATGAAAATGTATAAACATTATTTGCATAAATATGATAGTCTTATTTGAAAAAAGAAAAAAGTCAAGAATACATGTTTTACACATTCTCTCTCCATTTATTCAAATATAGTTCCACAGCAAGACAGTCAAATCTCAGCTTATGAACATGCTGAACAGCCTTTGCTGCCATCAGGCTCTGCCAGTCAAGATGTAGGTTGACATTTTTTACCAAGTTTAGACTTTCTTCCAGCTGCATCTGTAATAATGTCAAATGGACATAATATTTGAAAATTTAAAATACTTTTTTTTTTATTTTTATCACTCTATTTCATGTAGGACTGTGTTGGTCCTGATAATATTGAGGGATTTCAAGCAGTACAGGATTTAGCAGACTGTTTATTCAAATTGAAAGACCACAGTCTTGCCCTGTCAAGGGAGAAGGTGGCCCAAATAATCACTCTGTGGGAGTGTTTGTCCCAATATGACAAGGCACGCACAATATACCCTCCACGCCACCAGGATACAATCTCAAAAGGGAGATTCAGAGCCACAAAAAACAACTGTTGCGCCTGGTGTGGAGAGTACAAAACGGTATGCATGTTTGTTGAGTAAGCATGGCGATGGTGCATGCTATTATATAATTTTTTGTACAAACACTAATGCTGATCAGTATGGTAGCAATTACAGATGCTTTGCTGGAGGCAGAAGTCCAGCGCAGTGGCCTGACTGTAATCGTGTTTGTGAGTCACTCTTTGTGAAACTTTTTGAGGAGTACAGTGGCCCCAGGCGCATAAATGGAGTCAGGCAAGAGCGCTGGAGCCTCGGCAGGTAATTTTAAACAACGCTGTGGTAATGGAGAAGACCACTGTCCAGCTCCCGGTGATGAATAGTGCAACCATTGCTAGTTGGTGAGTTAAGAAACACTTAATCAATTGTAATAATAAGTTAGTATCTATGCTTTTTTATGCGCTTGTATACTGCAGTGTAGTGTTCAAAAAATAAGAATAGAAATTTTTTCAGGTACTGCAAACGGGAAAGAAAACAGGAGAGGAGTATGTTGGAGCAGGGCATATCTACTCCAAATGCCACCATCGTGAGCCCAGAGAGCTTACCTCCTGCAGTTGAGAGGTAAGGCAAGCCCTGTATGCCTAGCGGCAGTGTGGCCAATCCCCATGTCTTTGTTTTGCCTCCAAATACTGCAGGGATGGCCAAGCTTAAACACAGACGTAATCTACCTGTCCCGCCATTTGCTGATCTGAGACCACCTTTTCTTGCAGCTCTTGAGCCCCCTCTCCACACAAGTGCACCAGTTCCCCGGCCTCCTCTGACTGTGGCCCCTCACCTGACAGTGGCCCAACCTCACCTAATTGCGCCCTGACCTCTCCTGATTGCACCCAAACCTCTCCAGCCTGCACCACAACCGCCATACACCACCCAGCAGTACCACACAAGGAAAAGACAGGAGGAGCAGAGTGGCAAGGCAAAGCGAAAATACACCAGGAAGAGCGACACGATCATGTGTAAACAATGTAAGAAGGAGCGAAACCCTGCCACTCACCAGCAATATTTTGGCAACTGGTTCTGCCAGGCCACAGCCACCACAACCCTGGCAGAGTGGAGGACTGCTCTTGAAGCGCAGGGGTATGGTACAAAGAAAGGAGAGCCACCATAACAACTATATTCAAATTATATATATTCTAGCTGTAATTATTTATATTATTTTCTTTTAATACAGGGGCGACCCTGTCTTTTATATACAACCCAAATTCCAGAATAGTTGGGACAAAGTGTAAATTGTGAATAAAATCAAAACGCAATGACTTTCAAATCACACCAGCCAGTGTTTTATTCACAGTAGAACAGAGATAACATAGCAAATTTTACAATTTTATCCGCAAAATGAGCTCATTTCAAATTTTATGGCTGCTACAGGTCTCAAAAAAGTTGGGACAGGGACCTGTTTACCATGGTGTAGCATCCCCTCTTCTTTTTAACACAGAGTGGGGGCGTCTGGGCATTGAGGAGACAAGGTTCTTGAGTTTAGCCATTGGAATTCGATCCCACTCTTGTTTAATACAGGCTTCCAGCTGCTGGAGAGTTTTGGGTCTCCTTTAACGGGTTTATTCGTTTAATTGTGCTCCAAATGTTGTCAATTGGTGAAAGATCAGGACTGCAGGCAGGCCAGTTCAGCACACGGACTCTTCTACTACGAAGCCATGCTGTAGTAATAGCTGCAGTATGTGGTATTGCATTGTCCTGCTGAAATACACAAGGACTTCCCTGGAATAGATGTTGTCTGGAGGGGAGCATATGTTGCTCTAAAACCTTTATATACCTTTCAGCATTCATGGTGCTTTTTAAAACATGCAAAAGTGTCCCACACCATATGCACTAATGCATCCCAATACCATCAGAGATGCAGCCTTTTGAACTGAACGCTGATAACAGGAGGGGTGGTCTTTCTCCTCTTTAGCCCGGAGGACACGACGCCCATGATTTCCAACAAGAATGTCAAATTTGGACTCGTCTGACCACAGGACACTTTGCCACTTTGCTACAGCCCATTTTAAATGCGCCTTGGCCCACAGAACACAGCGGCGCTTCTGGATCATGCTCAACAATGGCTTCCTTTTTGCAAGATAGAGTTTTAGGTGGCATCTGTGGATGGCACAGCGGACTGTGTTTACAGACAGTGGTTTCTTGAAGTATTCCTGGGCCCATGTAGTAATGTCAATGACAGAATCATGCCGGTGAGTGATGCGGTGGCGTCTGAGGGCCCGAAGATCACGGGCATCCAATAAAGGTCTTCGGCCTTGTCCCTTACGCACAGAGATTTTTCCAGTTTCTCTGAATCTTTTGATGATGTAATGGACTGTTGATGATGAGACCTTCAAAGCCTTTGCAATCTGACATTGAGGAACATTGTTTTTAAAGTATTCCACAATTTTTTTATGCAAGCCTTCATAGGTTGGAGAGCCTCTGGCCATCTTTACTTCTGAGAGACTCAGCCTCTCTAAGACATCCCTTTTATAGCCAATCATGTTACACACCTGATGCCAGTTAATTACTTGCTAAATGTTCTTTCAGCAGATTCTCTTATATATTAATTGCTTTTTCAGCCCTTTTTTGCCTGTGTCCCAACTTTTTTGAGGCATGTTGCAGCCAGAAAATTTGAAATGAGCTCATTTTTTGGATAAAAATTTAAAATGTCTCAGTTTCAACATTTGAAATGTTATGTATGTTCTATTGTAAATAACATACTGGCTCATGTGACCTGAAAGTCATTGCATTTTGATTTTATTCACAATTTACACTTCGCCCCAACTATTTCGGAATTGAGGTTGTAAATAAGGTACTTGAATGGCCAGTCGTGCCACTTAACTATTCTGGGACCTGTGTATGTCGTCTGTTCTTTTTTCTATCGTCAGTCACCAGGTACAATCATCGACAACCGTGTATGTCAGAAATTGTGGGACGTAAAATTTTTGTTTCTTGATGATCCAACGTTGTAAGGCTCCCTATTATGATTTTTTGTTCTTATTTTTCCATCTCTGTAATGTCATTTAAATAAAAATAAAGGCATTTTATGTTCTAAATATGGAGCTGACTGAAAATTAATTTGGATATTGTTACTTTTTATGTGATGACCGAGTTGAAATTGGTTACCCTTTTAAAAAGAAGGGTCTTGCTGGCAAGGGATTGGTACACTCAAAACTTGCTGGCACTTCGGTTTTTGAATAGCAGACCCTGACAGCTTCAAGAAAAGGTAAATCGCGTGTATAATTGACCTTCGCATGAATATTTAGATTTTTTCACCCGTTAAAAAGGGTGTTGCTGGCAAGGGTTTGGTACACTCAAAACTTGCTGGCACTTCGGTTTTCGAATAGCGGACCCTTCCAGCTTCAAGAATTGGTAAATCGCGTGTACATTGGCCTTCTCATGAATATTTTGATTTTTTCAACCCTTACAAAGGGTGTTGCTGGCAAGGGTTTGGTACGCTCAAAACTTGCTGGCACTTCGGTTTTCAAGTAGAGGGCTCTTCTAGCTTCAAGAAAAGGTAAACCACGTGTTTGTCGGCCTTCACATAAATATTTGGCTTTTATCAACCCCTTAAAGGCTCACTGTCCCTGCAAGGGTTCAAGCTGAAGTTGCTGGCGTTGACAAATTTATGATTCCACATCATCACCCTACAAGCCCGTGTAGTTGATTTCATTGTCGGCATTCACATAAATAAAACCTCTTTTGCGACCCTTTAAAAAGGGTTCCAGGGTCAAACGTACAGGAGTCCAGCAGCCTGCAATGGTGATTTATACACATCACGTAGAATAGCTTGACTTGTAGGGGTCATACCCCTTAACCCTTTTCACATAAATAAAATGAGCCAGCTCCCGGTCTAACATGGCAAGAATGACTGCCATCTATCTAAAAAATTCCTGGAGGAGCCCCTAAGTCTGAATTCAATCTTTTCAAGTTTAATAAATTGCATCATGTCCTCTATCCATGAGTCCTCTATCCATCAATTGTTGGGGGACTAGTGGACTTCCAATGTAAAAGGATTCTTCTCCGTGCTATAAGAGAAGAGAATGCTATCACATCTTTTTGACTAGAGATTAATTTGAGATTGGATTTGGGGACTCCAGAAATGGAAATCTGAGGGCAGGGTTGTAGGTTGATGTACCAAATAGTGGACAGGGTCCTAAAAAAAAATTCCCCAAATGGCTGCAACTTGGGGCAAGAATAGAACATATGAGGAAGGTTGGCAGGGGTGTGGCCACACCGATCACATCTGTCATCCAAATCTGAAAATATTTCTGAGAGTTTGGTTTTAGAGTAGAGGAGCCTGTGTAGCACCTTAAATTGAATGAGACCCAGTCTTGCGCATGAGGTAGTGGAGTTGATCCTACTGGTTGCCTCCCTCCACCAGTCATCCTCGAATCTGTTTCCCAACTCTTCTTCCCAGGCTAGTCTAGATTTGAGGGAGATTTGTTCCCCAAAGGACGTAAGAAGACAATAAATATGAGAAATTAATGAATTATTAGAAGGTTTAAATTTGAATAATTCCTCCCAGGGTGACAGGACCGGTACAACAGGAAATTCTGGAAATTGAGACTTTACGAAATTTCAAATCTGAAAATATCGAAATTGGTGTTGCCGAGGCAGGCTATATTTATCCAGTAGGAGTTCAAATGTGGAGAAAATTCTCTCATGGTACAGATCCCTAATATGTCTTATTCCCTTCCTCTTCCATAGTGAGAAAGCTGTGTCGATCAGGGATGGGGGGAACAGACGGTTTGTGGACACTGGCCCTAAGGTTGAAATAGAGGAGAATTTAAAGTGACACCGGAACTGAAACCAACTTTTCAAGGAGGCTAAGACAATGGGATTCTTTGAATATCAAGAACCAAGAATAGGAGAGTAAGAAGAACATAGAAGAGCAGAAAGCAAGGTTCCTGTGCAAGACTTTTCTTCCATCCTGGACCAAGGAGCCTAGACAAAGGGCTGCATATGAGCGAGTTATGTTAACTCCAAGATATTTGTATCCTGACTGTGAAAGGGAAAAAGGAATGTCAGTCTGTTTTAATTGTGTTGCCAATAGGTTAACTGGAAAACATATACTCTTTTGATAATTTAATTTGTATCCAGAGAAAGAACTAAAATTGTCTAAGATAGAAATTATGTTGGGGATGTTGGCCAGGGGATTCTGGACATAAAGTAAAAGGTCGTCCGCATAGAGTGAGACACAATGTTCCATGCCCCCCCGTCTAATACCTTGCATTAAAGGGGAAGTCTGTAGGGTAATTGAGAGGGGTTCAATCGCTAGGGCAAATAAGAGAGGACTAAGAGGGCATCCCTGACGAGTGCCCCGTGAAAGTGCGAAGAACTTAGATCTAATATTGTTGGTACATCCGCAGGCTTGGGGGTCAGTATACAGTAGACGGATCCAAGCAATAAAGCTATTGCCAAAGCCAAATACTTTCAGAGTACTAAATAGATACTCCCATTCCACTCTATCGAAGGCCTTTTCGCCATCCAACGATGTCACCACTTCAGGAATCTTAGAAGATTGGTCAGAATAGATAATATTCATTAAGGTCCTAATATTAAAAAATGAAAAACGACCTTTAATAAAACCGGTCTGTGGTTCAGAAATTATATCGGGGATGACTGTCTCAATTCAATTTACTAATACCTTTGCCAGCACTTTCACATCAACATTTAGAAGGGATATGGGTCTGTAGGATCCACACTGAGTATCGCTGTCCATTCTGCAACTAATCGCTGAGCCATTTGCGGAAGGTTGACGGTTGGGGCGTAATGTGATCAGACTCGCCTAGTTCATCCCTCGCATGCTCAATTGATGACAAGTCGGGTGAATTTGCAGGCCAGTCCATGTGTTGAACGTTCTGCTACTGTAGGAAGTTGGTCACCACCCTAGCACAATGAGGTCTTGCTGTGTTGTCCTGGAAGTCAAATTTCTGTTGAGGACGTACAGAGGGGTTCTATGGTTCATGGATCTCCTCGCCCTCATTGAAACACTTCCTCCTCCAAATGGTAGATGTTAAGCAATGCTGACATCAGCAAATCTCTCTCATAATGACAAGAAACATGAGCCCGGCCATCACTGAACTGAGCAAGGAGCGTAACTCATCTGTGAACATTGTGATATGTCATCTCCACCAATCTCAGAGGGCCCCTCTGTGACAGTCAAGTATCGGTGGTCCGACTGCAGGATGCCGGCATTGCAAACCATAGTCTCACAGATGATTCCTAATGGTCTGGTTGGACACATTGGTGCCTCTGTCAGCTCTGAGTTGATCTCAAAGATGTCTTGTTGTCGCAATGTGCTGTTGCAACGCCGTTATCATCAGTGGCAGTATTCTCACGCTGTTGTTGGTTGGGGTCTCTCAGAATGTAGGCGATTCTGAACATCATTAGTTCTCTTAAGCTTCTGCCAGAGTCCGCTGATAACGCTGAGCCACAGCTCTCTGCGTTTATCCATCTTGTAGCCAGTCAATGGTCCTTCCCGTCTTGGATGCTGAGTTGTCATCAAAGCATCTTCAAATTTCAAGTGATGAGGAATAAAAAATGTTCAGCCCTTTTATTACTAAAATTGGGATGCATGGAATGACATTCATGGAAAACACATGCAAATGGTGCATTAGGTATCACAATGTGTGATTCAAGGCAGTTAGTCAGTTTAGTCTAAGTTCATGCATCAAATCCATGAAAAGGAAATCTGGGTTAACTTAGTTTCTAAAGGTAAGTGCAATGATTGCATGTCCCATAATCATGTGATATCTGTAGTCCAACTGACAACCCAAAAGGGGATAATCTTACTGCATTGGGCTTAAAAAGACATATATAATAAAAAAAGAGATGTATATAATAATTACAAAAATGATCAAAATTTCCTTTGGCCCTGAATTTCTTTCGAGTAGTGTATGTTAATTTTGTGTTGATTATGAATGTTCATAACCATCTGATAGGTTTAAGACCTGAGCTTGTTGCATTGAAAAGTAATGTTATTTGTATGTATTTATTATTTTTTCCCAGTCTCACTCATTGGTCAGCCTGACGCGCAAGTGCCTCTTGTATTTAAGGAGAGCGCATATTTGCACATGCTTTAGAGTTATCTTATTTAGTAGACGCGTTTTCTCTCTGAAGTGTTCCAGCTGCACTGCTCTGTCCTAGTGCTGCAGGCCAACACTATTAATGCAACGCAGAGTGGGCCTTCTGCTCTAGTTTTAACTGATACTTTGCATTTTCGTGTTCAATGCAAAACCATAATGTTATATGCCATACGATCATTGTACTTTTAATTGTATCACCAGCTCTTGTTGTTGAACTGTTCTGTTGAGCAGCAAATTTTTTCTAGATCAATTTTTTTTTTAACAAGGCCTGTGCTGCCGCCCCTGACAGCAAAGGTTATATCAGCAAAAACCCCCGAGCGGAAGCGCTTAAAATAGAGGTGTTCCAGGAAATTATTTGTTGATTTACTATTATTAATAATACGAAGCCCAAATCCAGTTCTCCAGCTTAAGATCTAAAGGCATGTAAAATTCGAAAAGGATCAATGAAATAATTTATTGCGTTAACGTGAAGGATCTGCGGCGGATGCAGCGGCAATGACAATTCCATAATATCGACTAAAGCGTTTTGCTGGTGTAATAAATTTCTGGTCAGTAGCTCAAGACCTGTGAATGCTAGAATGAGCATAGATGAGGCAGACTGATGAAAGTGCTCATTGAGCGACATGGGCAAAAGCAGGAAAACACGAGACAAAACTAAACACTTTGGCCTTGGTCCCATGCTTATATCATTTTCCTAAAGCAAGATATTGGCCAAAATGTGTTTTTAATCTTTTCTGGCGAGCCTAGTTGGGCTCTGGCGAGCCTAGTTGGGCTGAACGGCCTGTTCTTGCCATTCATGTTATGTTCATGTTATGTTATGGTCTTTGTCCTTCTTCAGCAATAAAGAAATTGAAGCCTGAGTTAACGAGGGTGGGAGTTTACCAAAGTGAAAAGATTCATTGAAAGTGTCTAAAAGTAATGGTGCCAATTTATCGCAGAATTTTCAAAAAAATTCATTTGGATACCTGTCTGGTCCTGGGGATTTGTGATTTTGCATTTCTTTAATAGCTTTGACTATTTCTATAAGATTTAATCGTGCATCTAATTTTTCAGCAATATCATATTCAATTGTTGGTATTTGTAGTGTATCAAAAAAATTGCTTCATATTACTAGTGTCTGGGGAATCGGATTTATAAAGAGTAGAATAAAATGATTTGAACGTTGCGTTGATTTCGATGGGAGAAGTCAACAGATTGTTTGAGTTATCTTTAATTTGAGATATAAGACGAGAGGCTGTTTGCTGTCTCAACTGATGTACCAATTGGCGGCTTGCTTTCTCACCATACTCATAATACTTGCCCCGTGATCGCTGAAGCATGCGTTCCACATATCTTGATTTAAGTAGATTGAATTCCGTCTGCGCGCTCAAACGTTGTTTATACAGCTCTGGCCTAGGGTCAATGGCATATAGGCGATCTATTTCACGGATGGAATTTGTCAGTCTAGTTTTCTTCGCTTTCTGCCATTTGTCCATCTTGGCCGAGTAGGAAATAATTTGACCTCTTAGATAGGCTTTCATAGTTTCCCAGATCAAAGAGTGAGAGGTAGTTTCAGTTTTATTGAAAAATAAAAATGTGTCAATGGCAGATGCTATGTAATCACAAAAGGCATTATCCGACATAAGTAAGGGGTCGAGTTTCCATGGGGGCCGAGTGTCACCATGAGAGGGCATTATTAAGTCTAGAGTAACTGGGGCATGATCACTTATGACTATAGATTGATACTCTGTGGATGAAACATTGGGAAGGAGGTTGGAGTCAATAAAAAAGTAATCAATTCGTGAATAGGAATGATGTACGTGTGGAAAAAAAAGAAAATTCCTTTCTGTCTGGGTTGTGAAATCTCCATGGATCTGTGTATCCGTTCCGTTTCATGAAATCTGAAAAAGCCTTAGACATTGCAGACGGGGAGGTATATCTGGGGTTGGAGCGGTCTAAAGTGGGTATATTGCAGGATTGAGATCTCCACCAAATATCAACATATGTGAATTTAAATTAGGAAGATTGTTCAATAAACTGTTAGCAAAATTTGGATTGTCAAAGTGTGGGGCATATACATTTACCAATAAAACTGGAATTTGAAAAAGCAGATCTGTAATAATTAAATATCTACCATGTGGGTCGGGGATTGTGGAAGTAGGTGTGAATTGGATTTTTTTGTGGATCAATATGACTAAACCCCTTGATTTAGAATTAAAGGTAGAATGAAAAATTTGGCCAACCCATGATTTATATAATCTAAAATGATCTTTATTTCACATATGAGTTTCTTGGAGAAATACAATGTCTGCTTTAAGGTGTTCAAGATGTGATAGGATTTTAGATCTCTTTATTTGGTGTCCAGCCCCCTTAATATTCCAACTCAGAAATCTAATAGTTGGTCTAGTTCTTAAAGAGCCTTGACTGACCATGTGGTATGAATAGTGAACCACTAGGTGTCGCTCTCTGAGCAGAAAATAAGCGCACCAGCGCGTTTTTAATGGCGCTGAGTACATAATTCTTGTTCAATGCAACTGCAAAATTCCCATGTTTAATTTTACATCATGTTACGGGATAAGTCGAAAGTTTACATACCCTTTAAGGCTGAAGTCATTAAAACTCGTTTTTTGTCCACTCCACAGATTTCATGTTAACCAGCCATACTGTAGTTTTGGTAAGTCGATAAGGACATGTACTTTGTACATGAGTCAAGTAAATTTTCCAACCATTGATTACAGACATGTTACATCACTTCCAATTCACTCTATCACAATTCCTGTGGGTCAGAAGTTTACAGACACTATGTTGACTGTGCTTTTAAAAAGCTCGGAAAATTCCTGATAATTGTGTCATGGCTTTAAAGGCTTCTGGTAGGTTCAGTGGCATCATCTGATTCAGTTGCAGGTGTCCCTGCGGATGTATTTTAAGGCCTACTCTCATACTCACTGCCTCTTTGCTCGACATCATGGGAAAATCAAATTAAAGGTGAAATTTACAGGTTCCCGAGTTTTTTTTTTTTTTTTAACAGATCATGCTTCCAGGCGAAAGCATACACGTCTATCAAGCGGCCAAAAAAGTTATTTCACTGTTATTTGGATTATAGAAAACGAGTTGAGTAAAAAAAAAAAAAAACAATTTGCTCGCTCTTTCAATCTCGGCCTGATTTTGGGTTTTGCTGCATGCGACCGCCAGGTAGCAGCACTCCTGGCCTCATTTGCATCAATTGTTTGCCAAGTCAGCTCCTCTGAAAAGAAATCTTCCCTCTGTGCTATTAGAATTCAGTCGCCCAGTCATCTCTATCTGGCGGTTGGGCACATCCTTTGTACACAGAAAATTACATGAGGTGGATGTATGAATGCATAAATCCACCAGGCATATTACTCATATTACTCCCAAATTTATCTTTGACTGCCTGTCAAGTATCATACCCATTTTAAGATTTGCCTGTTTTCTTTTAAAGCCTTGCATGACCTTGCGCCTGTTTATCTGTGTAATTTAATTTCGGCTAAGGTAAGCACTTTCAAACTCAGATCATCCAACCAACCAGTGGCGTAGCGAGAAGTGAAAATTTGGTGGGGCACAAAACATTCCTTTAATACAATTATTAGTCCTGAGTTGTTCTCAATCATTTTCATAATTAATCATAGATTCACTCTGAGAACACTCTACTCTATCAGGTGTCGCTAATTCTCCCCATTTAGGTGAGACAACAGTCAATCATTTGGACGCGTAATTTGGTGCATTTAAATCAGCGTTATTCAAAATTGCATATGAGTGAACTCTCATGCATATGGCGTGAGTCTCATACTTCATAGTGGCATATCACATTCTCACACCATAGTCAGCAATCTTATACTTAAGTGAAGATTGAACATTTCGGCAAAAATATATATATATTTTATTGCTGAATTCCACTTTTTGATCAACCCACGCTGTACTGAGAGTGAAAGGCAGATATTTCATTGGAACACAGGTCAGTCATTATTCAATCAACGCGTATTTCAGAGATTGCCATACGGAATTGAAGTCCTTGTGCATGGAAGTTTTTCAGTTTCGTGTTCGTGGCGGTAGATTTCACCTCTAGTAACATGGAAACCAATTATGGCTCCGGACCATAGATTTAAAAGATGGACGCAGCGCCCGGGTCTGAAAAGTGAGGCCAATCCGGAAATCTCTAAAAATTGCATTCAATTTAATGGCCAGCAGATGGCGACATCGGTGGTTGCAGAGAGAAAATCAGTGCTATAGAAGTCCATGAGAAAAAGACCCTACTTTCCCATCTGATTTATTATTTCAATAATGATTTTCTACATTATTTTATGGTATCTATTGCAAGTTTCAAGTCTCCTTCAACGTATCATGATGTTCATTTTTGTAAATTATGGTCCCAAATAGACTAGAATAAAGGATAAAGCCAGAATATGCTTTAGGGGCGTGGCTATCCTCTGGTCCTCTTCAGATCCGGTCAGATCCACCCGTAGATCCACCCCTCGCTCCTCCCTGGATTTTCAATTCTGGCTCTTGTCCGATAGGAGTTGCATCCAGTTTCAAAATGACTAAATGGCGCTGTTAATATAGCCAAAAGTGAGGCTTCTGAAATGGCATGCTGAAACCAATGGGTGACTTCACGGTTGCTTCGTCCATTTTTTTATACAGTCTATGCTCCGGACTTCTCAGGCTTTTCTTCTCTCAGGGGTTGGACGCTATGAAATCGCATGAAGACATTTCAAATGCTGTTTTATTTAATTTAAACAATTTCAATGATCATGAAGTGCAAGTTAAATAGCCTGATGTGCGAAACAGGTAGGGTGGAAGTTTCAGAGCAGTTTGTCTCTCGTAAAGCATTAGCCTATTTTTAAGTGAATTATTTCTTTGTTCTGAATTTAGCCAATAATTTAGTCGCTGATAGATCGCATGGAAAGAGAAGCTATGACATTGATTGTCAATGGATTATTATTATAATTGGACAACGTGTTTATAAATGAAAATGACTGAGAAGAAGCCAGGACTAAAAATTGTTGTAAAGGGCTGTTCTGGGCCCCACGAATTTTCAGTTCTCGCTACAGCACTGAAAGTCTATGCACTCAAAGTTAACTGAACAAGTTATCGGAAAGACAACTGGACAATTTATTTTTAGTTTGCATAACTGTGTCCATGAAATTCTCATAAAACACCATAGATTTGTGTTTACAAGCTTGACTGTTCTAAAAGCGGTAGCCTATAGCCTGCATTGCATTCAACAGTAATGTGAGAAAAAAAAGCTAATAAAGGAAATGGAATTCAGAGAAATTTATATTTTTGAAATTAATGATGCGGATAAAAAACACTGCTTTTTTTGTGTTATCAAAGTGCGACACAAGACTGAGTGTAAGACGCTCTGTTCAGTCTGTTGTCTTAAAGTCTCAGTTTGATGTGTGCGACGCAAGGCAGCAATTGTTTCTGAGTGGGTCCGGGAAAATGGTTGAACTTTTGGAGCTGAGAAAAATACGCAAAACCAGCCAAATTTACTAGAATGTATGAGAGTGAAATTTCATGATAAGTTTGCACCACCTTGTATCAAAATTTCATTGTAGTTAGAACCTTCAAATCAGTCAAGACCTCAGAAAAATACTGTGGGTCTCTACATGTCTGGCTCATGCTTACAAGTAATTTCCAAATGCCTGAAGGTACCTTGTTCATCTGCACAAAAAAACACTACACAAGTGTAAACACCTTGAGATCACACAGCTGTCATATCGCTCAGGTGGGAATCACGTTCTATGTCCTGGAGCAATTAAGAGGCCACTGCTCAAAAACTACCATAAAAAAAAGCTATAATACGGTTTGCAGCTACACATGGCCACAATTAAGAATATCCTCTGATCTGACGAAACTAAAATTGAACTGTATGGCTAAAATGATCATTGTTATGTTTGGAGGAAAAAGGGGGAGGCTTGCAAGCCAAATAACATCATCCCAACCATAAATCGCAGAGCAAACCATGTTGTAGGGTTGTATATAGACTGGCGCATTTTACATTTTAAATGGCATTGTGAGGCAGAAAAATATGTGGGTGTATATTGAAGTAACGTCTCAAGACATCAGCCAAGAAGTTAATGCTTGGTCACAAATGGTACTTCCAAATAGACAATGACCCTAAGTGTACTTTCATAGCTGTGGCTTAAAAACAACTAAGTCAAGATATTAGGGGGCAATCTCAGAGCCCGACCTCAGTCCAAGGGCAGAACTGAAAAAGCTAGCCTACAAACCTGACTCAAACCTGACTGAAAACACTGCCTGGAGGAACAGGCCAAAATACCAGTAACTTACTCTGAGAGGCTAGCAGAAGGCATGTTCGACCCAAAATTAAAGCCATTGCTACTAAATACAAACTAAGTGTATGTGAACTTCTGAACCACTGGGAATGTGATGGAAGAATTAAAAGCTGAAATAAATCATTCTCTGCAGGCTACCATTTTTCTAACCATTTATATTATTAAAATGAAGTAACATAACATAACATAACAACATAACACGTAACATAACATAACGAGTGGCGAGAACAGGGGCCTGTACCATAAAGCTGGATTTGGGCTTATCGCGGTAACTTCAGGTTTAACCCTGGGTTTTCTGTACCACGAAGGCGGCTCACTTCTAACCGAGATAGATCACCGCGGCAACATAAGCTGAACGGCTAACCTGCTCCGGAGCAGGTTTAGTGCTAGATTCAGATCACAGCGTGCAAAAGCACCGCCTACTGACCAATCAGTTCTCTGAAAAAATTGCATCACCGTCCGTAGAGGTTTAAGCGGAGTTTGGTGCGCGGATGAACACCAATATGTACGATACAGGTTCTCATCTGAGGGTTTGACATATGGCGAACGCAGCGGAGTCGTGCGCTTATAGTTTCACATCTTTATTGTATCACAATGCTGTATTTTTCCACGGGCAAAAGCACTAAAGCCTTGTAAGCCTACTTGTTGCACTTATGAAAGTAAACCTACTGACCGCTTTGAATTATGTTTTTGTAGTAATTCATTCTTTGTTCTCCGGCTCTTTTGACAGCGCCGGGGTTGCAGCTGGAAAAAAATCCGTACACGCCATAAGAATACATTCTCGCATCATGTCAATTTAATGAAATACGCAACTGTAATTTTACTGATGGGGCAGTGACATTATAAACGATAAGACACGCACATCCCTATACCCAATAGGCTTCGTGCTGGATCAAACATATCCTGTAAAGCAGAAAAGGAGAGAGATGCGCTCACTAGCCTACATAGCGCCTGTTGTCATGATTTACTGCAGCAGAAGTAAAATAAATCATCACTATTGCAGCAATAGCCCACATACAATCATGAATACGGGAGTTATTTGCAGTGATATTGTCATTATAATTAACATACGCATTTACACGGTCGGTGATTTTTTGCCGACTGTCCTTTCTGTATTTGGCAGCCGCAACAGTGTTATTTTTTGCCAGGATGATATGTTTGTTCTCTTCATATTTTTATTAAGAGCTCTTGCTCCGCATTTGAAAAGTACGCAGCTTTGCTTCCAGTCGGTTAGTCCACGTTTGCAATGGGTCATTTGCTTCAAACACCGCCCTTTTATGTGAACGCGCACATACCTAGATTGGAAAACCCTGGGTTCAGTTACCGAGTTGATAACTGGCTTCGTGGTACCGCTTATCAGGAATGCGGAAGTCTGGTTAAGAGCAGCCATAAGAGACACCCCGGGTAGGTTAAACCAGCTTTATGGTACAGGCCCCTGGAGGGCCACAATGTCCGCTTATTGTTGGTATGTTCCCACAATGATAATTCACTTAATTCACTGATCGGTGGACTAATCTGTTCTCACGGCATTGTGACTAACGGGAGACCGCAGAAGCCAGAGGACACTGCAGTGCTCAGTGACTGAAGTATGTGGCCCTGCTATAACATAATTCAGCTCAGTCTAATTTTTTTAATCTATCCATTAATAAATGTATGATGCCCTACAACATGAAAAGTCATAACTGAGTAATCAAGGCAAAAGCATTCATTTACATCTCTGTTTCAAAGACATGTAATTCAAAATATTTAGTAGCCTAAGTCAAAAACAATCCTGCTGTGAGTAATAGTTTCTATGGGAAAATTACTGATTTTCGGCTGTTGTATTTTGCAATTCTCTCTCACCCCCTCCGGGGACGTGATGACACACCTTAAGTTTCGTCGAAAACCACTGACGTCACCCATCAGGTAGATATATACAGGTGGCAGACACGGGTGAATGCTCAGAAAACCGTCGAGCAAGATCGGCCTGGACTATCTTCCATTTCTGCGCAAGGCATTGGACTGAAATCTTCAAATTTTATCACAGGGATTATTAAACTGTTTTTGTGTTTGTAGAGTGTACCTCGCAAGAATAGATTGAGTTACAGTTTTTCCGAAACCTTTTAGAGGTACCTGAGAGAAGACTACCTGCTGGAAGTGTGATCCTCGTGAGCTTTTGTGCGCAGGACATATAGGACCCATCTCCGATATACATTTTTAATAAGAACGCAATTTCGAGATCTTATAATGAAGTCGTTGGTTTTAATATTCATTGTGGCTTTCGCAGTGGGAGCATCAGCTCAATGTGAGTATTCTGGCATTTTACTCTTTAATTTCATGATCATCAAATCGCTTTTGGAAACGGCTTAGAATTGCCCTTACTTCGTTAGTCGGTAAGATTTCAGGCCCAGTGGGACATATGACCCGAAATCTTACGGACAAACGAAATTGGGGGAATTTACGAAATTAGGAAGGTACACACATATACTCAACGTAGTCCCATTAGTTCATAGCATGTTTAATCGTTGGATACTGCTTTCTTGGTTCTTTCAGCAAGGACATTTTAATGCTGCAGTTTTGCGAGGTTCTGAAGGTATATTTTCCTAATTCTAAACCACATCCTTCCTTAATCTCAATTTGGAACCTTAGAGTCCATCTTTCCGTCCCTTATTTTAGCGGCAAACATGGACTTTTTAAATTGTGCCCGATTGCAATCACTGACCTTTCCATTTCATCCAATAAATGATCAACGCTGAAATGCAAATGAACTATTCCCGGGAGGGCACGCACACGAAGTCCTTGAGGTTTTGTCTTCACAACAACACCGTGCCTTCTGTGCTTATGCTGTGGAGTCCTGGACGACACAGCCGCGTTATCTTCTGGTAAAATTTTAAAGAGTGCATTTGCTCAGAAACTTTTGATCTGACTGAAATTTGTCATTCCTCTAGGTATATGCGATACTATGAAGTGGGCAACGTGCGACGGAGACCCTTGTGAATGTTTCCTCCTGGTTGGAAATGGCGAGAAACAAGTACTGAACTGCACAAATCGTAAGACTTTTTTTTTTTTTTTTTTTTAATATAATTTAACGATTAGCACCTGTGCTATAGGCTACCTATGGGAATAATTAAATTTATCTATTGGATGACCGTTTCAGATCTGTCCGTGTGTTATAAAGATTGAAGGTAGCAAAAGTGTTATTGCGCTTGCAGAATTCAAAGTAAATGTTCAACATTTCACAAACATTAAAACGGAATATGGGCAATTTTATGGTTATGTATGTGACATTTGGAAACAAAATGATAAAACAAATGGTTTAAAAAATACTCATTTGATATGATTAAAACATCTGCATATTCTCATCGCACACACTGAGTTGAATGGCAAAGAAAAACAATTGCAAAAATACTGTTTAAGAAAAAACAAATATCCCACGATGTGCATGGGAAACAAGACAAAGTTTTTGTCTGCCCAAACTGTCTAAGATTTCTGGCGATATGAAAGTCAAATGCAGAAAGTTTGACATCTACATAGTGTTGGAGATCTGGTTGCACATAAACAGCAGTTCTGCAAATATTTTTGTAATTTCATTTGGAAAAAAGTTATGGATGTGATACTACTGTTGCATCATTTTTTTATTACTTGGTGCTCATCCAATACTCTAATCGTAATAAAATGCAATTCTTACGTGCTTTTATTTAATCTGCGTGAATGGTCAATCGCTCCGAGCGTCTATCCAATTTGATATTAGATGTGTGGCGTCCATGCGCAGCGCAACGATGTAAGGGTACATGCTTAACATTGATCAGGAGAGATGGTAACCTTACTTTTCAAAGCTCAAGTGGTCATTACTATGGAATTACCCATGTTGTAAGTCTTAACTGACTGCTGGTGGGTATCGGGTTTCTCCCTCACAGGCCAGGTGGCTAAATTCTCTAAGGAAAGCTTCATAGCTTGTGGCTGGTATGATGTCACCAATCACTTGAAAAACTGGAAATACAGCTTAGGCCTGTGGCTTAATTCAGTGGTTCTGAATCATCTGCCCTCGGGCCCTGTTGTGTACGCTGGGTTTTTTTTTTTTTTTTTTACAACCACAATTGCAATGGTAGGATTTGAACATGCACTTAATTTGTCTGACTTATGTTTGCTCTAAACATAAATTGTATATATAGTTATTTTCTCTCTTAAGCCTCATTCTAAGAAGAGATCTTGGTATACATTTAATAATCTTGAGACAATAAATTACTACTTTAAAAAAAAAAAAATAAATAACAAAAACTTAAGCTTAAAATTTAATCTTTTTGTTGTAAAAACAGTGGACATTTTGACGTTTCAATACCTCACTTTCAAGAATCACGCGAAGTTGCGTCGAAATGTCTTTTTTTTTTTTTTTTAGCGGTAATTTATGGTTACAAGGTTTTATGAAAAGCCTCGTTTTGACAGAAATATTCATGCACACTATGAATACCCTCGTATATTGTTCCAATTTTCTATATTGCAAGTAGCTTCAGGTAAAACTCTTAAAAGGGATCAAATTTGATATTCAGAAAATAAGTAGGCACCACATTTGGTTTCTGTTAAGTTCTTTCAAAATGCTTCACTTGACCTCAACTACTTAAACACGAGACAGCAGGTTTGACTCTTCAAGTGCTTACTTGGTTAGTTTTTGGGAAGATGTGTCTATCACTCTTCACCAGTTAGGAACCAACATATACAGTGGGTCTCCAGGAATGACTATTAGAAGCATTGCTCAATTGATCTTGTGGTTTTGATGGGGTTGTAATAATGAGGGGTTTTTGATTCTTGTGGCTGGGCTAAATGTTCTGTATCAGCAGAACTCATTGATTGGCTCATTGATTTGAGAATCTGGATTCTGATGGGATGGGAGAGCGATTTAATGAATACCTTAATCGGTATGGCTACGCCAATGTCTGTAATTTGTTTTAAGAGATGGAGATCCCAGTGTCACCCAGAAGGTGCATTTGGTGAGAAACTGGCATGTTCCTGCCAGTGTTTAGGAAAGGTCTGGAGCGCTTGCTTACCCCCTCCTGTTGATTGTTCCCAGTGATCCCAAAATGTTTCCTGATGAAGGCGGAGATGTACCGTGCCAAGAAGGGCCTGTCCACTCGCACGATTGGTGGGAAGCCAATGGAGGCTGCCGTTGTGGATAATGATGGCATCTATGACCCGGAGTGTGAGTCGACTGGGCTGTTTAAGGCTAAGCAGTGCAATAACACTGAAGAGTGTTGGTGCGTCAACAGTGCTGGAGTCCGTCGAACAGACAAGTCAGACAAGAACCTCAAGTGCGAAGAGCTGGTGGAGACTCAGTGAGTACGCTTCCATTTCGTCCCATGAATGACAAAAGGTCGCAAGTGACATCCCTGATGAAACCTGTTTTTCTGCACCACGGGTGCAGAAAAACAGGTTTCATCAGGAATGTCACTTACGACCTTTTGTTATTCATGGGACGATTTCCTCTCCTGTGATTTGAGCGGAGCAAAGCCATCGGAGGTGCGCCTGCTGCACCAGTGCCTGTATCTTCTGTGCTCAAAATGCATTTTCATTTTGTTTATTTTCTTGAAATGTTATGCACCTATGAATTTGCCTTTGCCGTCAACCTGTTTTATAGAGAGGAGGGCAAGGTGAAGGGAAACTTGCAACTGTATTTTAACTGAGGTTTTTTTTTTTTTTAAATATCTTCCACAGTTGGGTACGTTTGGAACTGAAACACAAGGAAACCAAAGATCCGGTTGACCCTGCCAAACTGAAGGCGTATGTACTATTCTTGTACCTTTGACACACAAACTTTAGCCATGATCTGCGCTTGTTACTGATACCATGAGTCTGTTGAAATCACATTTGTGTTTGGCTTAAGGACATTCTACTGGTGTGCGTTATTTTCTAATAACGTATATCAAGAAGTTCTAAACATGTTAGCCTTTTCACACACTGTGTCAATTTGCCACATTGGAATTCCTGGCTAAATTTCCCTGACATTTTGAGTCAAAGTTGCAAACATTGGAAGTGAAGGTTAAAATGGACATGGATTGCATTTGAGTTTTTCGACATAACTGTTAAAATCTTTGACAATGGTGATGGTGACAGATGAGCAAATATTCTGAATATAAATGTAATCTTTGAACAGGAACACTCCATGCTGGTCAATAAATGTAAATACTTGCACACGTAAGTGGTTAACGGCCCAACACGAAGGTGTACAATTGTTCTTGTACAATGACTGGCACGTTTAATGCTTGCTTAACTAAAGCCTTGGTGATTAAGTTTTTTATGAGTAAACGGTATAGTACATTTTTTTTGGAGTCAAAATTCATTTTTAATGTATTTTTAACTTGCAGTGCAATTGCTGATGCCATTGAGGACCGTTACCAGATGGATCGGAAGTTTGTTGAAGATATTCAGGTCAGCTGGCATATGTGTATAAGCAAGGTTTTGAATTTTGTTATGCGGCTGTTTTGAATTATTAATTTGAGTTTGGTTGTTTGCCCTTTTAGTATGACAAAGATGCTCGTCTTATCGTGGTGGACGTGAAGAAGGAGATTGGCGACCGGAAAGCAGATCTTTCCCGTATGGCCTACTATATGGAGAAGGATGTAAGTCTTGTGACGGATTTTCCGCTTTATTTTGCAGAATAATATTCAGTATAGCTGGAATGAATTTCTTTGCTTTGGGGGAGCAATTGGCTTCCCCTGGACGATTCTTTTCTGCTGTTTGATGTTCTGTTTTTATTATTCTTGCTGTCTAACTCTCTCTCCTCTGCCTCTTTTTCTAGATCAAGGTTCTACCACTCTTCAAAGACACTACAAAATTTGAGCCAGATGTTGGTGGCCAGAAACTGGACCTTGAGAATATTCTAGTCTACTATGTGGATGAGAAGGCCCCCACTTTCACCATGAAGAGACTGACGGGTGGTGTGATTGCAGTCATTGTAGTGATTGTCCTGGCTGTTATTGCAGGGCTGGTGGTTCTGGTGAGTAACTTATTAAATCTTTTCTTTCTTTTTCTAACGGGTGGGGGTGGGTGGTTCAAATCTTCAAGTGTGTTCATGTAGTCCCCCGCCCACTTTGGCTGATCTTTGTCACTTCCAGTACTTATATATCCGCCCCCCCCCAATTCAAAAAACTTTAACTTTTGGAAAGTGGTGTTAATAAATGTTCAGGGTGCAGTTGATCAGATATTTTGTAACAAGCTTTCTGTTCTCTTTAGTTCCTGGTTAGAAAGAGGAACAGTGACCGGTACCAGAAGACACAGGTGAGTTTTTCAGATGCTACGTGAAGAATGTAGGGTAGGGGCTGCCACAGTTATGATTCTGTTAACGTTATACTCCCCATGGTGACTCTGTGCCACCTGACAATGAATTTAAAAGGAGCATTTTCAGGGGCATAGCAGTCAGAGTGACACATAAATGAATAAGTAAATGAATGAATAAATCTCCCTCATTTTTCCTCACTAAATATTGCGAGTGTATGCCAGGGATTTGTCAGCTGCTTTATTTGCCATTCCAACAGCACTTGCTAGGCTGAACTAATTTGTTCGAGCCAAATGAAAGCACGTCAGCTTGCTCGGTATTGCACATGCCCTTGTTAATGGGAATATTTTTCTTATAACCTTTTGTGCCTGCAGGTCCGAGAGCTTGAGGAGATTCAGCAAGCTCTCTCATGATCATTTGTGATGGAATAACTGAAGGAAAGTCCACTGCCTGTGGAGAACAGAAGGATGAACTGTTATTCTGGAATGTACACACCTTACCACTCATTCCCAAAGCTGCCTGCACCAGTGTGTGCGGACTGAAGGAGGGGAAAAATCCTTTCTACTTGGAGGGGGAACTCAGAACTGTTTCCTGCGTGGCCACCATGCACTTTCCCAGTGTTTTGAAGCCTTCACAAAGCTAATTTATGTTCTGAAGTTTTGTTTTCATGAAGTGATTTGTAATATACTGCGCTAGTTTTACAAAAGGCAGGATGTATGGATTTCATGTCACTGATGCATTTGCTATTCAGATGGTTGATTTTAATTTTTATGTGTAAACAGTTGAGAGAATGGTGTCCAAAGTTTGTTTTGGTGCTTGTTTTAAATGGTTTGTAATAAAAAAATTTCCTGAATTTTACTCCTGTTTTGTGGTCCATGTCAATAATGGTCTGATTCTGTTTCTGTGGCTCTTGCTGCTTTATATATTTGCATACTCGCCCAAGTAATCTGGTTTATCAGGTCCCCAGAATTTGACTGCCCCATAATTCAGCATGTGGACCAATTAAAACTGGTTCTCCTGAGCTTATGGGAGGGGTGTGGAGATGAATGAGTACATGTAGGCTTAGTTTAAGGCGATGCTACCGACATTTTCATAAGTTTTAGTTCTTTAAACTGCCTCCAAAGTTAGACTCGGTTCATCAAATGTGTAAATGCACACCTACATAAACCATAATTTGAATCTTTTGACAGGCGTTCGCTCATCACTTTTTTTTTTTTTTTTATGAACTGCTGCTACTTCTTGGCCTTTACATCACTGCGTGAGAGTTTACGAGCCTCATGCATTGTTGAGACGTCAACTGACTCGTGAGAGATGCTGACGACGGTAGGGATCTACAAAGTTGTCTTGAGGTGTAGGAGCCGTGGTGAAGGGCTGATCTCCAGGCAGCTCTGTCTTCCGCAGTATGTTCCCACGTGGAGGGTTGGATGTCAAAGTCCTTCATGACTATCTTTACCACGTCCTTAAAGCTGAGCAGTGAACGGCCATTTGATCGCTTAGCATCAGGGAGCTCCCATATAACGAGAGAGAACACAGGCCTTGACCTTCGTACTTAATGAAATGTTCGTGTTGTCCCAAACACGGTCTTTCAAATTGCCAAATGTAGACGCAGCCCTTCCAATGCACTTTCCAATTTCATCATGGAGATGTGGTATGTTAGCAACAATAGATCCAAGATGGCAGAAATGTTCTACCATCTCCAGCGACTGACCATTTATGGTGATTACAGGAGGAGTTGGTAGTCCATAATACATCACTTTTGTTTTTGAGATGTTGATTGTCACACCAAATAAAGAGCAGGCTGAGGCAAACAAATCATATAGAGACTGTAGGTCATACTGAGTGTGAGCTAGGAAGACTCCATCACCTGCGAGCAGAAGTTCGCGTATCAGGAGAGAATGAGTTTTTGTTTTTGCTTCAAGTCCAGCCAGGTTGAATAGAGAGCCACCCAATCTGGTACACAGTGAGATCCCAGATGGTTCAGGGAAGGCATGTCTCAGTAAGACTGAGAAAAATGTGCCAAAGAGAATGGGGGCTAATACACAGCCCTGCTTCACACCATTCTGTATCTCAAAAGGGTCAGAAAAATACACCGAGAAGTGTAGGGGCTAATAATAATAAAAATAATAATGCATAATATTTGTTTAGCGCTTTTCTGGGCAGTCAAAGACGCTTTACAGAGTCAAAAAAAAAAAAAAAAAAAAAAAAAACAGGAAGGACAAGAAGCTGTCAACGTTTAAATGCAGTGGTAAACAAATGAGTCTTGAGTGATTTTTTGAAAATGGAGAGAGAGGGAGAGTCTCGGATGGCTTTGGGGAGTGAGTTCCAGCGAAGGGGAGCAGCAGCGGAGAAGGCCCTGTCCCCCCAGAATTTGCGCTTGGTCCGGATGGGGGGGGGCACAGGAGGTTAGCAGCAGCAGAGCGGAGTGCACGGGTGGGAGTGCGTCGATGGAGGAGCTCAGACAGGGAGGATGGGGCCTGATTATTGAGGGCTTTGTATGTCATGAGTAGGATTTTGAAGTGGATTCTCTGGGGGATGAGGAACCAGTGGAGCTTGTGGGGGACGGGGGTGATGTGGCCGCGGTTGCAAGAGTGGGTGAGTAGCCGAGCAGCAGAGTTCTGGATGTATTGGGGCTTATTGAGAGATTTTGACTGTTGCAATAGTCCAGACGGAAGGTGATGAAGGCGAGGATGAGGGTCTCTGCTGCTGTGGTGGAGAGGGATGGGCAAAGGCGGGCGATGTTCTTGAGGTGAAAGAAGGCTGTCTTCGTGATCTGTCCGATGCACTGGTCAAAGGAGAGGGTTTTATCAAAAATTATGCTAAGATTACGGATGCATGGGGAGGCGGATAGTGTAGAACCTTCAATGTTGAGGGTGAGGTTATGGGTGGATTTGGTCAGTGCTTTTGGTCCAATGATGATAATTTCAGATTTGTCGCTGTTTAGATTGAGGAAATATATTTGAAGCCAGGATTTTATTTCAGCGATGCAGTTTGTCAGGGTGGAGTGGGTGGTAGTGGAGATTGACTTGGTAGAGATGAGGAGCTGGATATCATCGGCAAAGCAGTGAAACTGGAGGCCATGACGGCAAATTATGTCACCGAGGGGGAACATGTAGAGGATGAAAAGGAGTGGGCCGAGAACTTAACCTTGGGGGACACCTTGGGGGAGCGGAGCAGTGGGGGATTGGCAGTTATTGATGGAGATGAACTGAAGTCTGTCAGAGACATACGATTTGAACCAGTTGAGGGCAGTGCCAGTGACGTTAAAGATGGTTTGCAGTCGAGAAAGAAGGAGTGCCAGTGATGTTAAAGATGGTTTGCAATCTAGAAAGAAGTATGGAGTGATTGATGGTGTCAAAGGCAGCGCTGAGGTCGAGGAGGATGAGGATGTTGAGATTTCCAGCATCAGAGGAGAGGAGGAGGTCATTTGTAATTCTAAGGAGGGCAGTCTCAGTGCTGTGGTTTGGTCAAAAAGCGGATTGAAATGTTTCATACATGTTGTTGGCAGAGAGGTGGTCTTTCAGTTGGGAGGCTACACCACATTTTAGTACTTTGGACAGAAAGAGTAGGTTGGAGATTGGCCTGAAGTTATTAGGAGTGTTGGGGTTAAGTCCAGGTTTTTTCAGAATTGGGGTGACAGCAGCTATTTTGAGAGATTGTGGGACAACACCAGTGGATAGGGAGGAATTTATTGCAGTGGTGATCAATGGGGAGAGAGTAGTAAAGCAGGCCTTGACAAAACATGAGGGGATGGGCTCCAGGCTGCAGGTAGCAGTTTTCATTCCAGTGGTGAGCTTGGAGAGGTCTTTAGGTGAAACTGGGGAGAACTGAGACAATGGTTGGCAGGAGAAGGGGGGGCAGGTGGGTAGAGGGGGAGCAGATGCAGTGGTGTTTAAGTCGCTGCAGACGTTGTCAATTTTAGTTTGGAAGGATGAGAGGAAAGTGGTGCATTTGCCAATTGTAAATGACGGGGTAATGCTGTCCAGGGGGTTAAGGAGTTTTTGTTGTTTTTTTTAATTGTAGTGAAAAGTGCTTTTGGGTTTCCAGAGCCAGAGTGAATCAGTTGAGAGTAGTAGGTGGATCAGGCGGAGGAAAGGGCATCTTTGTATTGCTGCAGATGGTCTTTGAGGGCTTCCCGGTGAGCTGTGAGTCCTGTTTTATTGCAGAGTCTTTCGAGTTGACGAGCATGAGTTTTCATCAAACTGAGTTCAGGAGTGTACCAGGGAGCAGAATGAAAGAAGGAAACAGTTTTGGTTTTGAGGGGAGCACGCTGATCGAGGCAGGAGGAGAGTGTAAGATTCTAGTAGTGAGTGAGGTCAGAGGGGCAGTGAAGGTCGGAGAAGGGAGAAGTGGATATTTGTTCAGAGATGGAGCATGAGAGTGTGATCGGGGAAACAGAGCTTAGTTTACGGAAGGCGATGGTGCGTTTTTGCAGTGGGGTGGGAATGTCGATGGTCATGGTGATGGCCAGGTGATCAGAGACACTGAGGTCGGAACCAGAAAGATGATGCAGGGTGAGTCCAGAAGAGCAAACATGGTCCAGAATATGACCACAGTTATGGGTGGGGAAACTGACATGTTGAATGAAATTAAAGCAGTTTAGTATTTCAGTGAAATCAGTGGTTATGGTGGAGTCGATGGAGTCAAAGTGGATATTGAAATCGCCAAGAAGGAGGATTGAGGGGGAGACAGCTCAGCTGGGTCAAAATGTCGGAAAAGTCAGACAGGAATGATGGGAAAGGTTTGGGCGGATGGTAAACAACTACCATAACTAATTTTGTGAGGCCAGAGAGTTTAAATGCCAGATGTTCAAATGAGGGAGCAGGTGAGATAGAGATGGGACTGGTTTTGATTTCCTGTCTGTGTATTACAGCGATTCCACCACCTGGGCCTTCAGTGCGTGGTTTACTGAGGTAAGAATATCCATTGGGTGCAGTGAGGTTGAGTGATTGAGAATCCAGTGGTTGTTGCCAGGTTTCAGTGAGACAAAGGAAGTCCAGTTGTTATGATTCTGCCAAGCCTGTTCTGTTTTTGCCATGCCTGTTCTGTTTTTTGCCATGTTTTAGTACTTTGCCATGTTTTTGCTTTTGCCATGCCAGATCCATTATTCTGTTAGATTCCTGTCCATGTCTTTGTTCATGCCCTTCATTGCACTTTGTCTCCCCTGTCTGGTCTTTTGTTAAGCTACAGCTTCTCCCCAGTCCTGCGTGTCACATGTTTAGGTGATTTCATGGTTTCTGGGTTTCAAACATTCCTTCTAATCTCGTTTGCTTCCTTCGCCTTGCTTTTCTATTTTACTAACCATACTAACAGTTTGTTATTTTTGTTTAGATACTAACCAAGACTAACATTGTATGTAATACTAACTTACTAACGATCACTAGGGATTGTATAGCTGCACTTACTAATTGATTAACAAGCTCAGCACTTCGCCCTATTCTAGTCTCCGCCTCTTGCCTTCTCTTAGTCTTTGCTGCAATTCAGCGGATCCTCCGCACCTGCTCTACTCTGTCCTGCCTCTCATTATCTGTGCACATTAGGACTCCCTAACCGGAGCTGTATGTTTTGTCTATAGGTTGTCTCGTGATCCCTGTCCGCGTTTTGGCTTTTGCCAATTTCATGTGGTTAGGTTCTCCCTCGTGTTTGCTCCCACGTAATTAGTCTGATCCCATTCACCTGTCCCTGATCATAGCATGTGACTTCCCTTGTGTGTACTTAAGCAGTCTTTTCACAGCAGATCCCTGTCAGAACGTTTCCCTTGTCTACCTGTGCTGCTCTCGTTTTCGCCTGGTATTCGTAGTGTTGCTTTTCTGACTGGACCGTCCGACTTCTGGCTCTGATTTGGTATTGTTATTTGCTCCTGTGCATCGAACCCTTTTTGTCTCACTACGATTACTGTGATTGCTGCCCTGGTTTTTCGACTTTTGGATTTTGCCCCTGGGATTGTGATTTTTGGATTGTGGACTTTGTACTGTTGCCTTCGGTCCTGCGGGGGTTTACCCCCTCGCGTAATAAAATCACATTCATCGCATTTCCTGGTTCTCGCGACTGGTTCCTGAACGATACCTCACACCAGTTTATTTTCTAGAATGAATTCATTAAGAATATAGCTTTTGTTATTGAGGGACTGGGTATTGAACAGAGTGAGCTTCATGTTGCTTTGTATGGTATGAACGGACTGGGGTGATCTAGCCAGAGCTTGCAGACAAGGGGCGCGCGTGTGGTGGTAATGCGCCGGTTTTTAGTTTCTATCTTGCCAAAAAATCCCAGAAGAAGGACTGCACAGTTGTGTATTGTTGTGATGATGTAATCGATGAGTCGCAGAGCGCTCAGCAGACCAGAGAGCGGATATGGAGTGACCTGATGAAAAGTAAACAAACTGGCGACCGGAGCCTCTGTGGATTTATCTGGGCCATCGTAGAAGTCCGAGGTTTTTGATGGTAGACATAGATGGCAGAGTAGAGTGGCAGATGAGTTGGAGAAGTTACGAGGCAGAGTCCTTCAACGCCATGCCAATTGGGAATAATGGAATATGGAGCCTGGAGAAGTTAGCCAGTAGCCACGGGTTAGCTGGGCAGAGTGTCAAGCACAGCAAGGTAATCCAGTGCATGGCATGTGAGAAGGAATGAGGAGTGACGATGAGCAGCTTAAGAATTTTTTTGCCAGAACAGAGGGTGTGTAGGCAGGGAGAGCAGCCGGGTTACTGGTTTCGTTAGCAGTTGGTGACTTTCCTGCAGCTTGATGACTGCAACGGCAGCAGGGTATCCGTAGCTTTCCGTGGTAACCAACAGAGAGCAGTCCAAAACCAGCGAAGGGCAAGCCACGGTAGGACAGATAGTAGGAAGCCGGCAGTTGCAGTTGGTAACTTTCCTGCTGCTTGATGGCTATAGCCAGCTTTCCGTGGTAGCCCACAGGTGAGCAGACCAGCCAGCGAAAGGCTATCCACTGGTTGGAAGGACTGGTTTGAAGACGTCAGAAGTAGATTGCAAGCAGCAGTGGAAGAGCTGGTCAGATGGAGCCGGAAGGATCGTGAACAGAGCAGAGGAGAGCCGGGGGAGCAACACTGAAGCCAGTGTTTCAGGTGTGTCAACAGGTAGGCAGACACTGCTACAAAATGCAGCGATCAGTGATCCAGGCAGCGTGATGGAGAATCCAAATGGAGAAATAGTGGCATTCCAGGCTGGTCGGCCAAAAGGTTTATAGTTAGATAATAAATTGTTGAGAAATAATAGGATTTCTTCCCGAACGGAGAAGCGGTGAACAAACAACGCCAGCGTCCTCTCGCATCCGGGGATTCCAGAATGAATGAATAGTACACAGCCCTCTTTCACACCATTCGGTATCTCAAAAGGGTCAGATACTGTCTTCAAAAGTGACTGTGGCTTGTATACCATCATGAAATGAGCAAATAATAGATAACAGTGCAGGTGGACAACCGATGATCTGAAGGATGGTAAAGAGTGCTGTTCTATTTACCATGTCGAATGCTTTGGTGAGGTCAATAAAGGCCATCACGAGAGGTTGATTCTGTTCTACTGCTTTCTCCTATAGCTGTCAGAGTTAAGATCGTATCTACTGTGGATCGTCCTGATTGAAACCCGCACTGGCTATCTGGGAGCACACGAGCAGCCAGACAATTCAGACGTTCCAAAACAATGCGGGCCAGGATCTTTCCAGCAACACTGAGAAGAGAGATTGCACAACAGTAAATGCAATCTCTTCTGTCACCTTTGTTTTTATATCGTGCTATCATCTTTGCGTCGCGTCATTCTTTTGGAACAAAGCCAGAATTCCAGCAGCTGACAGCAATCTTGTGAAGTTCTCGAATTAGTGCATCCCCACTATTCTTCAGCATTTCAGGAACAATGCTGTCGTCTCCTGCAGCCTTGTTAGGTTTCAATCACTTGACAACAACTTTTATCTCATCAACTGTAAGTGGAGTATAAAGATGAAAAAGTGTGTCGAGATGATTAGTACTTTGGATGACATCCATGTTGATTAGCATGTCACAGTTGTAGAGACTAGTGAAATGCTCGACCCAGTGATTCATCTGTTGATCTTTGTCAGTGAGTGCAACCACATTAAAATCAAGAAGGGGGGCCATCTTCTTAGCCTTGGGACCAAGCGCTTCCTTAATGCCACTGTACAGACCTTGTAAGTTGCCCGAGATGGCACAGACTTGAATACGAGATGACAAGTCTAACCAGTATTGCTGCAGGCACGGTCAAGATATAGGCATTGAGCATGAGCCCTTGCAAGCTTCAGGCAATCACTGTTTACCTGGGACAGATCCTTGGAGTATTGCAGACGGGCTTTCCATTTTTCCTCGATGGCAGGGTGGAGGATGTCTGCAAAAGCTGCAAACCAATCAGGTTGTTTGCGATTAACAATACCAAGAGTGTTCTCAGCACTAAATGTTATTGCACTACTGAGGGCATTCCACTGGGAGGATGGAGACACTTCAGTGGTACCCTCTGATATCTGCAGGGTAGATTCGAGACTTGACTGGTAGTTTCCAAGAAGGTCAGGATGTTTTAAGGCTAGGATGTTTAGTCTAGGTTTTGGTGCTGGTCGTGCACGGTGAACCTTTTTAGGTCAAAAAGTGGTCCTGCAGCGGACAAGGGTATAGTCTGTGTCACATTCACCACTATGCATACTGCAGACATCACAGACATGTCTCAAGTCTCGTCTACGACAGGGTGTGATCTAGTTGGTGCCAATGTTTGGAGGGAGGATGTTGCCAGGTGATCTTGCTGGGTACATTACTATCAAAAAACGAGTCTGAGAGGCAGAGAGAGCGGTCACAACAAAGCTCCAGGATACACTGATCATTTTCATTCATTTTACCAATGCCATGTGGGCCTAGGACTTGCTCCCAAGCTAAATTATCTGCGCCCACACGAGCATTAAAATCACCCAGGATGAACAGACTGTCAGAGCATGGAAATGAAGATGTGATGGATGTCAGATGTTCGTGGAAAGCATCCTTTGACACACTAGATGACATCAGTGTTGGCGCGTAAGCTGCTTTAAGATGTATTGTGTGGCCTGCGCAAGCAATGTTTAGCTGCATGAGTCTCTCAGAATGACCAACAGGGGATATAATACAAGAGTACAGGATGTTGTCTCTAACTGCAAAACCTACACCGTAAAATTTGTGCTCGTCAAGAAGGCTTTCCAATCCAGAAGAAAGTGTGTTAGTCGCGGATTGAGCCTTAGTCAGCAAGCCGAGTCTCAGTGAGACCTGCAACATCGATGTTCAATTTGTCTAGTTCTTTGGAAATCCAAGCCGTTTTCCGTAGGTCTGGTTCTACAGGAATAGAATCCAGACCCGGGGCCTCATTTATCAACCTAGAAAATGTTCTAAATTCTTTCATAGGAATGAAACTTAGAATGTGTGTCAGTACAAAAAAATCCGTATTTATCAAACGTGCGGACACCGGTCGTACGCACACCAGTAAGTAATACGTGAGGATAAATCCCACCTGTTCTAAACTACCATGCTCGTGCATGGTTAGGCTCATATGAATGGTAGCAGCAATCCCTTTAAGAATGCGTGAATGGATTTTTTTCCCTTACCGAAATCATGGCAAAGAAGGCGAAGAAGAGGAATTTCTCCGACTTCGAGATTGAGGTACTTGTAGGAGAAGTTGAAACAAACCAAAAAATACTGTTTGGAACACTCAATGCAGGTGTGACCAACAAAAGAAAAAATGCTGCATAGGAGAAGGTAACGACTGGTGTTAATTCTGTTGGGTCAGAGGAAAGAGCAGTCTCTGAAATTAAAAAGAAATGGTTTGACATCAAAGTCAGTGCCAAAAAACATGTCACGGCCTACAGACATGAAATATCCGTAACTGGAGGAGGACAAGCAACAACACAGCTTTCACCAATATTGCCAGCAGCATCGGGGACACAGCACTATGTGGAATTATTCCTGATGGAGACACAGACACTCTCCCAACAGAACCAGCTGTACCATCGACCAGTCACGCTGCAGGTAAAATAAAAAGCTGGGCTGATGTGTTTGATAAACATTTATTTAGACAGTTTAATTTGTGAAAATTAAAAAATAAATGTGACAATAATGTGATGTTTTTTCAACTCAGAAACTCAAGCCGGTCCCGCCTGCGCTCAGGAGCCCGAGGCGGCGGAGGAGCCAGGGGAGTAGGAGGAACAGCAGCAACCGGGGCCATCCAAACCCCATTCGGTGCATCCTGGGGGGGCGAGGGTGCTGACGGAGGCAGTGCTGCAAACTCAACATGACACAATCAAATCCATAAATGAAATAAAGGATCAACTGACCAACATTGCAAACACTTTCCTGCAAATGAACAAGTCACTGACACAGATTGCTGCATTGTGCATCACAAATGTTAAATAAATGAACTTTAAAATGTTGAATGATGTTGCGATTATTTTCCCACAAACACTTTCGATCTGAAATTTCCCACTTTTCAAAGATAGCCAACAGGCAGACTTACCAAAAATCTCTGTATGATCCTCTCGCTGGTTTGAATGGCAGCAACATTAGGGGGCGGGACAGGCTCTGTGTTAGGCATGGGCTGCCTGCTCTGGGGGTTCCTGCAGAGGGACAGGCTCTCATGTTAGGGCATGGGCTCGCCTGCTCTGGGGGTTCCTGCAGAGGGACAGGCTCTGCGTTAGGCATGGGCCTGCTGCTCTGGGGGTTCCTGCAGAGGGACAGGCTCTGCTAGGCATGGGCTGCGTCTGCTGTGGGGGTTCCTGCAGAGGGACAGGCTCTCATGTTAGGCATGGGTCTGCCTGCTCTGGGGGCTTCCCTGTAGAGGGACAGGCTCTGCGTTAGGCATGGGCTCGCCTGCTCTGGGGGGTTCCTGCAGAGGGACAGGCTCTGCGTTAGGCATGGGCCTGCCTGCTCTGGGGGGTTGCTGCAGAGGGACAGGCTCTGTGTTAGGCATGGGCCTGCCTGCTCTGGGGGGGTCCCTGCAGAGGGACAGGCTCTGCTTAGGCATGGGCCTGCCTGCTCTGGGGGGTTCCTGCAGAGGGACAGGCTCTGCGTTAGGCATGGGCTCGTCTGCTCTGGGGGTTCCTGCAGAGGGACAGGCTCTGCGTTAGGCATGGGTTCGTCTGCTCTGGGGGCTTCCTGTAGAGGGACAGGCTCTGCGTTAGGCATGGGCTCGTCTGCTCTGGGGGGTTCCTGCAGAGGGACAGGCTCTGCGCTAGGCATGGGCCTGCCTGCTGTGGGGGGTTGCTGCAGAGGGACAGGCTCTGCGCTAGGCATGGGCCTGCCTGCTCTGGGGGGTCCCTGCAGAGGGACAGGCTCTCATGTTAGGCATGGGCCTGCCTGCTCTGGGGGGTTGCTGCAGAGGGACAGGCTCTGTGTTAGGCATGGGCTCGCTGCTCTGGGGGTTCCTGCAGAGGGACAGGCTCTGCGTTAGGCATGGGCTCGTCTGCTCTGGGGGGTTCCTGCAGAGGGACAGGCTCTGTGTTAGGCATGGGCTCGTCTGCTCTGGGGGGTTGCTGCAGAGGGACAGGCTCTGTGTTAGGCATGGGCTCGTCTGCTCTGGGGGGTCCCTGCAGAGGGACAGGCTCTGCGTTAGGCATGGGCTCGCCTGCTCTGGGGGGGTCCCTGCAGAGGGACAGGCTCTGTGTTAGGCATGGGCTCGTCCTGCTCTGGGGGGTTGCTGCAGAGGGACAGGCTCTGTGTTAGGCATGGGCCTGCTGCTCTGGGGGGTTCCTGCAGAGGGACAGGCTCTGTGTTAGGCATGGGCCTGCCTGCTCTGGGGGTTCCTGCAGAGGGACAGGCTCTGTGTTAGGCATGGGCTCGCCTGCTCTGGGGGTTCCTGCAGAGGGACAGACTCTGTGTTAGGCATGGGCCTGCCTGCTCTGGGGGTTCCTGCAGAGGGACAGGCTCTGCGTTAGGCATGGGTTCGTCTGCTCTGGGGGTTCCTGTAGAGGGACAGGCTCTCGTTAGGCATGGGCTCGCCTGCTCTGGGGGTTCCTGCAGAGGGACAGGCTCTCATGCTTAGGCATGGGCTCTGTGTGCTCTGGGGGGGGCTGCAGAGGGACAGGCTCTGGGGGCATGGGCCTGTCTGCTCTGGGGGGTTGCTGCAGAGGGACAGGCTCTGTGTTAGGGGGGTTCCTGCATGGGCAGGCTCTGTCTGCTGCTGGGGGTTCCTGCAGAGGGACAGGCTCTGTGTTAGGGCATGGGCTCTGTCTGCTCTGGGGGGGTTCCTGCAGAGGGACAGGCTCTGCGTTAGGCATGGGCTCCTCTGCTCTGGGGGGTTCCTGCAGAGGGACAGGCTCTGCGTTAGGCATGGGCTCCTCTGCTCTGGGGGTTCCTGCAGAGGGACAGGCTCTGCGTTAGGCATGGGCTCGTCTGCTCTGGGGGTTCCTGCAGAGGGACAGGCTCTCATTAGGGCATGGGCTGCCTGTTCTGGGGGGTTCCCTGCAGAGGGACAGGCTCTGTGTTAGGCATGGGCTCGTCTGTTCTGGGGGGTCCTGCAGAGGGACAGGCTCTGTGTTAGGCATGGGCTCGCCTGCTCTGGGGGTTCCTGCAGAGGGACAGGCTCTGCCTTAGGCATGGGCTCGTCTGCTCTGGGGGTTCCTGCAGAGGGACAGGCTCTGCGTTAGGCATGGGTCTGCCTCTGCTCTGGGGGGTTCCTGCAGAGGGACAGGCTCTGCTAGGGCATGGGGGGTCCTGCAGAGGGACCTGCTCTGGGGGGGGGGTTCCTGCAGAGGGACAGGCTCTGCGTTAGGCATGGGCCTGCCTGCTCTGGGGGGTTGCTGCAGAGGGACAGGCTCTGCGTTAGGCATGGGCTCGTCTGCTCTGGGGGGGTTCCTGCAGAGGGACAGGCTCTGCGTTAGGCATGGGCTCGTCTGCTCTGGGGGGTTCCTGCAGAGGGACAGGCTCTGTGTTAGGCATGGGCTCCTCTGCTCTGGGGGGTTCCTGCAGAGGGACAGGCTCTGCGTTAGGGCATGGGCCTCTGCTCTGGGGGGGTTCCTGCAGAGGGACAGGCTCTCTGCGTTAGGGCATGGGCCTGCCTGCTCTGGGGGTTCCTGCAGAGGGACAGGCTCTGTGTTAGGCATGGGCCTGCTCTGGGGGTTCCTGGGGGACAGGCTCCTGCAGAGGGGGGGTTCCTGCAGGCTCTGTGTTAGGCATGGGCCTCCTCTGCTCTGGGGGGTTCCTGCAGAGGGACAGGCTCTGCGTTAGGGCATGGGCCTGCCTGCTCTGGGGGGTTCCTGCAGAGGGACAGGCTCTGCGTTAGGCATGGGCTCGTCTGCTCTGGGGGTTCCTGCAGAGGGACAGGCTCTGCGTTAGGCATGGGCCTGCCTGCTCTGGGGGGTTCCTGCAGAGGGACAGGCTCTGTGTTAGGCATGGGCTCGCCTGCTCTGGGGGGTTCCTGCAGAGGGACAGGCTCTGCGTTAGGCATGGGCTCGCCTGCTCTGGGGGGGTTCCTGCAGAGGGACAGGCTCTGCGCATAGGCATGGGCCTGCTGCTCTGGGGGGTTCCTGCAGAGGGACAGGCTCTGCGTTAGGCATGGGCTCTGTCTGCTCTGGGGGGTTCCTGCAGAGGGACAGGCTCTGCGTTAGGCATGGGCTGGTCTGCTCTGGGGGTTCCTGCAGAGGGACAGGCTCTGCATGCTAGCATGGGCTGCCTGCTCTGGGGGGTTCCTGCAGAGGGACAGGCTCTGCTTAGGCATGGGCCTGCCTGCTCTGGGGGGTTCCTGCAGAGGGACAGGCTCTGTGTTAGGCATGGGCTCGTCTGCTCTGGGGGGTTCCTGCAGAGGGACAGGCTCTGTGTTAGGCATGGGCAGGCTCTGGGGGTTCCTGCAGAGGGACAGGCATGTGTTAGGCATGGGCCTCCTCTGCTCTGGGGGTTCCTGCAGAGGGACAGGCTCTCTGTTAGGCATGGGCCTCCTCTGCTCTGGGGGGGTTCCTGCAGAGGGACAGGCTCTGCTAGGGCATGGGCCTGCCTGCTCTGGGGGTTCCTGCAGAGGGACAGGCTCTGCGTTAGGCATGGGCCGCCTGCTCTGGGGGGGGTTCCTGCAGAGGGACAGGCTCTGTTAGGCATGGGCTCGCCTGCTCTGGGGGGGTCCTGCAGAGGGACAGGCTCTGCGTTAGGCATGGGCTCGTCTGCTCTGGGGGTTCCCTGCAGAGGGACAGGCTCTGCGTTAGGCATGGGCCCCTCTGCTCTGGGGGGGGTTCCTGCAGAGGGACAGGCTCTGCGTTAGGCATGGGCCTGCCTGCTCTGGGGGTTCCTGCAGAGGGACAGGCTCTGCGTTAGGGCATGGGCCTGCCTGCTCTGGGGGGTTCCTGCAGAGGGACAGGCTCTGTGTTAGGCATGGGCTCGTCTGCTCTGGGGGGTTCCTGCAGAGGGACAGGCTCTGCTAGGGCATGGGCTCTGCTGCTCTGGGGGTTTCCTGCAGAGGGACAGGCTCTCATGTTAGGGGCATGGGCTCGTCTGCTCTGGGGGTTCCTGCAGAGGGACAGGCTCTGCGTTAGGCATGGGCTCGTCTGCTCTGGGGGTTCCTGCAGAGGGACAGGCTCTGTGTTAGGCATGGGCCTGCCTGCTCTGGGGGGGTTCCTGCAGAGGGACAGGCTCTGTGTTAGGCATGGGCTCGCCTCTGCTCTGGGGGTTCCTGCAGAGGGACAGGCTCTGTGTTAGGGCATGGGCTCGTCTGCTCTGGGGGGGTTCCTGCAGAGGGACAGGCTCTGTGTTAGGCATGGGCTCGTCTGCTCTGGGGGGTTCCTGCAGAGGGACAGGCTCTGCGTTAGGCATGGGCTCCTCTGCTCTGGGGGGTTCCTGCAGAGGGACAGGCTCTGCGTTAGGCATGGGCCTGCCTGCTCTGGGGGTTCCTGCAGAGGGACAGGCTCTGCGTTAGGCATGGGCCTGCCTGCTCTGGGGGGGTTCCTGCAGAGGGACAGGCTCTGCGTGCTAGGGCATGGGCCTCCTCTGCTCTGGGGGGTTCCTGCAGAGGGACAGGCTCTCATGTTAGGGCATGGGCTCCTCTGCTCTGGGGGGTTCCTGCAGAGGGACAGGCTCTGCGTTAGGCATGGGCTCGCTCTGCTCTGGGGGTTCCTGCAGAGGGACAGGCTCTCTTATGTTAGGCATGGGCTGCCTGCTCTGGGGGGTTCCTGCAGAGGGACAGGCTCTCATGCGTTAGGCATGGGCTCTGCTCTGGGGGGTTCCTGCAGGCATGGGCTGGCCTGCCTGCTCTGGGGGGTTCCTGCAGAGGGACAGGCTCTGCGTTAGGCATGGGCCTGCCTGCTCTGGGGGGTTGCTGCAGAGGGACAGGCTCTGTGTTAGGCATGGGCTCGTCTGCTCTGGGGGGGTTCCTGCAGAGGGACAGGCTCTGTGTTAGGCATGGGCCTGTCTGCTCTGGGGGGGTCCTGCAGAGGGACAGGCTCTGCGTTAGGCATGGGCTCGTCTGCTCTGGGGGTCCCTGCAGAGGGACAGGCTCTGTGTTAGGCATGGGCTCGCCTGCTCTGGGGGGTTGCCTGCAGAGGGACAGGCTCTGTGTTAGGCATGGGCTCATCTGCTCTGGGGGCAGAGGGACAGGCTCAGAGGGACAGGCTCTCTGCTCTCAGGGCATGGGGACAGGCTCTCTGCGTTAGGGGGCTCATGGGACAGGCTCTGTGCGCATGGGCTGCTGCTCTGGGGGTTCCTGCAGAGGGACAGGCTCTGTGTTAGGCATGGGCTGCTCTGGGGGGGTTCCTGCAGAGGGACAGGCTCTGCGTTAGGCATGGGCTCGTCTGCTCTGGGGGGTTCCTGCAGAGGGACAGGCTCTGCGTTAGGCATGGGCCTGTCTGCTCTGGGGGGGGTTCCTGCAGAGGGACAGGCTCTGCGTTAGGCATGGGCTCGTCTGCTCTGGGGGGGGTTCCTGCAGAGGGACAGGCTCTGTGTTAGGCATGGGCTCGTCTGCTCTGGGGGTTTCCTGCAGAGGGACAGGCTCTGTGTTTAGGCATGGGCTCGTCTGCTCTGGGGGGTTGCTGCAGAGGGACAGGCTCTGTGCAGATGGGCTCGTCTGCTCTGGGGGGTTCAGGGGACAGGCTCTCCGTTAGGCATGGGCTCGTCTGCTCTGGGGGGTTCCTGCAGAGGGACAGGCTCTGTGTTAGGCATGGGCTCGTCTGCTCTGGGGGTTCCTGCAGAGGGACAGGCTCTGTGTTAGGCATGGGCTCGTCTGCTCTGGGGGGGTTCCTGCAGAGGGACAGGCTCTGGGGTTCGTTAGGCATGGGCTCTGTCTGCTCTGGGGGTTCCCTGCAGAGGGACAGGCTTTGGCGTTAGGCATGGGCTCATGGGCCTCTGCTCTGGGGGGTTCCTGCAGAGGGACAGGCTCTGTGTTAGGCATGGGCTCGTCTGCTCTGGGGGGTTGCTGCAGAGGGACAGGCTCTGTGTTAGCCATGGGCTCGTCTGCTCTGGGGGGTTGCTGCAGAGGGACAGGCTCTCCGTTAGGCATGGGCTCGTCTGCTCTGGGGGGTCCCTGCAGAGGGACAGGCTCTGCGTTAGGCATGGGCTCGTCTGCTCTGGGGGTTCCTGCAGAGGGACAGGCTCTGCGTTAGGCATGGGCTCGTCTGCTCTGCGGGGTTGCTGCAGAGGGACAGGCTCTGTGTTAGGCATGGGCTCGTCCGCTGTGGGGGGTTCCTGCAGAGGGATGCCTTGTCTGATGACCAAGCTGTAAAGCACACAGCAAGCCAAGATGATGTGGCAGACTTTTTCAGGCTTATACCCAAGTGCCCCCCCCCGCTGGACAGGCACAGCCATCGGCCTTTTAGCAGGCCTATTGCGCGTTCAATGATGGTTCTTGAACGCGCATGGGCCCGGTTGTAATGCTGCTCCTGTGGGGTCCTCGGGTTGGCTCTGGGGGTCATTAGCTACAGCTTCAGTGGATATCCCCAATCACCAATAGTGATGTTATAATAAACCATACGAAGCCCAGAAAATAATGTTGAAATGTTGTAACACTCACCAATAAGCCAGCCATCCTCAATAGCTCCTGCGCACACCCACAGAGCTGTTCTGCAGAATGAATGAGTTGTGCGTTCCTCCAGGCCACCGGGCAACAAAGTTTAACAGAGACATATTTGTATCGCAGATTATTTGTGCATTGATTTAATGAAATCCTTTCCTGTTCACGTAACTTAATTCATCATGTGATGGTGCTTTTATTGCAATGTGGGTGCAATCTATGGCTCCAATTATGTTTGGGAATCCGGCGATAGTGTGAAATCCTCGTTTAATTTCGGCTTGTTGGTGATGTCTGTATGGGAACTGGATGGAAGTTGGGGCCTGAGAAATTATTGCATCCAACACTGCCGGCATGGTTCTGCTTAGGGTCGGCTGCGAAATGCCGCATATGTCTCCAATCTCTCGCTGAAATGTTCCGGTGGCCAAAAATCCCAGGGTGGACAGGAGCTGGAGGTGCACTGGGATGGCTTTGGTGCGTTTTGTTTCTCGCTCCAACATGGGTCGTAAATCACAGCATAAATCCATCAGTTTGTTTTTGGGGAAGCGGTACCTGCTGAGAAGCTACTCTGTGCTCTCACTAAACAGATCAGCACGCTCTTTGAAAATGCGCTCCCTGCGGAGCGCACGGTTCTCCAAATCCTCCAATAGTGCAATAGCCATGGCACTTGTATTTCAAGCTTTCTTTTCAGGTTGTCCTGTCACTGCTGTCTTTTATAAATTGTTACACCAATTATTCAAATTGTCTGCTAAATTACTAATTGAGAATTTTTGTTAATAAGAGGAAACGGGGAACATGTGTTAAGTCTGAGATGGCTGAACACTGTGACTCTCTTAGTGCGTTCTATTTGTAGTTTCACTGTTCTACCACTAGATTTTGTGTGTACGCATGGTAAGAGTCATGCTTAAATTTACACATGTTCCTACGCACAAGTACAAGTTGATAAATCCCATACTTTGCGTGGGAATGTTCTTACGCACTCATTACGCACACATCTGTGCGTACGCACGGTTGATAAATGAGGCCCCTGGAGCGGAGCCGCATGCGTGTTTTTCCGATCGGACCAGGGAGCGATTTCAGCTCCGGCGCACACGAATCGCACGAGGAATTCCCTATAGTTCAAAGGGGTTTCCCCACTTTATTTTGTTAACAAATGAGTACCTTTGAAGCAATGTGTATATTGCCCTGTTCAGAGCAGAGCCGAGGTTTCTGCGGCAACATACATGTATTTACCATTCTCAGTGAATCAAAAGCATTTCATGCCACACTGTAAACCCTGATAGTGTGGTGAACTAAAATGTTTTGAGGGAACCGATTACCTCAAAAAAATTGTGTAGGCCAAGTTAAACACATTCTGTTACATAGGCATACATTAAAAAACCCTTTATATGTTGTAATTCCTTGTCTTATGCCCATACGGCCAAGGGTACTTTAGCATTGTGTTCTATGTTGATAAATTGTACAAGTCACCTACTAAAGCAAGTAAAACTAAATATGGCTTACTGACTTAAGTGTAGCCAACTTGTATGGTTATTTTACGCTGAAATGAAACATTAAGGCCCAATCCCAAACCAGTCCCTATCCACTCGCCCTATCCACTTCCCCTCCGTTTGCGTGTTCCCATGGAGGGTCTGCCACATTAAGGGCTGTCTCAAACCGAGTAGGGCGGAGTGTAAGTGGCTTATTAAACCCTCTGCAGTGAGTCCACACCGATGCAAGCTTACGAACCACCCTCCTTTCAAGGGCAGCACTTATTTTGTGTCCGGGATGGAAGAAACGCTGCATATCGACAAATGTCAGTGCCATGCGGCTATTTCTGAAAGATAAGTACTGCATTACCTAACCTCAAACGGACATTTGATTGACTATTTCATGCGCACATAACGGAGGCAAAGGTGACATTGTATTTTGAAATGAACATGCAGATGTGCACTGAGAAAACACCGAGTGAGTAGTTTATTTATTGAATGAATGATTGCTCTTTTTCACAATGTGCCATTTCATGCACAAACGCCTTCATCTTTGTCAATGTTGTGTATTAAATATTTTTAATATAAATTTTAGTTTATATAATATTAAATATGTTGAGTGAGAAGTGTATCATCAGGGAACTAGACCATCGTATACAATGCAACGGACCAATCGGTCGGCATAGTGATGATTACCTCTGCTTCCTGTTGGATGAAGGGCAAGGGCATCCCAAAATTTATACAAGTTTTCACACCCTCCCCCTTAATGAATCTCCCTCCGTCGCTGTGAGGGAGACTACACACGAAGTGACACTCGGTAGTGAAGTGCTAGTGGTGAGGGATTGGGCCTAAGACTAATGCCGTGTTCGAAACCGTGCACTAATGTACTACTCGCACTACCGATGACATCAGATTTAGGGGGTAGGGTGTTCACTTATGCGTGGGGAGTGAGTTTGTGTCCGCGAGAAGTTCCCCGATGTATACTAGATTGGGCAGATATTTTGTGGCTGTATAGTAAGTAATACACAAATTGCCCAAGATACAACGCGACGTAAACCGCTAGGAAAACCCGCTGAGGAATAACAAGAAGAAGAGGCAACAGGAAGAGTTCGTTCGTAGTGAGTAGCGTGTAGTGTGACTAGTGTGTAGTGAGAATAGTGTATGTAGACCGTAAAGTGCGGTTTCGAACACGGCTCCTGTTTGTAGTTAGTAGCATGTAGTGTGACCAATGAGTGTATATGGAACTGGAGAGGGTTGGAGCAAAAAGTTGAAGAAACCAATATGGCGTCCAGTGCACTGCACCTCTGAATTTCCCATTGACTATAATAGAAAAACTCCTGCTATTATTCTGTTATCTAAAAGGTATACAATCATAAATCCTTCCTGCGTGGGACTGGATTACATAATAAAAAATGAATCGAAGCGCAATTTTGCTTGACACTTTTCGAGTTATAAGAGGTTGTTTTAGTCAACGGTTAATCCATTGGTAGGTCAATATGACTCACATCTGACTCTGATTGGTCACTCGCATAGTATTGGTGAATAGCCTACAAGAACATTGCCGTAAGTAGTTTGAAGTCCCATGGTTACTGAGCTATGTCTTTATCTCACGGAACATACAGCCAAGCAGTATGCAGAAACGCTATCCTCGCTGGCAATCATTGACAGGTAGCCAGTTTGGTCGACTGCCTCAGCTAGGATTGCGTTATCGTAATCAAAAAAAAAAAAAAAAAAACTCACAGCTTGCTCACTAAATTTTCCCTAGATAGGCAGATGCCTGATAAGGATGCTTTTATTTGTACAATTCATCCGGCATGAACACCGCTAACGTTACACGAACGTTTCTGCCAGGTCATTCGCTATGGCTAATGCTATATGTAGATATGCAACTTGGCTAACATTACATGGGCATGAGAGCTAGTTGGCCATCACCCTTTGTAAGCAACGTGAGTTTATTGTGCCAACTAAGTTTATCTAGTTAGCTGAATTACAGAAAAAGTTTGCCATCACAGCCGTCTCCAACGACTTGATTACCTAACACACCAGCTAGACAAGTAGCTAGTGTGGTGGGAAAATAATCTCAAATACTGTAAAAATCAAAGTATTGCTATAATCACAGTTCAACAGAATGTAGCCAGGTTCCTATGGCCCTTTAAAAATACTGAGAGGGAGTTTGTAGCTGAGAAAGAGGCAAAAACTCATAAATCTGTCAAAAAACCTGATAAAGACGCTCCTGCAGAACCCTCAAGGCCGGCCTAATGAGCTAACCTTCCGGAATGACCATATCGGTCAGCCTGGTCCCACTACCTGAGCATGCGCATCTGAATGTTCTGGAACCGTCCATGTCCTCATATAACTTACTAAACTTTAGGTGAACCCAAGGTTTGGGAGGTTTAGGCGTGGTCTTTGAGCATCCCTGGCGGCCGAAAATGAAGGTACAGTGTTATGTAATGACAAACTTGTTACTAAGGGTGGAGGGTTGCTATGGGACAATGCACCAATCAGAATTAGTAATATTAGAGAAGGTAGAAGGAGACACGTTTAATCCCACCTTAAGAAACGTGGCAAAAGGCCAATAAATATGAGGGTTCGGACAGCCGGAGGGCAGCCAGCGTGGGGTGATTGATGAAGAATGAATGCTGTGTGGTTTGCGCAGACCAGCCTGGGTTTTTTGTGCCTCATCTGGATGGATTTACCATAAACCCAATCGCATCAGACTCTGGAGAATGTGTCCATTTTTTGGAGATAGATTTACAAGGGTCAGTGGAAGTTTTTTCCTATGACGCTAGTTAGTGTTGTGCTTGCCATTAAGACGTTTTTATATTTTCAATGTCTCGAACAGTGTCATGTAAAATTGCGCATTCATTTTTATTCTTATATGTTTTTCGATCACAAATATGTTGAAATCTTTTTGGAAGACCCCTTAATTCGGCGGAAAAAAGCAGGAATTTCTCCATTATAGTCTATGGGAAATTGAGAAGTGCGGTGCACTTAACACCATATTGATTTCTTCAACTGCGCTCATAGAAGAAAGCAGGGGCAGCCTCTCCAGTTCTATATACACTCATTGGGTGCATCTCAAAGCCTAGGCTGCATCCTTCAAAGGCTGCATTTTAAGGGATTGTTATGTACTCCCGTCCACCATGCGAACATTTAGGGTTTGAAATAAGGACAAATTTAGGGTTAGGGTTAGGTTTGGGGCTAGGTTTACGGCTTGGGGTTAGAGTTATGGCTAGGACTAGGGAAACCACGAACAACTATCTTAAACCAAAGCTGTTTAACAGAGATGAAATGATGTTGTATCAGTTTGACGGATGAAATTTAGTGACAACCCCTAAAAATGCAGCCCACGAAGCCTGCAGCCTACGCTTTGAGATGCACCCTTTGAGATGCACCGAGCGAGCGTGACCAGTGTGTAGTGAGAATAGTGGGTGCGTTCGAGCGCGTCTGCAAGTAAGCCGGCTGCGCGAGATTCCCGAAAAATTACGCGAGAACCTTGCCGAAGTTGCGCGATAAGCCCTCCAAACCCCGCGATGCAGCTATCGCGTGGTTTGGAGGACTAATCGTGCAACTTCGGCAAGATTCTCGCGTAATTTTTCGGGAATCTCGCGCAGCCGGCTTACTTGCAGATGCGCTTGAACGCACCCAGTGTATGAAGACCATAGAGCGCGGTTTCGAACACGGTTCATATAAAGAACGCCCGAACGTTTTGTCATATGTTTCCCTAGCAACAAAGCCCTGCCCCTTCCCTTTGACCTTCCGCCTTGCCTTGGCGGGAGATTCCAGCATGGCGGTGCAACCAAAGCAGAATCTGTCTATGGACAGTGTATCAGAGCATGGATTTCTCAATTTTTATTTTTCTATGCCAGAAAAACCTGACACAACGGTGCGACTGTTTGATCGTAATGACTACTATACAGTCCATGGGAAAGATGCGGTTTTTGCTGCGAAAGAAATTTTCAAAACTAATGGAGTCATTAAGAATCTCGGCTCAGGTAACTTGGCTAAGCTCTGTGTCGTGATTATAGCTAGCTAGCCATCTAGCTAGGTAGTTATTTCTTGCAAGATAATTGCAAACTTCATAATTATGTTTAACAGTAGGCTTGACGGGTAGCTAGCTGAAGTTGGACTGTTTCGGGGATTATTGTTTGTGAACTACCCAGCTCTTTAGTTAGCTTTCCAAACATGGTAGGAATTGACGTCACTTAGGCTGTTTATGAAACTATATGAATGAGTACGTTTTTCAAACGATTTGAACTTGTACTCGCGATTATTTTTCATGACCCAAGCTGGCCAGATTCCCTTGTAAGTTCACGAACCTGGGAGCAAAAGCCAGTTTGCTTGTTAAAATGGAATTACAAAGAGGGTATAGCTAGCTTGCGAAACACTGCTATGTTGACCAGATTGCCGCGTAACGTTAGCTTGGTAGCAAGTACATAACGGTATTGCTAGAAAAGCAATTTGGAAAAAAAAAAAAAAAAAAAAAAAGTTCAGTTAGTTTTAATTCATGCAATTGTACCGTTGTACCACTATCTTAATATTTACACACTGATTTTTTTTTTTTTGCACATTTCGACAACTTGTAAAGGTTAAGATCTACACGTATCTTGTTTGTGTTTTAGTAATCCTGTTCGCCTCATTGAAAATCTTAACAGATCTCTCCGGGCCGTTCAAGGTATAACGTTAGTTCAGACGTGACGGCTTTCGTCTTGAGAGTTAATTTTTATCAGAAATGGCTAAATGGCTTGCTAGCTTGCGAGCGTGATATGGATGGTGAAGTACACTTGTCAGACCCAGTTTGCAAAATCTCTTCCCGAACCCATTTTCAGGGAGCAGGAAGCTGGAAAGTGTTGTACTCAGTAAGATGAACTTCGAGTCATTCGTGCGGGATTTGCTTCTTGTGCGGCAGTACAGAGTGGAGGTTTACCGGAACAAGGGCTCCAGCAAGGACCATGACTGGCACTTGACCTATAAGGTACCCTGTGGGGTGCGGGTTGGGGATGGATATGCTCGGGGGGTTGGGTGGATATGCACGGGACGTGGGTTATGTTGATCTTTCCCTGTGCCAAAGCTTTTGAAGGTCCCATATTATGGAAAAAAATCGAATTAAACCCATCGACATAGTGGTCTCCACTACACCTTATATTCCAGAGAAGCTTGTCTCACGTCTCATTTCCACTGCATGTTTCGGCTGTGGCTGACCCTCCTCCCCTTATTTGGTATAATACTTGTTTGGTTTTCCATTGGCAAGAGCTGTGGATGGTACCTGGTACCTGATAATTTTTTATTGTTAGCACCTTGGCCAAGGTAACAGTCGAGTCGAGGCTATACTGAAAGGTGACATGAAAACAGTGCAGACCACTGATTGGTTAGAGAGAATCAGAATCATCACTAGCAGGACACTGGACATCCGCACTGGCTGCAATTTGCCAATTCACTGACCAAACTCAGATTTTAAACAATGGCAGCCTGCGAAGTTGTGCCTTGGTCAGTTGATGAGATGTAGATTTTCCCCTGTGCGGTAGCCGATGAAGGGATCCAGTGAGCTTTGGATGTCGCTCAGCTAAGAACCCTGCCCTCAGTGAGCAGATTTCAGTGTTTGAAATGAGCTGTTTGAGAGGAATGCTGTTCTCTATGCAGTTACACCATGTCAAATCACCCAAATCACCCGGTTTTTGCTGAGCTCACTTGGTGACCATTTTTTTTGAGAGATAAGCCCTCAAAGTGGGGGGGGCTATTGCCCCTTTTTTAGACTCGTGTATGATTTTTTTTTTTTCATTTTTGTTCAACTTTGAAGCTTCAAATCTCACTAACTAATCAAGATATCCTCATGAAATTTGAAGGGTAAACATTTCTACCCAGGCTTTCGGAATATTTGGAATAGGGTCATTCCATGCCAAATCACCTAATTTTCAGGAAAGTCCCCAGGTGACCCTCTTAGATTTTGCTGAAACTCAATGAAAATGTTCATATATGCAAATAACGAACACACAGAAAATTTCAGGCCGAAAGTCCAAGCCGTTTTGAAATTATGGCTGTCCGAAGACCCCCCCTCTTTAAGCTGTCGTCGCTGCCAATGTCATTTTTTTTTTCATTTTCAAATGATCATATTTTTGGATTTGAAAAAGCTACAAAGCTGAAAATTGCTACCTGGGGTAATTTGCACACAAGCTTTCAGAATCTGCAATCAAAAACAGTGTATCTTGCTTCCTTTTGAAGATATGGGCACCTGAAAATGAAAGTTTTTTCTAGCGGAAATTATTTTTTGCGATTTTTAGGCTTACCTGGTGCCCGAACCATTGATCTGAGGATACCCAAATTGCTGATACATAATCTCTACATACAGCTAAATAACTCCCTGCAAGCATAGACTTATAAAACAATCAGTAAAAAAGGTATGGCTAGGGTCCAAAGTCGACTTTCACAAAAAAATCTCAAAAAATCACCCCTTTTTCGGGGTCGGTTGACCTTGTGAACAGTTACTCAGGGTAATGAAATTTGCACCACAGAATTATATGTATCTGACCTTTATATGTACCAAATTTCATTGATGTGACTTAACTCCTTCATAGTTAGGCAGTGTTTCAAAGAAACCCACTAATTTGATCAAATTATGCTACTTTACGGTATATAACAACATCCTCGAGCTCTGGTAAATTGACAATTACAATAATTTGTAAAAAGCAAATTGAAGCAAACCTACTTGAAATCGTTTCTTGTGCATTTTGAATGGATCACTGCAATATTTCTGAGTATATTCATATCGAGAGATGTACATCTTCTCATGGTGAAAACACACTGTGCTGTCGCCACGTAGCAGTACCCCACTTCTCCATTCCAATAGCTTCTTATCATCCTGTGACAAGTCAGAGGCTGCAAGTGTGCCAACATTTCTGCCATATATTTTCTTATGGCATTCCTCCTCCAGTGCAATTCCAATACTGCATCCCGATCTTGATGCTTCAAATTCCATGTTTTAAATCTTGATTTTTACAGAGCTCACAAAATGTACACTTCATCTGCTGAACATTGCAGTTGAAATGAATTGTGAGGAGTGGATGTGAGCTGAAAAGTGAACACACTGTTCAATTATTCTGTAAACAATACGGCCACAACAGTGAGGTAATTGATCCAGCTATTTTAAATAAACAGTTGTGGTTTGGAGTTAAGTAGACTAGGATGAACCTAGATAAACAATGTTTTAACACCTAATTAGACGAGGTCACCTGGACTAGGATGAATCTTAATAAACAGTTTCCAACAGCTATGACCTCATGCAAATAATGTAAGTAGAGCCCACTGAAAATCAGTAAGTTGAATCCACTTAAATAAAAGCAGTTTTGTATTAGTAACATCAATGTACAATATGTACAATGTATGGTACTATGGAAAACTTTGTTTTAAAACAAGCCACATGATACTATTCCTGATGTACAAAGTCATGAATTTTACAACTTTCTAAGAATTATTATATATAAAAAGGTTATCAAAGATTACTTATTCTCATTTTTTGCCCTTTGACATCTACGGAAGACATTGTAATGTACAGCAAAATGGTGTAATTTGATCAAATTAGTGGGTTTCTTTGAAACACTGCCTAACTATGAAGGACTTAAGTCACATCAATGAAATTTGGTACATATAAAGGACAGATACGTATAATTCTGTGGTGCAAATTTCATTACCCTGAGTAACTGTTCACAAGGTCAACCGACCCCCTGAAAAGGGGTGATTTTTGAGATTTTTTTGTGAAAGTTGAATTTGGACCCTAGCCATACCTTTACTGATTGTTTTATAAGTCTATGCTTGCAGGGAGTTATTTAGCTGTATGTAGAGATTATGTATCAGCAATTTGGGTATCCTCAGATCAATGGTTCGGGCACCAGGTAAGCCTAAAAATCGCAAAAAATAATTTCCGCTAGAAAAAAACTTTCATTTTCAGGTGCCCATATCTTCAAAAGGAAGCAAGATACACTGTTTTTGATTGCAGATTCTGAAAGCTTGTGTGCAAATTACCCCAGGTAGCAATTTTCAGCTTTGTAGCTTTTTTCAAATCCAAAAATATGATCATTTGAAAATGAACAAAATCCGTGACCTTAGCAGACGACGGGCGAGAGGGGGGGTCTTCGGACGGCTGTAATTTCAAAACGGCTTGGACTTCTGGCCTGAAATTTTCTGTGTGTTCGTTATTTGCATATATGAACATTTTCATGGAGTTTCAGCAAAATCTAAGAGGGTCACCTGGGGACCATTAGGTGATTTGGCATGGAATGACCCAATATTTCATTATAAGCAGTGTACTTCTTGCCATTTTACACTTTGGACTGTGTAGATAAGCCCCATTTTGTCATACGATAAAATTATTTTACGTATTTAGAGGCCCACCACAGGTCTTCAGTCAGGGTCCAAAATGTACTTTTTAGGAAAAAAATTACCCGCCAATCAGATTTTTTACCAACCAAAAATGTAAATGCATTTTTATCATTTCCGTTTGCCATTATTACAATATAGAGTGTTATCCTGGTCTCATGCAATTCTCAATCAATATTGTAGTATAAAGTAGTAATGATGGTAACTTTGACTGTAGCCTTCGCAGAAATATTGATACAATGGTTTCAAGACTGGCAAACATAATACATTAATGAATTCAGTGGTATTTGCCTTTAAGTGCAAGAACAATTATGGAAGAATTGGTGAGTTCAGAGTTCAGTATTCTGTAGTGAAGAACTGCAAAAAAAAAAAAAAAAAAGAAGCAATAAGTTAGCGATATGATTAGCTGATAAGAATGGTAGCTAGCTAGCTAATGTTACCTAGCTGGCTAATAAACCAGCTAGATAATGTTACTAGTTAGGTACCTCAGCTGTTGTTGTTAGCTGGCTAGCTAACAAAACAATTAAATGAAATTAGCAAGGAAAGCTGTTTGGTGGGTAACATTAGCATATCATAAAACACATATTAAATCAACCTACTCACACAGCCATGCAAAGTCTGAATATGGTCTAGCTTTCTTTCCACTAGCATGTGCAGTCTGAAAAAGGATAGCCATCTTCCTAGCGGTAGCATCGGACAGTTTTACGAGATCCTTATCCAGTGGTGTAGCCAGGAGTGGCAGAGCCTGAGCCCTGGAGACTGATGCACATTCGAGATGAAGTTTTGATTTCTCGTGAAGCAACTTTCATAGTGGTATTCCCAATGACAAATGAATTGCCTCTGGCCTTTTTTTTTGCCAAATCTTAAGTTCCAACTCCAATGTTTTAAAAATTTTACCTATGTGCACCCATTGACATTCATTTAGGAGCACTGGAAAGTGTATTTGTATCCCGTCAAAAATGCTTTTAAGTCATTGCTACATTCGCGAGTGACTAGACACCCCCTCCTTAAATGAGCAATTACTCCTTGAAAATTGGAGTTTACACTTGGCATGGAATGACCCTATATTCAGATTTACCAGTCAACATACATCCCACATGTGAATAAATCCAGCTCAGGCCTCATCTAAAGAATGATTATTACATATGGTCTGTTGTATCTGATTACATCTTACGCTGAGTGAATGTTTCGGATGTTGGGTACGTACTTCAGAAAATCATGAAAAATGCATGGAGCAGATTCACCAAGCTAATAACTGGCACAGAGTTCCATCCAACATGTTTCTTTAATGAACTAGAAATGTTAAAACGTTGGGTTGTTATCAACATGGTCAGATGCTCCAACAAAATGTGCTTTTGAGGTCCCTGTAACTGCTAGTGTCCGGATTCCGTCCTCCCCTTTGTCTTGCCTATCTCTGCACCCAAATATTACACATGTGCAAAACTGATTCTGTCAGTATGATCGGAGGTCTTTGATCAGCCCCCGAAACACGTAAAATTAAATTATCGCATGAGCAGATGTGGCATATTTAAACATTTACGGTACAAATAAAACATAGCAACAAGTATATTGTTTACAATGTCATATCCTGAAAACCTGGGTAGAATTTTGTTTACTCACCAAATTTCATGAAGGTATTTTGATTAGTTAATGATATGAAGTGCCAAAGTTGAAGGAAAATGATAACCTTTACTTGCGAGTCGAACAAAGGGGCGAAAAGCCCCCACTTGGAGGGCTTATGTCTGAAAAACTATGAAGACTTTGGAACTAAAACTTGGCATGGCTTCAGCAAATATCCCAAGGTATTTCATTAAAAAAAAAATAAGTCATGAAAATATGGGGCCCCTCGGTGAGTTGACGTGGAATGACCTTACGTCACAAACGGACCTGGATTTTAATTGGTGCCTAGGCACAGTAATGTGTACACTAATTTATTTGTGGATTTTGGATTTATAACTACAAACTTGGCATTAAACATGGGGAAATGAATAAAATTATGTAAAAAAAAAATCTTGTAGTTTCTTACACTCAGTTTTATAAATTTGTGCCGTTTATCTTTTTTGATCCCACACAATGGTTAGGCTTGAAATCCTTGCAGACTTTTATAAGAATGACCCAGCACTGCATAGTTTGTTCCAACAAGCTTGTTTTATTTGTTTTCATTCAGTGGTTTTTAATCAGACGAATATATCTCTGTCTATGTCTCTCTCTCGCGCTTTCTCTGTCTTGCTCTCTCTTTCTCCCTCGCTCTCTCTCTCTTTCTCTCTCACACTCTCTCTCTCTCTCTCTCTATCTGGCTGGCCCCTCCCCGCAGGCCTCTCCCGGTAATCTTACTCAGTTTGAGGAAATCCTGTTTGGGGGCTCTGGGGGCCCGGGGGCGGCCGCGGCGGGCGTGGTCGGGGTGCGCCTGGGCGCAGGTGATGGGCAGCGCGTGGTGGGTGTGGGCTATGTGGACTCCACCCTGCGGAAGTTGGGGGTGTGTGAGTTCCCGGACAATGACCAGTTCTCCAACCTGGAGGCTCTGCTGGTGCAGATTGGCCCCAAAGAGTGTGTGCTGCCTGGGGGGGACAGTGCAGGGGACATGGGCAAACTCCGACAGGTATGTGTCTGTGCAAACGCTTGCATACACTCGCATGAACACGCACGTGTGTATTCATCAACATTAACACAAATATCCAGGTCAATCAAGCTGATGAGCTCTCAACCTTATGCTTGTTTGTATGCATGTAACACACCTAATTTTTCTGTTTCACGCTGAGCATATGAAATGTCATTAGGGCCTGCAGTAGATTTGTCCCTTTGTCTGAGATGTGAGTGTGTGCATCTTTGTGAGTGTGCATCCACGTTTGTGGGTACGCGTGTGTTTTTACATGTGTGTGCATTTATGGCTACACGTGTGTTTTAGCCAGCGAGCGTGTTTTAGCGCACAAGTGCAGGGTTCTGCCGATGCTGATCGGTGGTGGTTGGCGCCGACCAGCACTCAGAATGCACTGACCAGCACTCAGTTCAGATAGCTAGTGCTTTTCCCGACCAGCGCTATTTTTTCAAAGATCAGTTAAAATGAATGCATCCAGTGTCCAATAAAATTGCTAGAAACAAAACATAAATGACCCTAAATATGCTCCCCCCGTTCTTGTTATAGTCAGAACAGCGAACTCTCATTTTCGACCCACGCCTGTCTGCACTGGTCTTCATTGATACTGAAAAACCTGCACAACAGTGATGGAAACACCGAGTGCCATCCGAGCCCGCGTGTACTGGGTATTCTTGGCGAATTGAATCTGAGGCTGTGGGGAAATGATCGGTGCGGTTCTCTCGATCTAATGAAAGACAGGCAATTATAATCGGGCAGGGTGATTGATTTCTGTAGCGCTGTACTTTGCATGTCGAGAGAAAAGTTTTCTCGTTATATAAACGACAGCAAAACTAAATAAATCTCTGTCGAGGACAGTAACATTCTTTACATGTTAATCTATCAGTGTTTAATAACAGTGGCAGTCGGTGGACGGAAAACCAAGGGGGCGGAAAATATACCTTGAAACATTAGCCCCTCTGTGTTGCTGGTTTACCCTTTAGCGAGTGCGTTAACCTCTGTACAGCCGGTTTGCCCTTTAGTGAGTGCGTTAACCTCTCTGTGCAGCTGGTTTGCCCTTTAGTGTGTGCGTTAGCCTCTCTGTGCAGCTGGTTTGCCCTTTAGCGTGTGCGTTAGCCTCTCTGTGCAGCCGGTTTGCCCTTTAGTGTGTGCGTTAGCCTCTCTGTGCAGTCGGTTTTCCCTTTAGTGTGTGCGTTAGCCTCTCTGTGCAGCCGGTTTGCCCTTTAGCGAGTGCGTTAGCCTCTCTGTGCAGCTGGTTTGCCCTTTAGCGAGTGTGTTAGCCCCTCTGTGCAGCTGGTTTGCCCTTTAGCGTGTGCGTTAGCCTCTCTGTGCAGCTGGTTTGCCCTTTAGCGAGTGCGTTAGCCTCTCTGTGCAGCTGGTTTGCCCTTTAGCGAGCGCGTTAGCCTCTCTGTGCAGCCGGTTTGCCCTTTAGCGAGTGCTTTAGCCTCTCTATGTAGCTGGTTTGCCCTTTAGCGTGCAGGTTAACCTCTCTGTGCAGCTGGTTTGCCCTTTAGCGTGTGCGTTAGCCTCTCTGTGCAGCTGGTTTGCCCTTTAGTGTGTGCGTTAGCCTCTCTGTGCAGTCGGTTTGCCCTTTAGCGAGTGCGTTAGCCTCTCTGTGCAGCTGGTTTGCCCTTTAGCGAGTGCGTTAGCCTCTCTGTGTAGCTGGTTTGCCCTTTAGCGTGTGCGTTAGCCTCTCTGTACAGCCGGTTTGCCCTTTAGCGTGTGCGTTAGCCCCTCTGTGCAGCTGGTTTGCCCTTTAGTGTGTGCATTAGCCTCCCTGTGCAACCGGTGTGCCCTTTAGCGTGTGCATTAGCCTCCCTGTGCAGCCGGTTTGCCCTTTAGCGTGTGCATTAACCTCTCTGCGCGGCCGGGTTGCCCTATAGCGTGCGCGTTAGCCTCTCTGTGCAGTCGGTTTGTCCTTTAGCGAGTGCGTTAGCCTCTCTGTGCAGCTGGTTTGCCCTTTAGTGTGTGCGTTAGCCTCTCTGTGCAGCTGGTTTGCCCTTTAGCGTGTGCGTTAGCCTCTCTGTACAGTCTGTTTGCCCTTTAGTGTGTGCGTTAGCCTCTCTGTGCAGCTGGTTTGCCCTTCAGTGTGTGCGTTAGCCTCTCTGTGCAGCTGGTTTGCCCTTTAGCGAGTGCGTTAGCCTCTCTGTGCAGCTGGTTTGCCCTTTAGCGTGTGCGTTAGCCTCTCTGCAGCTGGTTTGCCCTTTAGCGTGTGCGTTAGCCTCTCTGTACAGTCAGTTTGCCCTTTAGTGTGTGCGTTAGCCTCTCTGTGCAGCTGGTTTGCCCTTCAATGTGTGCGTTAGCCTCTCTGTGCATGCGGTTTGCCCTTTAGTGTGTTGCGTTAGCCCCTCTGTGCAGTCGGTTTGCCGTTTAGCGTGTGCGTTAGCCTCTCTGTGCAGCTGGTTTGCCCGTTAGCCGTTAGCAGCTGGTTTGCCCGTGTGCGTTAGCCTCTCTGTGTTGTAGGTGGTACAGCGTGGGGGGATCCTCCTGTCGGACAGGAAGAGGGCGGAGTTTAACACTAAAGACATGGTGCAGGATCTGAACCGTCTGCTCCGGGCCAGGAAGGGTGAGACCGTGTCCAGTGCTGCCCTGCCTGAGATGGAGAAACAGGTCAGCAGATGGGGGGGGCTGTGTTTTCGGGGGGTGTGGATAATTTTAGGAGGGGTGGGGTTCTGAGGGCTTAGTGTAACCCACCTCATCACCACTAAAAATTATATTTCATTCTACAGCGTGTTTTCAATGCAAGGCCCACCAAATGGCATTGGTCCAAAGTTTCAGGAGTTTATGGCTCATCGTTTCCTACTTTCAGAAACCGAGAGGGAGGGGGATGTAACGGGGTGATGTGGTGAAACAGCATGTGTTACTGAGAAACTTCCAACCAACCAGTAATAACATTTTCAAAACTTGTAAATGCAACACATTTCAAAGTCTTGCTACTTATGTTCCCAAGAAGTTGACAGTAGTTAGTCTGCACGCCCAGGTCTGTATGAATGCACTGTTGAACCCGAGTGTGGCATTATTTATTATTGTCCCCCGCCGCGGAGTACGACAGGGGATATTGCATTGGAGACCGTCTGTCCGTGCAGGGACAATGGGGACAAGATTTCTCTGAAACTATAAGACCTAGATGCGTGAAATTTTGTATGCTTAATAAGCTGCTCGTGATCTAAGTTGAGTTTGAAAATGGTTGCCGAAGTACATTTTCTTTACTGAGTTATGGCCCTTGATTGTGGCGGGGATTATAATGACGCTGTCGTCTTCATCTTGTGTGTAACTTCTAGGTGGCCATGTCTTCCCTGGCTGCGGTCATCAAGTACCTGGAGCTCCTCTCTGACGAGGCCAACTTTGGCTCCTTCCAGCTGACGACCTTTGACCTTAGCCAGTACATGCGTCTGGACAATGCAGCCGTCCAGGCCCTCAACCTCTTCCAGGTGAGAGGTCATGACCCTGAGCTGTTGGCTGTCCTGTGAGCATTTGAGCCAAGTGCGGCCTTAGCTTCTGCCTCCTCTGTTTCATACTGAGCCATGTGCCTCATTATTGTGTTGTCTTAGTCGCTCCAGAAGTGGGATTTAACAAGGGCATTTCTTTTTTAAGAATTACCTGTTCGAGTTTTCTCGTTGCTCATATGTAATCATGCAAAGTAATGTGAGCTATGAGACTTGCTTCAGCCTGTGCTCTTTGCTAAGCAAATCATATGCTTTTGCATACTGTATCAGTCACTGTCTTTTATTTTAGTTTTTTTAAATCAAAATTAATTTGGCATCTCCAATCCCACATCGAATCTTGAATGCCCAATTGGGGAACTATGTACAAGCCTTGCTCGTATGCGACCCCTTGTTGCCAATTCAGGAGTGAGGGACAGTTCACGGCTCTCCTCCGAAGCACGTGCCCATCAACTACTGCTTCTTCACACTCATTGGTTGAATCCTCGCAAGTTCAGAACGAGGGCGGAGGATACCTGAACATGGACAAGCTTAGAATCTTCCTGACGAGAGCCCGGCTGGCCAACAGGAGGCGCTTAAGCAACGAACAAAGCAACTATTTTATATTTCCCTTCCCGGCAGACCTTTCCCAATTTGCATCCCTGTAGCGCTATAGCCAATTTTGCGCTACTTCTGAAAAAGCTGCCGACCACTGCCAGTTGGTACGACGGGGGCTCGAACCCGCGCTCTGATAGTCACTTCTGCTCCGCAATGCGGTGCTTTAACCGAGTGAGCTATCCGGCAGCTCCAGTCACTGTCTTTTAAAATTTCCAGCCAAGTGGCTACATGCTCACCTAGGAATTCAAGGCGAGCTTTTTTGCGGCCCTCGCGGCTCATTCCTAGGCTGGGGCAACCGGAATAATGCAAAGATTGGTTGTTCACTGCATTTTTCGCAAGGAACTTCTTTGCTGTGATGGGCATGTTACTCCTAGATAGATTCATTCTGAGGTACAGGGCCCATGCTGATGCATAACAAGTTTAAATTTAGTTTACCTCTTACACTAAATATGCTGAGATTCTGAGAGGCATCCTGATCCCAACCTCATTCTCCAATATAAGCTTAAACCTCTCAATGTAATCGCATGGGCCAAATGGAAGTCTATCCTGAGAATAAAGAGACAATGTGTAGATTTACCAAAAATTGACACTTTTTTTTTTTTACATTTTTATCTAGAATTAAAGAAGGAATAAAATGAGATTCCTTCTAAATAAAATTCATAATAAAATTATGAAATTGTCAGTTGCATTATAGGGGCTTACCTCAATAGCTGCTTAACCTGACATGGCTCAAAAGAATCAATGAATCACTATTACAAATGGTAGTGGCTAGTTAGCTACATTCACAAACCATGCACGTGGACTCCGTAGCGTAACCTGACCGAAGTTAGAAACCAAAACAAACGTCACTGTCTGAACCTCGTCCATAGTACCCACTGATGCTTCAGCCAAGTAACACTACGCGTGTCCACAGCAAATGAATTTCTGGGAACGAGAATCGTTTATGCACATATCTGCAGCAGACAAGCATTCTCGAAAGCCTGATTCACCTCGCATTTTGTTGTTTAAGTCTCAACCCGACAGCAAATGTTCGGTTACCTCAGTCACCATGGGCTTGCCGTTTACATTCTTCACTCTCAGGACATAATCCCCTTCGAAATGTCCCATTTTGCTAAAGCGTATTCCTTAATGGCATATCCCGCGGCTGTGTTCGCCATCTACAGCCTCTCCGAAGGCGAGAATGAAACATCTCAGGCGATTGGCTCTAAAAGGGTCACTTGGTGCGGGCTGCCCAACCAGGTAACGGGTATCTCTCGCTTTTGGTTTCCCAGTCTCCACGTAGACTTGCTCCCATCTTTGCTGCTACAAACCACTGCTGGCGCTACCGTTCTGTATCAAACGGAGTGTCTACCAGTGGAGTGTAACGATGGAGGCAGAACCAGTCTAGTTTCCACGAGGCACGTTTTTTTTTCAAGCTTTGTTTTTGTGAGGTGCGTGCTTTTTTTCCTCGCCTGAATTTTTTAAGCGCGCTTTCACACGCGCACCATCGCGCGCCTAAAAAAAATACAATTACTGCTGTATTCTTTCCATAGCTCTTCAGTCATTTTTTCCACACTCTGCGAGTGCTGCGTGTGTCAGCTTGCTCTTGTACCTTTTAAACATAATTTTATCTCTCCACTGATGGACAAGCCTTGGCTGGTTTTCATTCAAACTTCCGTTTTTTGTTTCCGCGCCCTGAACTGTGCTGCCCGGAGTCAGATCGGGCTTTAATGCCTGTAAGAGGCATGATGTTAAAGGAACGAAGTTTCATTTTGGTGTTGGTCCCCTGTTTCGTTCCCTCTGCCACCCGTGTTTGTCTGTTTGTTAACAGGATCGCTCAAAAAGTTATGAATGGATTGGCAAGTAATTCGGTAGCATGGTAGGTGGTAGTCCAAGGATGAGTGGATTCAGTTTTGAAAGCGATCCGGAACATATTCTGGATTCTAGATCCGGAAGAAGTTAAAATATACCTGAATAGAATGATTGTAATGAACAGATTTGCATAACATTTCAGCCTGAAATAGAATCTGCACTAATGTAGAATTGATTATAGTTGTTGGTGATCTGGATAACATTCTTGTGGATAGTCACTCTGTCTCCAGCCTTATTTTATTGGGCGATGTGTCCCTCCCCTCCCAGAGCTCCCCTGATGACACGGTGGGGACGCAGTCCCTCGCCGGCCTGCTGAATAAGTGTCGGACCCCTCAGGGCCAGCGGCTAATTAACCAGTGGATCAAGCAGCCCCTGATGGACCGAAGCAAGATCGAGGAGAGGTGAGGCCGTGGCCTGGAGTTCGGGCTCTGTGCAAGTTGTATTTCTTTTCGCAAAGTTAATTTATGCTTTGTTGGTAAATTAATACCTTCTTATTATCACACATATATGAAGACTAGCAGATTTGTCATCATTTGTGAATACAGTATTTTTTTTTTTTTTTTTTTAATAATGATTCTCAAATAATGTACTGGAACATGTAAAGGAGAGGGAGAGAGCTTTGCCCTGCGAGGTGTATGAACAGAACTTTGTGCGCTAGTATGTGGTGAAAATAACAGGGTTCTGCTGAAATGTTTTTAATATTGCAGTTAATAGTCATGACATAAACATAGGTGTGTTCAGTTAATATTTGCATCACTACAGGAGTGACGCATCATGAACAAATAGAATGAGAGTGTTCAAATACAGCATTTATTGGCCCCCGGAACATCAAAAATGGCCCCAAAATCTACAATCGCCCCATTTTTTGACCTTAAGAGAAGTAAAATAAATAAATAAAGTGGGAAAAAAGATTCCTGCATTGTTGGGGACCGACTCTGATGGTCTCCTGCTGGTACCGAGGACTCATTACACTGGAAACCCATTTGCATCACTGAGTCTCCAGATCTCCGGGTGTTTCATGCTGCATCAGGTGTGGCTAAAGAAAAAATACAGAATGTTCTTCACTGCATGGAGAAACATGTGATTCCTCATGAATCCACAACACTGCACAATGCTTAGCACCAGGTGAACTGGGAAAACAAAGCTCCAAAAACAGGCTACTGTAAGGGGTTTGTTCAAAGTAAACCAGTTTAATTTGTTTTCAAGTTGCAGCAGTGTCAGTGTTATTCTGATTACATTGTGAGCCTCGCCTGGCCTGCGCGTGCAATAGAAGTAAATAAGAGCAGATCCATTTGGCTGTTGCAAAGTCAATGATGGCTGCATTTTTTTTTTTTTAAATTCAAGAGAAATGTGCAGTAAAATTTTATATGGGTATGCATGCATACACACGCAAGCGCGCGCACACACACACACACACACACGCGCACACACACACACCTTTGTACTTTCCTTGTGAGAACATGACATTGATTTCTATTCACTCTTTGTTTCCACAGCCTTTCCCTAATTTTCAGGGTATAGTTCAAACACTTGTTATAGGTCATCATATCATTGGCCATGCCCAACAGTTATCATTTCCATCATTTTTATCCAATTTGGTGCCCCTGGTATTTTTTTTTTTTTTTAATTTTAATTCAAAAATCGCGGGCCGCGCCCAAAGCTGAAAATGAAATTCTTCGGCAATCTTCGGGTGATGACGCAAACTCAGGAACATGCTGGCTGCCGCGCGGTATGCAATGGGCATACTTCAGCGAGTTACAAACCCAAAATTTACTCGGAGTTCCATAACTTTCATATGACATGACCAAGAGTATAAGATTCTATTTATCACATAACAGACACACGTAATTTCATAGAAAGCAAACTTATTTTCCATTAGCGCCGTGGTAATTTCCATTACGATAGCACTGAGCTAACGCCATTACTCTTATATTCTGTAAGTCACTGAGTCAGAGACACTCGCGGTTGAACTAGCCATGGTTTTAAATTCACAGTCAACTGAGTAGCTAGCTAATAAACTAATTTTACATATTGGGTATGGAAAGGTATTATGTACTCGCTGGTTAGCTAGATTAGTAAGGATAACTTAGTTATGAGAGTGGTACTTAGCTGGCTCGCTACAGCGCTAAGCCAAACAGAATTAACCGTTACAACTTACACTCGGTATTCAGTTTGGCGAAGTATTAAGAGCGGAACGTAAAGCAGAGCAATTTTTCCCCCACAATCTCAGACAATGAAATTTTCACAAAAGTGATATTACCGAAGAATATCAAAAATATGTCATGAGCTGGGCTATGGGAAAATTACCGAAGTTGCGTAATAAAATGTCATTTGTCATGTGTCTTATACATCAAAATGCATCATTCCTATTCTTTAATTTAAAATTGTAGTCTAATCTTTCTTCAGTCAAGACAGTCCATGTTACAACGAATAATGTAAAAACAACGCATGATGTCAAAACGACGCATTTTTTCAAAATGTTTGACATTATGCGTGTTCCGAAGCAACTAATAATGTCAAACACGACGCATCATGTCAAACTTTTTAATCACCGATCGCGCCAAAATTTTTGGACGCATGTCGTCACAGAAAATATCTTGCCAATAATGTCAACATGCCTAATGGCTAGATTCTAGTCTCTATCGGCCTATACATACAGGCCATCCAGAACATGAAAACACTCATCCACTCTCGTGGCCTGTACCTGGCAGAGGAGTCCATGCAGTACTGCAAGTAGTGCCCAGGATGCTGAATGACCCAATCAGCACGTTTAAAATGACTAAAGCATGAAAGCTTAGGCTCACCCTGCACTGCTGCCCTACTACCACCCAAACCATGGCCCATGTGTTTTGGGGTGGTGCTGCTGTGGTTATACTCTTGTGGTAGTCTGACGACAGCAGCGGCTGGTGAACTGGCGATAGGGGAAGCTCAAACCCATCCCTTGAAAATAATGATTGTTCACGACCTGTTTTCAATCATTCATTTAAATTACCATTACAAAAGCTCAGAAAACTCAACATTAACAGGTGTGGTCAGTTTTCATTAATAACGCACACCTGTCAACTTTCACACATTCCGCGTGAGTTTTAGTGGCATATTTACGTTCCCCTGCTGTAGTCAGCAATTATTCAATCAACGCGTGAGTAAGAGATTCTCGCACGGAATTGAAGTCCTTGTGCACGGAGGTTTATCAGTTTCACCTGCGTTATGACTCCGGACTTCTCACGCTTTTCTTTACTCAGGGGTTGGAAGCAATGCGTGTGTTTCATTATCGTTTAAATAGTTTAAATGAAATAAGATCTTTGGAAGCAATGGAATTGCATAAAGACGTTTCAAATGATCTTATTTCATTTAAACTATTTAAACGATAATGAAACACATGCATTTCGACGCTAATAATTTTCGGTTTTTTGGAAAACGCCGGAAAATGTTAATTTAAAGGCCAATCATAACCTAACGGGGCAACTGTTGTTATTTTTGGCTGCACAAATCTGCTTCCTACAGGCAGTGATTTATCTAGTAAGAAGAAAAATCTGGATGAATGTCAGCTTCCAACTAGATCTTTAACAAAAAACAATGCATGAGGTCCTGGCCCCGCCCTCCCGAAAACCGCTGTGTGCTGTGTTCGGCCAACTCGATCACTCACTTGTGATTGGTCAACCGCTTTTGCGCGTGTCGGAAATGTCACCAAATCCCTTTCCCCCCCTTCCCTCATGCCACCTTCTTGTACGTTTGTCCCTTTCTGTTGGACGTGTGTTTATTCACTGCAAGGATCAAGGACGTGGGATTAGAAGACAGTCGGGTGTCGCTGTGATGATTCCAGGCGACAGTTGCTGACTAACGCTGAACTCCACAGGGGTGAAATACTGCAGCTTGAAGTGATAATGGTGTTACTCACACACGGGAACGACAGATCACACAAAGCTCGCAGACAGTTCCGGCTGTCAGTCAGAGGCAGGTTGCTCTGTGTGACGGCCGAGGTGAGGCATCGTCATAGGTCCTGTGAGGGATGAGTCAGGGGAGTCATGGGAATCGGAGCGTTGCGATGACTCCGGAGTTGTTGTGAAACCAGAAGCCGGAAGTCTACGCGTATGAAAATCCGCCCCCTGTCTCTGCGGCCGGTGTTTTGCCTGAGGGGGGAGGGCGTGTCGGCCGTGGTCTCGGGGAGGGAATTGGGCCGTTGCTTTGGGTGCTGGTAACCTGAAACTTGCCTTTCCCCTTCCTGTTTGTGTCCGTGTCGGCAGAGCAGCACCCCATCAGGGCCCTTCTGTTTACAGGCGGCAGATCCCGTGAGCAGGGACAGGAGCGCCCATGTTTTCTTGCTTCAGCCTTCCGGATCATTCCCTTCCGTCTCGGGTTTCACTTTTGGATGTGTTGCATTTGAAATGGCTGGGGTTCTGTGAGATTATTGCTGCCTGACTCACGGGTCTGTTTGGGGGGGCCCTGAGACCCTGAGGTTTTTTTGTTTTTTGTTTTTTATTTCCACCCCCTCTTTTCAGGCAAACCCCCCCACCACCTTGCCCATGAGTACCCTTTTCTGATTGGTTGATTCCAGCGCCGGGGGCGTGGGGAACGGAAAACTGTAGCTGTACAGAAACAGCTGGGAAGTGCCCTTGTGCTCTGAAGACTCTCCAAAATGAAAATCTGTCCTGAGAATGACCACCCCCGTCTGAGGTTATGATCTCTCTCTCCCTTCCTTCAGTTTCCAAAACTGAGTTCATATTAAAAACAAAAACTACTCTTTAGTGGCTTGATGCTTCCTTGAGTAAGTTTTTATAATTTGACTGGAAGTCTTGTGCAGTAATTGAACTGTAGTGTCTCTCAGTAAAGACCCCAGTCATCTGCTGCCCTTTCCTGTTTCACACTTTCGCAGTTATTCTTCTGTCTGTTTGGAGTTTGCCTTTTCTCTCCATTCCTCAAGCGGTGCGGTTTTGCTCCCTGGGAAAGTTGCCGTGGGTTTCGGAGATGCTTTGTTGTGAAAGCAGAGAGAATGCGGGTGCATCACAGCTGCGGCTGGGCGCACACCATGTGCTTTGGGCGGTCGCGGTACGATTATTATTTCCCCAGGTGTGCATACCTGGGCTTGTGACGTATCCTTTCTCAGGAGAAACCAGTTCTCACCTTGGAGGTTAGAAGTGGGAAAAACCTGTCTTCATTCGCCCCTCCCCCACAGAGCTCTGCAGCCAATCAGGATCACTGCTTTCATCTCTGGCTCCGGCCCTGATTCTTGCTGTGCTCAGCAGTGCTTTGTTTAGAGGTGCTCAGTGGTGTTTGATAACAAAGGTTATCAGACGTGATCTGCGTTGAGAATTGATTTTTATTCTCATCAGCGCTGTGGTTCTCAAACTTGGTCGTTGGGTTACCTGTGCTCATTCCAAATATTACTGCATTTTTTAGAATTTTTAACCTGCTGTTTATTGCTCATAAATGTGATGGTATTGGTCTGAAGTGCACTCACGAGCCTCATTACAGTGCTGTGAAAAAGTATATGCACCCTCCTTGATTTCTTCTATTTTTCCTTATTTTTCATATTAAAATGTTTCAGATCATCCAACCAATTTTAATATAAGACCAAAACAATACGAGTAAACTCAAATTGCAGATTTTAAATGATCACTTAACTCCTTCAGTTCGGGAACCTTGTATACTTGTATGAAAATAAATACTTTGTGCGGACGGGAGCCTCGTATACTAGTGGGCTCACCAGGCTCGCTGCGGCCTGATTTGTTTAGCAACGAAAGTGCGAGCAGCTGGAATTATTTTCTGTCGCTGTTCGGGTATAGGACCGGATCTGACCGGTAATTAAGGCGGGAGATAGACATCTTATTCGTGCGTGACTACATAAACATTCGGTTTTACTGATTTCGACCGAGTGCTGTACCTGCAGTCCTAACAAGTGAAAATACTGCAGCACTTTCAAAATCCCATTTTGGGGCTGATGACGGTGCATCGGATGAGCAAAGTTTGAATACTTTCATTGCTCATTGCGCACGTTTGTCTCGGATGTAACCTTTGAAGCCGAGTCAACCTGTGTATTTGTATAATGTCTCGTCGATTGAAATGTTTCGAAGGGGAACAAAAACACTCTTGCAATTCTGCAGCATACAATCCAGTATCGGCTTTATTTTCTGAAAAATAGTCTTAGATATGTGTCAGATCCAATTGCAAACCAATCTTTTGTTTTTTTTTCCCTAATAATAGGCATTTCTTCAGCGAGAGTTTCCTTGTAAACTAGTTTCCCGACTTGGCAACGGTCATAATAAAACACTTGTTATCAAGATTCCCGGCATTTGCGATGATAAATTATCCTTCGAGTTAACAAGTGCCCCATCCTAGATCGCGCTGCTAGAGAAAATAAACCTGGCCTGAGAGAATGAGAGAGGTAATAATATTACCAAACCTAAGGGGTTAACTTATTGAATGTAAAGAGTTATTGAAAACCTCAATCACCCATGCGAAAAAATATTTGCCCCCGTAAACCTAATAACTGGTTGTGCCACCCTCGGTGGCAACAACTGCATTCAAACATTTATGATAATCAGCAATGAGTCTCTTGCCTCGCTGTGGAGGAATTTGAGCCACTTAATTCAGCCACTTTGGAGGGGTTTTGAGCATGAACTGTCTAAGGTCAAGCCACAGCTTCTCGCTCTGATTCAAGTTAAGACTTTGACCAGGCCACAAAAAAAAAAAAAAAAAAAAAACCACATCATTTTGTTTCTTTTGAGCTATTCGGAGGTGGCCTTGCTTGTGTGCTTCAGATCTTTGCTCTGCTGCATAACCCAACTGAGTATGAGATTTAGGCTTCAAACTGACGGCTGGATCCTTCAGGATCTTCTGGTATAGAGCAAGTTCATAGTTTTATAATATTGTGGGACCTTGCCCAGGTCCTGAAGCAGCAAAGCAGCCTCCCAGTCCGTCACAATGCTACGAGTTTGATTTGGATCAAACCTGCGAGAAGTGTTCAAAGTCTTCGTCTTGGATTTTTTTTTTTAATAGCATGGATTAAAAATGCATTTCGTTAAAAACTCTCAAGACTGACTGCTGACCCACATTTTTTGACATTACCGTTACTTTCCACCAAGGTGATGGGTCATTTACTGCTACAACTGGTTGTTTGTGGCTTAATATCTCTTCAGTGCTTGCTGTAGATTGTAACATGATTATGTTGGCATTTTGTACAGTGGACTGATGTTTACTTCATAATACTGTATAACTGAAAGGAAGTGTTACGATGTCAAACCAGGTGAGCAATTCGGGCCGCTTGTTTCATATGTTGCATCGCAAAATACACAGATAAATCCCTGACATGACTGTGTGGAGACGAGCAGCGGGAATCACGTTGCACACAAACACTGCTCCGAGAGGTGCAAGCAGACCTCGAAAGTGAGCGGTCTACAGTTCTCTGAACCGTCCTGCCCCGCCCTGATCGAAAACTGCATTGCTCCCAATTGCTGTGTTAAGGGGAGGAGAAACCTTTTGGAAAAAAATTGTCATTTTTGGATAGAAATCATTCATACTTGGTGTATTGACAGTATATGACCTGAAATACACAAAATATGAATTTGACCTAATTTGCATAATTAGGTCATGTGATTCAAGATGGCCGCCACCCCGATTTCACCATTATTTCTTTGCCTTATATCTCAGGACTGAAGCAAGATATTTGAATCAAGTTTTTTTTTTATTAGATTTAGTTATGTTTACACCTTCTTCTGAACTAGAATGAAGCTTTTACACATAATACTAGAGATTTAGTGGGGTAAAAGAGGATTTTGCCATTTTTCGCCCCCTCGATATGAAATGTAAATCACCATAACTCACAGACCCAAAGTGCTAAACCAAAACTTTTAGTTCAGTAGACTTCCTGATATGTACACAGACTTCTGTCAAAATTTCATGAGAAAAGCTCCACAAATAAGTGAGATATAGTGCCTTAAATGATAGCAATCGGGGCAAAAATCGGTTTTGAGAAAATCCAGGTTAAAGTCGAAGTACACCTACAAATCATTGTAACAGTCAACTTAGAACATTAAAATGCCCCTGAAGCATAAACTTCTCCCTCCGGCTCCCTCAGATTGTCCTGTTCTTGAGCAGATTGAAGTGATTTGCTCTTTCTTTTGGCTTTTTCAGAGTCTAGGTTGGCCTTCTCTGCCCCCCTAACGCGCGACGCATCCACCTGCTCTTAATTATGAATGATTAAACTTTTAATTAAGACCAAAATTAAAATTTTGATAAAAATTGTGAAAAACCATAATTTTTTGGGTTTCTCCTCCCCTTGAATGTGAAGTGGGGCATGAATGGGTGCTGTTAACGAGCATGTGCGGCCCTCGTTACTTAAGGCCCCTCGGAGTGAATTTTTTTTTTTTACTTTTTGAAACTGCTTTACTTTTTAAAAACAGATGGAACCTTAAAATAAAAGTAATAAGTTAGATGAACATTTTCCTCTGAATCCGTTTTTATAAGCTCAAAAATATCAGCTCAGTCCATATAATAACTGTATTATTTCAAGTATGTTTCCCCTGAATTGATCTGCCAGGAAACGTTAGTGCAGCGTTTTTGACAGGGCTTCACTTTCACAGATTTCTCTTCTTCAAAAGTGAAGTGTCTCCAAATAGCCTAAGAGATGTGTTTCATTTTAAAGCTAAAAAATGAGGGGGCAGCTCACGGAGTTTACTTTAAATCCTGATTTTCTCTCCGCCCATGAGGTCTGCTGCATGGTGAAAGCTGCATGTGAGCTGTAGACCGAGACACATCCACCTCTGATTTAAGTCTTCCGTATGTAATGTGAGGCCAAAATGATTTGTTGGGATGATGTTGGTTAAATCTGCTCGAATATTTCAGAGGCTTTGGTGAAATGCTTGATTGTTGAATTGATCATCGTTGCTGAATCAGTCATTAATATTACTATTGTTTTATAAACTTTTAATGCTTTACATTTTTCATATTTTCGAGGTCCCCTTGTCCGTAAATAATTGGAGAGAGACAAAATCTCAGAAGTTATCAAATTTTATTCCAGCCTTGAATCGGACAATAATCCAAACCTGGTGAGTAGTCCTTGTGCAAGGAGTACTACCCCAATGATCCCAGATAGCCATATTTATGAAAAAACCCCATCAAACTTTTTCCAATCACATTACATGGGTTGTCTTGAGCAAATCTTATCAAATTTTTTTTATTCCAATAGCATTACATTGATTATCTCTTAAGTTCTTTCTTTCCCCTGTTGGTTGGCAAGCTCTCTATGGGATTCTCTGGAAAATCATGGTGGCGCACAGAAGTATTGGTCCCCTAAAAAAGGAAAGAAAATGCATAAAAAATAGAGAAAAATACAGTGAAAGAAATAGGATACAAATAGATATATGAATGATTGAACTGATTGTGTTTTCAGTAACAACTAATGATTTTACTGAAAAAATATTGATCAAAGCTACAGAAATCAAATACATTTAAATGTCTCACCTGATTATGTTTTCGAATCAACTAAACAGAAGCCGCTTACTAATCACAGCTACAGAAGCCTGCTGCTTATGTGTGTGAGCTGCTTGTGTGTGTGTGTGTTATGTGTGTGTTACTGCCGCTCACATAATATGGATACTGATTATGATTATTGATTATGGTTATTGATTATGGTCATTGATTTGGTGAATATGATGAGAAATATTGAAATATAATCCTCAACATGTTTTCCAAGCCTGCGCTGAAACATTGAAGGAAAATGTCCCCTCCCTGTTTTTTTCTTTTTGCACCCTGAAGTGGCTACAGTGGTGTGCAGAGTAGAGCTTTAATCGGGCCTGAAAAGTTGAGCCCGACAAGCCCCAAGCCCGACAAAATTCTGTCCGAACCCCACCCGAACCCGACCCTCATTAGCATAATTCAGCCTGAGCCCGATTAAAGCCCAACATTTTTCTTAACAGGCTTCTATCCAAGAACAAGAACAGGAGTCATTCTACAATTTTAACGTTCTTTATTTATGAAAACTGCTCTTACCGTAATGAAAACTGTGAACATGTGCAACAAGTGTGGGGACAGAACACACTCAGTCTCACACTCTTAAGCCGGCCCGGGCCACACTGCTTGCAGTACTGATGCTGATTCCGCAAACCGCATGCGTATTTTCGTTTCAGTTCCCATGTTATTCAATGAGAGCGGCCACACTGCATGCCGAAGCTGCGCGACTCACGTACGGAAAATCCGTACTGCTACTGTGCGGAAAATATAGATTCGGACTCTTGCCGAATTTTTCCACGCTATGCATGCGGAAAAAGGCAAAGCAGAGCTGAAAATGACTGTCAGAAATGGTCATATCGCCATAAATACATGCATTTCGCTATATTGCCGAGGATGCATGTCTGTTACAAGCATGACACAGACAAACAAAAAATGTAACAACACTTCCAGCATGTTTATCATGTTAAAAGCCTGTTTATGGACATAATCCCTTCTGCTCAATTCAGCAATGCTTCGTGAAATATTGGAACATGTAGCCTCGTGGGAAATTTGCGACTTTCATCGTAGGCTGCTGTCATTGAAGGGAATATATGGGGAAGTATTTAGTCATTCCTAACTTATTTTTGAAATCTTTAATACGCTGTTGTTCGTTTTCTTTTGGATTTAGTTGTTTGGGGGGGGAATCAACGTATTTTGCGGGGAATAGGCCATTAATTGCGGAGCCAAGCCAATGAACGTGGCTTATTATGTTGCTGATTAAAGAGTAGCAGGGCAGTACTTATCCGTATCTCTCACTCTGGCCATGGCACCCACGCAATTGCTGAACCTGCATACGACCCCCCACTTGTATCAGCAACACTTCAGGTGACTGTTTCCATTGGTAAAGGGGGAAAAAAAAAGCTGGATACTGTGGCTAGACGAACGTACAGCACATCAGCCCATCTCTGAATTGTCTGAACTGTTCCTTTTACGGTCGTTCGGCGCCTAGCCTATATGAATGGTTTCCGCCTCGACTAATGTACATCAGATCGCTTTCGAAAGCACATTCCACATCCCGATACCCTCCCCCTACCCCGAAAGTACCTTCAAAAAGAGCCAGACCAATTCAGAAGGGTTTGCTATAGGCCTATATTGTAATATGATCGTGTAATTAAATTGTTTGTAGGCTACAATTCATAACGCTCAAGCATGCTTCCCCTACTGTCAATACAAAATATATAAATCACGTGTAGTAGGCTATAACGATGTGAGACGAAATAATATATTATTTTATAGTGGTTTCTTGGGCAAAGTCGTGCAGAGACAGAGTTGGAAGGAGGAGCACGCAGCAGACCTGCTGCTGCAGATACGCAGGCAGTGTGACCGAGCTGCAAGCGGTAAGCGGTTGCAGTGCTCGGCTCGCGGAATCCGCATCGCTACTGCAGGCAGTGTGGCCCGGGCCTATAAGCCCAACGCCCACCAGAAGCGTGAGACGCGCGTCAAAAAATAGGTTCCATTCATTTCAATGGAGCAACGCCCACTGGCAGCGTGTGACGTACGTCGACGCGCGTCAGATTTTTACTTTTCGCCACTGCTCAATTTCTGAAGCGTCAACACAATAAAAACACATTTGTCTTTTAGATTATTTAACTATTTCGCCTTGTCATGGTTAGTGGCACACATTTAGCGGCAACCTCACATGCAGCTGTCAACCTCCTTTTTAACCAAGTCGCAGTTTTGAAAGGAAATCCGTTATTTTGCGGGCATTTAAGTTATCAAGCGATCTACAGTTAGACAGAACCTAACTCAGGGTACACTGATAAGAACTTAGCACTGCTAAGTTAGTTAGCTAGCTACTTCGCTGCTGGGTAAAGTAAAGTGAATCATATTCTTAATTTACTAGACGGCTAAATTTAGGAGTAAAATTATCCCTGTATATAACGTAGGCTATAGTGCATAGTAACCTGAACGTCGCACTTTGCCATCACTTAAAATAAGCTTTATCGGTAGGCTAGGTGTTTTCAAAATTAAACGTTGTCTTGTTGAATATTTTGAGAGTGACACCCATGACTTGCTTCTCGTCCTGTTGTCATCCGTTAATATTGATGCAACATCTTTTACTAGCCTGTAAACAATTGGTCCCAGACCGAGTCACAAATATAAAATTAAAGCATTATCAAATTATGCTATATAAATAAAATAACCAGCAAGCACAATAAAATCCTTAAGTGTTCAACTCAAATTTCAACCAAAAGAAAGCCGTAATGCGATAATATTAAATAAGCACTCAGTGCTGAGTCCCATGCAGCGCATTCTCCTCTCTGTATGTGAGGAGAGGGGCGGGGCCACGGGGCTCTTGGATGTGTGTTGTGCTCACTGCGCTGCCTGCCCTGCAGCGGACCTGACTTAGACAACACTTCACTGCGGGAGCAACTGTTTGTCCAAACATTTCTGCTGGTTTTGATGGAAGGAGACTATATTACCCATTTCCAACAGCTCTGATTGGTGGTTTAGTTGAGCCCTTAGAAAGTAATATTCACAATATTGGGTATTGAGGTTGGTGCCTGACTGATATATTGGTACCTTGACATATTGGACCGATGGTTGCATTTTTTTTTTTTAATTTACCATATCTGTATCAGTATGAACAGAACGTGGTCAGTATGTAGGACTGATATATGATGTCAGTTATTCGGTTAATTGCTGTCCTTATAATGGTTTGCAAACTTGAGATGAATGACAGACCTGCCCCAGGGCAGAAAGGCCTTCCTCTCGCAGGGCCAGGATCTGCTCATGCTCTCATCCTCTGAGGGAGTTTCTCAGACCGTCTGTCGCCGCTGGCTCGCTTTCGGGGGATCTCTTGTCACTGGTCTAACACGTGCAAAGCACTTTGTGACGAAGTCTTTTGTTAAAAGTGCAAATCTAATAAAATTTAATTGAATTTAACTTATTGCCAGCTGCCAATCTGAAAGATAATTAACGGCACAGTAACCTGAGATACATCAAACTTCACACTTAGCAAACATTACCATACATGCCAAATCAATACGAATGAAAGTGTGTACTTAAGACACTGTACATTTACATTGAATAATGTGTGTTTGCTAACTGAGGCAGAGACTTATTTCATGTAGAATAAAGTGATGGATTGAAAGTTGGCTCTCCGAGTTGCCGACAGTGCTAGTTTTGATGACCAGCGAGCTCATGTTAATGACTGCTGCCTGTAGCTACCAGGCGATACTGTCAGTCATGGCACCTTATTCCTATTGCAACAAATAAATGAAACAATGCTAAATTATCTCTGCATTTAATAAATGCCAAGCTTAAATAAAATGTTCTTCCCTGACTCTGCCCACCGCCCTTATCCCCATCGGGGTGGTTTTAGCACAACAGAGGAACATTCGTGAGGAGAGGAGCTCCATGGCAGGTGCCAGTGCTGATAGCGATGCTCCTCGCATTACAGTCGACTGGCAGTGTCGTCCCTAATTAATTGGCAGAACTTGAAATGTCCAGTATTTGACTGTCATTCACTGTACAGCACTGATGTTTCTTTAGCCATTTTTACCCCTCGGCTGACTTCGGCCAGAGGGGTATTGTCGTCACCTGCGTGTATCTGTCGTCCGTCCATGACTTTGTCCGGGCCAGTACTCAGCAACTAATGATCACAGCTTCACCAAATTTGATATGGTAACTCACTATGCCCCATAGATGTGCAACGACAGGTTTTTTGCTGGATTTGACCTTTGACCTTAGCGCTGTGACCTTGACCCTGGAAATCTTGTCCGGGTCAGTACTCGGCAACTAATTATCGCAGCTTCACCAAATTTGGTGTTTTAATTAACTATGCCCCATAGATGTGCAATGTAAGGTTTTTTGCTGGATTTGACCTTTGACCTTAGCGCTGTGACCTTGACCCCGGAAATCTTGTCCGGGTCAGTACTCGGCAACTAATTATCGTAGCTTCACCAAATTTGGTGTGGTAATTAACTATGGCTTAAAGATGTGCAATGTAAGGTTTTTTGCTGGATTTGACCTTTGACCTTAGCGCTGTGACCTTCACCCTGGAAATCTTGTCTGGGTGACTTTGTCCAGGCCAGTACTCAGCAACTAATGATCGCAGCTTCACCAAATTTGATATGGTAATTCACTATGACCTATAGATGTGCAACATCAGGTTTTTTTGCTGGATTTGACCTTTGACCATAGTGCTGTGACCTTGACCCTGGAAATCTTGTCCGGGTCAGTACTCAGCAACTAATTATCACAGCTTCACCAAATTTGGTATGGTAACTCACTATGACCCATAGATGTGTAATGTCAGGTTTTTTGCTGGATTTGACCTTTGACCTTAGCGCTGTGACCTTCACCCTGGAAATATTGGCCGGGTCAATACTCTGCAACTAATTATCACAACTTCACCAAATTTGGTATGGTGCCTCACTATGACCCATAGATGCGCAGTGTCACGTTTTTTGCTGGATTTGACCTTTGACCTTAGCGCTGTGACCTTGACCCCAGAAATCTTGTCCGGGTCAGTACTCGGCGACTAATTATCGCAGCTTCATCAAATTTGGTTTGGTAATTAATTATGACCCATAGATATGCAACATCAGGTTTTTTGCTGTATTTGACCTTTCATCTTCGCTCTGTGACCTTGACCCTGGAAATCTTGTCTGGGTCAGTACTTGGCAACTACTTATCGCAGCTTCACCAAATTTGGTATAGTATCTCACTATGACCCATAGATGTGCAACATCAGGTTTTTTGCTCGATTTGACCTTTCACCTTAGCTCTGTGACCTTGACCCTGGAAATCTTGTCCGGGTCAGTACTCGGCAACTACTTATCGCAGCTTCACAAATTTGGTATGGTAACTCACTGTGACACATATATGTGCAACGTCATGTCTTTTGCTGGATTTCACCTTTAACCTTAGCGCTGTGGCCTTGAGGCAGGACTTCTTGTACGGGTCAGTAATCAGCAACTACTGATCGCAGCTTCACCAAATTTGGTATGGTAACTCACTGTGACACATGGATGTGCAACGTCACGTTTTTTGCTGGATTTCACCTTTCACCTTAGCGCTGTGACCTTGAGGCAAGAAATCTTGTCCGGGCCAAGGGATATTCAGCAACGCGTTATGTTTTGTTATTCAATCTTTAATCACTTAAGTGTAGTTGAACATACAGTTCTGATTTTTATTTGTTTAGTCGTTTTTTATTTTTCATTTAATCGGTGTTTATTTCTGGTCAACACTGGTTGACAACTGATCACTTCTAAGTACCTTTGCATTGTTAAATCAGTGCTCAGTCCGTATGGAGCAGGTCAATTTTCATTCACTGTTGGCCCCCATATCGGCAATTGTTGAATTGCTTCCAACCTAAAATGGATATCTGTCTCGGAAATCACATATTCGTCGGGCCCTAACTCAGGTTGGACCTGGTGGAGAGCTTCGTGGATGACGCAGAGCTGCGACAGAGCTGTCACGAGGACCTGCTGCGGCGTTTTCCAGACCTCAACCGCTTGGCCAAGAAGTTCCAGCGGCAGAGCTCCAGCCTGCAGGACTGTTATCGGGTGTATCAGGCCGTGGCCCAGCTGGACGGCCTGCTGCAGGCTCTGGAGAGACACAGCGGTGAGGATGTACTCCCTGTGGAAGCATAATCGTGTTTCCGGGGGCCGCACACTTACTCGCTGGGATATCCTCATGGAAACATCCAGGGATGTACACACGCACGCGCGCACACACACACACACACACACACACACACACACACACACTCTCACCCTTGAGCGCATGCGTTTTCTCTCGTGTGCACACAAGCTCATTTGAGGTCTCTTCATAATGAGCAGAACTGATGGGTTTCCTGTTGCAGGGAACCACCTGGTCCTGCTGAATGCAGTGTTCGCCTCGCCTCTGAGAGACCTCAGCTCGGACTTCGCTAAGTACCAGGAGATGATTGAGACCACTCTGGATATGAATCAGGTACACGGGCTCTCCTGTGATTGGCCTGGCTGCTCTGTACCGTGCCATGTCGCTCTCGGCGCGTGGATGTGTCCTCTTTCTTCTGTGACCTTTGTTGTGATGAACCGTGTGTCTGTCTGCGCACTCTTCTGTCCTGCTGTCTGTCTGGATGTGTCCTGCAGTCTGTCTGCACACTCTTCTGTCCTTTGTTGTGATGAACTTCTGTCCTGCTGTCTGTCTGCACTCTTCTGTCCTGCTGTCTGTCTCGCACTCTTCTGTCCTGCAGTCTGTCTGCACACTCTTCTGTCCTGCAGTCTGTCTGCACACTCTTCTGTCCTGTCTGTCTGTCTGTTCTGTCCTGTTGTCTGTCTTCTGTCCTGCTGTCTGTCTGCGCACTCTTCTGTCCTGCTGTCTGTCTGCGCACTCTTCTGTCCTGCTGTCTGTCTGCGCACTCTTCTGTCTTGCTGTCTGTGTGCGCACTCTTCTGTCCTGCTGTCTGTCTGCGCACTCTTCTGTCTTGCTGTCTGTCTTGCTGTCTGTATGCGACTCTTCTGTCCTGCTGTCTGTCTGCGCTCTTCTTCTGTCCTGCTGTCTGTCCTGCTGTCTGTCTGCGCACTCTTCTGTCCTGCTGTCTGTCTGCGCACTCTTCTGTCCTGCTGTCTGTCTGCGCACTCTTCTGTCTTGCTGTCTGTCTGCGCACTCTTCTGTCCTGCTGTATGTCTGCGCACTCTTCTGTCCTGCTGTCTGTCTGCGCACTCTTCTGTCTTGCTGTCTGTGTGCGCACTCTTCTGTCCTGCTGTCTGTCTGCGCACTCTTCTGTCCTGCTGTCTGTCTGCGCACTCTTCTGTCCTGCTGTCTGTCTGCGCACTCTTCTGTCCTGCTGTCTGTCTGCGCACTCTTCTGTCCTGTCTGTCTGTCTCGCACTCTTCTGTCCTGCTGTCTGTCTGCGCACTCTTCTGTCCTGCTGTCTGTCTGCGCACTCTTCTGTCCTGCTGTCTGTCTGGCGCACTTCTTCTGTCCTGCTGTCTGTCTCCTGCACTCTTTCTGTCCTGTCTGTCTGTCTGCGCACTCTTCTGTCCTGCTGTCTGTCTGCGCACTCTTCTGTCCTGTCTGTCTGTCTGCGCACTCTTCTGTCCTGCTGTCTGTCTGCGCACTCTTCTGTCCTGCTGTCTGTCTGCGCACTCTTCTGTCCTGCTGTCTGTCTGTCTGCGCACTCTTCTGTCCTGCTGTCTGTGTGCGCACTCTTCTGTCCTGCTGTCTGTCTGCGCACTCTTCTGTCCTGCTGTCTGTCTGCACACTCTTCTGTCCTGCTGTATGTCTGCTGTCTGTCTCTTCTGTCCTGCTGTCTGTCTGCGCACTCTTCTGTCCTGTCTGTCTGTCTGCGCACTCTTCTGTCCTGCTGTCTGTCTGCGCACTCTTCTGTCCTGCTGTCTGTCTGCGCACTCTTCTGTCCTGCTGTCTGTCTGCGCACTCTTCTGTCCTGCTGTCTGTCTGTCTCGCTCTTCTGTCCTGCTGCTGTCTGTCTTCTGTCCTGCTGTCTGTCTCGCACTCTTCTGTCCTGTCTGTCTGTCTGTCTGCGCACTCTTCTGTCCTGCTGTCTGTCTGCGCACTCTTCTGTCCTGCTGTCTGTCTCTTCTGTCTCTTCTGTCCTGCTGTCTGTCTGCGCACTCTTCTGTCCTGCTGTCTGTCTGCGCACTCTTCTGTCCTGCTGTCTGTCTGCGCACTCTTCTGTCCTGCTGTCTGTCTGCGCACTCTTCTGTCCTGCTGTCTGTCTGCGCACTCTTCTGTCCTGCTGTCTGTCTGCGCACTCTTCTGTCCTGCTGTCTGTCTGCGCACTCTTCTGTCCTGGTGTATGTCTGTCACTCTTTGTCCTGCAGTCTGTCTCGCACTCTTCTGTCCTGCTGTCTGTCTGCGCGCACTCTTCTGTCCTGCTGTCTGTCTGCGCACTCTTCTGTCCTGCTGTCTGTCTGCGCACTCTTCTGTCCTGCTGTCTGTCTGCGCACTCTTCTGTCCTGGTGTATGTCTGCGCACTCCTTTGTCCTGCAGTCTGTCTGCGCACTCTTCTGTCCTGCTGTCTGTCTGCGCACTCTTCTGTCCTGCTGTCTGTCTGCGCACTCTTCTGTCCTTCTGTCTGTCTGCGCACTCTTCTGTCCTGCTGTCTGTCTGCGCACTCTTCTGTCCTGCTGTCTGTCTGCGCACTCTTCTGTCCTGCTGTCTGTTTGGTAGGTAGATAGGTCATTTTTATTTCACGTGTCATACTCCAAAAAATAGGTGCCCAGTCCGCATGGGCTTACAAGACGCACCAAGATAATACAGTAATAAAAGCAATAATATTAAGGAAGAGAGAACACTTACGTATATGTCACTCACTATCAATCCAAATATTGCCAGTCCTTTACCTCCGGCAGTACGACTAAAGTAACAACTTAAATTTAAGTCAAAAGACTGTGCCTTTAACACACCAAACACATGTGCCTTTAACACATGGGAATTGTTTCGAACAATCTAGTGCACTGTGGTTTATGGTGTGCTTTGTGTATTGGCTGGGTGTTTTTTGTGTGCGTGTGTGTGCCAGTGCCAGTGCCAGTTTATTAATTTTGGAGTGTGTGGATTGGTTGTTGGCAAGTTGTGAAATATGCTGGTAATGCACTTTGCGTTCACTATTGACTCTGGCGCCCTCTTGAGTGCAGATCGAGCATCACGAGTTCCTGGTGAAACCGTCGTTCGACCCCACACTGAGTGAACTGCGGGAGAATATGGACCAGCTGGAGAAGAGCATGCAGGGCACCCTGAACGCTGCTGCCAGAGAGCTCGGTACAACCTCTGACCCCACCTCCTGTCACATGACCGCTGAGTACTGAGCATCTCTGAGTAGTGTAGTTTATATTTTCACTGACCAAAGGACTACACATGAGATGTTCTCAGATGCTAAAATGAGTGTGAATCATTCCATACTTTCAGCAGAAGTTCTCAAATGTTTTATAGCTGCTTGTCTTGACGGGGCAGGTGTACAAATACTTAACCTGCACTTTGGTGTGACTTACCTTCGCCCTGATGATTCCAAGATTGGAGGAGCTGCTGTGCTAATCAGCACTTAATTTGTGTGCTAAAACCGCCTGGTTACCTGAATAACTGCAGTGATGGGGGTCTGGGTGTAGTTAAGGAGCATGATGTGTGACCTGAGAGCTGTTTAGTGCTCTGAGGCACTGAGCTGAAGTTAATTAGTTCATTAATTATCTGAACAAAGCATTACTAGTCGAGTATATCATCCCGGGCAATAGCTATGTTTACATGGACACACATAATCGGAATAAAGGCCCAATCAGATTAAAAATGCTTCATGTAAACACATCGATCGGAAGATTCTGATCCAATTCGGTCTATTCGGAAAGAAATTTCATTCCGAATGAGAGAGGTGGTTTATGCCGATCATCATTCCGAACAACGTCCATGTACACACCCATTCAGATCCTGTCTTCGCGGTTGGGGTAAAATTGTCTTCACTGCGCATGACGTGCTACAAAGAGGCAACGAGGACGTGCGGACAACATGGCGTTTGTTTACAACAGACGCGGAAGTACAGCTTTTTTGTCTTCTACTGCTTCTAATATTTCCAGAAAATTAGACAACTCCGTGCATGCCCAAATGAATCATTCTGATTAAACGCATGGTGATGTATACGCAAGTCAGGATCGGATCATTTCATTTAGTGTCCATGTGAATTTGGATTTGGAATTTCTGATCAACCGAGGTTAGGATCGGACTGGAGAAATTTAGCGCATGTAAACATAGCTAACGCTCATACTGCAGCTGCTGGAATAAAGTCATGGAGAATAAGTCTTAAATCCTGAATAGTATTTTCACCGAAGTCTGTGCCACTGTGGGTCTCTCTGTCTCTGCTAACTTCTCCCTCTGATCACGTTCTCTCTCCTCTCTCCGCCCATGGCTCGGTCAGGTCTGGAGGCAGGGAAGACCGTGAAACTCGAGTCCAACGCCCAGCTGGGCTACTTCCTGCGGGTCACCTGCAAAGAGGAGAAGAGTCTGCGTAACAACAAGAAGTTCACCACACTGGACGTGCAGAAGAACGGAGTCCGCTTCACCAACAGGTGGCGCCATCACACACATACACGCCCTCACTTTCACCGAGATGAGCATTTCAGTACGAGTGCGTGTGAGGAGGAGGTGTACATTTAAGATGGCAGCAGTTTATCCTCACATTGTGCTCGAAATGCTATCTAGCAAAATGAGGATGGACTTTAATCGGAAAATAGTTTTCTATCTCATTTTAAGCTGGCAGACGGGCGTAGATGGCCGTCCCATTATTGTGGTTATTGATTATTATTATATTATGATTTCATTGTCACGTCTGCTGCAGATTCTTTGTATTAATACGATTCTCAAAAAATATTTTATGGATCTTTTTCAAATTTTTTATGCCTCAAGAGCTTTTCAAGATGGTGAGCTGGATTGATTATGGGCTTTGTATTGTTAATAATTCTGTGTGAATTAATGAATTTCCTGGAACACCTGAGTTCCATAATATTGCCTGATATGACGATATAATCTCGAAATTTTGCCATTTGATTCTTTCACTCATCAATTATGGGGCAATACTGTCGCTAAAATATCAATGGATGGAAGTACAAGTGAATTACACTGAACAAAAATATAAACGCCCCATGTCAAATATTGATGCCACATGGAGTTAACAACTCTAAGTGAGCATATGCTGACTTTTACTTGTACAACAGGGATATTTCTCTTGATTTGTGTACCATTTTTAATCCATCCCTCTGTCAGTGAGCGTTTGCTCAGTGATGCAGTGATGTCACTCAGTACATGGGTGTGGCATTTCCAGACGGTGATCAGACAGAGCGAGCAGTGCCCACACACTCCTTATACTGGGGACAATAAAAGGCCACCCCAAAATGTCAAATTTTGTCAAAAGTCATCATGCCTCAGATGTCTCAAGTCATGCAGGAACGTGCCATTGGCATGCTGGATGCAGGGATGTCCACCAGAGCGGTCTGCATGCAGTTCCTTGCAGCAGAGCACATTCCAGTTCTGGACTGGCCTGCGTATTCGCCGGACATGTCGCCCATAGAGCATCTTTGGGATGTTCTGGATCAACGTGTCCGCGACCATGTTCCAGTTCCGGATAATGTGCGCCAGCTCCGTGTGGCCCTCCGGGAAGAATGGAATAACATTCCACAGGCCACGATAGACAACCTGATCAACTCCATGCGAAGGAGATGCGTTGCTCTGAGAGACGCAAATGGTGGACATACAAGATATTGAACATTCAATTTCTTCAACCTGACCCCCAACGTGTTCAAGGGATTGTCACTCCTTTGCAGATGCCAATATCAAGATGTAATGGACGGTGATCTGAAGATTAGTCATTGAAGCGAATCAAAATTCATTTTTGTTTCGCTTCATATATTGCATAACCCTAATGTTAATAAAAACTCAAAAATTTGACATGGGCGTTTATATTTTTGTTCAGTGTAGTTAAATTCATTACTGACCTCATGGAAAATAAGTATATTTTTCATTATTAACGCATTCATATGGGCAGTCCGAGCATATTTACGATAAAAATAGGTTCAGTCTGTAATTAATGTTAAAATAGTATATCAAAAGATCTCAGAAGAAAATAGTTCAGTGTATTTCCCATGGTTAATGAGTTCATGGTTTCCTTTTTGGGGAGCTTTTGCTCGGACGCGTTTGCCGATGTCCCCTTTGCTAGGCAAGAAGAAAGATGAATGAAAAACAGCCTTTATTTTCACCTGGTAATTGCCCAAATTCTGGAGTTGATTTAGTTATTTTCGTTTAATGATGAGGGAAGGGCTGTGCTGAGTGATGAAGATGAAACGGTCCCTCCCTGTCGCGGGTCTGTGGAGCTTCTGCCAGAGCTTGGGGGGAAATTTCAGAACCATATCAGTGCCCTTCTAGAAGAAATGCCAGGAATATGCTCCCTGGTTACTGTAGCAATTTTTATTGATTTGTTGCAAATTTTATTAATATAAGATGTACATTTTCATATTTTAGACTAAAGGTGTTGAAATTTCTCTTATGTGTGTCTTATTGCTCGGAAATAGTGGGTCTTGTGTAACTTAAGCCCGTATGCGCACACGCACACACACATACAAACACACATAAGACAAATGTGCAGAGAGATGTGATTCACTGGGGCTCTGTGTGTGTGTGTGTGTGTGTGTGTGTGTGTGATGCGCAGTAAGCTGAGCTCCCTGAATGAGGAGTACACCAAGAGCCGAGAGGAGTACGAGGAGGCGCAGAACGCCATCGTCAAGGAGATCCTTAGCATCGCTGCAGGTGAGGGGACGCGACACTCTGAGCCGATCAGGAACTGTCACAGGTGCTCTGAGCCAATCAGGAACTGTCACAGGTGCTCTGAGCCAATCAGGAACTGTCACAGGTGCTGTTTCATCTGCCAACACTCCCACCTTTATCCCTGATAAAACAACGCGCTCAGATGTAAAGAGAGGCAGTGTGTATGCGCGCATTTGTATGAATATCGAATCTGGCCGTCAAATCCAAATACAGTTCAAGGTTACCTGGGTTATTAACTGAACTATCAGTGCTGTCGATTGGCTCAACTGTCCTCATATTTTACTCTGAAGTAAGGCGAGTGTCTCACATTGCGGTTCTGTGGTGATATTGTGGAATATTTTCCCTCAGAGACTGTGGCGTGATGATTTCTGCTTCCTGCTCTGTCCCTCTCAGGCTACGTGGAGCCGCTGCAGATGCTGAACGATGTGATCGCCCAGCTGGACGTGGTGGTGAGCCTGGCTCTGGTGTCACACTCGGCCCCGGTGCCCTACGTTCGTCCCAGGGTCCTGGAGAAGGGATCCGGGAGGCTGCTGCTGAAGGGGGCCCGACACCCGTGCATCGAGGCCCAGGATGATGTGGCCTTCATCCCGAATGACGTGTCCTTCACCCGGGGAGCGGAGATGTTTCACATCATCACCGGTGAGGACCAGGGCAGTTTGTGCGCTGATGCGAGTGGGAAGATCTGTGATTGAACCGCAGCATTTGCCTCATGGGCGCAGTGGAGTCCTGTAAAAGTCAGTAAAGTGCAAAAGGTGAAGCCTTGATTTAAAATCTGTCGATGTCCCAACAAACTGTTTATACAAGCGCAGAACTGCCAAGACGTGCACAAAATTTAGAAACGAACATGTATGTACACAAAAACGCATTGAAAACTCAGTGAAACTTTCGTGCACGCCCGGTGGCATGTACTCGTGTCCAATTTAATAAAAAGAGAAACGCTTGTGTAATGAACAGACAATTTTCTAAAGCAGAAAATGGCAGGTCACGCGGAATGAAAAGGCAAGGAAGGTAGAATCAGATTCATTTAATTAATTCTAGTAAATCTCAGGTAATTATAAATTTTTTGCTGGGAGATGCTAGCTACCGAAGTTTAGACCGAACGGTGTCCTCCGGGGCTGAGAAATAAAGACAACGCAACTGCCAAAAACTGCTCCTCAGATGGCCACCTGAGGCCGGCTGCAAAACTGAGTCAATCCGCAAAGACCCACATGTTAAACTCGCCAAAATAATGTTAATGCAGCCTTTGGTGAGGTGAGGTCTCTACCTTTGAAGTATATTTCAGTGGAAATTAGAATTTTTGAAGTGTCTAAAACGCAGGGTTTTATAAATTTTAATTTGGTAACAATCCAGTGCGATGCATTTCAAAACCAGCAAGTCTTCAAATGGGCATCAATATCACAGGGCATACTTTTTTTTTTATATGAAAATTTGGCATCTCCAATCCCACCCGAATCGGGGATGTCCAATTCAAGAACTACATACAAGGCTTGCTCGTATACATCCCCTTGTTGCCAGCTCAGGAGAGAGAGACGGTTCGCGGCTCTCCTCCGAAGCACGCGCCTGTCAGCCCCTGCATCTTTACACTCATTGGTCGAAACTGTCGCAAACTCAGAGCGAGGGCGGAGGATAACCAAACATGAGCAAGTTCAGAATCTCACTGACGAGCGCCCGGCTGGCCAACAGGAGGCGGTTAAGCAATGAACAAGGCAACCATTTTTTGTATTCCTTCCCGGCAGTCCTATCCCAATTTGCATCCCTGCCGCACTTTTAGCAAACCGTGCGCTGTTCTGAAAAAGCTGCCGACCACTGCAGGTTGGTACAACCGGGAGGTCAGACATTTTTACGTGGGGAATCTAACTTTATCCAATCAAACGCCAGTTCACTAGACTGTGCCGCACTGCTCGTGTGGTCAGGTAAACCCATTCCTTTCATAGTCTCCATATAGTTATCATTGAATTCCTATACACACTGCGATTTTGAGACGTTTTACAGCTGTTAAATGCCGCTTTAGGACCTACAGAGCAACTGCAGCCTTCTGTGCAAGATCGTCGGGGCTCAAACTGCTTTGCTCAAAGCCCATTCCCAAGAGCTTGGACGTCATTTATCACCGACTCATCACTAGTTTTCAGCGGCGTACTCTCAGATGTTCAGAGGGCCTTCAGTAAGCTCACCCTTTACTGCTCGATTGCCCTCAAGCTGTGTTTAAGTTTGCCTGATTAACAATCAAACAGTTTACCGACTGAGCGATCAAAACCAATACATGACCTATAATAAGAAATGATATTGTAGAAGTGAATGCCTATTGCCTACATTTATATAATTGATGTGGCATAGTAAGGAAGGCAATGCAAAAATCCAAAACTTATGCTGACTTCGCAGCATTTATTTTTGCCATCCTTACAATTGTCACTCAGCTGTGCAGCATGCCTAACAACGCCCTTCAGCCGTGACTACATTCAGAATTTAGAACGGATTCCCGTGGCTTATTGCTTAATGAGCCTCGCAAACCACTTTACGCAAATTGTGCTGTTTCACGAGCTACACGAGTGCAGAAATTATAAAGACATACGGATATTTTACGTCTTCATTTATGTGCGGAAGAAAACGCCTCACCATTTTGTGGTGCAATGCATAACAATGCTATCGAAAATAGATTAGACTGTAATCGGTGGCAATTAGTCAACTGTGGCTAATCGGGAGAAGTAAACTGCGAGGGGTTTAGGTTATGAAGCATTTAAAGGTGAGGTTTCGGAAGGTCTTTGAGACTCGCAAAACAAAATCTACCTCCAGTGAACAAAGTGTTTGAGTATAACTGACGTCACTGTTCGAGGCCTTATATCTTCAATGTCCGCCCAGTTGAAGCATATGACTGAGGTTTTGTTATTGTTTTATTGCCATTACTGTGACAAATTGCTACGTCTTTATCGGATTTTAGAGGCTTTCTACTTTCTGCCGAAATATACTTTGGTGAGGCGAGGCCTCCTTCTTCAAGCTAGACTTGGCTTGGTACATTAAACGGCAAAGCTAAGCACCTGCTAGCTCTGTCAGGGTAGGGATACTTGGTGGATGCCGCAGGTTCGCCCGGAGAGTGAGCCGACCGCCACTGCCTCCAGGCTGGGTACGGCGCTCTGGTTGCCTCTTCACGCTGCTGAAAGGCTCCGTCCCTCAGCCGCGTCCCTGGAGCAGATGTAGCCTAGCTTTTAGCCATAGCTTATTCAGTAGTACTTATCTTGGTTTGCACAGAGGCCACATTCATTGTTTTTGACAGTCTATGGTTGAGATTGATTATTTGACACTGGCAGTTGTCCTGACGTTACCTAATTGCAACCTAATCCTACCCAATTCTACTTGACTTCAAAAAAAGAAAAACACCAATATCTCTACATTAATAGCTCTTTTACATCGGAAGCTATACCAAATGATGAAATGCCAATCATGAAAACAAGTTTGTACTGGCTTTAACATTCATATCATGCTACATTTGAATTCTTGACTGTAACAAAATATATCACAGTACATATTTTACCTCCTAAATTTAACAGAATATTCTCCAAACGTAATAGACTGGCAGTGCTAGTCTGATTGGCCTGATGACAAACCAGAGCATTCCCAAGAAATGAAAGTAGCAGGTGAAATGGGGAAAAAAAGTAGCCAGTCAAGAATTACACCTCGTTGCCACTCCACTGCTCGGCCTGTAGGGGGGTCGTTAGACATGCCCCCTCAGAAAATTTTTTTTTTGGTGTTTTTTTTTTTTTTTTTTTTTTAATGGTGCATTTTGGTGCATTCTACAGCACTTTAGACAGCTTAATACAAGTATTTATTCCGAGTAAATTGTTAGGATTTTCCAGTCAAATTTCGTTGTTGTTTTTTTTTTTTTTTTTTTTTTTTAAATAAGGTGAATCTCCGCAATTAAATAAGCAACATGCCTCCATTTCAATCACAATACTAACTAGCGCCATGAACACCATGACATTTAGTACTAAAAGCAAGTATAAATTAACTTGAACACCACAGCAATTATTTATTTGAAGCATTTCTTCTATTTTATTATTATTTATTCTTAATCTTACATCGGTAAACTGTCTTATCCTGTAGGATAACAAACTGTAAAAATATTAACATTTCCTAACAATTAAACTTTTACTCCAACATTTCAGTTCTTATCATTTATGGTCTCGTCTTCGTTTAAATGTCTGTGGCTTTTTCTTTGGCACTGATTTAGTGGCCACTTTAAGAAAGATATAGAGGCTCTAGAAAAAGTTCAGAGAAGAGCCACTAAGCTAATTCCGGGTATTAAAGATGAAAGCTATGAGAAGAGGCTGAAGATCCTTAATCTCTTTAGTCTAAGGAAAAGGAGACTAAGGGGTGATTTGATTGAGGTCTTTAAATATGTTAAAGGGATTAACAGTGAATTATGTAGGATTCCTTTGACCAAGTGTTATTAGTACAACTCGGGGTCACAAATGGAAGTTGACCAAAGGTAAATTTAGCACTGATATTAGGAAATATGTTTTTCACCCAGAGAGTAATCTCTGTGGAATAGCTTGCCTGACCATATTGTTGAGGCAGAAACCTTGGGAATTTTCTAGAACAGGCTTGATTTAGCACAAGATACCATTGAGTCATTGGGTATTTGAAGTAAGAGATTGACTTGCCATCGTAACAACATGGAGATTCAAGGAACAACTTGACGATTGCTTCATCAGTCTGTGTTCATGTCGATGTGACCTTTGCCCCCTCCACCCCCCTCACTTGACAGGCCCCAACATGGGCGGTAAGTCCACCTACATCCGGCAGGTTGGTGTGATTGTGCTGATGGCTCAGATGGGTTGCTTCGTGCCGTGCCAGGAGGCCGAGATCAGCGTGGCGGACTCGGTCCTGGCTCGCGTTGGTGCCGGGGACAGTCAACTGAAGGGCGTGTCCACCTTTATGGCAGAGATGCTGGAGACGGCTGCCATCCTCCGGTAAGCACCGGCAAAGCTGTGCCCAGGCCGCGCAGTTCTGGCCGTGTGCAAGTATTAATTTGGGACGGTGTGAAAATAATGTGCAGTTCGCAAATATTTTTCATTCTTCAATGTGTATAAAGTGCTGCTATTCCTGATTAAACCACAGCATGGCTACAATACCTGAGGCTTTGAAGTCTCTACTATAACCTTACGTGCATTTTTTAATTGTGAAGAATATAAGTTTGGAGCCAGAAAGAAATACCTTCTGTCGCTTTATAAATTCTTAGGCTGCATTGTTGATTTGCGGTTAGTTTAGCAAATAAACTGTCGATGTAATTTTGTCCTCCCAGGCCGTGCATTGTACGTTTGGGTCTCATTATCTCTTGCACTGAATAACAATCCCTCTCCACCGATCTTCTCCGTCTGTGTGCTTTCAGCTCGGCCACTGAAGACTCCCTCATAATTATCGATGAGTTGGGGCGGGGCACCTCCACATACGATGGTTTTGGTCTGGCCTGGGCGATCTCAGAGTTCATCGCAACGCACATCAAGTGCTTCTGTCTGTTCGCCACACACTTCCACGAGCTGACCGCCCTGGCGCAGCAGATCCCCACCGTGCGAAACCTTCACGTCACGGCATTGACCACTGACAGCACTTTAACTATGCTGTACAGGGTCAAGAAAGGCAAGTGTACTCGCAAATGCACGAGAACACACATGCTCATGAGACCACGCAAGCACGCAGGACCACACATGCACGCAAGAACTTGTATGCATAAGGGAACACTCATGCACACGGAAACCGCACGCATGTATATGCACTCAGGAACATGCATGCACATGGAAACATGCATGCGTACGTGAACACGCATGTGGATGAGATCATAAATGCACTCGAACGTGCATGCAGCCATTGCTGTAACAGTCATCACCATGCGCAAACCAGCTTCCATATGCGGCTTTTCTATTAAAATTGCTCCCGAGTAAACAGTTTTGATAAGTAGAAGTGCTTGCTGGGACAGCCAACCTTTATATCTCGTGTGCTTGCCGATTCACCTCCCTTCGCTGTTTTTGATAGGGGCTTTAATGCAGGTGGCCTTTATATCCCGCATATTGTAATCTAATGAATGGCAGCAGGAGCGCTGAATCATTGAGGATACAAGGATCAAGCATGGCTTGAACCCCTGAGTAAAGGATTCAAAACTACCACAACACTGTACTTCTTTTAAACAATAAAGGCAAATGTATGTTTTGTCTATCATATCTAAAACGAGCCATAAAAATACTTAGAATGTTTTGAGTACCAACAGTTAACCCTTTCACTACCAGTTACTGGGAATAAGACAACCCTTGCTTACCGGAAATTTTTGTGCTATCGCAGCATGATATTGCATGTGGATTTTCACCCCCTTTTTCGAACTAAAAATGCCAGAAATGGACAATTTTATGTACAGAAAACATGTTCAAAATTCATTTACCTTACCATTGACACATATCTTTGCTTAGTTTTTCCAAAAGTAAAAACAGAAAATGAGGATAAAACCGTATTTCGGTTTGCCAAGACAAGACTATTTCTCCTCTATGGGATTTATGTACAAACGGAGATACACTTGCATTTCTGTACAACGGAGATACATGTGCGTTTGTGTACAAACAGAGATACACGTGCTGCAGCACGCACTGCCTGCAATAACCTGTATAAAATAAAATAAAACTGTGCATAACCGGAGGATTGGGAACTACGGGAAGCCTGATGACATCACTGACGTGTTGTGCGATACCAGACTCGTCCAAAGGGGTGTTTTGTTGCAGAGATTTGACAGTTTTTGTGAGGGACTTTCTCTAGGCGCAAAATAGCGACAATGGTAAGTGATGCGGGATCGACGCTGTCGCGGAAATGCAAAAATGGTAATGAAAGGGTCAACGGAACGGTTTCCTAAGCGGGCCACGTTTTCCTCACATTCTATTGACATTTCCCTTTAACTACAAATGTAAATAATTCCGGTATTTTTTCAGTTAATTCAGTGGTATTGAATGAAAGTCTAATTTCTTGTGTTTCTAACCAGATATCATTTTACTCATTTACTGAGGCTTCGTCTTCACAAGAGTCGGCAAAAGGACGCCAATCTCGGTGATTTAGCTGTGCGTTGAACATGTCCTGAGTAGGACACCCATAGCTTCTCACCGTAAAATCGTCAGTGCTAATGGTTTTGCAAAGGTTGTTCTTGAGTCAGCTAAACCAACGTCAATTGGATTTAGCCCAGATTATGAACTGTATTAAAAGGACCCGAATTGCTCATTTGATGTTTAGCGTTAAATCTTTAGCCTATGTGTACGGTCATGTTTCAGTGATCAGAAGAAAATAACTTTTTTAAAAACTCATTTTACTGGCTCTGTGATTATTCGTTCGTCTTTGTCGCGGTGGAAACTTTACTTTTCCAGACATTCAACATTTCGGCTTCCCTGTTCCCTTGACTGCAGATTGTCACACGTGATCCTGTTTTCTTAATGGCTGGACAAAGCAACGTAAAACCCAGTGTTAAGCTGGCTGTGCTGTTATTGGAAATGCAGACGCTGATGTGGAAAGAGGTCGTATCTAAGGAGTTCTAGCGGCTTTGTCTCATCAAAGTCACTTCGTATTTTAAGTAGACATGTAAAAATTCATCTATACAACTGAAATTTGACAAAGATCCTTAAGCATTTATAAATTATTCCCACTTGCGCTTTGTTCTGATCATCAATTGCAAGGCCCACAAATATGATGTTTGACATTTATTGTGTGGTTTCTGGACTTTAACCACTATGTTGTGCTTTTAAGAAGTGATGCATCAGTATTGTAAATTTTTTTTGAAAAAGGAAATTGAATATGATTTTTATGCAGATTTTATGTGACATGGTGCTTTTTGATATGTTGTCTATAATTTATTATAAACTCCATTTCATATTTTTATTTCATATGGTGCCCATGATTTTCTGTATTATTTGAAGTTTTATCAAAAATACTTTCAGTCAGTACTGAGCAGTTATAACCTGCTATTGGTAACTGGTTATTGTCCCCCACCGCCGTGGTAGCGAGCGGAGCGGGGGACATTGTATTCAGCTCCGTCCGTCCGTCACTTCCCGTTTGCTGTGAACGCGATATCTCAAGAACGATTTCACCGATTTCATTCATCTTTGGCTTCAACGTGTATTAGTGTGATACGCCGACCCCAGTCGATTTCCGTGACCTGGCGGGGGACACGGCCACGTTTAGTGGCAACACTTGTTACTATTATGCCATGAAAGTATCAAACTTAAGAAAATACAGATTTTGACTAATATCCTTCACATTATTTCAGTCATTGATTATTGCATCACTATTTTTGCATCTGTAAGGAATCTTTAATCCCTCCAACTTGAACCCCCATCCTCACCTGGGTCCCTGGCTAACCATTAGGGCCCATGTAACATGTCTCCATGCAGACGCGCTACTGAAAAGAAATGTCGTCGGTAGCAAGCAATAAAAGCATTAGTACTACCACCATGTGTACAAATATTTTGGCAATAAAAAGGGAAAAGCAAGGCGGAGTAGCAGTCGGCTAACTACAAGCAAATTAAAAAGTGTCATCTGCTGGTGATGCAGTCTGTTAGCAGCAAGCTGGCTCTGTAGAGGGCCATTCGGGAGAGGACGGGTGTGCAGGCATCGGTCTAACTAAAACACATATACTGTGCATGCACCTAATTCTAATAACTGATAATCAGAAATGACGACACATAAGAAACAAAACTTTATTCAAGACAATATACAGTAACTGCAGCATATTATGACATGTAGGCACAAAAATTATACAAGTTAAAACTAAAAATGGTAAAATTCACTTCACCAAAGGACAAGGACAGCAGACTCCAGAGGCCCCCAGAATGCACCACAGAGATTCAGATTTTCAGAAATTTTCTCAGGTTGAATATCCCCAAACTCTCCGCCCCCCCCAATTTTGACATTACATTGATGAATTAATTAAAATGACCAATTCAATGAAGCTTCTGACAACTCCTATAGACTCTTGATCCTGACCCTCTGCCAAATATTTTTATGAAGGATCTGCTCGATTCATGAAATACGGCGTTTGTAAATCCTGTTCAGCTGTGCCGTGTAAGGAATCAATCTTGCCAAGTCTGGCCTCGTGTGAACACCATCGACCAAGGACTCTTCCAAGACCTTCGTGAGGTGTGACTGGTTCACAGTGGTGTTGAACACGAAAGCTATTTCTCCTGTACATTCAGGGTTGTTCCTGAAAATGTGGTATTGATGTGAGCTGTTGAATTAATGGCCATGACTATTTGAGTTTTTTCTCCTCTTGACACCTTTTTTCCTAAATTTGATCTTATTGTCTTTCACTTCCTGGTATAATTCTTTTCCCAGCATTCTTCCCTTCTCTGTCCCCCCTCCTACACTCATTCCTTAGCTTCACTCTCCGTAATCTCACCTTCTTTCCTCCTCCCTGTCTCCTCTCCTCTCAAACACACTCACTCTCCGTCGCCCCTCTTTGTCCCTCCTCCCTCGCAGGTGTGTGCGACCAGAGTTTCGGGATCCACGTGGCGGAGCTGGCAAGTTTCCCGAAGCACGTGATCGCCAGCGCTCGGGAGAAAGCCCTGGAGCTGGAAGAGTTTCAGGATGTTGCTCATGCCGGAGAGGAGGAGGGCGAGGAGGAAGGGCCCGAGGCGAAGAGGCGCCGTGCAGATAGACAGGTAGGAGGCAGGGTGGGCTAAAGAATAAACACTGTGCTTGCAAGTTTCGGGTTGAAGTGCCCAAGTTTTAAGTGTTTTCCTTAAGCCTAATGTCAGTGTTTAACATATTCCTCATATTGAGTGTTGCAGTTAAGAGTTTCCGTACATATCTGACTTATAAGACAACATGCAATGCTGTAAATGGCTGATGCCATTCTCATAATCTATATTAAGTGCTGCACGATTAATCTAATAGCAATCGCGATGTCAGCCCATGCAATTATATAACTGCACAAATCTCCGATTTCATTCCAAAAAAAATTGCATAAGGGGCCGTTCACACCAAACGCGCCTCATCAGCATGGGGCACCCTTTTTGTATTATTAGCTTACCGGCCCTATGGGCCGTTAAGCTATTGTTGTGATGTGGCGTCCGTCGTCCGGAAAATTTTTTATCTTTTTTTTTGGCCTGATGAATTTTTGTGTAAATTTGCCATAACATCTCCAGACATTTTTTTTTTTTTTTTTTTTTCGAATTTCTGATTGAGTCATTTTTGTCCGTTTTATGGGCACTTGAAATTTTGGCCCCAATGTTAAAGATAGGATTAAAAAATTATTTCTCAAAAATTGCGCGATCAATTTTTTTCTAAATTAGGCAATCAACTTTCCTTGGTACCATCAATGTACAGTGCGAGCGCCATTTTGACTGAAGCTGTGGAAGTGGGTCTAGTGGGGGCGCTGTACTTTATGAATAAGCAAGATTGCCTGTGGAGGCCAAATGGTTGCAGATAGAGATTAAGTTTGTATTATCGACATATAGGAAGTCATATATGACCTATATTTTGGCTGTGTTAAAGTTGACCTCTGATGACCTTGAAAGGTTAAACTTGAGGTCAAGCAAATGTTAGAATTTTCAAAGGCTTCTAGGCTTGAAAATATAGATGATTGGGAACATATATGTATTGAACACTTATAGGAAGTCATATATGAACCTTCATTTGGTGGCCTTGAACTTGACCTTCGGTGACCTTTGAAGGTCAAACTTCACATAGTGAAATTTCAATGACTTCTATCACCAAAATTATGACTGATAGAGCTTAGATTTGTATTGTGGGCATATAGGAAGTCATATATTAAGTTTCAATTGGCGACCTTGAACTTGACCTTCAATGGCCAAACTTAATGAAATTTCAATGACTTGTATCAGCAAAATCGTAGCAGATAGAGTGTAGGTTTGTATTGGAGATGTATAGGAAGTCATTTGTGAACTTTCATTTGGTGACCCTCATATTGACCTTTGAAGGTCAAACTTGACGTAGTGAAAATTCAATGCCCTCTATCGCTAAAAAGCTTAGAGATAGAGCCTCAGTTTGTATCACAGACTTAAAGGAGGAGCCAGCACTTCGGCAAAGTATATTTCAGCGGTTAGAAGTCTTGAAGTGTCTAAAATGCATAGTTTTATGAATTTTTATTCGGTAATGATCCAGTGCGACGCATTTTAAAACCAGCCAGTCTTCAAATTGGCGTCAGTATCAGGGGGTAGATATTTTTCTTGGGGAATCTATAAGGCTGCGTTCAGAATGCACACTTGTCCACTCGCTTACTCCCTCTCTTTATATTGTTTTCAATGTAGAACATTCACTACATAGTGCCCTATATAGTGGGAGAGTGTACATCAAACGCCGGTGCGGCGGTGCTTGTGGTGTCAGTGATTCTCTTTTGTGACGTCAGTTGTTCTTTCCTTTCATCTGGAGTTGTTTAGAGGGCCTACATTAAGCTCACCCTTTACGGCTTGACTGCCTGCAAGCTTTATTTATTTAAGCTGGCCTGATTAACAATCAAACAAATTATCGACTGAGCGACCAAGACCAGTACATGACCTATTATTGATATGGCATTGTAAATCCAAAACTTTCGCTGACTTTGCAGCATTTATTTTTGCCGTCCTTGGGATTGTCACTCAGCTGTGCAACTTGCCTTATAGCGCCCTTTAGCCGTGACAACATTTAGAATATAGAACAGATTCTCACAGCATCGCAAACTAATTCATGCAAATCTATGCTCCATAACGAGCAACACAAGCGCTGAAATGATAGACATATTGATATTTCACGTTGTCATTTATGCACAGAAGATGCCTCATAATTTTGTGGTGCAATGCATAACAATGCTATCAGAAGTAAATTAGACTGTCGTATGTTTTTACCAATCAGTCTAAGCAACTGTGGCTAATCGGGAGATGTAAACTGCGAGAGGTTTAGGTTATTAAGCATTTAGGTGAGGTTTCCGAAGATCAAATTCAAAATCAGAAATTTCGCCAACTAAAAATGTCTGCCCCTGATATTGATACTTCAAGAATTCTACTTTCCGCTGAAATATACTTTGCCGAAGTGCGGTCTCCTCCTTTAAAGGTAATCACACATGAACTTTCATTTGGTGACATTCAACTTGACTGTTGGTGACCTTTGAAGGTCAAACTTCACAATGAATTATATTGCCAAAACGGTCACAGATGGAGCCTAGGTTTGTATTAGAGACTTATAGAAAGTCATATATGAAGTCCGTTTGCTGACCTCAACTTGACCTTCTGTGGCCTTTAAAGTTCACGATCGATATATTGAATTTTCAACGACATGTACAGGGTTTTCCCTGGGTTTTTTTTGAGACCCAGGTGGCGAAGGGCAGGGAGCGATATGCGTGGTGTGCAAAGTTTATGAACACACCTTTGGATTGTTGGGTGTTAAGTGAATAATCACGAATTGATCAATGAACATTATAATTACATTTATTTTAAATAAATTTGCCTAGAAGTTTTCATACAAACAAACAAAGTGATTCACAAAAACAATAAAATCTAACAGCACATTGTGCAATCTTTGTCCTTGCACTTCACTCTTCTGTATTTATTTTGCTGATAAAAGCGCCTGAGCAGATCCTTCTAGTTAATCTCATTCGGTCTGGGACCATCCACAGCAAGGTTAACATGCACACCTTAGTCAGATTACAGTCATACTTCGACTATGCTACTCAATCACACCTCTGGCAGTTGTCCCAGTATACATGCTGGTGAGAAAATCTAATTATTGGCCGGAGCATGTCTTACTCCACTACGCTAGGTGGCGCTGTAACTAGCGGTATAGAGCCACTTGCGGCTAACTGATCAGCCGCTTAGCTCCCAAGTGACCCGCATCTGGCGGGTCCGACCCGCATTTGAATCGCAAAACTCGCTGACCCGCAAACAAGTGAGAAAACCCGCAATTTGCGCATTGAGAGATTTACGCGTTATTCCTCCACCCCTGCGTAAAACATGGGTGCACTGCTCAGAGTCCGTAATATTACGGATTTCCGTATTTAGTTTTAGAGTTGTTGCGAAGCTGTAGGGGAACACTCAGTATGCGAGACGCTGAAACGTAGGCTGATGTTTAGTGTAGAACCCATTTTTATTTCGTGCAGATGTTGAGCCGTATCATCGATTCTCCCTTGCAGTACACCCTTGAACCACAGATGCAGCCCCCGAACACCGCACCCAACACATTTCAACTGGTTAAAGGTTTCCTATCTATTCAGAATTTGTAGCTGATCGTTTAAAATGTGAACCGCAAATATTGTGTGCTTGTTTGGTGCTGTCCTGCAAATACTAAATAACAGCAACTCAGCGAACATTTTAGATCTTGTCTGACAAGTTGCTGTAAAGTTACTACATTGTGCCGAAGTCTACAATTAGTCTAAGCTGCTTTTCCACCGAACGCGAAACGAATTTTTCGTGCGACAGATTTAGGGCTGACCCAAAGAAATTGAAGCTTCGAAGCTTCAATCGTTGCCATGGTAATCGACCATCAAGTCCGTGATCGATTTTTTTACTTTATTTTTTTTTTGTGCACGCGCGACCGGGCAGCGGGCTGCAGCGGCCCATAAAAAAATAGCTAAAGGCTACAGGTGGCCAACATGTTTATTTCTGTTCCCCTCAACAGCTTCATCTCGATTTATGTTTTCAATAGTTAAGGCTGTAATATATTTAGTTTGAGTGAGGAGGCAACTGATTTCATTTTCAAATTTTATGTGTAGCCTATTTTATTCTGCTTTTTATTCGATGGTAATATTTTTGTTGATATTTTCGTTATAACGGTGTAATTTATTTGATATTGCACATTTTGAAGCAGTTGTTGTTTCACAAAAAAGGGCGAAAAAAGTCCAAAGTCGGTTTCTTTTCTTAATAAAGAAGCCAAGCATTGTGAGTTACTGCTCTGTCTCCATGCCAGGTGTTATTATGTTGGCATAGGCTACACAGCCTAGTTCGTTTTTATTCATTCTAGAGATTTTTTTGTGGACTATATGGCAGTAATTTAATTATTTTATTGCACATTTGTTACATTTGATGTGACTTGATTATTGCACATTCATGTTCGTTTGAATAAAAAAGAAAGTAGTTGAAGTCCGACTCCTGGCCTCTGTTGCGCCATAGGCGTCGATTTATGTTTTTGCCCGTGTGTGCCCAAATTAAATGAATACCACCAAGGTGATGATTGTCACAAACTCAGTAATACAGCATAGATAGTCACCAACCGCAACAAAATACGACACTGCTCTGCTACAAATTACAACAGGCTATTGCACCATACAGTCTGGCAGGCGCATCCAGCCGACTTACTAATTAAAAAAAATATATATTTAATTATTATTATTATTATTATTAATTAATTATTTATCTATTGATCTATTTATTTAGCCTATTGATTTTTGTAGGCCATCTATTAAATAAAAATAAAAAAATAAATATTTATTCAGTGTCTGTTTCAACATGTAGAAATTTAACCTCCAGCAGAATACTGTTTTAACACATCGGCCTATGTCCTGTCGCCCGATATCTTTCATTCTAATGTGCGCGCACTCCGCGGTGTGTGTGGTTGGATACATACGACCGACAATGTTATTCATATAAATGACTAGGCTAAATGTTATTAAAAAAACAAACAAAACCATTCCTTTCTAACACACTCATCAGGAAATTAAAGCACATCTAATCAAGGACTGAAAATCATCTTCCGACATCGGACTTTTCATATTAATTATGTTTCAGTAACCTTCGGATTGTGAAGACATGCCATTTAAAGGAAGAAAGTTGGACGACCAACTTGCTCCTGTTAATTTGTTTTCTTCTCTCTGTTGTAGCTAATTGGGATTGAGACGGTCAGATACTGAATATTCACTATAGATTTATTACATTGAAATGAATACTTGACATCTTGCAAACCTTCCTGTGAAGTTTCGGTGACATGAGTGCACCCCTCGCTGCCACCACTGCGTCAGCTGCGCCTCCGTTGAGCCGACGTTAGACTGGTCAGAGCTGGCGAGCTTTCAGCCCACTCTCGGCGCAGCCTTTTGGCGCGAAATTGCCACTGCCTCAGGCGACACACAGTGGCGGTTCCTTGGCCGTTACAAAGGGAAGTCAAAACCTCGCCCTTCAAAGCTTAATGACTTAAACATTTCGCAGTTTACTTTTCTTGATCAGCAGTTGCTCATACGCATTGGTAGAAGGACAGTCAAATTTATTTTCGATAGCAAATGACGACCCAAATTATCAATACATCTTTATAAATTAGTTTGCGAGGCCTCTTTCGCAAGAAGCCACGAGAATCCGTTTTCTACAATCTTAATATAGAAGTAAAGAATGCGATGTTGCACAGCTTATTGCTTAATGAGCCTCACTAATCAATTTGCGAATCTATGCCGTTTCGCAAGCTACTTGAGCACGGAATTTATAAAGACGTAGGCCTATGGTAATTTACGTGTGAAAGAAAACCCCTCGTAACTTCGTGGTGCAATGTATTATAATGCTATCGAAAATAAATAAGACTGTCCCACCAATTCGTATGAGCAACTGCTGATCAAGAAAGGTAAACTGCGAAAGGTTTAAGTCATTAAGCTTTGAAGGACAAGGTTTTGGCTTCCCTTTCTTACGGCCGACGACCCGCCACTGGCGACACAAGGAGTTTTTTCCTTTTTTTTCTGGCTCGCTTCATTTGGATTATACACCGTCTTTTCTAATCGCAAAGTTTTAAGTTGTTATTTCTCTGAATACATTCTGAGTTTAAACGACATCGTTATTTTTTCGTTTCTGCCTTATTTTTAGTATATTTTCAAGTTATAAAAGTTTGGATATGATGTTTATGTGGTGAATAAATCTTATTTCTTTTGGTTAATTGCTTCCCGCCTGAGCTCATGTCAGTCTGTCCGCGACTATATGGTGATGTGTATGCAGTGCTGATTCCATTAGCTGCAGGTGAATGAGCTATGTCCGCGAAGCATCGACTCTCTAAATATGGTTATCGGGACAGCCCTAGACAGATTACATTCAAAGTCAATGCAAGGATGCGAATACACGCAAGTTTGCGTGTATTTGCGTCTTTGCATTGTTTTTGAATACAATCTGTAGCGCGAAAAATTCATTTCGCGTTCGGTGGAAAAGCAGCTTAACGTAGCTAGGTAGGTAGTAAGGCTCCATCGTTTTCCGTAGCCATTTGGAGCTTTGCTTTTATGTAGCTATCTTGCTTGCGGATGCGATTGTGGATATCTTTCCAGATCGTGGACATAATCTGCGTCGCTTGGCAGTACAGGAAGTTGTAGCTGACGATGATGATGAGCGGTAGATGCCCTTATTACAATGATGTCAGGACTGTCTGTCACAGTTGATGTGGTTTTGATTGCATGGACTTGTACAATTGATTTTTGTGTTACATTGATGCATGTATGAACATTAATGTACGAACATTCAATATTGTTCGTTTTCATTGTGTATGATGACTGGATGAATGTGAATGAGATACAAATTGGATTCCAAAAAAAATTCCAAAATGGTGATGTATTATAAATTGTTGTCGATATGATGTGATGTCAATAATTCCTTATTTTTATATCCTGCCATGTAATATTCCCTTATTTTTAAAAATCTCTGAGAGCACCCCTGGTGATGATGTATTATGAATCAACGAATTTAAACGCAAATTCCACCCCCCCCCCCCCGGGGCACAAAATGATCAGGAAATATCTCGCCTCACGCCTCTCCCCCCAGTGGTTATGGACCAGCATTTCGATCCCTCAAACTTGGGAGGTATGAGCCGGCATTTCGACAAAATCGCCGTTCCGCGTTTTCCTCCCATCTATAAATTTCAGTATATTTCACTCTTGGAGCTGATGAAGCATAAAACGTCTCTTTGTCCGTCCAAAAGTGTATTTTCGGTTGCGGCGAGGCCGTTTGTGTCGCTCGATGTTTCCGGCAATAACACTGCTCGAGCATGCGCAGAACGCAAAGTCCGACTCTGTTCAGATAGAACGTTTACAAGCAGAGAATAATTTGACTATCAATCGAATTATCTAGGTAGGTTAATTCGGTCCGACTATGATGTTTACACGTACTTTAAAAACCCGATCATAGTCGGACTAAGCCAATAATTCGGTTTTCTTTAGTGTCATGTTAATGTGCTGAGTGTTGTAGCGGTGAATACAGAGGTGGTTTAACTCACACAGTTTCCCCTTTATGACGAATACAAACCATCAGAAAGTAAGTGAATAAACTCTCAGCGTCATTCAAAACAGTGGTTAAACTGACTTTACCTGTGTTTATTCTCCACTATTTCACCCCTGCTCGTGTGACGTTACTCACTCACCCTTGTCTGGGTTCAGTCTGACCCTCACACTCGGACTGCCTGACATCATCGGGGAAAAAAGAAAAAAAAGGAGTGAAGTTAATAAACGTAACCTTACGGAGCCATCGGCCTGTTGTAAATCTGCTGAATTTGCCTTATCCGTCACCTCTCTCTCCTCAAGCCTCGGCCTTTTGGCAAAGAAGGCTGTTATTTTTTTTCATTGCCCCTGTTCTTTCGCTGTCTCGTCTGCCTGCCACAAATTAAGTCGGGAACTAACGTTACGCTTGTTACTTCACTCCAATAAAACCCAGCTTTTATCACGGACAAAATTAGTTTTGCCCACAGAGAGATAAAAACACTAGAGTGGACAAAGTCCTTGTTTCTGTGGCAGCACTCGGCCGCCATCTTGTGTAAGTATATCGGGGCAGACGTTCATAGGAAAATACAGTAGAACTGGCCTAACTCGTCCTCGTATGAAACGGAAACTCGCTTATACCGGACAACAGCTGATGTCCCGATTTTTTCCTGTAATTTTTTTCCATGTACTTCTGTAAAGTTTTCCATGAAATAAACATCGAATATACCAGATTTTTTATAACGGATTTTCGCTTACATCGGACAAAATGTCCACTCCCGTCACAATGCATTTCCATTCAAAAGCACTCGTGTATACCGGGCAAGCTGGTTTGCACCATGCACACACGCTGTCGCAACAGAGCAACGGAATGAAGTTCGGCTTTCCTACACTGTTATAAACTGACTGAATTTAACCGTCGAATTAACGCAGTCTCCTTGTCATTTAACTGTAAGAGGAGTCCTGCGCGCATTTAACCGTGTTTTACTCTGAACATGCACTGAACTCTGTGGTAAGCTAATTGTAAAATTAAACTTAAAATTTAAGTTATGTTACTTGGCAAAAAAAAGGCTTCAGTTCATTCGTTTATTATTAACAGTGTATTCGCGGAAACTGAAACTGGTGCGGTTTCATTTACATACTTTAGTTTTGAGACTTCTACATTGATCCCAGTTGGGGAAACACGCAATATCAACCTGTTATCCATTGTGTCAGGGCAAAGACGGACTAAATGAAGACAACAAGTAGGTATGAACACTTCAGAATGAAGTTGTTCCAATCGCAATACACAAAGCAAACATATAAACAACTAGTTTCTTCCAGGTATAGACCTGAGTCAGACTCGCAGGCACAGCTGAATGCGAACGCTTTTTCTTTAAACGAAAATGTAGTTAACTGAGCGATAATATAAAGGGTAAGGCAATCATAGAGCTTATTCTTTAGCTTTGCCAAATAATGGAGCATAAATATTGTTGTTCAACTACAATTCCTTATTCGTGTCCTTTATAAGTATGAAAAGATAAAAAAGAACACGGAAAACAAGTCTCTCCCGAGGAAAAAAAGAAAAAAAAAATTTTCAACACCCATGTTTAGCCTACTGTTTACGTGCATCTCATTGGACATTTATACATACACAAGATGGCGGAGCTATTCTGCCGTGTGCGCTTTGGTCCAGGCAGTGACGTTGTCCACTCTAGTGTTTTTATATCTCTGGTTTTGCCTCAAGAAAAATCTCTTACCGTTACCGTGTGTGTTGACGTAGTAGTTTTGTTTGGAATGTCGCCTCGTCCATTTTGCGCGCTTGGAGTAAACTGACATGTACGCAAGCGACGTAAACGCTTGTGATGTATGACGTATGTGAGGCTTGTGTTTTTTTGACAGCTGTGTTACGCAAAGAGCCTTGGATACGAAGATTACTTAGTGCAGTTCTATGAATCCCCTAGTGATGAAATAGAACCGTCCTTTCAGCCCCCTTTTAACTAAGGCGGCGGCCAAAACGACCAAGGCGGCGCGCCGTGGCGTTAGGCAGGGAAAACCCTGCATGTATCACCAAAACTGTTGCAGAGTTTAAGATTGTGCAAAGTATTATAGGAGGTCTTATAAATGTATGAACTTTTATTTAGTAACCTTGACTTTGACCTTCAATGATTCGAAGGTCAAATGTCACATGAAATTTTCATCACTATAAGATTGCTTGCCGGTAAGCTACAGGACCCTTGGTCCTATTTTTTTCAATGATTTGAAGCGTACTTGGCGCTGATTTTGAGCGCCCAGCGCCCATCTTGCTGTATTTAGAAGGAAAGAAATCCTACTTTGAGGCGTCTCGCTTAAGCGTTTCACGTCATTGTCCCTTTTCCCTGCTGTCCAAACTTCACCCCTGCTTTCATGTGATTTCTTTTGCATCAAGTTCCATTGTAAACGAAGATGGCACGGAAATCTGTTGCAGGGTTCTGCCCAGGATGCTCAGAGTGCTGGTCGGAGAATTGTTGGTATGCGAGCTCGCGCGCTGGAAAATTTTTGCGTCAATTCGAAAGCTGATATTGCCTCTGAGTCAGCAGATTAGTGTGTTTCTTTGATGTGCTCCTCGGTGCGTAGCGAGATGCCTCTAATTTTCATAGATAGATGTCATATTCATGAACTTGTTTTTCTATTTTGTATCCAAATACTTTTGATTAAATTTCTGAATACGACTTAACAACTCTTATTTATGTTTCAGACATTTCTTCAGTGGCGCCCGTTGGGCAGAGAACAAGGAGGGCGATAAACGTCTTTAAACTGCTTATAAGTCTTGATCTGTTTCAGTCATTTTACTTGATAAAAGATACTTTAACTCTCCCTTCTCAGGTGTAGCTAATTGTCTTCATTAAGACGAGACATAAAGCGCGTCAACTGAAGGCAAAAAAGTGCGCATTTCTTGCTTTATAAGATGTGGCAAAAGTTCACGCGGAAAATCCACAGTAGGTTTTTTTTCGTGAAGGGTTACCTATTAAGGCACGTGAATTAAACATTTTTATTGAAATTATTATTCACTCGCCTTGCCATTTCATTTAAAGGGAAACTGTGCACTTAACTGCAAATGGATTTTTCTTATTGTTGGAAAATGTGCCATCCAAGAACAATGATTAAAATCAGGTCAATAATCTCATCCGTTTCAAGGTCTGTTTTCCGCCCCCTCGGTTTTCCGTCCGCCGACCGCCACTGTTATTAAACACTGATAGATTAACATGTAAAGAATGTTACTGTCCTCGACAGAGATTTTAGTTTTGCTGTCGTTTATATAACAAAACTTTTCTCTCAACATGCAAAGTACAGCGCTACAGAAATCAATCACCCTGCCCGATTATAATTGCCTGTCTTTCATTAGATTGAGACAATCGCACCGATCATTTCCCCACAGCCTCAGATTCAATTCGCCATGAATACCCAGTACACGTGGGCTCGGATGGCACTCGGTGTTTCCATCACTGTTGTGCGGGTTTTTCAGTATCAATGAAGACCAGCGCAGATGGGGCGCGGGTCGAAAACGGAAGTTCGCTATTCTGACAATAACAAGAAGGGGGGGTGCATATTTAGGGTCATTTATGTTTTGTTTCTAGTGATTTTATTGGATACTGGATGCATTCATTTTAACTGATCTTTAAAAAATTAGTGCCAGTCGGGAAAAGAACTAGCTATCTGAACTGAGTGATGGTCGGTGCATTCCGAGTGCTGGTTGGCGCCAACCAGCATCGGCAGAACCGCAAAAGTTGTTAAATTTTCCGACTAATTTTATTTCTCACTCTCAAATAGTGCAAAAGTGAGTGCCGAACGCTTATCTGTCATTTCAAAAAACAGACAGAACACCAGACTTTGCGGTGTAATTAGTTTCCCATTGCCGTTAACATAGTTCAGAATTATTGCAAAAGTGAGTTACAGGAGTGTTACTTGGCAAGTGCAGAAAAGACGTATTGTGTACCGATTTTTGATGGGTACTCAATGGATGCAGCTAAGACAGTCGCTGGAGCGGAGTGCACCAGCAGGTCTTAAAATATTATGTCTTAACTGTTAGGCTGCTCGTAACTATGTCCGACTTGGATTTGAATTTACACAGATTGCACCTGACACTCTTTATTCAGAGCGCACACCAACTTTTTTTGAACAAGCTAGCTAAGAAGGTATGTTGCTTGCCTATGGATAACGGCAACCCAAAGAGGAATAAAATTAATTGAAAGGCTCTCACGGCTAAATTAAACATCAACAATAAAAAATACCTATCGCCAGTACAGTGGTTTCTGTCTAATATGCGCTGTAGCTGAGGGTAGAGCTCATTGATTCATTCAAAGGGCTTTGCTCACCGAGGTGAAACCTCTCTGTCATCTAAACGTCTGAATAAAGTCAAGTCAGCTTTCCCGATCACGGACACCTTGTTCTCGTCTGAAAGCCCTTTTTACATTTTTATGATCGTTCAAGTCTCTGTTTTTGATTGCAGAAGTGCACATTTCAAAATCATCAGTAATCTGTGCATTTTCCTTTTATAAAGTAAGTAGACTCTTGTTTATTATATTGCAATATCGTCCACAGTAATCGCAAAATGTGTTTTTCACCAAATTGCGCAGCCCTGTACGTAATGGTTTTCGGCCTGGTCTGTGGCTGGATGGTACACCACAATGATAATTGTGACATGCAATCAATCATGTGATTGTTGCCACATTTTCATCTTGTATATTTAATTATTTCTGGTTCAGTAGTAAACGGTTAAACTCCAGGGACTGTTTGACATGTGGAGTTATCCCTTCGGTCAGAGTTCTGCATTGAGGTTTGTATTGGCTTAGCTCATTTAGCTGAGATTTTTGGAAACGAGGACCTGTATGTGTTGCAGCTCTGCTGGTCCGCAGAATTTAAAGTTTATGGCTATATTTTGAAATGAGTATTGCTTACACCTTGGTTGATACTCTTTTCCCCCCCGGCATATAATGCGGGGATATAGTCATCACTGTCTGTCTGGCTGCCTTAACGTTTGTCTGGAGCATAACTTCAAAACATTTTGATTTTTTTTTTTTTTTTTAAAACTTGGCACACATATCAACCGTATACTGGGGTAGTGTGTTTTGTGGTTGGGGAATTTTAACATTGATTTACCATTAGGTGGCCCTATGACAAACTTTATACAGAATTTTGGCCCATAACTTTTAAACTGTAAGTCTCACAAAATTCTTTTTTTGCTGAATTTTGTGGGTCTTGACAAATCTAGCCCTGTAAGCCATGCCCATTTGGGTAGGTTTTGCACCATTTTGTACATTTTGTAAAAACAAATTTCAAATCTATCTCCTCCGAAATGGTGTGACCGATTAGCAGGAAATTTGAGACTCAGGGCTGTGGCGGCGGCGGTTCCAAATCCTGAAAGTACTGCTGGTTTTTTTAGTGTTCTGACTTGTTGTTCTGATATTTTTATGATTTATTTGAAACATGAAACTTGGTGGGCAAGGAATACCATGAATGTGCTGTGAACTGGGAATTGTTTGAAAAATTCATGTAATGTACAACTTATGTTTAATTGGTTCAAAATTGATAATTGCCTCATGTTATCTGGACCCCACTAATTATCGCTTCTGGTTTTATTTGGCTGTTTTTCTGGATGCATGTTTGACTTTGGCTCATTTGAGACATTAGCAGGGCCGAGGGAGTATGCCTTCTCCTGATTGGCTCTTGTTTTTTGTGCAGGAGGGGGAGAAGATTATTGAAGATTTCCTGGCGAAGGTGAAGGCCCTGCCTGCTGCAGCCATGTCTGAACGAGCCATCCAGGAGCAGCTCAGGCAACTTAAGACTGAAGTTTTAGCCCGGAACAACAACTTTGTCCGCGAGCTTGTGTCGCGTTCCACGAGCACTGCATAAAGCGAGGACCTGAACCTCCAAACACTCTGAATCCTCAGCCACACTCCCAGCCTCTGTAAACATGACAGTCCAAGCCAGTCCTGTCTGGTTCAGTCCAATTGGAGGCTGGGGAGTTGTTGTTAATGTACAGTACATTTGTAGCTCTTAGTTCAGTTTTAGAACAGTCCATTTCTTTTTTTCCTGTCCATTCTGTAGTGCTGTGTAAAACTGTCCATTACACATGCAGTAAAAAATAAAAATGTTTTTCTTATTGCACATTCTGCATTTTCCTTATGCATGCAAGAGTCATGAAGGTAATACGAGGTGCATCAGAAACACAACTGACAGAACTTTGGTATATGTCTGAGAGGACGGAATATTGGGTTGGTAGAACATTAGCTCTTTAGAGCACCACCTTTAGTCAGAAAGCTATCTACCCAGCATAGTACCAAACCAAACTCTCATTTTCTGAGAACTAGCTGTGTGTTTCACAATGTAAAAAATAAATAAATAAAAATTCTTTGGTACATTGCTGGGGATTGCCAGTACTTGTATCCAGCATACAGCTGGGGTGAAATTTTCAGAATTTTGTTGTTGAATGTCATCTACACTGAAAATACTACCAGTGAGATATTATTAATGCTGTGATGTACCCCAAAAGACTATGTATCCAGAGAATTTCAGATCCCCATCTTGCTGGGTAAACAAAATAATGGCAACTAAACATAGGCACAATCTGCTATGAAATGGTCCGTTTTGAGTTTTCCTCCAACTTTGGCTCTGTCGAGCTTGAAATCGTGGATACTACCAAAAATATGCTTGGTATTCCTGAAAATAGAGTTCCAAAAGCACAACAAACAGCATTTACCCTCACAGTACATATGGGCTGTTTCACAAACGGGGACCAAAGTTTATCTCACGGACCCCCAAAAATCAAATGTGGAATATAGAATTAAATTGATGCCTATTTGTTTACATGTGTTGTTAACATAACATAACATGAATGGCGAGAACAGGCCGTTCAGCCCAACTAGGCTCGCCAGTTTCTTTATACTATCATGAATATATCACTTCAGATACTCAATAACTCAATGGTATCTAGCTTTAAGTCAAGACTGCTCTTGAAAACTCCCAAGGTCTCAGCCTCAACAATATGGTCAGGCAAGCTATTCCACACCGAAATTACTCTTTGGGTGAAGAAATATTTCCGAATATCAGTGCTAAATTTACCTTTGGTCAGCTTCCATTTGTGACCCCGAGTTCTACTAACAACACTTGGTTGAAGGAATCCTACATAATTCACTTTGTTAATCCCTTTAACATATTTAAAGACCTCAATCAGATCACCCCTTAGTTTCCTTTTCCTAAGACTAAAGAGATTAAGGATCTTCAGCCTTTTCTCATAGCTTTCATGTTTTATACCTGGAATTAGCTTAGTGGCTCTTCTCTGAACTTTCTCTAGAGCCTCCATATCTTAAAGTATGGTCCCCAGAACTGTACACAATACTCCAGATGTGGTCTGACAAATGTGTTGTACGAAAGAAGCATCACCTCCTTGGATTTGAACTCAATACTTTTGGCAATGTATCCCAGCATCTGATTGGCTTTTTTAACTGCTACGGCACAATGGCTAGAGCCTGTGAGGGTTTGGTCAACAATCACTCCCAAATCTTTCTCGTGTTGAGCGCATTCCAGTTTAAAACCTCCCATGAAGTAATCCCGTCTAATGTTTTTACTACCTACATGTACAACTTTACATTTCGCTACATTAAATTTCATTTGCCACATTTCTGCCCAATTCTGGATTCTATCCAAATCATCCTGAATCACTTTAATGGGCTCTAAACTATTTGCCAAACTTCCCAATTTAGTATCATCCGCAAATTTAACTAATCTGCTCTCAATATTCCTATCAAAGTCATTAATGTAGATGAGGAACAGCAGGGGTCCCAACACCGATCCCTGGGGGACGTCACTCCCCACTACCTAGCTCAGATGAGATACCACTGACCACCACTCTTTGTGTTCTGTCCTGCAACCAGTTTTGAATCCACTTCAGAATACCTCCTGTAACTCCAATGGAGCTCATTTTAAAAATTGGTCTCTTATGCGGTACTGTGTCAAATGCTTTCTGAAAATCCAAATATATGATGTCATAAGCCCTGCTCTGGTCATAAGTCTTGGTGGCCTCTTGAAAAAATTCCAGAAGGTTTGTCAGGCATGACCTTCCTTTACGGAAACCATGTTGGCTATCCCTCAAGATAGTGTTACGTTCAAGAAATAAGTCCAGCTCATCTTTTATGATAGATTCCAATATTTTGCACGCAATGCAAGTTAAACTAACTGGCCTGTAATTACCTGGCTCAGTACGGTCCCCTTTCTTATATATTGGTATTATATTGCCCTGTTTCCAATCATTTGGTATTTCTCCAGTTTCTAAAGACCGTCTAAAGATGGCGGATAGCGGCTTAAAGATGATCTCACTAACTTCCCTGAGCACTCTAGGATATAAGCCATCAGGACCTGCCGCCTTATCTGCCTTTAGTTTATGCAACTTGTCTAATACTTCGTTATCCCTAACCTCAATTTCTGCTAAATAATCTTGAGCATTTAACATGCCCTCTGGCCGAATAAAGACCCGCTCTAAGGTAAAATTCTTAACAAAGTAACTGTTTAAGGTATCTGCAATATCCTTGTTATCATATAGCAGCGATCCATTTTTATTCTTTATGCACTTAACCTGCTCTTTGACTTTCCTTTTTCTGCTACAGTACTGAAAGAAGCACTTAGGGTTAGTTTTTGCCCGCTCTGCAATTTGTCTTTCATACAGTCTTCCAGCATTCCTCAGCTCTTTTTTAACCACAGCCCGCATTTTACAGTATTCAGCCTTAGTAATCTCATTGTTATCCTCTATGTACATCTAATAAAGATTCCCGGAGAACACTACTGTGGAGGATCTGCTCCTAAGCTTTTCAGCTAATTCAACAAATTTGCCTTGCAGAACCTCAAACCTACCCTTACCTATGTCATTTGTCCCAACATGGACCATGACAACTGGATCCCTCCCCGCTCTGGCCAGGAGCTTGTCCGCACGCTCCAGGAGGTCTCCTACCTGGGCACCAGGCAGGCAACACACCGTAAGAGACTCCTTGTCGCGCGAACAGACTAAACTGTCTATTCCTCTAAGTATTGAGTCCCCCACGATCAATAACTCGCTTTTCTGAGGGGTAGAGGCCAACAGGTGCCCTGCTGCTCATCAGTCCCCTCACTCTCAGGGTCAGGGGCCAATTCGAGTTCCTGCAAGGGCCGGAATCGGTTGGACACCTCAACCACTGGAGGAGCTGTCGCTGTACAGTGTGCACGCCCTTTCCTGCGCTGACATCCTACCGTCACCCAACTTTCTCTCCCTGCCTGCTCTGGGGTCCCCGCACTACCCTGCTTTGGCGTACAAACCATTTCTCTAAACGACATACTACTTAGTCGTTTAGAGAACTACACATACTTAGTATGTGTCCTTAGTTGTTGAGGACACATACTGAAAATTTTGGAGCGTTGGGTTCGCAGGTTCTCCTAAAATTCATACAAATGACAATTTGCCTATTTCCACCTTTTTAACCAGTTCCGGAGAACATGTTTTTGACGGACAAAGAACATATATATAACATGGTACACAGTGTAAAGACCAGTGCATATACTGACACAGTATTCCTCATGCGCAATCATATGAATACGTGGAGTCAAAATCATACAATGCGTCCAAACTTACCCTCCTCTTCTGTTGAAATATTAATAATGTAAAAAACATTTCCGGAGAAGACATTTTTTGACAGACAGAATGTCTTGGTAGAAGAAGTCGGGTTTTCATGAATCAATGGGTTTCTGACCCCCCAAATATTATTTGTAGCTTAAAAACCTTCCCATTTTTTACCCCTCAGCCAAATTTTAACCAGGGGGTATTGTCACCTGTGTCTGTCTGTCGTCTGTTGTCTGTCCATGACTTTGTCCGGGTCTGTACTCTGCAACTAATGATCGCAGCTTCACCACAGCCGTTTTTGGCTGGGTTTGACCTTTGACTTCAGACCAGCACTCAGTAAATTGATCTTGTTTGGTATGGTAACCCAGGACAAAGTTTTTGCTGGATTTGAACTATTTGGTGCGTCTTGTCCAACCAGTCAAACTTTGGTATGGTATGGTGAACTTCGCTGACCCGTCGATGTGCAACATCAGGTTTTTGGCTGGGTTTGACCTTTGACCTTAGCGCTGTGACTTTGATGCAGGAAATCTTGTCCAGACCAGCACTCAGTAACTATTGATCATAGCTTCACCAAATTTGGTATGGTAACTCTGTCCCATAGATGTGCAACGCCAGGTTTTTGCTGGATTCCTTAGCAGGAAATCTTGTTACCCAGTACCTGCATTTTGGTATGGTAACTCTCTGTGAGCTTCATTTTAGCAGGACTCTGTCCTTCCCTTGATGTGCTGTGCTGCCTGCATGAGCTTCAACTCTGATAGTTCATCGCTTCTATTTAATGAGATCCAATGCAGTGATTAGGTCTTCCCAGACTTTTCAAGGTTATAAATTGATGGTTATGACAATTTTACGACAGACATTCTGTCTTCCGTCACACAGGCAAAGTACTTGGTTGTTTGTGAAGCTATTGCAAGGCGGCTTCAAGATGATGTTGCAATTGGTCAGTCACTTCACTGTATCCTTGTCAAGGCTGATAAGGCCCTTGCGACCACATAGGGGCTTGTAGAGACGACATTCCTGCAGTATATGGTAGAATGTTTGTGGGGTACTGAATATGCATGTTGCGTTGTCTCTGGCGCCAATGAGATGGAGAAAGACTCGCATTTTCTCCCAACCAGTTCTCAGATGGCTGAGGAGTGTCCTTGGGTGGCATTTAAGATTGGGTTTACTTGGACCATATCATTAATATAACTGACTCGATGATGGACCCACTGCAGTTTGCTTACCGGGCTGGTAGAGGTGTTGATGATGCAAAGATATTTATTCTCAATACCATCCATAAGCATCTGGAAATCCCCAACACCACAGCCAGACTCTTGTTTGCAGACTTCTCCTCAGCATTTAACACAATGCAGCCACACATTTTAGCTGAAAAACTCATTACACGCTTCCATCTCGACCACCAACTCATTCTGTGGATTATCAACTTCCTCACCCACAGGTCACAGAGGGTGTTGGTGAACAACATCTTGTCCGACACCCTCTTCACCTCTACTGGCTCTCCATAAGGCTGTGTCCTCTCTCCATGTCTGTTCATCCTCTACACGGATGACTGCAGATCCACCCAGCCAAATGGCCACCTTGTGAAATTTGCTGATGACACAGTCCTCCTGTCTCTGCTCTCTGGCCACACATAACATCACAGCTCAGCCCTGCAGGACTTTGTGGAGTGGTGTGGAAGCTCCTGCCTTGAGCTCAACATAAATAAAACCAAGGAGATGATTGTGACCTTTTCTCCTAAACAGAGAGAGTTGGCCGAGGCAGTCACCACCATCATTCAGGATGAGCCAGTAGAGACTGTGGAGGAGTACAAATATCTGGGAACAATCTTTGACAACCTGCTGAGGTTTTCCTCTAACACAGAGGAAATCCTAAAGAAGTGCCATCAGAGACAGTACCTACTTAGGAAGTTAAAATCTTTTGGGATTAACAAGGACATTCTCACCACATTCTATTATGCCTTCATTGAAAATGTAATAACCTTTTCCTTCACATGCAGGTTCCACTCTATCACCTTGCAGAACAGAAACCGCCTGCTGAATGTGGTTAAGGTTAGCTCAAGAGTCATTGAGCAGCCTGTGCGGACTCTCACCGTTCTCAGTGACCAGCAAACTGTAAAACTGGCTCGCAAAATATTGCAGGACCCCTCTCACATTCTTTTTTCTGAGTTCCAGTGGCTCCCCTCAGGACGCAGACTACGCTGTCCAGGCTGCAGGACACAGAGGAGGAAGTCCACCTTCATCCCCAGGGCTGTCCAGCTCCTGAATGCTGAACGCAACCCCCCCCCCCCATATGAACTCAATTGTACTATAACACACACACACTCACAATCACTGCTGCAGCTACATGAACTCAATGCACTATAACTTAGGCACTTTATAAATTATTATTATTATGAGTGTTTTTTTATCTATGCCGTCTGTTGTAATGTGTGCTGTCTTGTGTTGGTTGTTTGTGGTTTTTATTTCTTGTCTTTAAGCTACTGTCTTGCCCTTTAAATTGCCCCTCGGGGACAAATAAAGTGATTTGAATTGAATTGAATTGAATTGAAGGGTCACTCACGAACTTATGCAGGGGTACTGGTCCCATTCCTCTCAACTCATGCAGGGGTACTTGTACAAGGCTATCTGGCTCTACCGCCTTCTCAGCAGGTTTCGAGATGAGATTTTTATGTCTGATGCGTGCATTCGCCAGCAAGTATTTCCAGAATTTCTACAGGGTGGGCTTGAGTGAGCTAGATGTGAAGCGCAGGGCCTGGTACAGTACCGCATCAGTGTTTTATGAGGGAGCTGTGCTTTTTCGTCACCCTTTTAGGTGCGGGCCAAATATCAGGCTTCCATGGAAGGTAGGCGGGCTGGGGCGACATATTTGAGCCATTGGTCACCTAATTTGATGACGGGTTCCTTCCTTGCAAGCTTGTTTGCCAAGAGGCATGCAGTACAGTCCACAGGACGAAGTTATGTATATCGCTTTGACCGAGTCTGGGTTTTCAATTTAGTCGAAGCTCACTGTCGCCAGTGAGTCGTTTTCGTCTGTCTCTGAGGACTTATCCAGGGGGCATTCTGCTTGACCAACAGAAGAGCAGTAGAGGTATCACAAAAGGTTAAATACTATAGGGGAGGTGGGGGCATCCATCTTAAATGTCAGGCGCTGTACTTATTAAATTTCAATCAGGAGAGACCCGAGTGAAATCAAGAAAAATTTCAATATGTGTTGAGCATAAGTAGAATTCAATTCAATTCAATTTTATTTATATAGCACTTTACTTAGAGAAAAGGGCAGAGCCCAGACTTATCCCTAATCCCCGAATAGTAGGCAAAAAACTCCCTGTAGGGAGAAAAAAGCCTCAAACAGTGGTGAGAAAAAACTCCTCAGTGAGAAGAAATCTCAGGAGGAACCTGGCTATTCTGGGGAAGCCCATCCTTTGCTGGCTGAATAATAAATTGATGGTAAATTAGGGATGAGAGGATCAGGACAGCAGGAAGACAGTAGTCAGAATTAACATGCTTAAAATCAGACAAGTCTTTGGCGCTTGGACTCTTCGGGAAGACTTCAGAGAGCAGGAGCACGCTCAGACCAGCAGCTGGAAAAATCCCGAAGAGTCCAGACACTGGTGGCGGTGGTGGCTGAAGGCTGGTGGAGCTGGAGCGGCAGTACGGAAGGTCTGATGGAGCAGGGTGGCGTTGGGGAGGAGGAGGGTCAGCGAATGGCAGCATGAACGAACTAGAGCAGAGAAAAATGACATTTTTTAAAAAGACAGCAACATAACGATTGGCTAGTGATGCGACTGAGGTGTGCCACGGTTGGATGGAAGAGATCAGCTGCTACACCGGCTGACTGCTCAATTGACGGCCCCAGACATTGACTGCAGAGGTTTATGGGCGAGCATGCGAGTGAATGAAAAGAAAATAAACTGAGTTGACGTGCGCGAGAGAGTCTTCCTGACTGAACTTTCGCTAAGCTTCATTATAATGAGCGTGAACAGCTGCTACCCAATATAAGATTTTATGAGACATTGGTTGTTATATCAGAGCTGTGAAATGTTGCTGGTAATAATCCAATGGCTCAGTGGAGGAAGGAAGCATTTCTCACCTCCCCTCCCCACTCCTTCCTTCTTGTACCCATCTTCCCTCACTACCCCCTTTCATTGTTATCATTTGAATTTTCGTCCTAAACCCTCATTCATCAGTTTTCCCGTCCTTTGATGTTTCTTTGTCCAATCAATATGAGTTCTACTCTAAAGAACAGCCCACTTTGTTCTGGTATAGATTTGTAAGCGCCCAAGGGCTCTTTTATTGTATCACGGACTTTAGCAGCTATTTTTAGGTTTGTAACTGTTGCTAAATGGTCGCATGTCATGAGGTGGGCCACAAAAGTGTGGCAGGGTCAAAATGGTCCATTTTTCAATACTTTACTGCATATTACATTCCTTCAGCCCAATCAAAAACAGCAAACAGAAATTTATTATCTTGTTCCGTTCTAATGTTATTGAGAGTAACATGTATTTAATTAACAGTTAAATGCATTGAAAGCCGCTACTAAAAGTCCGTTTTTCTCGGAATGGACCCTTTTTACAAAAACTAGTGTTATTTGGTTATTATTCATTCAAATTCATCCAGGTTTGTTTTATTTTGTAGATAACATCCAGTTCATAAAAGATACACTGCCTTACCCTGGAGTAATAGAACATTATAACCATAATCTAGCTGCTTCTCCGCCGCCCCCGCTCCACCACCGCTCCGATCCACCCCGTTATTGCTTTTCTAAAAAGGCTGCTGAACCAAAAGTATCCCACCAAATCAAACAAAGTTGGTGGCAAATGAAAGAGAACTTCAACAGCTACAATTTGATACCAAAATTACAATAAAAGACCTATTAATCTTAGAGAAAATGCATTTTGAATAAGCAGTTTCTTGGCAGAGCGTCACAGATCCACCCTTTTTGAGTGCCCACCTCATGACATGCGACAAAATGATTTCCTCACAGTGTGGCTAAATCAATTTGATGAAAGACTATCGGCTTTAATCAGTTCAGTTCCATGACAGGACACTCATTCACTTCATGACTCTCATTGCATGCGTACGTAGCCACTCAAACACTTTTTATTTCAAAGCTCAAGATGAAGCGACATCTGTCTGCCAAGGACTTGAGTATCATCATGCTGTGCAAAATATATTAAAGCTCGAGCCCCCCTAACCATGTCCCTCTGTGACCGTGAGCAATCAAACTATACTTGCCGTTATTAAAACCTAACGGTAAGGGTATGCACTGTATTTGCAGCAAATTGAAGAATCAATCAATTTTTATTACTTTTCCAGTGAGATACAAGTGGAAATAAAGAAAAGTGCGTGGTATTGCAATTCTGACGCGTGCCATGTGAAGGCGCCAAGCTCTGCAGGAAGAACAAACATAGAGGTATTTGTGATGTGTACAGTGACGCTTCAGATGTTCTTTTGGGTTTGGTCAGTAGCCGACATAAAGCCTTCAAAAAAAAAAAAAAAAATGATATGTCATCAAGATAATGGAACGGCTTACAACACAGGAGAGAGTAAAAGAGCCTTTGGCATGTTACGGGCAGGTCTCAGTCGCCGAGAGGCGGCGCGTCATCTGCACTGTCACCGGTTAACAATCAGCTGTCTATCCGAGAGTGGAAAACGGACACTGTCATTGACCGACCCCGCTTAGGGCAGCCACGAGTGACTACGGTGGCTCAAGAGCGCCACGTCCGGTTACAGCCTGCACAAGACAGAGTCCAGACAGCAACCCAAACTGATCACGAACCGAGGGGTCTGTTAGACGTCTGAGGGAGAGCGCAAGTACCGTTCGACGCTGTCTACATGACCAACTGTGTGCGCATGGCCCCTACAGAAAACCCACTTTTTGCCCATTTACGCTTGAAAAGGTGCATACGAAGATCAGGAGTCTGAATCAGAAGCGATGGAAATTGAAGAGCCTTTCTCAAATCAGCCCGTTTCCTCGCCCTAGCCACTCCCCCTCCGTTTGCGTGTTCGTATAGAAGGTCCACAACAGTGAGCGCCATCCCACACCTATTACCTCTGAGTGGAAGTGGCTTATTAAACCCTCCGCAGCGAGTCATCACCAACGCAAGCTTACAAACCACCCTCCCTTTAAGCGCAGCACTTCCTTTGTGTACAGGATGGAAGAAACGCTGCACATCTACATATGTCAGTTCTGTACGGCTATTACCGAAAGATAAGTAATACATTTCCTAACCTCAATGAACATTTGATTGACTATTTTATGCGCACATCACGGCACTAAAGGTAACATTGTATTTTGAAATGAACACGCAGATGTGGACCTGAGAAAATGCTGAGTGAGTCATTTTATTTATTGAATCAACAATTGCTCTGTTTCACTTTGCGCCATTTCATGCGCAAAGACCTTCATCTTTGTCAGTGCTGTGTATTAAATATCTTTAATATAAATTCTATTTAATTACATTATCCTCTCTAAAATATTTTGGGTAAGAGGTGCATTTTAAGGACCTAGACGTATACAATGCAACGCACCCATCGGTAGGCATGGTGATGATTACCTCCGCTTCCTGTTGGATAAAAGGCGAGGGCATCCCAAAGTTTGTACACATATTGACACTCTTCCCCCTTCATGAAGTTCCCTCCACAGGTGTCATAGAGACTTCACTCAGAATGACACTCGGTAAGTGCTAGTGGTGAGGGAGTGGTTAGAGAAAGGACCTAATTATTTTCAACTTTTGGCCCAAATATCCGCAGCTGCTGGAAAAATCCCCCGAAGAGTCCAGACACTGGTGGCGGTGGTGGCTGAAGGCTGGTGGAGCTGGAGCGGCAGTACGGAAGGTCTGATGGAGCAGGGTGGCGTTGGGGAGGAGGAGGGTCAGCGAATGGCAGCATGAACGAACTAGAGCAGAGAAAAATGACATTTTTTAAAAAGACAGCAACATAACGATTGGCTAGTGATGCGACTGAGGTGTGCCACGGTTGGATGGAAGAGATCAGCTGCTACACCGGCTGACTGCTCAATTGACGGCCCCAGACATTGACTGCAGAGGTTTATGGGCGAGCATGCGAGTGAATGAAAAGAAAATAAACTGAGTTGACGTGCGCGAGAGAGTCTTCCTGACTGAACTTTCGCTAAGCTTCATTATAATGAGCGTGAACAGCTGCTACCCAATATAAGATTAATCCGCTCAGGCTCCAGGACGAACGGTTTAGATTTTGGTGTCAAATGTCAAGGTGGCCTCTGTCAGTCCCATTATCTGTCCCCATAAACATATACGCAGTTCCTATATAGTACTCATAGATTTTCACTACTAAAAACTTGTTGAGCAGCTTCATGTTGGATCAGATACATAAGCGGAACTACCGCGGGGGCCAAGGGGGCGGCCGCCCCAGGGTCCACGGCCAGTGGGGGGGCCCCACTGCAGTCTCACTGAGCTACATTCTCTTGATCGTCAAACAGAAAACGCAGCCACAATAGTCGTAAGGCGTGCTGTTACTACATATACTCCCCTCACTGAAAAATTTCAGGGAAATGATGTTCTATATATAAACCCACATGTCAGTAATCTAATCACTATCATGGGTTTTTTTGAAAAATTATTCATAACTATTTATGAAGTTTTCATGCTTAATATACCCACGTTTTAAAGACTATTACTGAAATCAACTATTTTCTTATTTTATTTGATATTTCTCTGTCATACTGATATGCAAATTGTCAAGGTGATTGCTGGGTAATGTGTTGCCCAATGTCAAGTCTGTATTTGATTTGATCATGTGACCACGTTAATGTCTGTAACGTCTGAGTTCAAGCGCAAAATCTGAACATCATCAAATTTGCAAACTTAGGAGCAGTCATTCCATTCAAACATAAAAGCAGTAGTCAAAAAAGAAAAGAAAGAACTGGAGGAGAGGGTAGCAAAGCTACCAGCACTAAGTTCATTTGGCTTCAAGCAGTTGCCGCACCACGGACGACCCTTCCTCAAGCAGCAACGCAGCCAACAGGTAACAGATCAAAATAATCTGAAGTCTGACCTAAATAATGATAACGTCCACGGCTATTGTATTAATTTCAAGACAAGACGAGGATTTTGCTCAGCGCAAAGTCTGACGAATGCCATTCAAATAGGTGAGTAGGCCTACAAGTGACTTTTCTTTTAGTCCAGAGTCGATTGTTGTATATTTGAGATCTATGGCAGAAATAAAGCAGTTAGTGTGCAGTTAATTGGTCATTTTATGGGATTTATGCAGACGCTGTTTTGTTGGGCAATTTAGGGGACATTGTGGCATTGTTTTAAATATTGTTAAATATTGCAGCTTTCGTCCGTCTCATCGCGTGCTTTTTCAAGTCACTTATGTCCTGTCTTTATGTCACCTTTATGTCAGATATTGCACTCGTGAGGTAATTGCACAGAAATGCAAGTTTTCTGACGTTTTAACTGACCCAATTATCGCTGTACAGGAATTCTTTCCAAGGTAATTGCTAATTGTTTTCTTCCCATAAATTTGACATTCGCTAGTGCCTCAATGAAATATTACCGGCGGTATTAACTGCTAACAGTGGTATTCGTGCGATGTTTTTCGCACTAACCCTGCTACTGACCGCGCTGCCACACATTTGTATTTATGCAAGTGCAAGTGACATGGTTTTGTTGTGGTGTGCACCAGAAAATGGGGCTCCCCGAAAGCCAATCCATGGGTTCACGGCCGTTTTGTCAAAGTGCCCATGCCTAAAGATCAACGTCATTATCTCCCTCTTCGCAGTAATGCAACGTTTCTTTTTTTTTTTTTTTGCTCATGTATACGCTTGTGGTCGTTGTCTTGGCAGGGTAGTAAGCTTCGATATTTACATATCTTAACCAAATCTGAATTTACAGCTCTTAATCGCAGTTCTGAACTTAATTTCAGTAGTTTCAAAAATCTCTGTTGTTTTCTTTTTCTCATGCAGGCCAATAATTTGACCCTTCTGAAACAGAACAACACCATTTCCATGGCCACAGAATATGATCTGACATCGTTGCTTAAAAATGAGGAGCTACTAACTGCATCAGTTAGGGTTAAAAAACTTGTTACCAGTTGAAACATGTTTTTTTTTTAAGATTATTTTTTTGGGAATTTTTCCTTTGTTCGATAATTATACAGTGTAGAGAGACAGGAAAGTTGGGGAGAAGAATGGGGGAAGACATGCAGTAAATGTCCCGAGTCGGATACGAACCCAGGTCGCTGCGGAAAGGACACAGCCTTTATGGAACGCGCGCGTAAACCGACGAGCCACCGGGGCGGCCCACCAGCTCACATATGTTAATCACTGCCGTAATTATCCAATGGAAGGCTCTTACCTTTTTGTTTAGTTAAATCCAAGAGGTGACTTTTTTGGCCGGGCAGTGCACGAACTCAAGACATGAAATAATTTGCTTCATTTAAACTGTTAGCGTTTTTCATTTATTTAAATTTCTTTTTGATTTGTATAAAGTGTTTTAATCACGTTTGTACCTGTGCAATTAATGATATTCCAGTCTTTTTCAGTCAGGCTTGTTAAATCTTCTGAGGGCTAGTGACTTTTTTCTCTCAAAAGCTCGACCGGCTAGTGGCAAAAAATGGGAAGATCCAGCTTTGCCGACAAATCAAATTAATGAAACTCATGTAGTAATTCTCACTTTTACCTGGCCGAAGGCTCGGAATAAATGAAAATGACTACTTTTGTACTCGCCAAAGGCTTGGAATAAATGAAAATGGCTATTCTCATTTAACAGACGTCTTGCTGCCAAAGCACTGTCAACTTTTTTTTTCTCCCTCTGAACAATTTGATTGACAAAGTGGCTTCACTGTATTTTATCTGAAACATAAGTTTGCTTAGCTCAATAAGTGACAATTTGTGTTGGTTATGATAGAATATGATGCAGACCTGTCCGTTATTTTACAGTTGACTGCAATGACAATCTGAGGGGCCCCTTGTAATGCTTCGCCCCCTCTGGGATGAGAGCCTAGCTCCGCCCCTGATCAGATTTGTAATTTTTTTTAAAGTTTTCTTGATGATCCCCCCTCTTTCATCTTTCCATCTCTACCCTTTTCAGCTCAGACGTCCATTCATTTTCAAAAGCTGTCTTGTTCCCTTTATTTGATGGCCAGCTGTAGATAGACCTTTCTGATACTTCGGGGAAGCAGGAAATATGAAGTTAGACGTTTGCAACATTGACCTTTGACAGCTATCCACCGCATGTATCAGGAGACCTTGTTAACTTTGAAAACATTTGACCCATATAACTCAGTTTTCCAAAAAATATGTAGATAGACCTTGTTAATTCTCAGCCAACGAAATGCTGTTTGGAGTGGACAGGTTTTATTGGGTTGTTTGTTACCGTATAAATGAGCATCATTACTTGTTTCAGAGTAGAAATAATAAAGCTATATTTACAAAATCAGTGTTCATTTATCCAGAAATTATATATTTTACTTTAGCTCAAATGAGATGCTCTGTCCGAGGCGACTGGGACACTAAAAAAAAAAGGACTGAGTTCAGCATCATTAGACATGTACACTGCCAGTAACGTTTCCCTTAGCGACTGACTACAAGTCGCATGAGAACAAACTCGCTTGCAAACAAACTGATATCACAGCGTAATGTAACGTGGTATTTTGACCACGATTCAAGTACCATTTTCAAACCAAAATTACCAAACTTTCAGCACTTGTAAAATCGACAGTTTGTCGTGGACCACTAAAATTTTGGAATCATGTATGTGTTTTGTAATTATGCCAAAAAAATTTTGCTGTGTAGGCACTTTAAAAGCACAGATTAAATGGGTGTGATATGACATCATATTCTCATCCCTACTTGTCATATAGTAACGTTACCTGACCAAGCATCGATATATGACGCAAAAGGAGGCTTTTTGTGTCTTTATTTGACGCTTAAGGTTAAGATCTGGGGTAAGGGTTAGGGATAAGGGGTTTGGGTTCATTTTCAACTGGCGTCAAATAAGGACACCAAATGCGTCCTTTTGCGTCACATATCAATGCTTGGTCAGGTAGCGTCAATATATGACGCGTTGGGATGAGACTGGACTCGAAAACTGTAGGAAGACGAGGCCTTGCACGAATTGCGACTTCTCTTAAAGCGACGCTCCTGTGGATAGTTTGTCAAGGCTTTTGTGAATGCCTCGCTTTGCTAAGGTTGCTTGGTCAGTCGCTTTGCTAAGCCCTCGTATCGCAAATTTTTTGTGAAGTTCTTTGTGAACCGGTCCCGAGTCCTCAAATCACAATCTTCTCGGTCTGAAAACTGCTGGTTTTCCACCCTGTCTTTTGCTGCATTCCACTTGTACTGGGAAGTCGGGATTTCCAAGCTCCCAGTCGGAAATGTCAATTCGAATGCCTCCTGAAGTCAGATTTTCAACTCAAAAAGTCAGAGATTCTTCACCTACCCCGAGTTCCGACTTCCGAGTTGAAGACGGCTGCACCATATATCAACGGTAAGTGAAACCTGCGATAATAAACTGTATATTTGCAATTCAGTGTCATTTGTGTTTCATTAAATCAGTCGTACGCGCAGTACTGAAAATAGTTTATCGGCGGACTTGTTGCTCCAGTGTTTACACGCAAAAAATATCGAGTAATGCGTTGTTATCAACTGGTATAGCTAACAATAGCTAATAAAGGCTATCCTTGTCAGAGGACACACCGCTGACCCCAAGTCAGTTTTCCGACTTACTTAATGGAACGCAGTCAGCTTGGGTACGACGTTGTTCCCAACCCCGACTTCCGATTTCCGAGCCAAATGGAACGCAGCATTTACTTGGGATTCAAGTGCGAAGACAGTCCTGCCAATGAGGGGCCTGAAGTGATCATTTACTCAACTAGGATAAGCGAAAACGTAGGCTGCATTTGAATTTGAGGTCCAGATTTGAGATCCTCGGAAGCAGTAAAAAAAGTTCATGAACTTTTCACTGAAGAATTCATAAAAAAAATGTTATACACTCCAAATATGTTATACACTCAAACAAGATGTTCCTTTCGAATTACTGAAAGAAAACTGTGTTTCCAATCAATAAGTCCACTTCCAACACATTCTAGAAGAATCAAGTTGCTGCACAAAAAGTTCAAGAGCATTTCACAGCAGAATTTTTGAACAAAGCCCCTGTGGAAATATTAAGAACGAAAACATGTTTTTTGAAAAAAATTGTTAAAAGATAACAGTCCGTATTAAATCACTAATTACAACATTCTAAAGGACCCGTGATTGCTGAACAAAATTTTCCAGGACATTTCATTGTTGAATTTCAGAATAAAAGCTTTTAAATTGGACAATATGTTAAAACAAGATGTTTCATCAAAACACATTCAAAGAAAATTGTGTTTCCAAGCATTATTCCGTTTCTGACATTCTGAAGGACTGCTGGTAGTTGCAAAATAAAAATAAATAAATAAATGAATAAATAAAATTAAAAAAAATCACAAAACATTTCACTGCAGAATTTCAGAATAAAGGCGCTTTGAAAATATTAAGCATGAAAACAAGATTTTCCATTAAAAATTTACTAAAAGAAGCTGTCTGTTTCCAATCGCCAATTCCGTGTCTGTCACAGTTTAGTGGATCCCTGGGAGCTGCACAAAATTTTTCAGATTTTCCAGCAGAATTTCAGAATGAGGGCCATTTGAAAATATTAAGCATCATCAAAAAACTGTCAGTTTCCAATCACTAATTCCACTCCTGACACATTTAAGAGGTCCCAAGGTTAAAGCTAATACTCATTTTCATCCACTTATGTAAAGAGAATGTCCAAAAACCAAAGACTGAAAATAAAATGTCTGTTTTTTCCTATGCAATTGCCTCTTTATTTCAAACTTTTTTCAGTTTTGTCAACCGACTAGATTTGCCTTTACTTTTTTATGGACAAAACTGTGTTTTCATTGTGATTGAGTTGAAATGTAAGCTAGCTACTTTGCAATATGTTTAACAAAATGAATATTCTTTATTCATGCCTATCTGATTGTACATTATCAAAGCGGTCACTTAGTCCAGCATAGTGCTTAATACAGCTAGGACATTTAAAAATGGTGTTGAGAGGCTCCAACTTAATATTTGAGGGATCTGTAAATATTAGTTTATTTGGCTTTATGTAAATTTATGATCTATCATACTATCACTTAAATGGGCCACAGGAATAAAACATGTTTTCAAAATAACAATTATAATTAATTGTTAAGACTTTGGTTGCTCCATTTGTTTGGTTACCAATCTTTCAGGGTAGAAATACTGACTTTTTAAAGCAAGTATTCAGCATATATAGGAACCCCAAAGTAGTGTCATTTTGTCCTTAATTGCTGAACCACGTCAGGTAAAATTTTTAAACCAGATTGCGAGCAGCCATTCATTTTTTATTTTTATTTTTTACCTTTTATGGTCTCGTGTTGTTAGAACTAAACATCAGATGCTGGAATTTGGTTAATGCTGTTTTGTGGTAAAGGTGTGCTTCAGCATGGTCTGTTGTAGCACCTGCAAGTTAAAACACATTGTGCCTTCACTAGGAACTTCTCGGCAGATTCCGCTGCTCTTCATCAAGCCTCGGACGTGTGACAGAAAGTTGATATGTTGCTCTGCCTGACATTTCTTTGCCGTAAGACTGATTTACGCAGTCGTCTAAATCTGCGCACTACATCACCACCTAAAAATGGAAGCAAAACTGACCTTCGCAAAATCTATGTGTGGCAACACTTCTTCACGTCTTGACACAAGAGGCAACACGATGTTTTCACCAAGTTGACATCGAACCCAGCGCCGCTGCCACTGGACCCCGCCATGTTTATCCAGAAAGAAGTTCCAGCTAATGGCTTCCGCAGTCACACATACTAGGTTTGATGAGGAACGAATCGGCCGAGGTTTGTGGAGTGATTGTGCCATCAGAGATGCCATTTATGTGGCCTTTTAAGCTGGAACAATAACGTTAGGTACAATCTCGCCTAACTCATATTATGAAGGTGCTACTGGCACTGATGTTCACTGAATATTTTTTTTAATCAAACCATCACCGAGCTAGTTTTGGAGAAAATGGAACCGAATTTCACATTTATGTCTGGCATTTATAGTTTTTGAGGGTGCTTTCACACTGGGTACAATTGTTCCACCTCCCCTCTCCCCCTGCTGGTCAGCTTTCCCACTGGTAAGGTCGTACCGTACCCGAGTATACTTGCGTATGTCAAAATTCCGATACAGTACGTGGCAGAATGCACCTTGGTGGTTTTAAATAGGGAAATATACACAAAGAAGCAGCAAACCCTTGCTTGACGGTGCTGTAGATGGTGTGATGGGCTGCAATGTTTGGCTCAATTGTTGGTTTTAAGCAGATTATACAGTCAACTGCCTCATGTCACAGAAATGTATCTTTAATCACTTGCACTGCCAGACTTCAGCATCGCATCTTGCATTTTGACACGCAGCCACATTTTCTTTAGTTTGTCACGGCACTGCTCTGTTTTTCTGTGATAACCACGCAAATCTAAATACTCAGGAATTATTCTATAAATCTCCAGGTTTTTGTGTGCAGTATTCAGTTGTGATCGTATGTTTTTGTCTGCCCAAATTTTGAGCAAGGATTTAATTTCTTTTGTTAGAGCAAAAGAGCCGAATAGTTAAGACATCACTTGACAGTCCACTTCCACGTTCAAGTACGGTTGCTTTCACATTTGGTACGAGTACGGATGAACCGTGCCCGAGATCACCTCTTCCAAGCAGACTTGTGTAATGTACCCGAGCACGGTTCGCTTGTGCTCACTTTTATGAAATGAACTGGACTTCGGGGTCAAGTGTACTCAGATCAGTGCTCAGTCCCAAACTGTGAAAGCACCCCAGGATAGTTTTTTTCCGAGAGTAGGGTAAGGTGGAGCTATTCTGGCCTACTACTACAAGTGTGACTTACTATGAACAGCTCAGTGGAGATATTCTAGGATACTGACCTAGTTCTATTTCAGGCTGAACTGTAATGTTATTAAACAAAACAATCCATTCTTTGCATGGGCACTGTGGCTGACTGGCAAAGGCAAAGCTAATCAGAGTCCTCTGTTCACGATCTTCGGTTCTGTTTGGAGCTTTATAAAAGGTGAGTCCAATGCCAAAATTACTGTTCAGAAAGAGTGGTGAACTTTCCTTTTGTACTAAGGAGAACCATTTAACCAGAAAACAGAGAAGAAATTATGATATTGCAAGTCACATGTGTGAAGCACTGCTTTGTTTAGGACCATGTGGTTGGGGCTATTCTGGCTACCACATATCGTCGCACGAATAACAAAAGGTCGCAAGTGACATTCCTGATGAAACCTGTTTACAGGCTAAATGATCGTATGAAAGAATATTTCAAATTTATGACGATACTCCAGAATGTTGTTTCGTTCAGAAGCGCAGTATCGCCGGTGTCTACATTTCGATCAATCTCACACACCGCCTCAAGTCTGATTGCCAGACGGCGATGACCTCATGTTCTTTCAATGACTCTCTCCCATTCACAGACATCCCAAACTCCTCAAACATTCTAATTAAGTTTATTTTTTATTATTTTTTTTTAAAAATGACCAGTTTCCTTTTTTCTTTTTTTGGAAATCTTTCATAGGAAATTAAACTCCTTTAATTCATACTAGCATCTACATAATGGTTATTGAATACTCCACAATATATTAAGTCTAAATGTTATGGTACATGCATACACTTCAAGCAGCAGAGGCCACAGTCACCAATACACATGGATGAAGCAAAATAAAATAAAATAAAATAAAATTAAAATTAAGAAAGCTATCAACTGGGCATAATGGATACACTTCTTTGCTTCAGTGTAGATAGAAGCTATATTTTATCTCCAGCAATGTTTTTTCCATCATATTTTTCAAAATTCAAAACACTCAAACAGCCAGTGGCATCCAAAGGGCTACCTTAATCAACACACTGTCCTCAAAATATCACCGAGATATTACCGTTGCGCTGTGCCGCGGTATAAAAACACCACAGCTAAGTTAAAGCGGCAGTTCCCAACTGATGGCATCATCAAAGCTCAAAATGGCAGTGTTTTCAAGAGACAGATTACACTTCTACAGTGGCTACAAAATTTTAAAACGGGGAATCATTTAAATTAATACCAACAATAATGAAACTACTCATACAGACTTATCCCTGGCTTAAAACCCTACACATCATCATAATAATTTGTTCACTAATCCCTGAAAATGCCACCTGAAATAAGGATTCTCTGTACATATTCAGGAGGCCGTTCTGACCTTCCTCTTTTCACAGACAAACTGCACAAAATGGCTGTCTTGTAACTGTAATTCTTTTCCAAAATCAAAATTTGTCCACAGGTTCTGAATTGTGTGTTTGCAGTCTGAGGCGCGCAACATTTCCCCGTTACACCATCCCACATTATACCTCAACGAAATGCCAAAAAAATGAGCAGCACAGACGGCGTTATGCTAGGAAATGCACAGCAGAGTGTGTTCAGCTGGACACGGGCCTTTTCAATGGTCCTCCCTCAGCAAATTTGCGCATTTACATTAGCATCGAACACTGGCTTTCCTTGGGCGAGCTGAAGTTCACCTCTCTTCTCTTTGCATGGTAGAGCATTGGCACACATGCAGAAATGATTGTGTAAGAGGCAAAAAAATTAAGCACCCATCAGTCTCATGAAAACCCACCTTTTCTTTCCCTCTCCTTCTGCAGTGCACACTTAAAATAACATTGCTGGAGGAAATTTAGTGTTTTTCCAAAGTATTTTTTTGTTATTCTCTTTCACAGAAAGAACTTATATAGTGGGACATGAATAGGATTACATCGAGCCTAAGGTGAGCTGCTAATAATAATAATAATAATAATAATAAAAAAGACATTCAAGTACAGTAAGATTTCTGCTGGAAAATACAAAACTACATGAGAAAAGCATTAAAATCATATTTGTGAATCAGAGTAACATTTTTAAAAAGCTGAAGTGCTAAATCACAGGGTTTCTTTTGTTATTGTATCAGGACCGTACATTAACTCCGGCACGCTCGCTGCAGAGGGACGCTCGCCAGGTCAGCAGTCTCGGCGTAGCACCGTTTACTGTTGAGGAAACTGCAGTCTCCTGACGCACTCCCTCGGCGGCTCTTCGCGCCCCTGTCCGCATCGTCATGTCCGCAAAAAAAACAGAGCCGCCGCCGGACAGCCTGGTGTCCATCGCCCTGCGGGAGTTGGCAGCAGGAGGGAGGCGGGGCGGTGGGAAAGGGGCGGAGTCAGTCACGCACCAGTATCCCCCGCAATCTGCAGCTCCGGCCGCTGCGGCCTCGACTCCTCGATCCAGAGTCAACAAACCGCTTCCGTTTGCCATTTGGGCATCTCTCCCGCTCCTCTTCTTAGGAACAACGCAGGAACAGAAAAGATCAGAAAGGCTTTACATCCACATATCTGTAAATTCTTCTTTGTTTTAAATTTATATTCATATATATTTATCTATATAAATGTAATCTCCATTCCGAGCCTGGCCAGCTCTTGCATTGTCCGAGTATTTATATATTTAAACGCTTTTAGAAGGTTTTTTTTAATATACTGCTTTAAGTTTTTGATAAGATAAATTTGTATTTTGTCCTCGCGCCATTACTGTACACGGAGTTCTTCAGGCTTTGTAAAGATAGAGGCTCTGGTATTTAAAGGGGCGTGTTCCCGGGCGAGACGTGGGCTGGCTCATAGTGTGGGCAGAGGGGTGGGGCCAGTGGCAGTGGGGCGGGGGGGCTGTACACCAGTCGCTCAATTGTGCTGCAGCGTGTTTGACTCTATAGGGGGGGCGGAGTCGTACAGCGTGTCCGTGTCATGCGTCGGTTCTCCCGCTAGGGTGCAGGGGTTTGACAGAGTCCCGGCGCCGCAGTCGCAGAAGAATCTGGGGGCGAGAAAGCGACAGGTCAGGCTGCAGGAATAACCGACTGCGCTACGCTAACACTGGGCTGCTGCGCGCGACCGTGCCATCAAAAATCAGCAGGATGTCTTGTACTACAGCTAACTGCTTCACTACATCGCCACCTGCAGGCTGTCTGCATAATGCAACACATCAGCCAGTAATAACAGGCCACTTTCAGCTGGCTCGTTTTCTGCATTAAAGGGGTATGCAGTGAATTTATGTAACAGTCCATCAAACTGAAAAATTCAATAATTACTGAACAATTATTCATTAAAATTCTCTGGCAACAGCAGCAATAATATTTCCCATTACAATCATTAATCTAAATAACCACTACAACAATACTAATAGTAACTTACCACAAGTCATAGGGGTGTATAGTTTTTCTGATAAACAGAAAAATTTTCCTATAAAACCCCTGCTGGAGGCCAGATGCCCAATACTATGGGGCTACAGTAACCCAGTACCCATTAGCCAATATGGCTGCGTATGGGAAAAAATTGAACTCCAACTCCCAGCATTACTGAGGAAAAAAAGAATCAGTGCGCTTACCTATCATGCCTTATAAACTCTACGTCATGCCCCTGGTGACACTTCTTGATGCAGTTCACACAGATGGCGTTCCTGTCCGTCGTGTTACAGGTGTGACACCTGTGTGGAGAGCAAAAATGGTGTAAAGGCGATTTTGAAAAACCTTTTACTCCGTGTTTGTGAGAGGATTGTGCAGGCACCTGGAGTCCGTTACCTGTAAAAATCGTGCATTGGGTAGCTGGTGTAGCTGGATATCTTGTACAGGCACTGACCTCTGTTCACCGCCTTCTCAATGGCATCCTGGTTATTCAAGATTTTGTTGTCTGTGGGGATGGAGAAAATCAGTGAAGTTTGATGATGTTTTGTTGGGGTCATAATCGAGCCAATCTTCATACTCTGATCTAAGCAATGCAGCAATCAAACACCATCCGCTCGTACCCCTTCCCATGGGCAATCTGGAGCCTCTAATTAGCCTGGCATGCAAGGCGTTGGACTGAGAGAGGAAACCTGCGTAAAGCCACGCGAAGACGGGGAGAATATGCAAACTCCACACAGAGACCCCAGGCTGGAATCAAACCCACGACCAGCCTGCAGTGTTGTGCGAAGAGCCTTCCTGAGAGCAGCACTGAGGCCCTTCGAACAGGAGAAGTGATCGTTCTTCAGCGCATCATTTTAATTATTCACCAATGCTAACATGCACTAGGCACACGTCTTTTTACCTACCGTCTCCTCTACTTCGTTAAAATGCAGAGCGCTCTCGTTCAGATGGAATGCTGTCATAGCAACGTTTCAGTGGTTCTCCTTTTCTCCCAGCTTTTAAAAGACGTGCGTGTTTTGTTGCGTCTCGCATTTTTCACAGGCAAGCACGTCTCCTGTGTGAATGGCCGCTTACACATGGCTTCTGCATTTTGGCTTAATTTTTGTCAAATAAATGACGGCACGGTGGAATATGTTGTTTCCCACTGGAGGTTAGATTTACAAAATTTTAGGACCTGATTAGGACCAGCTCATTTTTTATTAAGTCCTGATATGTAAAACCATAGAACTAACAAAGGGTGCACTTTCTTTCTCTCCTGACTGTAGGTAATCACTTCTAGTCTTGTGTCAGCAGTGCAGTTGTGGCTAGAACTTTCAAGAATGGTTGAGAAATATGTAGAATTTTCCAGACTATTATACAAAACATACACTGAACTATTGTAAATACATGTACATACATACAACAGTACAATATAAATGCAAATAATGATCAATCATTCTTATTGCTTAATATATTACTACAGAGCATATTACATATTCAATGCAGTGCAAAGTCAAAGCGAACACTGATTTATCAGAGCATTACAGCTGATGCATTTACACTAGGTACTCCGCTAATATTTCCAGTAGACACAACAAAGCAATGGCATTTCCAATTGACATAATCTTTCATAGGAAATGAAACCTCTTTATCTCGCACTAGCATTTATGTAATGGTCACTAGATACCCCACAATATTTTAAATCCAGATGTTATAGTACGTGCATACACTTCAAGCAGCAGGCCGAGCCCCATAATAGATGTGGTGCTATAATGGGGTTACATCATTCAGTGAATTTTTGTAATTTAAGATAATATACAGGGCTCGACACTGACTCCCCAAGTAGCACATGTGCTACTAAATTAAAAAATTTAGTTGCACATCGAGAATTTTAGTAGCACAGTGAAAATGGATCAAATAATGTTTTTTTTTGTAAAGGGATACAAGGAGACAACTTTGAAAAATGATTTAAATACAGAGAAATCATTCAAGTTTTTAATAATTTCAGTTTCAAGCCTTTACAAGTAACTGTTACATGCAGCTTGGTTGCTTCTGAATTGAATTTTGTCCCCTCATGCTAAAAGCAAGTAACTGTCAACTGAGCAACTTTATCACTTGCAACCTGCAATTAAAACTGGCCTTAATGTGTAGTTGTCTGAGCAGTGATTTTCCGGTGTGTAAAAACATCAAGCGTACATCCAGTTGAGAATTTAGAGTTTAATTTATAGTGCTGCTTGACGTGGTAATGGCATATAACGGCAGCAGCCATGATACTGATGACACACCAGGTCGCTAGGGCACGTGCAGCATAGGGGTGGGCGATATGACCTAATATTTATATCACGGTATTTTTCCTTCATACTGCAATAACGGTATTATATCACGGTATTCCAACATGAAATGGGGTAGTCTTTTCAAAACATGATTCTAGCTCTGTTTGTTCTGTGTTGTAAGTGTACACATCCTAGCAGGCGGAAAATGTCTACTAATGTGTTAGAAAAAGGCCTTGTCCACAATGTGCTTTTGGAAGAGTAGCTTACCCCATGTCAAGCTGAAAGTTAACTACACTCGTGAGCAAACTGGGTCTGAGGAATGAAGAATATTTACAGAAAAAATGCTTTTTTGCATTTTATTTTTTCCCCACTTATTATTTTTGTTCCACAATACAAACACAATGGTTTCTTTCAAACTTTCAACACCAAACAACACCCATCTTTACCATCAGCCATTGCCAGGGTCAACATTGCAAGGCTGTTAACTTTTCAACATGTTAATATTGGAGGTTTACTTTTGACTGCAAGAAAGGTACTTAAAATAAAAGCTGTTTATATGCAGCACTATTACTGCATCTCTACCCATTTCTCCATATGATTATTGCACAGTTGTGGCGTAAAACATGATAGCACAAATACTGCGCTCATCACTAGTGCAAACCCTCTCCAGCTCCTGGTAGCTCTGTTAAATTAAAGAATTAAGATTTAAAAAAAGAAACAGCTTTTCATATATGTGTGGCTGGAGGGTCAGAAATTAAACTGACTTATAAGGCAGTGTATACTTTGCCGTGACCGTTTTTACATTTCTACCGCTATTTGGCCGCAACCTTCGGTACACATGCGCAGTTGTATTATTTTTGGACTTAAAAACAGGAATCAATGGAAGTCCACAGCCTTTATGGTAAAGCTGTAACCAATTCTCCGATCGGGAACCGATCTACCTCCGATCATTTAATGATTGGGGCATTCGTGCCGACTGCCGATCTAGCAAAAAGATCGGAAGAATCGGTAAGTGATTCCACCAGAGGTCAATCAACTACAGTAACTGGCCGCTGAACTGTGGCTGGTTGACAGCTTTATATCTACACGCAGTAACTTCACGGCAGTGCTCAAACTAAATGTAGTTTGCGGCTCTGCCGTCCTTAATAAGGTCACAGAAACTGCACCGCAGACAACATGCAACACCAATTAAACCGGTCTAGCCTAAAACTGATCTATTTCTTTTTCTAAGTGTCGATGAAATTGGATGAGAGGAAGAGAATACTGATAAATGAAACGCGTACCCAGGTGGTGGGAAGATGCAGGAAAGGCTTGAATTCGGCAACGGTGGAGAAAAAAAGTACGAACACTTATTTAAAAAAAGAGCGTGAGTTTGTGCGGCAGAAAATCGCAGACCGAGTCAATGTGAGAGTATTAAAAACAACCAAATGAAGGTTAAATTATGAATGCAGAAAACTAAATTAGAAATTCAATTGCTGGAGCATCAGTTACAGGTGGATGAGGGGATAACAGGTGGATGATTTTACTTGTTTGAACAACATACAAAATATACTGAGCAACAAAAGAAACGCATGTTAGTTACTTAAGCCGCTTGCACATTGGACGCGAAACAAATTTTTCGCACGACAGATTACACGTCTTCGCATTGACTTTGAATGTAATCTGTCCAGCGAAAAAGTCGTTTCGCGTCCAGTGTGCAAGCAGCTTTAATGTACTCTTATGGTAACTCAGTCAAAGTGACCGGAAAACAAAGAAAGTTTGATGAAACGTGTAATGTGCACGCGCTTGTTATAAATTTGATTTTCTAAAATAATTACGCGCCAACTTATTTTCCGGTCTGTCTTTAATTAACTTGAGTTTCTTTTGTTGCTCAGTACATTAACCACTGCATTTGTTTTTGCAAGAAGCAAAGAAATAAAAAAATGCAAGTTTAAGTTGTCCTTATTTTATTCAAGATGATACAAGTGGAATCTCTTTTCTCATTCCAAGCTGATGCAAATAACTAATTTCACGATAATTCCACAGACTTTCATTTTCACATTTTAAAACATTAATTGTTCTATCTTGAGGTCTTTTGACTTGGAATGAATGGAACATATGAACTGCTGATAATTCATTACAGCAAATTAGTAGACTTTCCAACATGTATTGTGAAGAATTAGAAACTCTCCAGAGAGTTATTAATTATTTTGTACTTTGAAGAGCCCACTCGTGTTAGAAACTGACTGTGCCTTTAATGAATGAAGTTGTGGTTGTTTCTTTCCGAAATAAAACAAAACAATAATGAAAACTTCCGTTAGAAAAAAAAAAAAAAAAAAAAAAACCGAAGAGCTCCGCAATTTTTTCTGAACTGAGAGAGTGTCGAGCAATATGCAGGCTGAGAATTCTGTTGAAATAAATTATAGATTCCACAGAGAAACGGAACGCTCAAACAAATATTCGTCCGCAAATGATAAAACATCCAAATGTGGTCGGATAACTCTCTCTTAACAGAGATTTCTTCTTAGTATTTGCGCTGTAATATCCACTGTCTCTTCAAGGAACGGACACACTATGTCTAACATCTCCTCAGTCTGCAGTTTCAGGGGGAGAAGAAACTTTGAGTTACTTGAAGAAAACCTGCCAGCGAGCAGGTTAGCTTCACGGAGTATGTTGCCACAGTAACTGACTCAGAGTTGGACTGAACTCGCATTGTGAATTGAAGTTTCCTGCAACTCTGAGCTAACAAACAGAGGGGGATTGTGTGACGTATGCCGTAAAGCAGTAAGTTTGTAGTTCTTTTTGGGCCTGGGTGGCCTGGGTTCCTACCCAAAACCCAAAGTTACGTAGTGCCAGTGAAGGCGATGCAGGCGCGATCGAGCCATGACAAAGGTGTCATTCAACCTATTGTCAGTTGATATATCGCCAGAATGATCTTGGAAAAATATATTTGAGAGTGAAAAAACTACATGGTGCTGCTTTAACATTGGAGCCAAAATTTCAAGGGCCCATAAAACAGACAAAAATGATTCAATCAAAAATCCGAGAAAAACGTCAGGAGATATGGTCTAGTAGTATGTTATTGCAAATTTACACGAAAATTCATCAGGCCAAAAAAAGATGAAAACGACGGACGCCACACCACGACAATAGCTTGTCGGCCCATGGGGCCGGTAAGCTAGAAACGTGAATACACACACACACACACACACACAAACAAACTGCACAATTGAACATAAGTCTCACAGGCTAGAAAGGAATTAGTGCGCAAATACGCACTGGTGTTCAAGAGTTTAGCACACGGACATACGGCACCATGTGCACATACCTGAACAGTGATAAAAATAAAGCTTTTTGGATATATACTCCAGCTAACTGGACTCAAAAATAATGAATATGAGGTTGAAATACAGAAAGTCAACTTTAATTAGCGCATAATTACGTTCATACAATGTGAACTTTGTAGAGATCATAGCCACAGTGTCACGGACCATATTCTTAGGTACTGCTCCACAAACTTGAAGCAAACACTTCTGTTTACTTTCTCCTTTCTGTTGACTGATTTCATACAGTAACGTTCTTTCGTTCGGCATTCGTAATAGTGTGTGTTCGTGGCACCATCCTAATGTTTTGGAGAGCAAAAGGCATAATATAAACTGCACTTTACCTTTCATGGTAACATTGACTCCAGATGCCAGGAACAGCCCCCCAAAACGATTGTTGAAGATTTGGTTCCCTTCTAGTGTGGCAGTGGCATGGTTCGTGATCTCAATACCTGATCAGGAAAAGGCATACACAATTTAACCCTTTGTGCCGTAGATTCCATGAAATGTTTTGTCATCAACGTTTCCATTGCATTTTATGTGCAAGCAGACATTCCCAACCAACAGAAACAAAAAGACAAAGGTACAAGCCTAATTAAGACAACATTTCATCGCTAACCAGAGACAACAGTCTTGTAACTGAGGATTCAGAACATGACAAATGTAAAAGCATAAAGTTTTTGAGTAGGCCAAGAGAAAGAGAAATTCTTTTCATCTTTAGGGGAGTAGAATACCTGTTTTGAAGTCATTAATGTTTTTTAGGTGGCCATATTAATCAAAGCACAACCACCCGAATGGCTATTTATCAGAGCTATAGTTGTGAGGAGGGAGGGTCGGGTCACTTGGTGAGGATTGGTATCGGTACCGGCAGATACTCAGGGTTCTGATATCGGTATCGGAGATTAACAAGTACTATCGCTCCACTCTCATTTATAATACAAACCCCAATTCCAATGAAGTTGGGACATTGTGTGAAACGTGAATAAAAACAGAATACTATGATTTGCGAATCCTTTTTGACATATATTCAATTGAGTACACTACAAAGACAAGATATTTAATGTTGCAACTGATAAACTTCATTGTTTTTTTGGAAATATTCTCTCATTTTGAATTTAATGCCAACAACACGTTCCTAAAAAGCTGACACAGGGGCATGTTTACCACCATGTTACATGACCTTTCCTTTTAACACTCATTAAGCATTTGGGAACTGAGGACTCTAATTGTAGAAGCTTTGTAGGCGGGATTCTCTCCCATTCTTGCTTGATGTACGACTTCAGTTGCTCAACAGTCCAGGGTCTCCGTTGTCGTATTTTGCGCTTCATAATGCGCCACACATATTCAATGGGAGACAGGTCTGGACTGCAGGGAGGCCAGTCTAGTACCCGCACTCTTTTACTACGAAGACACACTGTTGTAACACGTTCAGAATGTGGCTTGGCATTGTTTTGAAATCAGCAGGGATGTCCCTGATGTTGCTTGGATGGCAGCATATGTTGCTCCTAAACCTGTATGTACCTTTCAGCATTAATGGCGCCTTCACAGATGTGCAAGTTACCCATGCCATGGGCACTAACACATCCCCATACCATCACAGATGCTGGCTTTTGAACTTTGCGCTGATAACAATCTGGATGGTCCTTTTCCTCTTTAGCCCGGAGGACACGACGTCCATGATTTCAAATTGTTTTTGGAAATCATGACAATGGTTTTCCAAAGTGTTCCTGAGCCCACATGGTAATATCCTTTACAGAATGATGTCGGTTTTTAATGCAGCGCCGTCTGAGGGACCGACGGTCACGGGCATTCAGTGTTAGTTTTCGGCCTTGGCGCTTACGTGTACAGATTTCTCCGGATTCTCTGAATCTTTTGATGATGATATGGACTGTAGATGATGAAATCTCTAAATTCCTTGCAGTAACACGTTGAGAAACATTGTTCTTAAACTGTTGGACTATTTGCTCACGCAGTCGTTCACAAAGTGGTGAACCTCGCACCATCCTTGCTTGTGAACTTTCGGGGATGCTCCTTTTATACGTGATCAGGACACTCACCTGTTTCCAATTAACCTGTTCACCTGTGGAATGTTCCAAAAAGGTGTTTTTCGAGCATTCCTCAACTTTCCCAGTCTTTTGTTGCCCCTGTCACAGCTTTTTTGGAATGTGTTGCAGGCATCAAATTCAAAATGAGTGAATATTTCCAAAAAAACAATTAAGTTTATTAGTTTGAACATAATATACCTTGTCTTTGTAGTGTACTCAGTTGAATATAGGTCGAAAAGGATTTGCAAATCATTGTATTCTGTTTTTATTCACGTTTTACACAATGTCCCAACTTCATTGGAATTGAGGTTTGTAGTAAAGTGACAAGGCTCACCTGCGGCAAAGCCATCAAATATTCTGTTCTTGCGCAGGATCGGGTGGCTGTTGGTGCTGATGAGCACTCCCGCCTGGGCGTTCCGGAAGATGTCATTCTCCTCCAGCACTCCTGCAGGAGAGAAGCAGACGCGTAAGTTACCGCACCGCTACGAATTTTCATCTAAAATCAGATTTATACAAGCGTATGTGTTCCACAACAAGTTAGCGGTGTGCTGCATATACGCTGCCTGGCCAAAAGGAGTTGCCGTTTGGATTTAAATAAGCAAATACTTCAGAGAAAAATCATTATTGCGGTGATTCATACGTTTCAGGTGGCAGTAGTTCTTTTAACGGGCACCTACTTTGCAATTTTTTTTTTTACACGTTATACGCTGTTCGGCCAAAAAAAAGTCACACACTTTAATGTTTTGTTGGACCGCCTTTAGCTTTGATCACAGCACGCATTCGCCATAGCATGGTTTCAGTAGGCTTATGCAATGTCTCCACATTCATTTCTGTCCAGAGTTGCTTTCATTTTCGCCAAGCTCTTGTATTGATGATGGGAGAGTCGGACCAATACGTTATGTCTTCTCCAGCACATCCCAAAGATTCTCGATGGGGTTGAGGTCTGGACTCTGAGGAGGCCAATCCATGAGGGAAAATGATGTCTCATGTTCCCAGAACCACTCTTTCATTATCTGAGCCCAATGAATGCTGGCATTGTCGTCTTGGAGTATGCCTGTGTCATCATAGAAGAAAAAATCCACTGATGGAAAAACCCTGTCATTCGGTACATTCAGGTAGTCAGCTGATCTCATTTTTTGGGCAAATATCATTGCTGAATCTAGACCTGACCAGCTGAAGCAACCCCAGATCATAGCACTGCCCCGACAGGCTTTCACGATAGGCACTAGGCATGATGGGTGCGTCACCTCATCAGCCTCTCTTCTTAACCCTTTCAGCGCAGTGGGCAACTATAGTTACCCAATTATGTAAGATATCTAAGTCAGATGCCGTTGAAAACGTATCATGTGGCAACTTGTTTAAAAGAGCTCCCGCAGGGGGGCTCTTTTAAACAAGTTGCCACATGATAGGTTTTCAACAGCTCAGGATAACGACATTTTCTATTCCTTGAAAATGTATTCGGCGCTCAAAGGGTTAACCTGATGCGCACATCACTCTGGAACAGAGTAAACCTGGACTAATCAGACCACATGACCTTTTTCCATTACTCCGAGGTCAATCTTTATGCTACCTTGCAAACTGGAGCCTTCCCGATTAGCCTCACTGATAAAGTGGTTTTTATTAAGGATACACAGCTGTTTAGTCCCAATCTTAGTTCTCTTCGCATCGTGCGTGTGGAAATACTCCTACTTTCACCAATAATAAAAACAGCCGTGAGGTCAACTGTTGATTTTTGATGATTTGATCTCACCGAAAGTTTAAGAGATTTCCAATCGCAATCATTGAAGATTTTTTACGACCACACATCCTCCTCGAAGATAATGGTTCATCACTGTCCTTTCAGGTTTTAATAATGCGTTGGACAGTTCTTAATACAATTTTTGTAGTTTCAGCAGTCTCCTTAGTGGTTTTTTTTTTTTTGCTTGATCCAGGCCAATAATTTGACCATTTTGAAACAGAGTAACATCTTTTTCACGGACACAGGATAGGTCTTCAAACATGGTTGTTTAAGAAATGAGAAATGACTCGGTGCATCTATTACGGTTAAATAACCTGTAGCCAGCCGAGACATGTTAATCACTGCAGTAATTATCCAATGGAAGGCTCTTACGCACTTGCTTAGTTAAATCCACATGGTGACTTTTTTTCAGCCAAGCAGAAAATTTGAGGTTCCATGTTGTACAAATCATTTAATTCCTGTGCTTCTGAACGTAGGGAGATCTATTTTCTATGATAATGTAGAATTGCCCAAACCTGTCACCCTCTCCTAAAGCCGGCCGTTCAAGTAGGCCATCTAATCAATAAAAAAACTTGTCCCTACTTATCCGGATGGATGGACGCGCTCGAGTGCAATATCCCCCTCTCCACTTTGTGGCAGAAGATTAATAAACCGGCTGACATCAGCAGTTTGAAATCACAACACTACACAAATTTTTCACCTCATCACTAGGCCTAGACTGCGACTGCCCCCATCCCAACTGTTTCTGGAACATGCTGCAGGTCTGAATAGCAGGAATGAATGTAAATTTACAAATAAAATTAAGTTCACTGAACAACACATTAAATATCTTCCCTTCATACTGTCTGCAACTAAATAAAAGTCAAATTAAATTTCTAAACCACTACTTTCAGTTTTAATGTGCATTTTCCATACTGCCCAAACTTTTTCTGCATAGGGGTTGTACAAATGTAGTAACTACTACTGGTCGAATAGGAACTAATAGAATGGGTGACCATTTAACGGAACTCCATACCGGAAGAACAGTGCAGCCATTTTCAGTACATGGAATGCTAGCCAACTGTTCCAACCATCCAAATGCTCCCATTGGAGCATTCTCAACATTAGCAACTAAATTTCAAGTGTAGTTAAGTTAAACTTTTATCGTGACAGCATGTTTTACGTGTTGTGAAAGTAACAACAATCCTCTTAGGTGCTTCGCCTGCAGTCTTAACCTTTTCATACTGATTGCATGCTTTACTAGATAGCAACCAAATCAGTCCATGTATATTTAGAGTCAGTTGCTAGTAGCTCGGGGACTCTGACGTTTTGACGCGCATTCAGTAAGCCTGCTTTATGGGTGGTGAGAATGACAGGGATCAAATGGCTCAGAAATCATCGATTTTTGTTTTAGTATTATTTTTTTTTTGCTTAAAAGTTTACTAACCTCCGTTCTAGGCATCCAATAATTTTAAAACTCAAAAAAGAAGACAACTTTAATTGCTGCATGGAACCAGTAGAAGGCGCAATTGAACAACTAACTGTTATTCAGTTAAAGTGCAAGACAACATCAGTGAGTAGTGAACTGCATATGAAAGAACTGTCTCTAAGGTGTTAAAAATAGTTTTTGGGTAATTTTAATAAATATTCTGAAACAAACAAAAAATACTTAAACAGCCAGACCGTAACACTTTTGAGGTCCGCCAATGAAAATGAGAATTAAATAAGATCATTGGAAGCAATGGAATTGCATAAAGACGTTTCAAATGATCTTATTTCATTTAAACAATTTAAACAATCATGAAACACATGCATTGCTTCAAACCCCCGAGTAAAGAAAAGCGTGAGAAGTCCGGAGTCATAACGCAGGTGAAACTGATAAACCTCCATGCGCAAGGACTTCAATTCCGCGCGAGAATCTCTTACACATGCACTGATTGAATAATTGCTGACTACAGCAGGGGAACGTAAATATACCGCTAAAACTCACGCGGAATGTGTGAGAGTTGACAGGTGTGCGTTATTAATGAAAACTGGCCACACCTGTTAATGTTGAGAGTTTTTGGAGTTTCTGTAATGGTAATTTAAATGAATGATTGAAAACAGATCGTGACCAATCATTAATTTTAAGTGATGGTTTGAGCCTCCCCTATCGCCAGTTCACCAGCTGCCACTGTTTTTTACAGATGTATATTACCTGTTTTCACCTCCTGCCGCTAAAGAGCTCGAGGTAATTTAACGTCACCTGTTCACGCGAAAATGGCGGAACCCATAAGTGTTACGATCTGGCTGTATTTATTGTTCGCTTCAGAATATTTATTAAAATTACCAAAAAAATACTTTTAACACCTTAGAGACAGTTCTTTCATATGCAGTTCACTACTCACCGATGTCGTCTTTCACTTTAAGCCATCTGCTCCCATTGTAAAGCTGAACTCTTTCTTTGTGAGTGACAAGTTGTCCAATAGCTTTCACAATTAATGAGGGAGTTTGAAAAATACTGGGACAAGACGAATTATGACATGTCCAAAAAATGCTTTCTGAGCTGATGTGTAATACGTGGAATCTCTCCCATGAGCTTGTGCCCTACATCTGCAGATAATGATGATTGAAAGAGGAGTAAGAGCCCTCGATCTTCTCCAAAACTCCAGCTCAGAGACACTTCAGTGCCACGAGAGGCCTCATTCACCATCCTCTCACACGATCCCACCATACCTCTCCCTCCATTGAAAATACAGATCCCTCCATCCCGGCCGTCGTGGATTTTATTCCTCCTGAGCGTGGGGTTGCTATCCGTCTTGATCCAGACCCCCGCCATAGCGTTATCGAAGATCTCGTTGTCCTCAATGAACCCCAAGCCTGTGAGTGCAAACGATGGTCATGGTACTGAACAGAATGGGGGCGGATTTACAGTGACAGTGGAACACACTGTAGCAGTACGGTCAAGGGAGCAAAATTGCACTACATTACCCAGAGCCCTCTGCCTGCTATTGCACAGTTCAAGGGGGGAGGGGGTTTCAATACTGTGATCAGTAGCGGATCAGAGAGCCATGCTAAACAGACATCTAATGTTTTTGAGACCCGGGTTGGTAGAGTTAGTGAATTGGGGCCTTTTAAACCCAAATGGACTCCTCAATTCGGATAGCTGAGTTCAATCCCCTTTCCATTACACTTACTCATTGAAAAACATTGATTTAACTGTGGCTGAGAATTAACATGTGAATAAAATTTAAAAAAAAATTAATCTGATACCATGCCTTTAAAGAATTTGAACAGGGGTAACTCCAGCTCAGATGGTGCATTGTAACGGTAAGAAATTCTGAAGACGTATAGTAACTTAGCACTTCAAAGGGGGGCATGTTGGGTTTGCCGTCTCAAATTACGCACTGAACAAGAGACTATTTGAACCCAAAACTTAATACAGGAACTGACTGCTGTTCAGAGGAGGCATGGCAACTGTGACTACATTTTATGCAGGGAATGTAAACTCACAGCAGTTCAGAGGGTGCATTTTTGAAAGGATATTTCATATTTTTAAGACTCCGTTCACCAAATTTCTCGCCTTGATTGAATTCTGTAATGAAGCCAAAAGCTTTCTATGTTCTGCTGTCGCAGTGCAATGGACCCATTGATTGATGATGTGATGTAACCGTCTGCGCATGGAGTCGTGGGATTGAAAGGGGTCTCGTAAAGACAAAAATGGTGGCGGGTACTGGAATTGTAGTATAACGAGGTGAGGCTGTCAGAGGTGCTGAACTGCCAGAGAGATGTGAAGAAAATAATTCGGAAGATACTCAACGAGGTTGGATGGTCGACGCCAAACAACAAGCGTTGCCACTAAACGTGGCCATGTCCCCCGCCAGGTCACGGAAATCGACTGGGGTCGGCGTATCACACTAATACGCATTGAAGCCAAAGATGAATGAAATCGGTCAAACCGTTCTTGAGATATTGCGCTCACTGCAAACGGGACGTGACGGACGGACGGAGCTGAATACTATGTCCCCCGCTCCGCTCGCTACCGCGGCGGCGGGGGACAACAAAATCTGAATCGCATGCTACACTAGTGCTAAGATACTGTACTGAAAATATTCATTGTGGTTGTCGTTATGTAGTTTAATGCACAAACTGATACCCATTACTGCCTTCGAGTCCATTCCGTGTTGCTTGCATCAACAGCAACATACAATCTCACTGGATTGTACAGGACCCTGCGATGCGGTGTCTTGTTGCATATTAATCAAGTATGATGCAGCGGGGCTGAAGTGCTGCTTATAAAGTCAGGATCTGTCCAGAGAATGTAGCTTAGCTTGCTGGTAGAGGCAATGCCAACATTATTCCTTCCCAGCCAGCATAATTTTACGTCTACAATAGCTAGCTAGCTGGCTATAGCAGATGTGAAACGAAGGCATGCGAAAGTGATGTTGGTGCAGTACACTACGATAGAGCCGGAAACACAGAACGAACATTGCTTGCTATTGGTGACATAAAACCTTAATGAGGCTTTGAGTGAATCGCTAATAAGTTTAATGCGCTAGGTAGCTTGGTTAGCCAGCTAATTGAAAGAAGCAACGCACAGTTCTGCTGGATTGTTTAAGACCAAGCGATGCGGCGCATTTGTGCATATTCATTTAATGTGATTCAACTTCTGATACGCAACCAAACTTCAATCAGCTCATCTGGTACACTATATCTGTTTATGTGCCTAAAGCAAGATAGCAAGACCCCACTTCAATCCCATAATGCCTAATGTGTACTTCATCATGCTAGGGGCTCATTTAAAGGAGATACAGTAAATGTTCCTCACCTGAGTTGTACACCAAAATTCCACCATTCTGACCACCCCAGATCTTGTTCCGGCGGATCTTGGGGTTGCTGCCGGTTCTGTAACCAAAATGAACATTAAGATCCCTGAACAGACACAAGTCTGCGCCGTGACAGAACCCTTAAGATTCTCATAAAGCTAGAATTTATATTCTCCATTATTCTAAAAGCAGTAGCCTAGATAAGCAATTCAAATTAGTTTTTGCATTTCCACAAGATGAGTTCAACTGCTTTTGCGACAGCGCACCAGGTACTGAAAATTTCCACGCAAGTCACTGTGATTTTAATTTCCCACCACAGAGTACTGGAGGTAGAATTTAATATTGAATATGAGGTCAAAGACCAGACTTTCAGCTTTAATTTTAGGGTATTTAAATACAAAGCAGGAACAGCAGGAATTTCTATACTTACAGTACCAGTCAAAAGTTTGGCCGCACCCACATTTTTTCTTACAAGACATGTTAAATTAAGAAATAGACACCGTTTATTTTGCAAAAAAAAGGATCTAATTCTTACATCCATCAAACTACCCGGCATTTGCTGTCATATTTACAGAGCATTCTCACATTTTCTTTTACTAGAGCAGTTATATGGCTATAATGAGTTTGCTGCTGAGCGGGCGTCTAAGTTCCCAAAGATGTGCTGCACTTGTGGTTTGCTTTTCATCGACTTTTTTGCCCAATAAATTCTAAAACAGCTTGTCTTTAATTTGGCTGTTGGAAAATGGAAAGAGTTTGTTTGTCTGCTTACTTCGCAAAATATAGCTTCTTTGAGAATTTTAAAATTTTGGACACTATTCAAACAAGTAAAATATTCTCTTTTAACTTCTGCCTGTTAACTTCTTACCAGATTCCATTTCAGATTATACAGAAAAGTTCAGCAGGTAAAATTTCTCTAAAAACAGTGCTTTGACATTAGCAAAGTGTGTTCAAACTTTTGACTGGTACTGTATTACTTTTTCCATTAGTAAACTCTCAAAAGAAGTATGCTGAGCTCAGGACCACCAAAGGGTTAAGGAGACCACAAATCAAAACACTAATGGATGACAGTTCTTACCCTGGTGAAATGAAACCCCACTCACCGCAGCTGACCTGCTCAAGAACAATCTCCAAATGGTGGGCAATTCTGCGTCCTACCAATGGGTTAATCGTTGGCTTACGATGACCAAAACAATCCTACTATATATAGTTATAATTTTATTCTCGCTCTGACAGCCACTGCAGTGCCCTTATACATTCAATGATAAAGACCCAGCCCGGAAACCCTATTATCGTCACCCCGGGCCTTCGTGATCGAAGTGATAAAACATGGTTGCTCGCTGGAAGTTCCTGACTGAAATTTCCTGTTGCCCCGGACGTGGAGCAGGCGATTTTGCGAGCACTGGATCATGAGAGTATCAATGACAGGACGGCATTCTCTGTACTGGAATGTGTAGGCCTATCCTAGTATTAATCCACTATTATCCACAGAGGCCAAGTACACATAGAGGAATTAACATAAGTATGACAAACTGTGTATATTAGTAATATTGGTGTTGAATATCAAAGTATGGCCATGAAGGGGTATTTCATGGGGAGGGAGGGCAGGGCTTTAACTTAGCACCAGATTTTTTGTTTGATAGTTGTATTTCTACTGTTTCCATATGAAATGAATCTTAGTACACACTTCTTCTATCCGCAAAAGATGCCGTCATGCCTTTCCCTCATTTTCATTTTTGCCGTCATGCCCTTCCTATTAGCCGCGATTCCCTTCACTATTAGAACCGACCAATGGCACTGTGCCCTTTTTGAAGCTTATGTCAAGCCCTGCTGACGTTACTTTGTTTCAGTCTGCTCTGTTCGGCAGCCTATCAGAGCAGAGCTCACTATCATAGAGGGGTCATCCACTCAATAAAGCCTGTTTTTCAAAGGGGAGAGAATAACAGGCAAGAAATTATACATTTTAACCCATTTAAACCGGGACAGCATGTGCGCATTTTAAGAACGTGTCGTTGCCGACACAGATATGCGCGTAATTTTGAAAGTACCGTAATTACTGTAAGTTTTTTTTTAGCAATAGAAAAAAAATTCCAACTGTTCCTGAAAGCTGAGAAGCTGTGCTTCAGCCCAAATACAGGTTGCTATGGTAAACATGGCAGCATGATTCTCTGCTGGGATTTTTGCATTAGGCCTTAAAGGGTTAATGGAGGGACATTCAGGCACATAAGAACTAATATAGATATTGAATAATATGGAGCCTTTAAAACACCTCTTCAATGTTTAATTTCAAATCCAAAGTGGTGCCTAACAGAGCCAAAACCTGTCAACATCCCAGTGCAAATGGAGCTAACTGCATCTTCAAAACAGACCAACAGCACTTCTTATGAGGGATGTGCCGCTGTTGAACCGCAATTTTTTTAAGCGCAAAGAGACCACCCGCCACCATATGGCGCATAGGCAATTTCTTTTCAATGAAGTATTATACCCAGCTGAAACAGTCTTAAAAAACAGCATTCATTACGTCTGCCACTAACGTAATGTTTAATCTTTGATTTGCGGGTACGTTTGTTTTTCTGTTTGTTCACAACTTTTCAAAAGAAAACAAACACTTTTTTTTAATTTAAGTTCTGTCAGTGGTGTCTCTTTGCCTATCCTAGAGATGATTTAATTTTGGGAGTGATCAGAATCAAATTCCGGATCAAGGATTTATTTAGAGGATTCTTCACCGTTGTGGGATATGAGGATTGGAATAAGAAAAGCCACATGTCTTAGTTCCAAGTGCCTTAGCAAAGGTATGCGCTCCCCGAGTGCTCGTTTGAAATCCTTCTGAGAAGAAAATTGTGTTTTGAAGTCATCCAGTGACTAGCGAGGGTGGACAACTTCCATCAACATTTAAGGCTTAGTCAGTCTACCTCAAACCTTCTCCTGTCTACTCTGCCTGACTAACAATCAAGCATATATATATATATATATATATATATATATATATATTATACACACACACACACGCACATAATTTCATATTTGCATGAAATGGTCAAATGCCCAGACACTCATGCCAAATTTGTAGCATTTCTTAAAGGGGACCTATTATGCTGATCCTTCCTTTAATACATATACAGCGCCTCAATAATTATTGGCACCCCTGGTTAAGATGTGTTAAAAGCCTTAAAATAAATTCAATTTTTATTGCAGAAGCATACTCTCACACTGAAAATTGTAGAAAGATGTAACCTTCAACTCAAGTGAATTTTAAGGGGAAAAAAAATCCCTGACTAAGAAATAATTATTTTTCATAAAATCACCTGTTCCACAATTATTGGCACCCCTAACAATTCCTAGGAAATAAATGTAATTGAAGTATTTCTGTCATTTCTACAGTAGTTCACAAAGTTGATCAGAGTATCTAGGAACATTTAATTAGTAATTCATCACTTCCTGTTTCCCTGGGGTATAAATATGACGTGACACAGAGGCCATTTCTCTTATCCACTCTTCAACATGGGAAAGACAAAGGAACACACCATTCAAGTAAGGCAGATATGTGTAGACCTTCACAAGTCAGGCAATGGATACAAGAAAACAGCCACTCGCCTGCACCTGCCCATATCTACTGTCAGAGGAATCATTAAGAAGTTTAAAACAACTGGAACAGTGGTAAACAAGCCTGGACGAGGACACAAGGTTATTTTGCCACCACGCACAGTGAGGAGGATAGTAAGAGAAATAAAAAGTTCTCCAAAGCTCACTGTTAAAGAATTGCAACAAATGGTAGCATCCTGGGGTCACAAAGTCTCCAAAACAACCATCAGGCGCTATCTACATGCCAACAAGCTGTTTGGGAGGCATGCACGGGAAAAACCTTTTCTCACTCACAATCATAAACGCAAACGTCTGGAGTTAAGCTAAGTGGTACTGGGACTTCAACTGGGACCGTGTGCTTTGGTCAGATGAGACCAAGATAGAGCTTTTTGGCAACAAACACTCTAAGTGGGTCTGGCGGAACACAAAAGATGAGTATGCAGAAAAGCACCTCATGCCCACTGTGAAGTATGGGGGAGGATCGGTGATGCTGTGGGCCTGTTTCTCTTCCAGAGGCCCTGGGAACCTTGTTAGGGTGCATGGCATCATGAACGCTTTGAAATACCAGGACATTTTAAATCAAAATCTGGTGGCCTCTGCCCGAAAGCTGAAGATGAGTCGTCACTGGGTCTTTCAGCAAGATAATGACCCTAAACATGTGGCCAAATCTACACAGAAATGGTTCACCAGACACAGAATGAAGCTCCTCCCATGGCCATCTCAGTCCCCAGACCTCAACCCCATTGAAAACCTGCGGAGTGAGCTGAAGAGGAGAGTGCAGAGGAGAGGACCCAGGTCGCTGGATGATTTAGAGAGATTGTGCAAAGAGGAATGGTCGAAGATCCCTCTTTCTGTATTCTCCCATCTTGTGAAACATTGTAGGAGATTAGGTGGGGTGCCAATAATTATGGAGGGCAGTGTAAGTAATGTTATAATGTTGGATGTCCATACTCAACCTCGGTTTGAGGTATGTTTCTAAGCATAAGATACAGGGGTTTTGCCGTAATCCAAGAATGTGATTGCGTGAACGTGATTTCCTCTCCGAACAGCTTGTCCCGAGATCTTCACGAGATCTGGGAAAAACCTGACGTCAGGTTGTGCCGTCCAATTAATACAGACCTAGCCAGAGCCAATCACGGCGCTGGACCTGCCCACACTGAAAACTATTCTAGCAGGCACAAACAACCGCGGATCATACCAACCCTCCAGACTAACTTTTGGACCAAGGAGCGCATGCGCTCCCAACCTGAAAAAGTTGGGTGCGCAGGCCAAAATTTAGGCGCAAAGGCCAAAACTGTGGTCACGCAAAGTACCATGATACTTTTCTGAATATTTACAAGCCCAAATAAAGCTACCTGAACCGACTATCAGTTGTTGCTGCATTTATTTAAGAAACATTATCAGAAAGCACTTTGTGAACTGAAGAGTAGATATTGATGTTCACAAGAATGTTTGAAAAATGTATAAATGCAGTTATCATTTTGGAGAGTTATCATACAAGTCTAAATAAGTCTCCATTTCCCCAAGGGACAACTTTTCATCAAACCCTCCCCTGTACATAAACTGAATCATTCATAGAAAAATTATGGCCAAATTTAGATGAGCACCCCCCTAAAACCAACATACTGAGATAAATCAATGAATAACTCCCAATTATCACAGTGCTAGTTCTAAAATTTATAACTGTTATTGTTGCTGCCATCCCAAGGAACAATTTGACACCAAACATGGCTTAATTGCTTTGAAAATATGAGACCCGGGAGGAATTGAAGCCATAAAAAGCATAATTTGGCTACATTTTTTCATCACAAATTGAAAGTTTAACATTAAAATTGATATAGCTCCTAAAGTGATAAATATCACCCTAAATATCTGGTAGAAAGTAGGTGCAGTATGCCAAGTTCGTTTGCAAAAGTTTCAAGAAATTCTTTCACCGGTAACAATGTAGTAGGACGGCTTATTATAATATTAATTTTTATTATTTACCAGTTTATTTATTTCGCTATTTAGATTTTGCACATTTCGAAGGGTAATGGAAACACACACAGAGAGTGAGGACGTTATCCGACGTTATTAGCCCCAAAAAAACCGTCTGCTTCGTGACCGTACACTGTTACACAGACTCATATTTGAGGCATTGCGCTGATAAGCCTATGGTCATCGCTGGAGTACGTTGGACAGGCGTCACCAATTAGCTTTTGAATCAGTTTTGAACATTTGCTGAAATCGACAAAATATTATTCCTCTGACAGCTGGCCAATTATCGGAACCCCAAAGAAAACTGACTATAAATCTATAAGAACCGCAGGTTTTCTCATCAATTCGTACTCCAATGAAAACAAATAATTTTGCACTCGGACCAACCAGTCACCGATTTCATACATACTGCATGAATAATCGTGTACATGCGGAACTTCAGATCAGAGTGGAACTGCGCATCCAACCTAATCCATCAGGATAGACGGTTAGCGATTGATATTGAAACGCTAAATAAAAGCGTTCGCCACTGGACGCAAGCACCCATAGCTGGTATCAACAAGACTCAAAACTGGGCCGCCCAGTGGGCTGTGTCCTTACCGCAGTGACCTGGGTTCGATTCCAGCTCAGGTCATTTGCTGCATGTCTTCCCCCATTCTTTTCCCCAACTTTCCTGTCTCTCTACACTGTACAACTGTCAAATAAAGGAAAAATTCCCCAAAAAAAATCTTAAAAAAAAAAAAAAAAAAAAAAAGACTCAAAACTGTGTCACGAACAGTCTACGGTCACGAAGCAGACTGTGTTTCAGGGCTAATAACGTCAGACATCGTTCTCACTCTCCAGGTGCGTTTCCATTAACCTTAGAAATGCGCAAAATCTAAATGGCGAAATAAAAACGCAGTGTCCAGAGATACGGCTGTTTTATGGGTACGGCAGCCGATTTGAAGGGATTAGGATAAGGATTAGGGATTATGGTTAGGGTTAGGGGTCAGGGTTAGGGTTAGGTTAGGGCAGGGTTTGAAATTGGGACTGCGGTACCTCTCTACATTAAAATGCATTGGAAAACTGCCGTACCCGTAGCAACTGCCAAATCAAAAACCGTTAATGAAAACACTTTCTGATATCATGAAATTTGTTCTCCGATCTGCAGTATTAGTCAACGAAGCCAAGGCCTAATAAAAAAAAATTTGCGGCCTGCAGCTGATAATAGGGAGTGAATCGCTGCCCAGAATAGGCGCACAGTGCATGAAGTGTGATGTGAGAATGTAAGTCGCGAAACGCAAATCTTGGTTGCAAATGTGACCATTCTGGTCGCAGACTGAAGCGCTGCATACTATGCCTTAGTAGTGGCTACACTTCCAGAAATACAAAAGAAGAACCGCAGATCATTTGAGGTGCAGGTTTGTCAGTAGCTCTCCCAAAGCTGCTCCTCTGTTTATTTTTGGACGCAAAGAAAAGCACCCATTTCTCTTCCAAAAGAGGATGCCACCAGAAATCAGTGGGTAGCTTTTTTGTTTGCTGGTGGCAAACAGCCACGGCCAAAGGGAACGTTAGCTGTTTGTGCTCAGCATTTCACCAAAGACAGCTTTATCAATAAAGGATAATTCGACACAGGATAAGCGTTTCAGCTGCTTCTCAAACCTGAAGCAGCTGCATCGATCAAGCGCTCGGAGCCACAAGCTGTAAGTAACGATATAACAGCAAATAATCTAAGTGAAGCTAACATGTTACGGGTGGCTAGCAGGACCGCTAACGACAGTTAGCACTAACAACTGGCCTCAAACTCAGGCTTTGTAAAATATCTGAAGATAATGCCTGGATCGGTCGCAACTGTCCGTGACTCACAGACACAGAAGCTGTAAGTTGCTTTTACTGCATAAGCCTACCTAACATGATAGCCTATTAAATGTGGCTGTAGCACTGAGGCTAACGTAGCTAAGTTACTGTTGCTAATGTTTGTCCTAAATATGCAAGAGTAATATCAGGTGACATTCAACAGAAGGTGTGTGAACATAAACCTCATTTGAAGCTAACTTTTTATACTTGTTTGCAATTTGGATGCTTGGTACAACTGTTTATGGTAACGGAACTTGCTGTCTGTAAAACCTGTATCGCGGGGTAACGTTTGTGTCTGTTGTTATGACCACTCGGCTACCAGCTACTGCATGTTAGTTCGCGTGCTGTGCTACTTAAAAATGCTCCTGGTTTACTTATATGCAGTAATTCTGATCGGTATGCTTGTGTTACTTCGGTAAGCATCAATGTGGCAGTTTCATCATAACGTTGCCTGATTGTAGCCATTACAGTTGAAGCTCACTGGAAAGGTGCTGTAAAAGGCTGCAGTTAGACCAGATGTAGATTTTGCAGAGCTTGGGGTGCGTGTTTGGGTACTTGTGAAATGATCGCTGTACTTATCTATGACCGGGGTCAGCCAGATACTTCACCAATATCTGGGCTAGCTCTCTGATGCTACCGTGGTGAAAGCAAATCGCAAAACGCACAAGCTATAACGTGTCTGGTATAACAAACAATTTATCTGCAGCATTGCCGTGGCATAATTTCATCCCCCTTTAGAAATTGTTCTGGCTAATAAAGAGCCGAAAAAGGCAGAGATTGAACACGAAATTCTTTCCTGTAGAAGTTATCGATTCACTAGCTCCATATAAGCAACAGTTCACGCTAACGGAACTTACGGTCTGTAAAACCTGTATTATGTTCATAACATAACCGGAGCTCTCTCTAGCTTTCGCTAACTATCCATAACGCGCCCATTTTCCGTGATCAAACGCTGGTCATTCCGACGCAATAAGTAAACCATTACCACGGGAAATTTCCGAAAAGACCGTTTAGCCTGGAGCTTTCGCCCCCCCCGTCATATACCAGCGCTGAAGCTGTTCATTACTCCACGCTAACGACACACCACAGCTATGCACACGAACCAGCAGGTCCTAATACACACCGAAGCAGTCCATGAGCTGTTGGTCCACTTTTTGCTGCTCCTCACTGTCCATGTTTCCCTCTAAACTCAGACCCACCGGATTTCTACGGTCTACGGTCTACACTTGGGTATGTCGACCCGTTCTACAAGTGTGTCTGTATGGGGTGGATTCTAGCTTTCCCTCAATCCTAGCTATAGAGTAGAAACACCGGTGTACTCACCATAGTAGCCATAGGTAGATGGCAAATTCGAGCTTGAGCTGCCAGACTTTCGCACGTGTCCTCCACTTTTGCCGCTGCGTTTATTAGAACAAGTTCATTTCATTAGATCTATACACATGTACAGCGTTTGATTGCGGAATTTCCCCGCTGATTCCTTAGCTCAGATGGCAGATGTGTCTCACGTTTCGCACTAGGGAGGCGGACCAGGAAAACTGCGTTCTGCCGAGTCCCGCCCAGCTCCGCCCTCCACAGAGCTGGCCAATCAGAAGAAAGTGGGCACACGGGGAGTGGGGGCCATAGCGGAAGAGCCACACCAATGAGGCGTTTCAGGCAGAGACTACAATGGACTACAAATGGGGTTTTTTGAGGATGGCAGTATGAGCTAAATAAGGACCCTGTTTTGGACTTTGAACAATCAGGAGTACTTTAGGGGACCCAAGATCAAAATATAAACTTGGAAATGTAGCATAATAGGTCCCCTTTAAAGATTACTGAAAAAGCTTAATTCAAAATTAAGTGACTCATAATCTTTGATTTAGGCTACTTTTAAGTGTCAAAATACAGTTAAAATAGAAAACATTTTATTTACGGTATCAAACATGGTGTATACATTATTTTTGCATTTGCACAAAATGAAAAATATAAGTCTACAAAAAGCCAAGCCAACACATTCAAGAAAATCTGTGCTGTTTCATGGCTATTTAAATTTCATAATTCTTCAAACAAAAATGCTAAAAAAATTGAACGGTCTACCGATTCAAATTAGTAATTGAGTGAATCAACAGTTTGATTGCTTATTGAGCAAAGTAAACAAGGACTGGGTGAGAGTAATTTTTGGTTAAAAGGTATTAATTCTGCACACCTTCACGTAGCTCTGTTCAGCACGTCATTGATAAACACTGATGTCAGAGAAGTTTTTTGCGGAAGCATTTCATATGGCCTCTGATGTTTTGCAGCCATTCTTTCAAGACCGCATCAAGTATGATTCAAGGAAAAGAAAGAGAAAGCTCGCCTCTTCGCCCCTTGGCTTTGGTTATTCTTATTGCGCTTAAAATCCTCGCGACGCAACATCGGTAGCACATCCCCAATCCCTGCTGTCAGGATAGACTCACCTGATCTGAACGCCCGAGTACATGTGGTTATAGATGTCGTTGTCCTCCAACACACCGTGCCCGTTGTCATAGAAATACACACCGACCTGAGTTTTTTTTTTTCCCCATAAAAAAGAAAAGGGTACAAACAAAGCTTTTAAGTTTCTGTATTGACAGAAGAAATGCAAACGATTTGACAGGCATGCAGTGCCGCAGGTAGACTCTGTACTCCGGGTCTGACCATTTTACCTGCTTGCCGCTGTGAATCCGGTTCTTCCTGAGAACAGGGGTGCTGCCTGTTGTCACCCACACACCTGCTAGCGTGTTGCTGTACACTTCGTTCTCCTCGATCACACCCTGCCCTTTCTCATGCTGCAGGAAAACAGCAGATACACACTTAATAGAAACACATCCCAAACATGCACCATACGCAGAGTATGAGCGCAATACATTTTCTAGTGGCCACTTTATTCAGCGCAGCAGCTCCTCCAAATGGCTAATTGTGTGGCAGTAAGTCTATGCAAAGTATGAAAAAATTCAGTGTTGTAGCCATTTCTGTAAAATTTGTAAAATTTCGGCTCTCAGCTTCGGTCCTGCAGGATCCCTTTGTGAGCTGGTTTTGTTCCAGCCACAATGGCAAACTGTTGATTTTTTCTCAACTTGGTGCTTTTATTGTGGGAATACTTAAAGTCCTGTAACACAATCAGATAGAAATTGCGAAGGATGTCAAGACGAGCAACATTTGGGTGTGGGTGGTGTAGCGCTCATTGGTCAATATTGTGAACAACGCACACATTTCACCATGCGTAAAAGTACATGAAGAGGTCAATAATCTATTCTCATAGAAACTGAAAGGCAGAGGTGAATCCTCATTGCATGAAATTAGGACATTTGGCCATTAAACCAGCAGGAAAATTGTGTAATTCAAAGACAAAGCAAAGCAAACTCACACACTCTGCTCTACCATGTCTGAGAGGATTGCCATCCATTAGGAGAACTGTGGACATAACTAATGTAGACATTGCAATGGAGAATATGGCCGCCCGTGTAAGTTAAATCTATCTAAATTTGCAATTGTTTGTTTATTTTTTTACCTTGACAATTTTAATACCTACATAAACTTTAGTATATGTACCATGTTTTTATATTGAGAAATAAAATTTATTTTTTCCAAAGCGAAGCAAATGACGACGAGTCAAACGTGCATGGTATTGAACGTAAAAGAAAATCAAATGACATGTAATGGTTGTCTACACTGTGCAATAAGTGAGATGAGATGGAAAATGACCATGGTAACGGTCAAAAGCTTCTAATTAAGAATAAGTCACAGCCTATCAAAATTCTACGATAGCACGTGAGATTGCGATAAAAGCTAGCACACACTGGGGTCCCCCGAAGGCGGAGTTTGAGAGCCACTAATCAGGGGGACATTTACCACGGCTCCCGTCTGCCGGCTCCAAAGGCAGGTGATGATGAGAATGTCCAAGCCACGCTGGGTACCAGCTCGGTGCAATGGGATGGGATGGGATCAACGGCATCAGGATCCCGTTGCAAAAAAAATAAATTAAAAAATAGTGCCACGGGCACTGCAGCTCACCTGGGTTGTTTATACTTGTATAGGCTGTTAAATAACATCATGAACAAACTCTGGTGTCGTCATGGGTAGGAACATATGTGCCAAGTTTCAGCTTTATAGGACCAGTGGTTTCAAATAAGATGTTTACAGTAAAAACCTTTGAAAGCGGGCGCGGCCAAAGAGCTGAGGTCAAATCAAGGTCAAATTTCAAAATTTAACAAAACACGTCAAATGTGTTTTGGGGCTTGCTTCCATTTGCCTATATGCCACATATCAGCTTAATCCCTTCAAAACCTGCTTCACAATGGCTCCATATGGCATTTTCAATATGGCCGCCATGGCAGCCATATTTGAAATCAGATCAGAATGCCATGAACAAAGTTTAGTGTCCTCATGGGTAGGAACATATGTGCCAAATTTAAGCTTTATCGGACCTGTGGTTTCAGAGAACAAGATGTTTACAGACAACACCGACGGACAGGCAGCCCATGACATCAGCCCACCAGACCTTCAATCCAGGAGAGCTAAAAATGGGACGGGATCATCTTGCAGTAAAATACTGCAGGATGGGATGAGATGGGATAAAGCTGCTATGGGATGGGATAGGACGGGATGAGTTGTTATGAGACGGGACAGGATGAAATTGGTTTGGGACGGGATGAGATGTGATGAAATTTGGGATAAGATTTTTTTTCTCTCAAATAAACTCCACATCAAAACCTCAGAATAAAAGATCACTGCGAGAGAATTCTGATCAGGTTACAAATATTAAATTAATCTGTAACTAGATGGGACACTCACCGTTAATGTAAAGATTAGAAAGCTAATTGTTTTAGTGAAAGGGGCAGACCAAATAAAAAAATCCAATGACCACAAGTTTACATCAGAATAAACAAGTGTTTTCGCATAAGGTGACACCGCCGCAAATTATCAATTAAAAATGAAAGAGGTATGAAGTGATGGTGACAGGTTAAGATGAAGCTAAATGTCAAAATAACATGATCCAGTCAACATCCGTTGATATTTTGCACTGTGGTTGTTGAAACGCAAAAATATTTTCAAGACTTACCGTGACCTTGACACGAATGTCACAGTGTATGAACAGTAAAAATTGTAATAAAGACACTGCTTATCATATAACATTCAACAGAATTCAGATGAAGCTTAGTGTCAAATATGAAGAAAATCCAGTGAATCTTTCTTGAGATATCTCGCTGACATGGGTAAAATGTCAAAAATACGTTAAAGTCACCTTGTGACCTTGAAATGAAGGTCAAGGTCACCAAACCTTTCTCTTACTGTGATCAACCTAGATGTGAAATATGAAGAGAATCCAGTCAACGGTTCTTCAGATATTCCAATTCGTACGTACGGATGGACGGAGCCTAATACTATATCCCCCGCTTCGCGCTAAATGCGCGGCAGGGGATAATACTTACATCATAAATTTATGAAATGTTACTGTTATCCAATAACATTTGCAACCCTTTATTTGGATTTTTCATATGAAGTTGAAATGTGGATTTTTTTTTATCAATATGAAATCAACAAATCAACACTTGAAGAATAAATATGTGCCAGCCAAAATTTCCCATTGTTATTGTTGCAAATATAAGTCTGGCATATGAGGAGAAAACGCTCACAGCCTCAAGGAACAGGGATGTGGCTTCATTTGCAAGATTCAACTAGATAGTGACTTTTTCTCACAAAAAGACATTATTGTAGCCCCGGACGGAGTGTCCAGGGGTACTATGGATTTGCGGTCTTCGCGCGTCCGCGTCCTGAACCAGAAGTACCTGTGAATGAGGGAAACGATAGTAGATGATGGTGATAGAAGAAGAACAGTATCAATATTATGCCAAATTTTTGCTTCAGAAAACCGATCTTTCTGAACTACATATTTGAATACCATTGGCTCTGTATAGATGAAGTGGTTGCTACAGAGGACAACAAATTTTTCAGTCACAAGAGAGCATTTTTGGAATTGCTGGTTAGATATTATGGCCAAGTATATTCAGCAGTTTGCACATGAGGCTTAGCTGAGGAGTTTAATTTATGCAACTGTTGAAAAACAGGGTTGGGACTGAACTCGCCAATATTCTGAACTGTGTTCGAGGTCTGCTTGCTGGTGAATATTCAATAACTGATCCGGGTGTGCCATCTAGTGAGAGAATAATGTAACTGCATGCATAAATAAAGCAGCTCCATGTCCGCTGGCATGAACATCTGCACAGACGGGTTATGGGTCGGACCGGAACGTAAACACTCGCACATACTGAGTGAAGACATAAAAACTACCGTTGAAACTAGTGACCACAAAATTTGCGAAACAGTACAAATCTTATTTCAATTGTATTTGATTGTGCAAGATAAGCCATGGCACTTGCATTTCAAGCTTTCTTTTCAGGTTGTCCTGTCACAGCTGCCTTTCATAACTTCTGACACAAATTATTCAAACTGTCTGCTAAATTACTAATTGAGAATTTTTATTAATACGAGGAAACGGGGAACGTGTGAAGTCTGAGATTGCTGCACACTGTGACTCTCTTAGTGCGTTCTATTTGTAGTTTCACTGTTCTACCACTAAGGTTTTGTTGTGTACGCATGGTAAGAGTCGTGCTTAAATTTACACGTTCCTACGCACAAGTACAAGTTGATAAATCCCATACTTTGCGTGGGAATGTTCTTACGCACTCATTACGCACACATATGTGCATACGCACGGTTGATAAATGAGGCCCCTGCTTCTCACGCAAAAAACGCTCATCCTGTCACCAAAGTAACCACATAATTCAAGGCATGAGACTTTGCTGAGAGAGTGGATGTCTTTTTTATTTCTCTGAGTGATATAATGTTTGAATTAAGGCGATTTAAAAACTCTGTCTGTTGCTGTTCTCCCAAGAATGTTTGGCTGATTTTTGAATGGAAAAGACAGAGAAATTCGACGTGCTTCATGTCCTTTGACTGCTCCCTGAGGCAAAACTATGTAATTCTGTGAGACAAAAACTATAGTACTGTGACAGCAACTTTTCCCATGTTTTTGTGAAATTTCATGAAGAGGGATTCAAATTTATGGAATTAGAGTGATTTAAAAAGTATTTTTTCATTCTGTCTGCTCAGCTCCCACTCTAGCTGTGACATCACGCACTCCAGCTTTTGCCATTCATTCCAATGGGAAAATTTTTGTCCCTTTTCTGGGAATTATCCGGACACCGCGCAACAAAACTCAACCAAAATCGATAGGCTTCATCCTCTGACCACTGCCAACATGCATGTGAAATATGAAAAGGATCGGATAAGAGTTGCAGTCTGTAGAGCGTTCACAAGAAAATCTCTAAGGACGCAGACGCGCGACGACCGCAAATCCATAGTACCCCCGGATACTCCGTCCGGGGCTACAATGACCCAGTAATTAAAAAACAACTGGGGATATAATATATTTCAAATATTTCTTTCTTTTAATTGCCTCGGTGTTTTTGTCTAAGTGTGTTCTCAATTTGTTAACATTTCATTTTATCAAGAGTTTCACCTCTCAGTCTTTATTGCATTTTTATATTGCTGATGTTTCCGGTTTTCTACTACAATATGCATCACTGTCCCTTATGAGAAAGGCCTTTTCGATGACCTCTGCTTATGTTTTTGATTAAATATTGTGACACTGTATGTTTAGTTATTGCTGCAGGTTAGGTTTGAACGCGTGACCTGACATCCATGTCACGTCTTCCCTATAAATAACTCATAGGAATCACAATGGGATGTTTGCCTGGCAAAGACCAGAATGGTCAAAATGATGCAATAAATTTGCAAGCAATATATATCAGTATATATATCAGTGTGCGGAACCTTCATTTTTATTTAGCTACGATTCTATCAAACAAACACTGAGGATCCAGCATTTCAGTCGTTGGCAGGATCAACAAAAAACAGCCAGTAAGCAGCATCATCTTGGCTAAGAAATACCGTGTGTGTGTGTGCGTGCGTGCGTGTATGCGTGTGTGTGTGGGTGTGCGCACGCGCGTGTGTGTGCGGTGTGTGTGTGTGTGTGTAAGTATGCTTCGCTTTCACTCACCACATAAATGCCTCCGTGCTGACCATCATGGATCTTGTTGTGCCGAACAATCGGGCAGCTGTTGGTTCGGATTTGGATCCCTGCCAAGGCGTTACCGTGGATGTCATTGCTTTCAATGAGGCCCCGCCCATCACCAAATATGTAAACGCCTCCTTGGTTGCCGTTGTAAATGGAGTTGCCCCTGAATTTAAAGATATTGACCACAAAATAGCATTAATAAAACAAGCTAGTATTTTTCACAACAGGAACAAACTCCCTTTGTTCATCTAAGCCGAGCCAATACCAGCCTGATTCGATCTGGCTGCATACAAAGACTCTTTCCAACAATCTCTCCCTAATCTCTGGTATTTTATAAACTCTCACGCTCCTAGTGCTGCAACATTTAGGAGCCTCATAAAGGAGTATCATGAGGTTTTACCACAGACCTGATAGTGGGGTCACTGTTGGAGGTGATCCACACGCCGGCAAAGTTGTTTGCATAGATCTTGTTCTCGATGAATTGGCCCCGCCCCTTCTCGTGCACGTAGATGCCGCCCGTCTGGCCGTGGTGGATCTCGCAGTGCACCACTGTAGGGTTGGCGTAAGCCTTCACCTCGAAGCCCGCTATCCGGTTCCGGTGGATATTGCAGCTCTCGAAGTAGCCCTGTGGACGGACGGGAAAGCAACGATGGGGAATGCCCATTCACTGAGGCATGAGCTTCGGCCGATGAGAGGAGAGACCCGATTAACTTTCACGTACGCTACTGTGGGGATTACAGATGTAAAGAGGGAACGGGATGCCAACACTTGAGAAACTGAGTGTGAATAACTAGGAGCAGCAACTTACGTTTAGAGAAACTTGCATGGACGACAGAGCTGACGTTGTCTCTGGTCCCAACTCAAGATTTATCCATAGCGTTGTGTTAGTTTTATGTTATCCAGCATTAATGCAACACAGCGTTATCTCTGATACAGACGATTAACTAGTCATATAACGTAACCCAGGCCCGGATAATGTAACTGATTAAATAGAGCGTTCTTGAGTTTGCAACACCTTAACTGTGTCAACTAAAAATTATAAATAAATAACTGTTAACGCTGTATCACTGCTCACAGTCCAGTATAAATTTGGTAAAGTTAACTAAACTTGTTTGCGGAAACTTGTTGCCAACAAGTTTCCTCATCGAAGAAACGAAGCAAAATATTCAGAATTTTACCGTTGTTTACGTTAGTTGCTTCGTCTATGTTTTACGAAAACATTGTTTTCTTCAGCTTCTCAGTCAGACCTCTTTTCGAGGTCGTTGCAAGTTACGTAGGTGGTCACATGATCCCCGAAGCAAAATGTACACAGAGGTTGATCGAAGCATAGTGAAAATGGGGAAATCTTGTGCTGCTGTTGCTTGCACCAATAATAATGCCATTCAGTCATCTGGAAAATACGGCAAAATAGGTTTCCATCAATTTCCACAAAATAATGAAGCCCTTTTGAAAGATTGGCTTGTTAAATTAAGAAGAATTGACCGTGGACAGCCTTACAAACCAACAAAACATTCAGTTCTTTGCTCAGAGCACTTCGAGAAAAAGCTGCTTCACGTACCAAAGTTCACAAGTAAGTCAACGGTTTTGTTGCAATAAAAACTGGTTTTAAAGTGAAGATTTAAAGAAATTAGGGTTAAATATATATTCTATACAAATATTAACCTTAAGTCCGAACGCCCCCGCAACGGGGGCAATGAATTTGCATAATAAATACAGCATGCTTCCTAATAGCAACCTCGTCATGCGGCATATCCTCTTCGCAGAAACTTGGCGAAAAGTTCATGATGACCGTTTTTACCTAAACCGAACACAATTCAAGTACCAAGCAAGTAAATGAGCATCTAGCAAAACATTAAATAAAATAAGATAAGTGTTCTATCGCAAGCATTTCTGCTGAATTTGTGATATGCACACCAACAATACCTCAAATGAAAAAGGACAGTCCACAAATTCCAACGATATAAGCCTTGTCATTTTAAATTGTCACCATACTCAAAGAACAGCAGGCATACACTTTAAATGCTACAGAGATGAGCAAAGAAATTTCTTACCTTTGATATTTTGTCATAAAAGCTGTTTGTGGGTAAATCTGCGCTTGCTATTGTTTTAGCCAGTCTGTCTGAGAGTCCTCTCGCCATTATGTTATGCACTGGAAGACCTCAGCAGTATAATCGCTTAAAATGGTTTGTTTTTTGTATTTTTGGGAAAATTAACCGCTAAATATTCAACTGTTGTTTTCAAAGCCGGTTTATGACTGAGAATCCTTGCGCCAATATGCTCAAGTTCAAACACAGCACAGCTATACAAGTGCTAAATCGACCAGTGAATATATAGTCTGTTGAGCTAGTGTCGTGAGTAAGGCGGAGCACTTGGACCTGAGGTTCAATATCCGGTTATACATGCGACCTTTGAGAGCAAGGAAATAAATTTTTTTTGTATAAATAAATAAATAATAATTAATCGATGCATCCCCATTCAATCAAAGCCATCTTCCTGGGTTACTTCGGGGATCACGTGACTTACACTACGATTTCTGCATCCAGTGCAACGCCTTCATTCTGGAGCAATCCCATGAGTGGTTATGTCGGTTTGAGAATGACAGGCCAGTTAATGCCATCCTATCTTCCGCTAACTTCTTACACAGGCAGACGATGCATTATCTTGGAAATCTACCGCAGGACTTGGTGTAACGTTGGCTGTCATGAGGTGGTCATCCATGACTGGCATGGAAAGAGGAAGCTAGCTGGTTAGCTATATTGACTGCTCCGTCCACATTTGTTCTGTTGCTGTAGGCAAGCATGTATGTCATACGCTGAAATCTTATTTATCGAACAGGCAACAACCATGATAAAACACTTTACTCAAACCATGTAGTTATTTTTACTTGGCTGCAATGTTCTGGTAATTCATTGAATTGATTGAAGCAGCAACCTTCCTTTTAGGCTAATTGAATTGACCAAAATCACATTCACATCCCCGGACTGGAAATGAGTGGTGCACGCTCATCTACGCCCGATCTGGCGTTAGCATTATGACAGACATGTCCTGTACTCGTATTTGCTGTTAATCATTTTGCGAGAGTGTTTCTCCCATAATAAAATTATTGCCTCAACAGTTCAATATTACTCAATCGGGATTTAGCCCTGGTTTGCGAAAATCTGTTTCTGCTTTTAAAGGCGTGATTGAGCCATAAAAAAAAGTGGTACTGGATTAGAATTTATAAAATGGGATCGTCAGCAAATATTCCCTCCCCTTTTTTCTAGTTCGAATCGTATAGCTTAAGATGATGCGAATGTTTCTGCTCTGTATTGGCAAGACGGAAGACTCCGAGTTTTGCGAAGTTGTCATTTATGTCTGCCCAAAATGGCAAAAACATGGATGGGATGCTAGGAGTTGAGCTGCGTCCCAGCTCTCTGAGGATGTATTATTCTTTCCTGTACTTATATCTGTCCCCCACCTGGATGTTGAGCATGTAAGTATGTGAGACCATGGACTATATATAATTTATATACAGTCCATGTGTGAGAGCGACGACTATATCGCGAACGCGCGACAAGTGTCAGCTCGATAGACGCGCCTATTTATCGAAATTAGCCCTGTACTCGCCTGGAAAAAAAATTACGTGCCCCACTCTGCCTCTATTGCCTAGTAACATGTAATACTCACATGCTATTGGTTTAGAGTTACATCACTTTTATTAGCCTCTAAGCAGTGTTTAATGTGATTGGATGAACGGTTACTCATCAAAAACTCAGCTCACATTTAAAAAAAAAAAAAAAAAAAAAAAAGCATTTTTCGGGCTGAAAAATCTCCTCACGCCGGAAATTCGGCGGGGCGCTGGAGAACTTTAAGCCCTGCAAACCACCAAATTTTCAGAGGCTTCAAGGAGGCTCAAATATTTTTTTTACAGCCTGAATTTCTCAGACCACCAGTATGTTTAATGCGTAGAATAAGGTGAGCTGTGGAAAGCAAATTACACCTCAACATTCAACAGCCTTTTTCAGGTATCAAAAGCACATGACAACACTGACAGAACTGTTGGCTCACTGGAACAGGCACTGCATTAAACATGTGAAGCAGGTCATCTTTACTGACTTACAGATGCCAGGTGTCTGTGATTCAGACCGGCCTGCCCTCACCCAAGAAGACTATAACCTACAATTCCTGATGTTACCCTGACCCAAGGCAGCGCGCAGGCAGCCGAAGACGGACACCAAGTGTTTACTGATCGTTATGAGAGGACAGGCAGCTCTGCTGTGGTGGTTACCATGGACACCAAGTGTTTACTGATGATCATGAGAGGACAGGCAGCACTGCTGTGGCGGTTACCATTCCATGGTCAAACGTGAAGACGCCAACATCTCTCCCGTGGTGAATGTGGTTCCGCCTGATGATAGGATTTCCGTGGTTCTTCACCCAGATGCCTGCGAGTGCGTTGTTGGAGATTTCGTTATCCTCGTATATGCCCTGAAGGAAGAAGGAGGAGCATATAAGCACTTTTTTCGCGCAAAACCGATTACCGCAATTGATGTAATTAGCCTGCACTCACTCATGAGTGGCATGTTGAGTCTGTGCAATTCCACAAAAAAGCACTGAACCATTGTCTATCAACCTCTGTATAAGGATTTTAAGAAAATTATAGAATATTAATTTTAGGGCAATTTTTCAAAGTGGGACATTTTTCTTGATACACCCTGTATAATAGACTGTATAAAAAGAGGGACGCAGCACCCGGCTCTGAAAAGTGAAGCCAATGTGGAAATCTCTTAAAATTGCATTCTATTTAATGGCCAGCAGGTGGCGACGTCGGTGGTTGCAGAAATAAGTTCAATGCTATAGAAGTCCATGAGAAAATGACCCTACTTTCCCACCTGATTTATTATTTCAATAATGATTTTCCACATTAGTATATGGTATCTATCGCAAGTTTCAAGTCTCCTTCGATATATCATGATGTTCATTTTTGTAAATTATGTTCCCAAACAGACTAGAATAAAGGAAAAAATTACCCAAAGAGTAATTTTGATGTGGAATAGCTCGCCTGACCATATTGTTGAGGCAGAAACCTTGGGAATTTTCATGAGCAGGCTTGACGTAAACCTAGATACCATTGAGTTATTGAGTATCTGAAGTGATATATTCACGATAGTGAAAAGAAACTGGCGAGCCTAGTAGGGCTGAACGGCCTGTTCTCGCCACTAATGTTATGTTATGTTAAAAAGCCAGATATACTTTGGGGGTGTGGCTATCCTCTGGTCCTCGTCAGATACGGTCAGATCCACCCATAGACCGGTTCAAAATGTATATTGGCTTAATATTTTGTAATACTTGAGAACCCAGTATAATTCTGATTTTAATAAACCTGGTGGGGGGGGGAGTGTATGTGAACAGTGGTAGGGGTAGTTGGAGAGCGTGGAGCGGGGTGCCGGAAAATTTCCCTTATTTTCAAATCCCAGTGTTGACAGGTATGATACCAGGGCGACGATACTGGATGCTAAGTCGACCCAAAATGTATTAAAAATAGCTAGTCAGGGCTCAGAGGTGATCATTTGTGGCAAGTTTGGTCCAAATGTTCCACGTGGCAATGTATCAGCCAATCAGAGGCTAGAGCAGCCATACTGGATCCAGCATCGACCTGAAATACCAACACTTGGTCAGGACCATGAGATAGACATTTGCCCCAAGTCCGATCAAAATCTAATCAATGGAAACGCAGAAGGTGTTCAATATGCTTCATCTAATCATTGGATTTTGAATAGAGCCTAAAAAAACAACACTAGTTCAGGGCCATTTGATGAACATTTGTTCTAAATCTGACAGTCACAGCTAGGGCCATGAGACAGATGTGTGCTCTGATGGTGATCAAAATCTGATCACTGGAACCAAAGAAGTTGTTCAATATGCGACACCTAATCATTGGATTCTGAATTGGGCCGAAAAAACATTTGGTTTAGGGCCATATGATGAACTTTTCTCCAATCCTAAGTATGAACTAAATATGGCTAGAAAGAACTTGAGAAGTCGTCAAAAATGCATCCGCCAATCAGAGGCCATGGCGGCCATATATGATTCCAAATCAAGGCAAAAAATAACATCACTAAGTAATGTTACATATTCCTGAAAACATGGATATTCTCTCAGAAGTTACTTTCAATAAGAAAGCTTGTTAAAGTAGACAAAATTTTGCAGCCATGGAGAGGGAAATATTTGACAATTTATGGCAAGATCACCTTGGTTAACTCCTGAGTTGCATCTCAATTTCTATATTTGTTTATGACATTACCTTTGCCAAGTGAATCATTTTTCAACAGTACGAGCAAAATATCTTCAATTTTATATGAAATGGTAAACCAGATAAAGTTAAACGTATGTATCTTTACAATGAATATGAATCAAGTGCCTAAAAATTGTTGAATTTAAGGGCTTGGAATCTCTCACTTGAAGTCTCCCTGATTTTTCTAAACCCAAGATGGTTTTCCAGGAGACTACTAGATAATATACACCCAATTTTTAAAGAGGGAATGTTTCCCTTTCTACAGATCAAACATCCCCATTTCTCACAATTCAATGAGGAAATACTCTTCAATATATCCCCGTTTTTTATGGGAAGCCATACAAAGTTGTCTGCAATTCCAATTCTATCCTCCAGAAAATACAGAGCAAAGTTTACAACAAATATTATGATTCAATTCTAATATCTTGATAGGCAAGAAATTTATTTATGTTGATTCTGGCATTCTTTTTTTATAAATGATGCCCAATGAAGAGTTAATTGATATGTATGGCAAGGTTTGCCCTTTAAAACAGTTGAATCAACTGAGTGCAGCCATAACACTAAAATGGAAATGAGGAATTGTTAAAGGAAGTAGCCAAGAGCTTTTCTGTCGCCCAAATATGAAAAACTTTAAATGGATTGAAAAGATGAGCATAAATAGAATGATGTGTAAGTTTTATCTTAAATTAAGAAAACCCGAAAGCCAATCCTACAATATTTCAGATTCTTGGGAGTATATCGAGGGTTTGGAGCACAATGGTGATAGGTCCAAATTTTGTGATTTTGAGATTTTTACCTCCTGTCACACATTTCTATCAGCTAATTCTTGGAGCACAATAATTATATGTCCATGCGCCTCAGTTTTAAACATAATTCACATTTTCATTTTGTGGTATGTCCAACAAAATCTGCTTATATGAATTAAACATTGATATTTTGATGAATAAACATGAATAGTATTACAGAATCAACTGTCTTCCATTGCAAACAAACTTAACCTCTATCTATCACCATTGTGTTATGTCACATCAAGTGCTAGAATTGTTGGAGCACGGAGGCATTTTGGCAATTTTGGCCATGATGTCGCAGTACCACACTTATGAAAACTTACATGTTCAGTATACTTCTGAACCATGCAGTAAAAGAGCGACTGACATAAAAATGATGTAAATGATGTACCTGATTTAATAGAACATTTGCAAACCTAAAAATCATTTTTTCTCAAAACCTCTAAAATGGACATAAAACCATTGTTCTCCAAACCCTCGATATGTTAGATTTTCCAATTTCATGGAACCAGGTTTTTAATTTAATTTCCAACACAGCAATTGTTTCATCAATAAGGTTTTTTTTTTCAGTTTAAATTCATACATACATTTTTGGCCACTAAAAAGATGCTTCATATTTGGGGAACTGAGGGGTCAAACCTGTGTAGATTCTGTGAAAAAGAGGTTGAGTCAGTGGATCATTTATTTTGGTATTGCCCCTGTGTATCTCGGTTTTGGACAAGGGTTCAGGGGCGGCTGGTTTTATATTCTGATAAGTTTACACGAGATTTGCCTGCCGTAGTTGTGGGCAGTCTAAGAAATGACTCTTTAAACAATAGTCACCACCATAATACTTCCTGGGAATATTTCCATTTTTAAATAAAAATCTGTGGAAGCTTTGAGGACAGAGAGAGTCTGTGAAACATCACAGTGAAATTGAGTGCATTCTGGCACATGAAAACTGTAGGTTAAGTGTATGTAAGGATAGATGTAAGGCTATAAGAGTGGCAGAAGGATGGGAATCAGAATAACAGCAAATGTGTCTGAGTCTTTTCATATATGATGGATTTGTGTTTGTATGTATGTATGCAGTATATGTTAAAGCATGAGTATATATGTATATAATTATGATCTGTGTGTGTAATGGTGCATGTATGTTAATGCATACATATATAATTTTCATTTCAATTTATTCATTTTTGTATATATTTATATTCTTATTTATGTCATTGTCCTTTCACGTCAGCTTGTGTATATATGGGTGTAGGGTTCTGTCATGCGAGTCAAAGGGTGGGTGTGGGGTCTATAGAGATTTATATTGTAACTGAGTAAATTCAGTTGACCCCCAAAATCAACTGGGGGGAGAAATTAGAAAAATAAATAAATAAATAAAGAATAACAGTTGGTCAGGGCCATAAGACAAATAAATACACCACATCTAATGGAAGCCAGGTCAGGGGAACTGGAGAAGTCAGAAATGCCTCAGGTAATCAGAAAACAGGGCAGCCATACTGGATTCCGAATCGCACCGAAAAATAAGAACACTTGTTGCGGGTCATGGAGGAACGTTTGCACCAAATCTGATCCAAATCTGTCAGTTAAGTTGATGGACTGACAATGGATGGACAAATAGACAGATGACAGACTCCACACCATGGCACCAGGAGAGCTAAGCATTGTGACCATTTCAGTGGATGCAACGTAATAGGGTCTTTGATTTGTTCAAAATGTAACATTTCTACAGCTGGATATTGACCAAATTTAACAATATAACAACAACAGAAGTATTTCAGCCAGGGCCTGCAGATGCATAACACAAATATAGGGCACTGGCGGCCCCAGAAGCTCCCACCATTAAGAGAAACAAAATGCTGACGTTTTTGTGGACGGACGCACGCATGGATGGAGCCCGATACCATAGCTCCTGTGCCACTCGGGAGCTAATTAGGAGCCTGAAATTGAAAATGTTGATAAGATAAAGCAAATAGTCGAAGTTTTTGGTGATATTTTTAGGCCAGTGACCTTGAAAAAATAGGCCAAGGTCACCTGCAGGCACGTCATTTGTAGGCCTTTATGAGATGCATGTTCAGTGAAAATTAGGAGCCTGCAACTGAAACAGTTGATGAGATAAAGCAAAATGTGTTGACGGACGCACGCACACACGCACGGAGCCCGATATTATAGCTCCCGCACCGCGAGCGGCGGGAGCTAATAACAAGCACGAAATACTCAGATCCCCCAATCACAGGATGGCTGATATCTAGCCTGGAAAACAAGATGGTGGACGGGCGGATAGATGGACAGAAGTAGTATGAAAGGCACATCTGCACAGTAAGATGCATCCACATGTAAAATTTCATTGAGAAATGCTGAACAGTCGAGTTCTGGCCCAGAAAAGAAGCGTGACAGACAGACCAACAGACACGCAGAGGGACAACACTCATTCCTATATCCCCCTTTCCACTACATGGCAGGGGATAATAACTGGAGCCGACCAATCCCTGAACCACCACGCCAGAACTTCAGATTTGAAGGGGCACTGGGGTTGTGTGTGTGTGTGTGTGTGTGTGTGTGTGTGTGTGTGTGTGTGTGTGCGCGTGTGTGCATACCAGCTACTTCGGGTGTTATACCGAAGCATGGTGTAAGACTCTTACCTGCGCATGATCTGTGATGTACAGCCCCACGTTTTCGCAGTCGCTGATGTTGCAGTGTTTGATGGTCGGACATGCACCCTGGCCACTTACACACACTGCTGAACCCACTGCGAGCACAGAGAGGCGCTCAATCAGTTATACACTACAATACCCTCAGTGCTCCAGAGAAATTCTCAGCTACACGCCCAGTAAGCACATGCATTACTGGCTGTCGCGAAATAGCGGGCAGAATATCCGTTTGCTGCCCATGTGATTGGTCCCTAGTCAACGAGGTAATGTTGCTATTAGCAAGCCAGATTGAATTTTATTAAGACAAATGTACTAACTAAATGAAATAAAAGTGAAACTGGGCAGAAAATAGACTGCCATAAACTAAGGGTTTTTACATTTTTCAGGGGACCAATATTTTCCTAAATGCCCCATTCAGAAAGCCTATCCAGTCTAAATATGAATATAAGGCAAGAGCAGAAGCAGTTTTATTCTGGAAATGAGTGAAAACAGCCCACCGGACCGTCACTTGTAGGTGTAATCCCTGTGTAAGTAAGAGACCTGATTCAAATAACTGCTCAGCTGCAAAATTCAGTTCTGCAGTCATTGCTCTTAATATTTTAATTATACAAACTCTGTATTCAATATTCATTAAAAGATGAGGTGCAAATATTTTTTAAGAACTGCCATTTTTGTATAGCTCTTGCATTTATCGCACCAGCACGTCCAAGCATTCCCAGCAGCTGACCTGAGACACTGGATAACAGAGTCAATCTGGGGGTCCACTGAGTAAAAATACCCTTCCGCCACCAAAAATCGGCATTCCATCATAGCAACGAAATAAAATCATAAGGCCACGATCCAGGCATTGAAAAACAACGTCTTAAAAAAACCATTGGCATTTATGGCATGTGCTCTGTTCACCATTCAATTTGGTAATACAGCTGTGCTACTTCAGCCCTGTTCCCCCCAAAAAATACAAAATAAACTTAGCATTATATATATATTTTTTGTTGAACTTTTATAGGGTGGACGTGAGAGCTGCGCTGAAAACCGTTACTGTATTCTCCTCGCCTGCAGCGATTACCTGTGCAGCTGCTGCGGATGACGCAGTGGTCGATGACGGGGCTGCAGTTGACGGTGATCTCCAGGCAATGGTGAGCGTTGTGGTGCTGGGCTGACTTATCATCAGGGTTAAACTGCAACAGACAAGGGAGAAACAGGAGTCCGGCAACAGACAAAGGGGTTGGGCAGCAGACAAGAGGGCGAGACAGCTGACTAGGGAGTAAGGCAGCAGACAAGAAAGTTAGGCAGCAAAGGAGTCATGCAGCAGACAAGTGGGTTAGGCAGCACACAAAGGAGTTGCGCAGTTGACAAGGAAGTTACCCGCCAGACAATGAACTTCGGACAGCAGACAATGGAGGCAAAGAGAGTTAGGCCGGGATCAGACTATATAATGTTTCTGTCTGTTCTAAAGATCGCTATGTCAGATTAAGTGACTATAGAGTTATAAATTCTTTCCGTGACGTGGGCGAGAGAAATGGCATACTACACGATGCTACACGACCAACTGTCATTTGCAGTCTGTCACAACGTGCGCCGTATTTTTCAAGGAATGACGTGTAATCTTTCCCATACCTTAAAAACTTTGCCTTTTCAGAGCGTGTACAGACAGTCGTAACCGGGGTAAGGTTTACACATGCTGAATTATTTATGTTACTATTGGTGTAACCCAGCTATCTTATCAGGGTTTATCATAAGCAAAAAAAGGGCTTAATTGGTTAATATTGCTTCCGTGAGTCACTGCATTACCAGAGTACTTCAGTACCCCCGTCTGAAACCCAAATATTGAGGACACGAACTTAAACGTAATCACTGCGTTGCCGGCTTAAAGCTACTGGCCGTATATGCCGGTTTGCTGAAGTGTCTCGGCTATTACTCGCCAGATATCAGCTTTATTCCCTCCGACATAATATAGTCCCTGGGGGAAATATCAAGAAAGCACGAATGTTGTTGCCATAGGACAACAAACCTTTCCTCCGTTTCACTGCTCCACCTTGCAATAACAGCATCACTCTTATTTCTCTAGGCTAAGTTTACAAATGTGCGCGCTGCGGATTCATCTCTTCCTGCACAGCGCTGTCAGCTATGCTCCTATTGGTCAGCGACGCAACTCGTTGGGGAAGACGAAGAAAAAAATTAAGCATGCTAGACCAGCGGTCCCCAGTCTTTCCCAGAAAGGGCCAGAGTGGGTGCAGGCTTTCATCGCAGATGCTATGACGGTTGTCATCTACTATGGCACAATACATGGCACAAAACGATCAATCTTTGCCCACGATGACCATTCATCGTTTCCGAACCCACCCGACGCCCTACGACTTCCAGATTGGGTTAAAATCGGGCTGAAATCGTGTAGTCTGATCCCGGCATTAGGCAGCAGGCGACATAGTTAGGCAGCAGACAAGGTAGTACGCAGTAAACAAGGAAGTCAGGCAGCAGACAAGAGAGTTCAGCAGAAGACGAGGAGTTAGGCAGCAGACTAGAAGTCAGGTCACAGAGAAGGGCGTAAGGCAGCAGGCGGAGCCGTCAGCTACCCAATGAAATGGAAGCACAGCTAAAAGAGCAGATGAGGGACTCACCCTGATAGTCATATATCCCACATATGCATCCTCTGAGCCCTCCATAAACACAAACGAGGAGTCACGAGTGTTCTCAATGACCACTTTATCCGCAACCTTCCCCGGGGCTGCAAAAAAATTCAATGGAAAACATATTTCATTACATGATCAGAATCAGCAGAAATCCCTTTTCCCTCAAAGGCCCTGTCCACACGTGCATGGATATTTTCGGAAAAAATGGCTTTTTCTCTGCACATTGGCCTCTTGTTCACACGCAAACCGTTTTTTAGGTCACAAAAACAAAGATTTTTTAGAACGCCTTCCAGAGTAAAGATTTTTTAAATGCCAATTTCAGTGTATCCGGATGGAGGTGTAAAACGGAGCGTTTGGAAAAGGAAGATGTTGCAGCTCATTACTGCGATGGGTGATGTTCTTCTCTGGTATTGGACATTTATCAATGTAGATGTTATTGCCTCCTACTGGCCAGGAAAAGCGTTTGTCGGTGTTTTTGTTTTCTTGTTTGGACTCAGATACTTTGTTAAAAAAAAAAAAAAAAGTCTTTAGGACAGATTTTTTTTTTTTTTTGAGCGGGAAAAATCTGTATAGAAAATGATCAGTGTACGAGTGAACAGGGCCCATGTCACTGATGACAATATATTTGAAGGTGAGGCGAGAGTTTTTTTTTTATTGTTTGGTTCCCGGATCCGCTGACGTAAGATTTCCTGAAAATGGGAAAAAAAAAATTTCATGAATTCTTTATTTTTTCCCCGATGTCCGAAGTGAGCATTGAAATGCAGAGTCCGATTTTGGTTCCGGTGATTTTCGCTGTCTGGGCTAATAGTCTTGGTCACCACATCCGTGCCATTGTTGTTTCGAACCTGGGAATCTGTGAGCACCATGGCGGGACAACATTGGCAGGCTGCGCGAGACGGCTCTGACAAGCGCATGGTAGCAGCATGGCTGAAGTCCGGTGGTATACAGTGACGCGAAGGTGCGGTCCAAAGGTGTTGAGAAAGCTTACTCGGTAGGATTTAGGAGATGACAGAACCGTGGGGGATTTGCTTAACAAAGAGGTGCCACCGGCGTAGCGGGCCATGCAAATTATTAGTGTTTCCGGTGCGCCAAACGAGCGAAAACTTGGCACTTGGCCTACTGAGCTGTCAATGGAAATCCTGCAGGATGAGTACTGTACTTTATTCTAAAAAAAGTTTTCTTTTTTTTAATTTCTTTCCTCCGACTTCAAGAATCTGTAAATCCGGGAACTCAAAAAATTCAGAAAATAATTTTTTGAATTTATTCTTTCTTTAATTCTGCCCTCCCCCTGAAAAAAAAACTGAAAAAAATTGGGGAACCAAACAGCAAAAAAGAAACCCTCTCGCCTGCAGAGCCTCCTATAGCAGCGGTGCACTGATCTGGAATTCTGCTTCCTGCACGACAACGGGTTTTTACACGGGTCAGAGTTCCAGTCTGAATTCTGCTTCCTCATGTCCACAAATCCACTTTCTAGAGGCAAGAATAATCTTTTGCTGAGTATTCTGCTGCAAATGCAACTTCAGCCGCAGAATGACATGTCCACCGTCAAACAGCTTTAGTACAACAATCCAGCTTCCAGTTGGCCAAAACGTAAATTGCTATGGGCCAGAATAACCCTACCTCTTCCCCAGGGTTTGGTTTCTTACCTGCACCAATCATTGTAATTGGGGACTCGATGTAGATCCATTCATCAGTGTAGATCCCAGAGTGGACAAATATCAGGCCATCAAAATGGGCCTCCTGCACCCCGCCCAGGGCATCTTCGATGGTGTCATAGTACTGATGCGGAGGAGGGAGATGAGAGAGGAAGTCGGAGAACAGAAATGAATGAGGCGAGGAATGCAGACAAGGCCTCAAAATCACCTCTTCACTGCTGACCACCTGTACCAATCCCATCTTTCTCACCGGCGCCCATCTTATCCTGGATGCAGTTTTATGTTGTACAACACCATTACCTCACCTAATCCAAACAAGCACCAAACCCTCGGCTTCAATCAAGATCACGATGACCACACCTCACCCAAACTACTGCTTTCCAGATTGAGCACACAGTCCCCAAACACACACTTCCCCAAGAGGCATCATTTCAATTTCCAAACTAGGCCTATGCTGTCGGCGGCCGAAAGCAAGGGGCATATCCCCGAAATTCTCCAATCCTCGAAGCCCCCTTTATTAGATTCCCCTTTACTAGACCTACAATATGAGGCAAATTTGGGGTCTGTGTAAGCAATTGTTCCAGAGATATGGTTAAAAAACTGATTTTTTCAATATATAGCGCCACCTGGTGGCATATCTAGGAGTGCATACTTGCCCAAAATCTAATCAGGTCATCCTCTCTACCATATCTACCCATGTGCTAAAAATGAGAAGCCAATGTAAAGTATTTTGTGAGTTATCGCGTTAACGGCTAAAATCTCTGGGGCCCTTTTGCCGCAGCAGGTGGGGCGAAACCATGATATCCCCGAAACTCGTATTTCGGGGATATAATAAATGGACATACAAATACTTGTACTTTCTTTTTGGCAATGAGCAAAGAAATCTAAAAAAAAAAAAAATATCCAGCCCACTCCACACCAGAAGGCCGGGTGAGGGCAGTGGGGCTCTTACCAGCATATTTTCTCGTCCTTTGTATCTGGCTGGATCGCGGTAAAAGTGCTCAGCAAAGCCAGGCTTCACATGCGCTCCTTTGTACTGTAAACAACAGTGAACTTCCACCATTACAGAGTCAAAGGTTAAAGTGAATCAAATCTACAATCCCTTTCTGATCAATAGATTTCAAGATAAAGTTCTGAGAATATACAAATTTTTTTTTTTTTTTTAATATATACTTCAAATCAACATGATACCATTATAAAAAGCAAAGCCAAGAAATAGATAATGTTACAAAGTACCAATACTCAGGCGACTCCATACATAAGGCTACCAAGAGACTGAACATTTAACAGAAAGATGTACTCTCCTGTCTTGAAAGAGCAGCACAACTCCACTTAACCAGGACAGAAAGGCCCAAGATGCACATCTGAGCGAGAGGCCAAGAGCAGCAGAGTTTCTAGTAAGAGAATCCAAAGCCTCGCAGATCCTTGACTAGCAGCTTCATAGAACAGAACCTGAAAGTACCTGGCAAGCTTTACTTGCTGTAACTAAGAAGCGACAACTAGTAGGCTGTCAGGAAAAACTGCCAACAATTCATAAAGAAGCTTACATACTGCTTGCAAGGCTGGAGGTAAATGATCACCGTTTCATTTGAACAGAAACGCAGGCATTTTCATTGTATTCTCAACAAGAGGACATTGCCATCAACATCAATCAATAACCTTTATTGCAGGGAAGTCCCGCTGAGACCGAGGTCTCTTTTGCAGGGGACCCCTGATTATAACTAAACAATTACAATCCCAATTCCAAAATAGTTGGGACAAAGTGTAAATTGTGAATAAAATCAAAACGCAATGACTTTCAAATCACACCAGCCAGTATTTTATTCACAATAGAACAGAGATAACACAGCAAATGTTGAAACTGAGAAATTTTACAATTTTATCCACAAAATGAGCTCATTTCAAATTTGATGGCTGCTACAGGTCTCAAAAAAGTTGGGACAGGGGCCTCTTTACCATGGTGTAGCATCCCCTCTTCTTTTTAACACAGAGTGGAGGCATCTGGGCATTGAGGAGACAAGTTTCTTGAGTTTAGCTATTGGCATTTTTAGTCGTTGCATTATAACCCATCTGATTTTTACTCATTTTCCGTCGGACTTTTATAGGCCCCGGTGTCTATGAGGAACTCAGAACAAAAATGGGAGTGTTAGGACAATGGTAGCAGAGCCGGCTGACCCATTAGGCAATATAGGAAAATGCTAAGGGCGCCGTGGCCTCCAGGGGGTGCCGCAAAATCGGGAAAAACTTCACCGTCAATGTAATTATATTCAAACTATGAACTCTTAAAATGGAAAAGCTAACATAGATTCAAATGTAAAGAAATGCCCAATTAATATTACTACAAATGATAATACCAAATAAGTCCCACCCCCTCCACCCCCCATCGGTACCTGCTCGCTCTCTGTGGGGGGAGGGGCGGATTTATTGATATGACCACAGAGAACTTCGTAAACATGTCAAAACGACCTAAACTGTCCGTAGCACAGGGAAGAAAAAAAAAAAAACAGGAGAAAAAATGGGAGAAAGAAAGAGGTAAAGATACAGTAATTAAATGAAGCATCAGTTGTACTGCGTCAGTTATTTAGCACAGTGTAGCTAGCTACTATTAAGTTGATAACTTGCTTCTGAATCGATGACGTCAGCAGCCGTTAGAGTGGGTTTCTTGAACCTGTGTTGCTTGTCCTTATAGCGCGAGTCTGTATATTTAGTCATGAACGGGCTATGGTACTGTCGTTAGTGGGAGCCTGAGAGGCTAACGTATCGTCTTTAGCCTGTTAGCGTCGTTTGCTTTGTTCTACTGTGGGGTTGTTGCCGCAAGAAAGTTTTAAAACGCTGACTGTATTTCTTTTGATTCGCAGAGTGGATAGACGTTAGATTAGGTTTCTTAAACCTGCGTTGCTGGTCTGTGTCTGTGTGCGGGCGCACTGGAGAAAAATACCTGTGACAGAGTTCGGTAGCTAGCCATCACTGCAGACAGTTTTGCGAAGTTCTGATTCCTTTATTTACCACTAAAATAGTTACACTGGGTTGCATTGCTTAGTTGTGGCATGCTGTAGTTTAACTAACCAAGTTAGTTTGTGTGTGTGTGTGTGTGTGTGTGTGTGTGTGTGTATATATATATATATATATATATATATATATATATATATGTGTGCGCGCGCATGCGCTCTGGAGAAAAATATACGTGGCTGAGTTGGGTGGCGAGCTAGCTCCATTGTTTAGCTGCATTAAGCGCTGTTCCTCAGTAGCTCCGTGATTTTTACCTCAGAAATTTTCCTTTTTGATTTGTCTCTTTTGTAATATTTTGGAAAATGGATCCAGACAAACATGTGCATGATCCCCCTGTTTGCAGTGCTATTCCCCCACCATAAAAAAACATTGCAGTGATGTCTGGGAGCACTTTACAGTCAGTGCAGTAGAACCAACCAAAGTGATCTACAAACTGTGCAAAGCTAAAGTTAGCAAGGCAAGGATACCACCTGTCAACATCTGCCATGCATAATCGCTTGAGTATTGTATTTATAATTTATTACTATTATTATTTTTTATTCACTTATTTTCAGGATTTTTATTTTATGGTAAGGGTATTTATATTGTTTTTAAGATTTTTTTGTATTTATTTGTAATTTGTTCAGCATGTAAATTGGGTGACATGTTATCTTATAAATTAAAGGCAATGGTAAAAACAATGCTATTCGATTTCTTTAGTAAGCGTATGTAAATCGCCGATGGAGGGGGCCGCCATATAAAATCTCGCCTAGGGCGCCACATTGGGTAGGGCTGGCTCTGAATGGTAGTACTCGAACCAAAGCACTGCCGAATGTTTGGTTCCGGACAAATGGCGGCTTTAGAATACGCGCTGTGACGGTGAAAATTTGTATGATAGAAGTACTCACCTCCAAAAATAACTCAGAGCAAAAGCATCTTTCTCAATGGGTTTATCGAAATTTGGCACCGGATTACGTAATTGAGTTTCTTTTTTTGGTCAGTATATATATATATATATATATATATATACACACACACATGAAATTAGTCTGAATAGGAAATATAGCAAATGAACAGGAATATGTACTTCAAACTTTGCCTTCATCAAAAAAAAAAACCACCTTCACTGTTGATACTGAAACTGGTGTTTGACGGGAACTATTTAGCGCAGCTGCTAGTTGACAACCTGTAAGGCGTCTTTGTCTTGAAACTACACACTCTCAGATATTTGTCTTCTTGCACAGTGCATCAGGGCCTCCCACTCCTTTTTTCTGTCCTTGTTAGTGCCAGTTTGTGCTGCTCACTGAAGGGAGTAGTTGACAGCATGGTAAGAGATTTTAAGTTTTCAATTTCTCGCATTGAATAGCCTTCTTTTCTAAGCACAACAATAGACTGACGGGTCTCTAAAGGAAGTTTTATTTCTGGCCATTTTGAGCCTGTAAAAAAAACAAACAACTGCTGATGCTTCAGGTACTAAACCAACCTCAAGAATGCCATGCTCCCTTTTGCGCTCCCTTATTAGTTCAACGGTTTTCAGCTGTGCAACACATTTGCAGAAGGGTTTTCTAATAATCAATTAGCCTTATAAAATGCTTAACTTGGATTAGCAGCCATACCAGGAGATTGATGCAGAGGACTGACAGTTGCTGATAATAGGCCTCTATGCAAAAATGTAGATCATTCTTTGAAAATCATCTGATTAATTTTAATCGTTTGTGAAATGGATAAAAATGTTTGTGAAATAGAAAAAAATGTTTGTGAAATGCATGAAAATGTATTTTTCTTTGGAAAACAAAGAAATTTGCAAGTGATCCCAAACTTTTGAGCGGTAGTGTGTGTGTGTGTATATATATATATATATATATATATATCAGTGGCAGTTCGTTGGCTGGAACTAAAGGAGGCCAAAACCTCACCCTTCTGTGCTTTATGACCTAAACCTGTTGCAGTTTAAGTTTCTTGATTGGCAAGTTGTTCAGACTAATTGGTAGAACGATAATCAACTTCATTTTTGATAGCTTTATTATAGTACATTGCTCCGCAAAATTATGAGGCGTTTCTTTCGCACATAAAAGATGATGTAAAATATCAGCATGTCTTAATAAATTCTGGTCTCGAGTAGCTCGTCAAATGGCACAGACCTGCGCAAACCAGCTCACTAAGCAACAAGCTGTGCAACGTGCCATACATCGCCTTCTACATTCAGCAATTAAGAATGTAGAAAAGAACGGATTCTCATGGCTTTTTAAAACATGCAAGTGTCCCACACCATATGCACTAATGCATCACCATACCATCAGAGATGCTGGCTTTTGAACTGAACGCTGATAACAGGAGGGGTGGTCTTTCTCCTCTTTAGCCCGGAGGACACGACGCCCATGATTTCCAGCAAGAATGTCAAATGTGGACTCGCCTGACCACAGGACACTTTGCTACAGTCAATTTTAACTGAGCCTTGGGGGAGCCATGAAATGCGTTTCCATTTTTGTTTTAATTGTCCCACCACATTAAGCATGAAAAGGATGCCGCCTTCGTCATACATACTATGTGCTCAGTAGGATAACACTGCTTGGTTGAGTCTGTCAGAGCACAAAGACGCTAACTGACATGCTTGCATGAAAAAGGGTTTCAAAGCATGGAATCAATAACAGAACTGTGCACAGAAAAGCGCGCCAAAATATTCTGCTTCTTTAGAAGGCCGGCCTACAGGACTAAAACCTGCTTTTCGGTCACTCAGGTCAGTGGTTCTGCAAAGAGACAAATCCTCTTCAAGGCCCGCCCAGTCCAGCAGGGTCTTAACACACACAAACAGAGTTCATGAGAAGTAACATTATCAATGTTGTGGCTGTACCCTTTTTATAAATTCAGTGCTACCTTGGTGAATAATATGCTTTTCTTTCAAAATCAAGCATTTCCAATATTAAACATGATACTGCATATACTTAAGAGTCAACAATCCTCCTCAGGCTAGTATCCAGGCATGTGGACGACACAAGACTTAATTAACATTTCGTCCTTCCCTCGCACGCCTTCGCAGGCCACCAAATATTCCACGACTCCACACTTACCAGCTGCTGAAAGCTCTCCTTCCAGGGGTTGGGCTGCTCATACTCTTCAGGGTTTATCTGGTAGAACTTTCCGGTCTCAGGGTGCATCATGGGCCGCGTGTACTCAAACACCTCCATATACAGCCTCTTCCTGAAACGGACCAAAATTAAAATGATTCAGCCACCACCGAGCAAACCAATCCCTCAAAGGCAACTCCGGGCCAGTGTCTACAGGAGGAACCGTTTCAGACACCTCCTCAGTGAGGATTACATTCTGCAGCTCGCATCTGTTTCAGTATGAAGCAGTTGTCGAATCTGCTGCATCGGTACGCACACGTAATGGGGCACTGACTGCGATGCAGCTCTAATGTTATTGTCATATTTCTCGAGCGGATGAGCCAGCTCTCAGGCTCCGCCTTTACAGCTGGATGGTTGAGGAACAGAGCTCACCAGAGGATGGGGTCGTTGGCGAGCTCGCTGAAGCGCTTGCACACGCATGCCGCCTGACACAGGTCCTGCTCCAGCAGGTAGGAGAAGATCTTCAGCACTACCTCATCAGGAAGCTTCTCCTGCAGGTACTGCTCGGCTGGGGCGGCTGGGGAGCGCAGGCAGAGAGACCTTCAGTACCTCCTCCCAACACCAACCAATCCAGAGCCATCACCCCCCTTAACCCCTCCCTTCCCCCACAATCCATGTATTTGGACAAAGGCAACCAAACCCCAGCGTCCCACCTCACATCACCCCACAACACTCACCCAACCTCAGCCCGCATGCACACTTACACTGGATGCACACTTTACACTGGATGCACATTTACACTGGATGCACATTTGCACTGGATGCACATTTGCACTGGAGGCACATTTGCACTGGATGCACATTTACACTGGATGCACATTTACACTGGATGCACATTTGCACTGGATGCACATTTACACTGGATGCACATTTGCACTGGATGCACATTTGCACTGGATGCACATTTACACTGGATGCACATTTGCACTGGATGCACATTTGCACGGGATGCTCACCTGGCAAGTCTGGTGATTTCCCCGACACTCTGGCACGTTTTGCTCGATGTCCGTAGTTTTCTGTGGCGGAGGTGGAAGCGCCCTGCAGAGGGGGGAGGTTAAGGTCAAACATCGACTGGCTGTGTTTGTGTTTGTTTTCCTGTGTTCAGCTGCGCAAATAAGAATGAAGTGGACGATAGCAGGGATAAGACACACTAACCTCCATGCTGCTCTTCGCTGGGCACGCGGTTCTTTTAGGCAAAAGGGACTTTCTGCGCAATTGGTAGGGACTGTTCTGACCTCCGGGACCGGACTCTTCTGCGACCATATCTGCAGGTATGTCCTCATCTCGAGAGAGAGAGGGAGGGAGGGAGAGAAGACTTAACAGCAGCTTCACACTGCATCGGCCTTCTGAAGCCCCACAGAGAGCGACCTCAGGAGCAGCACAGTCCGCTTTCCTCAGCGCTCCTGCTGCCGCAAAGGAGCCAGAAGTATCTCCCGCACTTCTACACCATCATATGAACATTTGAAAATGCAAAAAAAAAAATTTCCGTAGCCACAAAATTCTTCACACTGAACCTGCATGCGATACAAGTAGAACTGACTTTGGATACAACCTACCAAAACTAATTTTCCAAACATCGAACTTACAAATACAAACAGCCATTCAGAAAAAAACTGCAAACCCACAAATATAAACGCTTTACATCACAGAACATTTCTGAAAAACTTTATCCCACCTCTGGATATTACACTTGAGTCATTCCACGTCAAATCAACCAAGAATTTTCCTTGACCTCTCAGATCTTTTTCAAATTTGGGGACAGATTGAGACCCACGAATAATGATTGGAACTGGAAAGATTTTTGCTCCAAGCCTCTTGATTAGGAAGATACATTCTAACGAACTTTGAGCTAATTAGTGATACCTCGCAACTTTATACACCCATATCTCCGAAAGTATAACACCTAGAGAGCTGATTCTGGTGTCATTTTGAAGCTTTTTTCAAGCCCTATAAGCCCACTCTATAAGCTGTCTCTTGAAGTTATCACAAATTATAAAATTCAAAGATGCACCCCAAAATTAAATCTTTCAATTTTTCTGTAATTCATGTCAGAGGTACTTTATGATGTAAAGAAGCTTTCCTGTAAATTTGGTGATGGGCACTCTAACAGTTTCTGAGAAATGAGCAATCATATGTAACATGTCCATTCGAAAATGTGCTATTCATAAGGCAATACACACATTACATTTTTTTAACAGTCAAACCAGACTGCTTATTTTCAAGGGGAAGATCAGGAGGCCTCAGGGGAGGCCCATTTCGGTTGGTCGGAGCAGCCATGGCACCCTGAAAAACAGCAAACACCAATAAATATTCCTGTCCTGTCTAAAAAAAAAAAAAAAAACCTGAATATGTGCAACAAAATATTCCGGCTCAACCAAATCTTCCTCCCCCCATCAACATTAAATGGTAGCCCCCTTAGTAGAATCCCACTGGAATTCTGAAGTGATATAATGTGTCTCACTGCAAAGTCTCTCTGAGAATTCCCATGGGAACCTGAGGTACTGCCCTTCCTTTCTCAGCAGAAGGTTCCTGGTAGTGGTTGTCTTAGTTCTGTCAAAGTATTTTGCACAGTCACTTCTGAATTCACTTCAAGAAGATGCTGAAGTCTAAGTCACTCTTTCTCTTAAGGCAAACATCCTGCTGTCAGAGAAAGACCTCAGGTTTAAGAGATGTAACTGAATAGGCTATTGCAGACCACCCAAGTCTCAAACTAAAACGTGGGCAGAAGATTCGCACACAGTGTCGGAAGAAACTTGCAAAACCACCACCAGATTTGGAAGAGCCTGAAGTACTAGTACCTGTGGCTCTCTCTCGTAGCAGCAGTGAAGACAATGATGCTCCCATCCCTGCCTGTTCCAGGGATTTGGAATTTCATTCTCCTGAGAGCGACCTAAAGATACTGAATATATCTTTGGACCTGCTTGGAGAATCACCTGTTCAGAAAAAATGACTAGATGCAGATGAATACATGAAATATAAGAGAAAAAATAGTGCGCTGTCGCGAGTGGGACTCCTCAGACTTGCGCTTTATTGGCGGCCATATTGATTATCGGAGCAGGACACAAATCGATAGAGAGCTCCCTGTAACCACCCCTAACACACCACCAAAAAATGAGAACATTTGGCCAAGGCGTTTTTCAGTTATCGTCCGGAAAGCAAAATGAAGATGGCTGGCGTGGCGGCCATATTGATTATCGGAACGGGACACAAATCGATAGGGAGCTTCCTCTAACCACCCTCAACAGACCACCAAAAACATGAGAACATTTGGCCAAGGCGTTTTTCAGTTATCGTCTGGAAACAAAAATTAAGATGGCTGCCGTGGTGGCCATATTGATCATCGGAGCGGGACACAAATTGATAGAGAGCTTCCTGTAACCACCCCCAACATACCACAAAAAATGAGAACATTTGGCCCAGGCGTTTTTCAGCTATAGTCCGGAAACAAAAAGTTAACGGACGGACGGACGGACAGACAGACAGCCGGACGCCGCGCGCCACAACAATACCCCTCGACAGACTTTCGTCAGCTGAGGGGTAAAAAAATGGTGAAACTGTCAGGAAAAAGTTGGAAAGTACCATGGAAAGGTCAGTGACCAAACTCCAGGATGCCAGAGAAGAGATGATTCAACAACTTAAAGAAAAATTTGAATCATCGTTGAAGAAAAATGAAGAAGTACAGGTGCTGACTGTCCTCCCAAAAGGCTGGACAGTTCGTGAAGTCCAAGAGGAATCTGGTGCATCAATTTATATGGCAAGGAAAGCAAAGGCATTGGTCAAGGAACAGGGGACTGCAGCAATGCCCAATCCCAAGGGAGGACATTTCAAAGGAACTGAGGAAATTGTCAGGGATTTGTACTTGTCACTGATTGTAAGCAGACAAATGCCAGGTATGAAAGACTACATTTCTGCTCTAGTGAATGGGACAATGCAACATGTTCAAAAACATTTGGTACTGTGTAAACTGAAAGAAGCATATGAACTTTTCAAGGAAAACCATCTGGACACCAGGATTGGTTTTTCAAAATTTGCTGAACTGCGTCTAAGGCAGTGTGTACTGGGAGGGTCAAGTGGAACACACTCGGTCTGTGTTTGTACAGCACACCAAAACGTCAAACTCATGTTCACTGGAGCCAAATTAGATTCAGTCACTGGTGGAGATATCAAACACTATCGCCGTTGTCTTGCAGCGATTCAATGCAATCCTCCTCGCATTGACCATTTCCTTGGCAGGTGTGCAGAGTGTCCTGGAACTGGTGGTCTTGGAGATGAGCTTGAAACATATATGCAAGACAATATGATTGATCAGGTCCAGTATAAACAGTGGACTTCAACAGATCGTTCAAATTTTGAGACCAAAGTTCAGACTGTTGCAGAGTTTCTTGACTCATTCCTAAGTGGTCTTCAGAAACTGTCACCACATGATTTTATTGCCAAACAGCAGACAGGTTACCTTCAGGATCTGAGGAATACACTTGAGCAAGGAGTGGTCTCAGTTATTGCTGACTTTGCAGAACTACAGTTTTGTAGTTCAGGATGCAGCTCAGTCCTTCCATTGGAACAAGTGTAGCCACTAAACGTGGCCATGTCCCCCGCCAGGTCACGGAAATCGACTGGGGTCGGCATATCACACTAACACACATTGAAGCCAAAGATGAATGAAATCGGTGAAATCGTTCTTGAGATATCGCGTTCACAACAACAGAGACGTGACGGACGGACGGAGCTGAATACAATGTCCCACGCTCCGCTCGCTACCGCGGCGGCGGGGGACAACAATCTCCAGGCAACAATCCATCCCTTTATGCGTTACTTTCGGTGCGACATGTAAGATGAAATCCCTGAACATACAAGTTTCGTAGTCATATCAGAATGTAACATACATGATACTGTGGCAGTTCAACTGTGCCATAAACTGCTCGTTGAGATCCTCACAGACAAACTGGGGCAGCAACCTAAAGGGATTTGCTGTTTCTCTGATGGCTGCGCTGCCCAGTATAAGAACAGGAAAAACTTCATCAATTTGTGCCTCCATGAAGATGACTTTGGTGTCCCAGTTGAATGGCAATTTTTGGCACATCACATGGGAAAGGACCATCTGATGGCATTGGGGGCACAATAAAACGCTTGGCAGCCAGGGCGAGTCTGCAACGCCCATACCATCAACAGATCCTCAATCCTCGTCAATTTTTTGAATTCACAGATTCACAGATAGAAGGTGTAAATTGCCAAAAACTAGAACAGAACAGTGTGAGCAAGAAGCTGAACTACTCTGAGAGATTTGAAAAGGCACACACAATTCCAGCACACAAAAATTACATTCTTTCATTCCAGTCTCTCAGGAAGTGGTCACTGTTCGATCTTTTTCATCATCACCTTACAAAAGACAGGAACACGTGAATCTTACTGTTGAGATGAGTGATTACAGTGGTTCAGCCTTAAGTGGTTACGTGACATTCTACTGTTCATTCCAGCGAATTCTGCATTTTTGATTGGTTAACAACAGGTATCTATTCACCGGTAAACTATCGGTTTAACTTGTATTGCATGCAAAATACTGGAATCCATCATATAAGACGAGCTGGAATTATTTCTTGAACTTAATAATAGCTGCTACGCCGGTCAAAATCAAGTCCCAGAATATGGCTTTATGGGTTGAATGCCATGATCTCTTGGCTTTAAATTTGCCAAATTTTTGAGATAGTGCTATAACTCGAAAACAAAACTATTTGATTACCACGATGGATGCTGCGAGCGATCAAGACTTCAGCGAAGAAAAAACTCTTCACAGTGGATCACTTTACATCTCGTGAGTTTGATTTATATCACAGCAATGGCTACTGCTGAAGGCAAAACTTGACAAACGGAGCACAATGCTGACAGTGATTCATGTGGACACACATTGCGCGCTGTGTTAAATACAGCACTGCGTGGATTTTCAAACTTACTGCTGTATGAACTTTATAAAACATCACAAATGATTTCTCCCCCCACACAGTAACAGTGTGCAAATGAACAAAGCTTTCAGTTACTGCTGGGCTTCACTAAGCCTAACAACTGCAGTCTCGCTAAGCGGTCCTACGAAGCTGCTTATCAACTCAAGACGGGGCAACCGGGGCTTTCCCGACCAAGATATCTGCGTGCTCACATAACAGTAGCCTCGCGTCACCAGGCTCTTCATACAGGGGAGAAGAGCCTGGTTTCCGTTCACTCTGAATTTTGTCTGGATTCTGGTTCCGGTCTAGGGAGCAGATCCGGAATTCACCAAAGTAAAATTGTTCACCAAAATAAAACTTTAAATTCTGGCGCACCATCAATTTCCGTCCCCGGTTTTGAAACATTTTATTCATTTAAACATGGACGTACAAAATTGTATTCTTTAAATTAAAAAGTTTCACCGCATTTTTATTAGCTTGGCGCATCCATCGAATTCCGGATCCTGTCTCTCTCGCCCTGGTTCCGGTTGCTAACCAAAACAGCCACTAAACGGCCCCAGACTACATAACCGAGACGGCGTTTGTAGCATATGACCAATCGTCCACTGGCAGCAGAGCAGCATATTTTACAAATGAAGAGCAAATTATCATATTACAAAAATATGAGGAATACAGGATCATACAGATCAAAGACAATGCTCGAGACAACAGGACACCCACCACCAGTTGGACGGGGGTGTGAATTACATTCTGTCAAAATGACGGACGACCTTCAAAATGTTCCGTCATTGTTAAAAAAAAATCCGTCAATGACGGAAAATAATCGGTTAACGCGACCTCTGTCCTGCATAATATGAAAGGTGTTTCCCTCCAAAAACCTGTTGTTGTTCCCACAGAATCTAAATGACACTAATTATTGGTCAGTGTTAAATAGACCCTGAATAGTGTGAAAGGTGTTTCCCTCCATAACTGTACATTAATGGTCATCAGACTGCCACTGGTGGGTAAATACTTGAGTATGTCAAGCATAGATGCACAGCTAGGGCACTCTGACATGTCCGCGCCCAATTTTATAGCTTCATTAAGGCATATAGCCCACTTGTCACTGCTGTAAGCACCGAGGCATCCGCACCTTCAGTGCTTTCATTACAATTGGTGATGCCACAACTGTATTTAGCTTGTTTAGGACAGAGATTCTGACCGAACACTGACCGAAGCGATTTCCCTCAACTGGGGTTCCAAGCATGGCCAGCCCGTCCATGAGTCGCCAGCTCAGCGCAAAGCAGTATCCGTGGCGATCTCTCAGTTGAGAATATAGCCCGGCCTGCAAAACGTTTTTTTCCCCACTCTGGTTCTGAGCTCAAATATAACATACAACATATGACCAATCACTTCTCGCGTCAGAGTCGCACACATAAAAACTTGGAGTAACGAAGCTAGCGCTAGGGAGCCTTTTGGCATGCACAGGGCCGCAACGAGCCACCTCACAGACTGGGTGCAAGACTCAATTTGGCACCCCCCCCCCAATAAAAGAAAAATAAAACTGCCCGCTAAAAAATACTGATCAAAATAAGACAGATTTATTTCATCTTAAAGGGGTTGGTTTACATTCTTTTCCAACAGTTTAAAAATAGCAATAATAACAATGAAAGAAATAAACTCTTAAATCCTCAACAAAGCATGGAACTGTCATTAAGCTACCCCTTCCTCATATCATTTCATATTGTCTCCTAGATCCTCACGCGTCTGGACTTCATGCTTGCCCATCTGTCTAGTATCTCATCAAAATGAGTGGAGCGTGCCATTTTATTTTCTGTCGATATGACTGCTAGGTGTGTTAGTCACTCATTATCCATTGAGGAACAGAGGAAATTTTTAATGATCTTTAGTTTACTGAATGACCTTTCCGTGGATGCGACTGTCACTGGCATGGTCAGGAAGACTCTGAGTGCTACAGTTAAATTAGGGAAAAGTAAGTCAAGATTTCGCTTCAAGAGGAAATTCAGTTTATCTATTGCCTTTGTGCACCAATTTTCATTTAGTAGACGGCTTGCAGGATATATTTCTTGTATAATGTCTCTTGAAACATCACTTGTTGAGAGGGCATATCTTGTTACTGATTCTTCCATTTCCTCCTGTGTCATGTTATCCATTTTTATTAAAAAAACTATACTTCGCTGCAATTTTCCCAAGGTTTTCAAATCTGTCCCTAAGCTCAATAGAAACGGTATCTACTATGACATACAACCCTCCAGACTAACTTTTGGACCTAGGAGCGCCTGCGCTCCCAACCTTAAAATAGTTGTGCGCTAAGGCCAAAATTTAGGCGCGCAGGCCAAAACTGTGGTCACGCAAAGTACCATGATACTTTTCTGAATATTTACAAGCCCAAATAAAGATACCTGAACAGACTATCAGTTGTTGCTGCATTTATTTAAGAAACATTATCAGAAAGCACTTTGTGAACTGAAAAGTAGATATTGATGTTCACAAGAATGTTTGAAAAAAAAAAATGTATAAATGCAGTTATCATTTTGGAGAGTTATCATACAACTCTAAATGTATTTACAAGTCTCCAAGGGACAACTTTTCATCAAACCCTCCCCAGTACATAAACTGAATCATTCATAGAAAAATTATGGCCAAATTTAGATGAGCACCCCCCTAAAACCAACATATGGGGATAAATCAATGAATAACTCCCAATTATCACAGTGCTAGTTCTAAAATTTATAACTATTATTGTTGCTGCCATCCCAAGGAACAATTTGACACCAAACATGGATTAATTGCTTTGAAAATATGAGACCCAGGAGGAATTGAAGCCGTAAAAAGCATAATTTGGCTACATTTTTTCATCAAAAATTGAAAGTTTAACATTAAAATTTATTTAGTTCCCAAAGTGATCCACCCCAAATATTTAGTAAAAAATAGGTGCAGTATGTCAAGTTCGTAAGCACAAAGTTTCAAGAAATTCTTTCACCGGTAACAATGTAGTAGGACGGCTCATTTTAATAATAATTATTATTATTTACCAGTTTTTTTTTATATTTCGCTATGTAGATTTTGCACATTTCGAAGGGTAACGGAAACGCGCACAGAGAGTGAGGACGATGCCCAAAAAAACGGTCTACTTCGTGACCGGACACTGTTCGTGACACAGGCTCATATTTGAGGCATTGCGCTGATAAGCCTATGGTCATCACTGGAGTACATTGGACAGGCGTCACCAGTTAGTTTTTGATTCAGTTTTTAACATTTGCTGCAATCGACAAAATATTATTCCTCTAACAGCAGGCCAATTATCGGAACCCCAAAGAAAACGGAATATAAATTTATAACAACCGCAGCTTTTCTCATCTTTATCGTACTCTAATGAAAATAAATAATCTTGCACTCCGACCAACCAGTCACCGATTTCATACATACTGCATGAATAATCATGTACATGCGGAACTTCAGATCAGAGTGGAAGTGCGCATCCAACCTAATCCATCAGGATAGAAGGTTAGCGATTGATACTGAAACGCTAAATAAAACCATTCGCCACTGGACGCAAGCCCCCATAGCTGGTATCAACAAGACTCAAAACTGTGTCACGAACAGTCTACGGTCACGAAGCAGACTGTGTTTTCGGGCAAATAACGTCGGACATCCTTCTCACTTTCAGTTGCGTTTCCATTACCCTTAGAAATGCGCAAAATCTAAATAGCGAAATAAAAAACCGGTCATGAAAACACTTTCTGATATCATGAAATTTGCTCTCCGATCTGCAGTATTAGTCACCGAAGCCAAAGCCTACTACGTAGACTACTGGACTTCTGCAGCAGATCAGCTAGTGTACTGGTAATTTCGCGTGCTGTGGAGCATTTACATCGTTATTGTCCGACAAGGTTTTACAATTTTGCCGCGCGCACAACTCAGCTGACAGTGACAAGGTAGAATGCTTTGCCATTCTCATCGATGCATGAGTACAGCCGGTGATTGGCTGATGGCACCAGCCGATCTGTGATTGGCTGATGTACGTAATGGTACCAACCGAGCTGCAGAAAAAAATTCCCGGCCGGCGGCTGATAATTAGGGAGTGAATCGCTGCCCAGAATAGGCGCACAGTGCATGAAGTGTGATGTGAGAATGTCAGTCGCAAAACCGCAAATGCGACCATTTTGGTCGCAGGCTGGAGCGCTAACATAGAAGACAGACTGCTTGAAATGTGTTTCTGCATCCTGTTCTTGTGGGTCATCGTCACTATTTTCATCATGAGAACGTCTACGTTTTCGATTGCGTCTCTGTGTGAAGACTGTTTCATTCACATCAAAAACCTCTGTCGCTATCCTGCGCGCCATAGAAACAGCTTTTTCAAACTCGTGTTCTCTGTAAGTAAGGAGGTATTCCTTTAGATGTGTGACCAGTCGGACAGCTGTGTCCAGGGATATTTCAGCGGACTGAATTGCAATGCTCACACTGGTGATCTCGCTCAAAAGATCATGCCAAATGATTAACATAGTAAGGAACTCCATCCGTGTGATTTCGTTATTCAGTGCGCGTGCTTCTGAGCAGATTTTTGCGTCGTTGGTCTGGAGCTCTAATTTATCCAATGCCTCACTAATACCCCCGAGCTGATATCGTAGTGCTTCAACAGAATCCAGTTTAGCCTCCCATCTAGTATCTAATATAATATTTAATATTTAATATAATACAACTTGTCTATATAGAGCAGAGCTTAAACAGAAACATTGGTTGAAATTCTCAGGACGCATCTTGAAGAACTGAGCCGTCTTATCAAAACATTCACGTTTAATATCTGAAAGATTCAGTAGATTTAAGGAAGTTAAAAACAATAATCGACTGTCGGACACAGAGTTATATTGAAACCATCCGACTGTCGAACACGGAGTTAAAGAGAACTTCGAAACGGACATCTGTAGTCTACATGATGTATCATGACATGTAGCCTATAGCATTTTGTTGGCAAACGGACTTACGTAATGTAACTTTGTCTAACCTCATCTATGGTCTAACCTGCTAGCCTCGTCTGAGCCTGCCGCACCAGTCACTCCTGCACCACCATCAGCGCCTCTCTGCTCTGCTCTTCACTGGGGATGCTGCTAAAAGCAAATTACCAGTTAACACTCAATACAAGTGAGTGACTTTATATAACTGACCAAATAGGCCTATTAGAACAAAAGGCAAGTCAGCTAACAGTTAGTTGGCAATTTAGCCTGCTACCTGGAAGTCGCGCCTCCATCACTTGTTGATGTGGCTGCTGAGGCAGTTAACCAACTTGACATAGTTGTTCTCAGTCTTTTTTCTGTATCCTCTCTATGCTTTTTTCTTTTAAGATTTTGGGCGCCTGACAGCTTTTTCCTCCCATCCATGGTGGTATTGTTAAGAATACTACTACTTATTCTTCTCCATGGCTAACGTTATTGAGTGAGGTTGCATTGATTTATGAATTGTTTAACCAATGTCAGTCAGCAGCGCCAGCGCTCGCGCTCTTCAATTGAGCCCAGCTCTCTGGCGCCCCCCTCATTGTGGCGCCTGGGTGCACTGCACCCTCTACACCCTCTACAGTTGCGGCTTTGGGCATGCACTAACACTTGGAATGACAAGACGTGCACTCGGAAGCCTTTTTGATGTATGGATGGTATCGCACAAGTTTCATAGCTCGCCTCGCGATTTCAGAACACAATCAACATGATTAAAATAACTTGTTGGGAATCGCCATCTACGTGATCAAGAGACAAGCAGTTTCGACGTGGCAGAACTTTTAGCTTTTAAACGTAGTTTGTATCAGCTGCAGTAGATGGAATATCATCTCGCCTGAAGATTGTCATTTCAAATTAATTGTTAATAGGAATATTCACCCAATTCTACCACTTGCATGAAACATGTCTCCATTAGATTTGTATTTTATGTCCTGTGGGCTCGGATTTCAAGAGAGAACCAATAAGGAAATAATGTGGGTCTTGCGCCACAAGTGGATCAGCTGGGGGTGAAATCTGGCGACTGTTGAACTTCTAAGAGTGGAGAGCCGGCGACATGATTCTAAAAAAAATAAATAAGCGGAGCCACAATTACCGAAATATATGTGCATGTATTTCTTTCAGGCTACATTTACTCAAATGCCCGATTTCTGATAAACAAGTTTCAATTGCCGACACTCACACACCGATACGAATAAAAACTACTTGAAGGGGCTTCGAAAGAGGTATTGAATCTAACAAATCAGCACAAGGCCGAGCGTTTTGAAACATAACAGTGAACAAAATGCTCTTGGACATCCACGTTATCAATGTAGGCTAAGCGCTGATCTACCTCAAAAACAACTCTTGTACAAGTGGACAATGTCCAGTTGCGCACACACGCTATGAGACTTGGCTATGGCGCCAATGTGTGGGGCACAGATAAGACAGAAGTGCACGGATTGGTCATATGTTAATGAGTTAATATTTGAGCCCAATTTCGCGCATGGCCTACCACACTTCAGCTCACTCAAGAATTAAAGTCAAGTCGACTCCGCAGATTTTCGGGACAACCATTGTTATCTATACAAATGCTCGCCCGTCTCACATGTAGGCAATTTAATACTGGAAACGGCCGGACCCGTCTCAAATCAGACTTACCCGTCTCAGGTAAACACTGCCCGTCTCAAAGACGGGAAGATGGGCGGCTGGCTAACACTATGCCTGGAAATGAATGAAACTTGGCACATAGGTACATATGGGTGTCTCACGGAAAAAGCCAAATTTTTAGGTCCATATCTCACTTCATCTGCTGGTGGCGCCATCTGGAAGCCACTAAAGTGGCTCAGTTTTGCTGTTGACTGCGCACCGATAGGTATAGATAAACATGTCAGAAGAGTATCACATTTTTTGTTAAAATTGATGTTAAATTCAAAGAGCAGTATTTGAACAGAGTAGGGTTTGTCTATACTTATATTGATTTGTCTTCACTGGATATACATGGGATGTTTGTTATCATATAAAACAAAAATAATGCCAAAAATCAAATGTTGTGCAATGTCACAAAAAGGCTTCATTTTTTTTTTGACCCTGGCCATTTATTAAACTTGGAAATCCAATAAAATTGTTCATGTAAATTTAATAAAGCAATTATTGACCATAAGTTGGGCAATATCTGATTTTATGGACCCAAAGAAACCGATATTGACCAACGGCCTCAGTCAATATTGGTTTCTTTGGGTCAATAAAATCTGATATTGCTCTCCTGCGTGGTCAATAATTGATAATTATCGTACTACTGTCGTAGAAAAATATGTCACAAAAAATTTCACAACAGCCGTGCGACTGACGTACAATAGAATTGTTATCGTTCGACAGTGGCAGAAAGGACGTACAATAGTGGAACATTCGTACAACTGTCGTGGGTTTACCATCGGAAGTCTATCGTAGGAAACTCCAAAGATAATAAGGACTTCAGATAACCCCAAAAATTAAGATGAAATTCGTAGGTCTAATGTAACACAGTCGAACAACTTCGTAGGGTACCGCATGACAGACCTACAAAATGAATCGTCATAGAGAATCACCTACGGTGCCGAAAAAATTTTGAACATGTTCAAATTCTGCCACGAGGGTCTACGACGGCAGGGTTCCAGCTGGAAATTTAAAATAATAGCCAATGTTACAGCAAATTCCTTTTTTCAATAGCCAAAAAAGTTGGAGCCAAATTTGATGATTTTTAGCCAACAAGTCGATGCAGTCCTTGTCCTATTTTTCAGGTTATTCTGTGAAATAACCTCATGTGTTTCAATAAAAATGTCTCTGATTGAATGGTGGGGACCAGGTTTAAATCTAGAAATCAATGGTAGTGCCCTGGCTCTGACCATAGGGGATTGGATGACATTTTTACTGAAGCACCCTGTAGACCTCCCATCTCCATGTCATGGCAAAACTGTACCAAAAAGGTAAAAAGAATAAAATACACAAAGACAAGATGTTGGTATTGCATGATCGTCTGGGTGTATAATATAGTCTCAAAAAAGACTGTTGTTGGCATCTGACATTTCGACAACCTGAGCGGAAGTCATCTTCAGAGTGAGGAAACGAACAAACAGACAGAGACGGTATTTATACGTTTGGTTCAATCAGAAACCCATAGCTACCGCTAACATACCATAAATCAGAGGTACCTCTGAGATCATCCAACGCATCTTACAACCATATGACATACGAGTCGCACACAAACCTGTCATGACTTTAAGACGTTTATTGACTAACGTTAAAGACAAGGACGAACCACTTAACAGACAAGGGACTATTTACAAAATAGCTTGTTCCGATTGTGACGCGACTTACATTGGTGAGACTGGTAGGAACCTAAACATTCGACTTACAGAACACAAACGCGCCACTAAAAACAAAGACCCCAACAATCACATTGCCGAACATCACAAACACACTGGACACAGCATTGACTGAGACTCAGCAGATTGCATTACATATTGCACAAACTATCACCAACGCTGTATGCTTGAAAGGTGGTACACAAATTTACAAGAGAAACCACTCAATCGTTGTCAGACACTCCCTACACCATACAACAGACTAATTAATGATTTAAAACACACCTGCAACACAATGAGTAAAGCCTCCACACGCACCTGACATTCATTTCAACAATTTTTCGGATTGAACCAAACATATAAATACCGTCTCTGTCTGTTTGTTCGTTTCCTCACTCTGAAGATGACTTTCGCTCAGGCTGTCGAAACGTCACATGCCAACAGCAGTCTTTTGCAAGATTATATTATACACCCGGACGATCACACAATACGAACAGGGCCATTCTTTGAGAAGTGAACCAAAATGTCACACACATGACCAGATGTCATCAAATAAAGAAATACTTTGAAAATTAATGAAAGGTATTAAATTTATTCCTTGCTATTCTCCATACCCCAAAACTATGAAAATTCTAGATTTTTCAACTTCAGAGTTTTTGAAGTCAAATAGAGTTATGAAAAACCTGTTTCCGTGTGAAGTCACACACGTGACCAGTTGTATTTGACCTCTGACCTTAAGTAGTTAAAGTTAATGTAACAAATAACATTTTTACTTGATAGACTTGGATAAGTAGTACTCTTATACAAGGTCCACAATCATGAACCTCCAATGCTTTTGTAATTGGAGGAGATTTTTTCTACTATTTGTTACATTTTTGGTCACACACGTGACTGAGAATGGCCCAACATCGTTTACACCTGGGTTCAAACCATTCACTCTCACAAAGACAAAAGTTCATGGATCAAGTAAGCTTGGGCACGACATCCAAGTTTGATGTATGTAGACTGAACGATGATCACACCGACTGAATCGCAGGCAAAGACTCACGTCAATACACCAGGAAAACGTCAACACCTTGCGTCATCCAGATTACTTCTGGATAGTAACAGCTGGGGGACACATCTATCTATAAAGCAAGAAGCGTCTGTCTGTGTGTCTGTCTGTCTGTGGCTCGCATATCTCTCTGACTGTTTGTCAGATCGGCCTAAGCTTTCGGATATGGCTTGCGCATGGCACGATGGTGTGCATCCTTCATTTTGAAGCTTCTTCGATTAATTTTCAAAAAGTTACAATCCCATAGGCCGGTGTAACCTATCTAGCCTGTCGCGCTCTCGCTCTCTATAGCCACGCCTCTTTGTACGTCCCACCTATAAACAGCCTCATTTGGCCACGGGCAGTGCACTAGTCATATAAACAAGGCTTCTGCTGCCAAAACTCGACTGGAGTTTCTTCTTTGTTCGAGTCCCAAACACCACTTCTTGCTCGTTTCACTTCCATGGTGCAAGCACACCCTAGCTATATTCCAAAAGCTAAGGTTGTTCACTTCAAAGTGCGCATAATAAGGGCCACGCCTAACGTAGCCATATTGAAGGGCATTCCAATCGAAAGTGTGCGAAACTCATCCCTTCAAAGGGCCCTACAAAATGGCCGTTTACGAAGTGAGCAAGCGATGGTCACTTTGCTCCCACAATGCCATGCGATAACCCGAGCCTAGTGTCGTGTGTGATTCAACGTCGTTTAAGAAAATGACAACAACGGTGGCTAATTGCTAGCTAGCACACAGACAGCTGACAAACCTGGCTTGTTGGCTTACAGCAGTCAACTAACTAACACTAGTTGTGTAGTTTTTTTATTTTTACCCGTGGCTATTTGTCGCATTATGAAAGCTATGCGGTTGGTAAATAAGTTCCTGCGAAACCGATAAATGGTCTGTGACAGCAGTTCTCCCGTTGACTGACTGCGTTTGTTTACACTCGCTCAAGCAGAAACCGGCAGCCGCAAAATATGTTGAAGGAAATTCCAAATGACCGTTTCTTGAAAATCCTAAATGACTTTGCAGGGTGTAGGGCGTAGGGATTAGCCCTATGGAATGGAATACAGCCCCTGTATTCAGGTTTAGCGCTAGTGTCGCGATGATCAGTACTTCAGTCACTTCATGCTGCATTCCTATTGGTTGGTTAGTGGACATAGGTCGTAGGCGCTGTCACACTATGAGATGGTTATCCATAATTTCTGACACTGTCAGTCTTTTGTCCCAAACACTGATCTGTAGAGAATAACTGGATAGCTGACGCAATAGTAAATGGCGCTGGAAGGTTGAAGCAACCGAGCAGCCATATTGGTACGCCCAGTAGTAATCAACCATAACATTAAATTCTATGGCAGGGCTGACCCAGAGTCTATCTTTCCAGTGCAGCAAACATTTATTAAGTAATTTGGCAAGAAAATTCATTGGCTGTCGTTGCGATGAATATCGTGAATGCTAAGTGAACGTTAAATAGCTATTATTGATCTACCTTAACATGACATCTTAGCCAGCTATAATCAACTAGCCAAGGTGGTCGTCTCTAGAATATAGCCAACTTCAAATTAGTAACCCTTTGCGTTAGCCTAGTTTATACACAAGATTTCACGCCTGCATCTGACGCTATCAATGAGATCCATGTCACACAAAATAACATTTTTTAAGCCAGCATCATTGATATGCAACGCTGTTTTATATCAGACTGGGTTTACACGTGAAAATGCAGTTAAACAAAATTTGGGCTGTAGATGGGGTTATTGGCTCATTTATGGACAGTGGATATGTGTAACCCCGAACGTCCCTGACTATTTTCAAGCTAATGGGAGGGAAAAAAAACATGCAGAAAAATAGCAACCTTACGCCATACATGGATTGCATTTCTTCCACATATCTAGCTACAGGTTAATACCAATATTTTGCCTGCTTTGTGTATGATCGTGAATAAGTTAATGTTTAGAAAGCGCAACCGGTCCATGGGCTGACAGATGCCCGGACGCTAGGATAAGGTTAGGCAGTCACTGGTTAAATCATCAAGGCTAATTTTAACCAGCACAAACGAAGCGAACGTCATTTTATCGCCCAATAATCTGAGTTGAATCTAATTTTGCAAGGTTACCAGTGGAAATGTATAACTGCTGAAATGGCACTAAATGATCACTATCACAAATACCAAACAGTTTCAGCTAGCTACCGCTCACCTCTCTTCTCATGTGAACAACTACTTTATAATGCTAAGCTTAGCTGATGTAACATTATCTTTACCAAACCCATTTGCTTCCTACGACTGTCACCCTGGCTTATTGTCTGCTATTCAGTGATGGCTAGGACTGAAAAAAATTGTACAGACAAGACATTCTTTGAGACTTAACGTTGTACAGGATTGCATGTCGCATCTAGCTAGTGTTTCTAAAATAAAGACAACGGTTGATAAGTATTATTTATTTATTTATTTTATTTTCCGTGTCTGTGAAGGGATGTTTCCCCCCAGAGTTTGATGGCTACTTGCGGCTAGCTACGTCCCTGGAGACTAATGTTGGGCATAGCAATATTGCGGCCTGGTTACTTCAAAATTATTGTGTTGTCAGCTATCCAGTTTTTCTATACAGATCAGTGGTCCCAAGCTATCTTTGGTCGCAAGACCGTGACAACGGCCGTCTGTGAACCTCTCTCACAGTGTGACGTGGGACCACTGTTTTGGACCCAAGACCAAAGACATTGCCACGATCCTTTCACGAGAGTGTATACCCAGCATAGACATCGGCCAAGACTGATTAAAAGGTTAAAGTGAAGTAATGCCAAACCACTCTTGCTAGTTGATCAGTTTTTCCCACTGTCACTTTGCTTTTGCCTGAATATTTCCCCTCTTCTGCTTATTGATTACATCACTTGCTGAATTATTATCCTCCCAAAATTAATGTTTCCCTTTTGATATTTAACAACGAAAAATCCCACGATTTCCATTGTGCTAAACACTGGAAACAAAATGGCATCAAATCTGGAGTTGTCGCGACTCTATCAAAGGTAAAAAATTTTGGTTTATGACATTCTAACAATTAACGCGATCACTAAGAGTTAATTCAGGTAATTTGGCTATAATAGTTTTGCTACTGTGTTACTGTTTTTACGTTCTTCCAGATTTTGGGCGACTCACAATCTGAAAGACACAGAAGATGAAGAATGATCAACGTAATTATAGAAATATTATATTATTATTATTATTAGGGGGCCAAGTCCGCGGGGCTTGGGGGAACGTTTCCCAGGACCAGTGGTGCTGGGAACCCTACTGTTTTTGTTCGGATTTTTTTTATTATTATTATTATTATTATTATTATTATTAGGGGGCCAAGCCCGCGGGGCTTGGGAAACGCGTATGCTGTTTCCCAGGACCAGCGGTGCTGGGAACCCTATTGTTTATATAGTTATGTATATATATAGTTATTTTTATTTTTCCGTAGATAAAAGTGGTGCTGCAGGCTAAACCGTTCAAGGGAGGGTGGTGCAATTTGGAGGGTTGGTTCAAACCCTTGCAATCACCTCAGATGCAAGAAATTACATCTGTCTGCCAGCAGGGGGAGCTATAACCAAGGGCAACGCATTTTGGTCTATAACTCCCACACCATATGTAGCACATTCAAAACCCTCATATCCACAGATTCCCTGAATACACTGGATCCCCTGGGCTGGGCCACGCCCATTTCTGCCCATAATTTTCTTTCGCAAAATCGCAAACACTGGAAAACCTACTTTTTCAAACTCCTCCTTGGGGTTTTGTCCGATCAGTGTGAAATTTGGCTCGTACACTCTTCAGCTGGACCAGATCTAAAGTTATCAAAAGAATTTTATTCGGTCAAAATATGCGCAAATTATTAACAAATAAAATTTTCTAGCTAGGTATAAAAATGCAAACAGTTGCATATCTCGCTCAAAATAAATGCAAACAACACCAAATCTGAGACCCTAAGTTGGCATGGGACTGTCGGGGTATGAGCCAAACTTGGCTAATTTTGGCCACTAGGGGGCACTGCAAATATGGGAAATTTATATCTCTTAAATGGCAGCACCGATTTTTACCAAATTTGGTGGGTATGATGCTGGGTCACTCCTGAGGCCATATCTTGAAGTTCATCACAACTGGTCAAAGTGGGCGTGGCTTATTACAAGATAAACAACAAACTTTTATTTCAGCTCAAGTATTATGCTGAGGGCTGTGAAATTTACAGGGTATATACAAAATAGCACACCGACCACCCATTCCAAAAATTCTGTGTCTACTCCACTGTAGACTGTAATGCGTTTGCATACTCCCACAACATATTTCTCTTTCTAAGTCACTACCCATCAAAAACTTACTTTTTCGAACTCCTCCTACTGCTTAAGCTCCATCTGCACGAAACTTTGCACATACAATCTCCAGACCTGCCTGATCAAAAGTTATCAAAAGAATTTTGCTACTCCAAAAAATGCGGTACTTATAAATAAACAATTTTTTTCTGCAAGCTAAAAAACATACTGTTGCATATTTTTGTCAAAGTCAAAGCTATCAACATCAAACTCTATTCACTCGCTTCAGAGGTCAACCAGAGGCTCTGTGCCATATTTGGCCCAAATTGACCAATAGGGAGCGCTATAAACAGAGAAACATCAAGTGACATGAAAGTTGATCGGATTCGCATGAAATTTGGTGACCATGATATGGAGTCAAAATACCTCCTGGTAACGAAATAGAGCTATTTGCATTCCATGGGCTCCGCAAGACCTGGGAGCCAAGTCGCGCGGGGAGGCTTGGCCCCCTTTCATAACTGCTTGCAGTTCTAGTTATTATTATTATTATAACCTCAGGCATTTACCAAGCTAACAGGCAAGTCAAAATTCTCAACCTTTTTGTGGAGACGGCCATCACTCCAAAGGAACAGGATAACATCACGCGACGTGACAGATTAACTTGTGGTTAAAAAAAAAGTACCAAGCTAGCTAGCTAGCTAACTGGTTCGCCACGCATTTCAAAAGCAATTTGCTACTGCTAGTTAACCAGGCAACGGCCATTAACAACTGCCAGCTAGTAACACAGCAAGGCACCTATAAACTCAGAGTAGCTTGTGGTCGTTTAAAAAGTGTGCCGCGAAGTCAGTATGTTTATCTTTGAAAGTAATCAAATTAGCCATCGCCCGTCCTATGGCAAGCAATGTGAGTAACGTTAGCTTAACCACCAAAATCCATCTCACAGCCAAGGATAAGGAGCCGGAAAAACTGATCATCAAAGATACCGATCAGCCGCAAACATGTGACCATTTCTAGTTAACATTGCAGGAAGACCCTTCTGAGACTATAGAGCTTTCAGTTAGCTGCATCGGACGGCTGACGGATAGGCATAGAAGACCCTTCTGAGACTACAAAGCTTTCAGTTAGCTGCGTCGAACGGCTGACGGATAGGCATAGAAGACCCTTCTGAGACTACAGAGCTTTCAGTTAGCTGCGTCGGATGGCTGACGGATAGGCATAGAAGACCCTTCTGAGACTACAGAGCTTTCAGTTAGCTGCGTCGGACGGATGGCGGATAGGCATAGAAGACCCTTCTGAGACTACAGAGCTTTCAGTTAGCTGCGTCGGACAGCTGGTGGACAGGCATAGAAGACCCTTCTGAGACTACAGAGCTTTCAGTTAGCTGCGTCGGACAGCTGGCGGATAGGCATAGAAGACCCCTCTGAGACTACAGAGCTTTCAGTTAGCTGCGTCGGACGGCTGATGGATAGTTATAGAAGACCCTTCTGAGACTACAGAGCTTTCAGTTAGCTGCATCGGACGGATGGCGGATAGGCATAGAAGACCCCTCTGAGACTACAGAGCTTTCAGTTAGCTGCGTCCGACAGCTGATGGATAGTTATAGAAGACCCTTCTGAGACTACAGAGCTTTCAGTTAGCTGCGTCGGACGGATGGCGGATAGGCATAGAAGACCCTTCTGAGACTACAGAGCTTTCAGTTAGCTGCGTTCTGGACAGCTTTCAACGGATATAGGCATAGAAGACCCTTCTGAGACTACAGAGCTTTCAGTTAGCTGCGTCGGACGGATAGGCATAGAAGAGACGGATTAGAGGCATAGAAGACCCTTCTGAGACTACAGAGCTTTCAGTTTGCTGTGTCGGTCGGCTGACGGATAGGCATAGAAGACCCTTCTGAGACTACAGAGCTTTCAGTTAGCTGCGTCGGACGGCTGGCGGATAGGCATAGAAGACCCTTCTGAGACTACAGAGCTTTCAGTTAGCTGCGTCGGACGGCTGACGGATAGGCATAGAAGACCCTTCTGAGTCTACAGAGCTTTCAGTTAGCTGCGTCGGACGGCTGACGGATAGGCATAGAAGACCCTTCTGAGACTACAGAGCTTTCAGTTAGCTGCGTCGGACGGCTGACGGATAGGCATAGAAGACCCTTCTGAGACTACAGAGCTTTCAGTTAGCTGCGTCGGACGGCTGACGGATAGGCATAGAAGGCCCTTCTGAGACTACAGAGCTTTCAGTTAGCTGTGTCGGACGGTTGACGGATAGGCATAGAAGACCCTTCTGAGAGTACAGAGCTTTCAGTTAGCTGCGTCGGACGGCTGACGGATAGGCATAGAAGACCTTTCTGAGACTACAGAGCTTTCAGTTAGCTGCGTCGGACGGCTGACGGATAGGCACAGTTTTCCAGCTACGCCTCAGCTAGCCTAGTCAATGTCCCTACGAAGCTAAGGAGAACACATCGCAGCAAGTGGCGGGCTGTCTTTGCGACGTTATGCGTGTTAACTGAGTATGCTGATATGCTAATCATCCAGGGGCTTCTCAAGTTACTAGCTAGTAAGGAAGCGCAAAAAATTAACTACGTAACGTTGGCTAACGCAAAGAAATGCAAAATTCACTAAAAAAAAAAAAAAAAAAAAGAGCCAGTGAGCTCAAGGGATTAGGTTGACTAACATTACATTGCCTAGGAACAAATATTCAAGTTCCTTCACAGCCAAATAATATCTCCGTTCGCCAGCCGAAATCGCGCTGGTTTAGCTAATGTTCTTGTACCTAGCTAACATTACATTTTTGTCACAATGTAGCGAGCTACGCATGCATTTGCTGTCACAAGGGTCACCAAGTCAGCTGCCCAGACAGCAAGCTAGGCGATCAGCAGCTAACGTTAGCCACCCAATTAGCAAGAAAACATGAGCCCGCAAGTCAACATTACAGCCCCAAATATGGCAGTCAGTACAGGGAAAAATACAGGATTTTGTTGGTTAAAGCCTGCAAATCATAGTGACAACAACCTGATGATAGATTACATACATGAGCGAACGTTAACTTTTTTCTGACAGTACCGCAAGAACTGCAAAGCCAACATAGCGAACAGGCAGTCAGCTAATGTTACACTATCATGAGCCAGGACCAGCGGGGGTTATAGTGGGAAGCCTAACCGAACAAAGCGCGGCCTGAGCAGACTCTTACCAACCAAGAGCCTCGGCCTTTCCTCGCATATCTCCGTGCAATGCAGGGCCCCTGCTCGAAACAGTCTGACGTTCAAAACTCATGTGGTGGAAAAGAAACACCGGAGTCAAAGAACAAAAGCACCGCGCATCTGAAGCAATTTCTCACATATGCCGCACAGAGAGAAGTGCACCTTTTTCTTACCTCTTTCCCCGTTGTTCCTTTCCGGCTGCACCGGGCGCGGCCTCGATACTCGCCTAGGTCTTCTGTTGGTTGCTCTTACGGAGTTCATTTGGGGAGTTGATTACCTATAAGGAGAAACGAACCCTTCTCGCTGATTTAGGCTAATGTCTCTCGACATTTAATTCGCATGTATGATTCCGACATTTGCTTACACTAAAACATTCTTAATTTGAGGCGGGGAGCTATTGCAGGGTTTTTAGGGGGGTGATATCTATGTTTTCCTTAACTGCTCCCCCCGTGCTCCGTCTTGGTCTTGCAGGAGGAGCCATTTGCTCTTTGGGACACGTTCGGAAAGGAATCACACGGGAAGAATACCACCAATCGCATACTATGGTTCATTGATTTTACTTGCGGCTGCGAATCACAATGGTTTTCTCAAACGCGCAGTGACTATCTAATCGGGAGGCCAGGGAACAAATGACTGTATGCAATATGAATATCAAGAGCCCATTAACAGGTTAGGCTTTTGTGTACATTGCTACGAGTCTTTTGCGAGCGACCAGCTGCTACATGTTGGTGTTGGTGAAAGCATACCGAGGAGAAAAAACCTATGGCACAGAACTCTTCAGTTTTTATTGTTTTTTTTTTTTTTTTGGTCTGTTAGACCATGTGATTGCGTTGCATTGATGTGGGAAATAAATCTCACAGTTGGCGTGGCAATGCATCATATGCCTTCTTTGTTACTTGAATGCAATCCCATAGCCTATTAAAAGCAATCCATTAAACCAGAGGTTCTCAAACTAGGTCCTGCTGCCCCCCCGTGTATGCTGTTTTTTTTTTTTTTTTCAACCATAGACTGTATACAAAGATGGACGCAGCACCCGTGTGTAAAAAGTGAAGCCAATGCGGAAATTTCTAAAAAATTGCATTCTATTTAATGGCCAGCAGATGGCGGGGGTTGCGGAAAGAAGTTCAATGCTGTAGAAACCTATGAGAAAATGACACTACTTTCCTACCTGATTTATTATTTCAATAATGATTTTCCACATTATTTTATTGTATTTATCGCTAGTTTCAAGTCTCTTTCGATATATCATGATGTTCATTCTTGTAAATTATGGTCCCGAATAGACTAGAACGAAGGATAAAGCCAGAATATGCTTTATGGGTGTGGCAATCCTCTGTTCCTCGTCAGATACGGTCAGACCCACCCGTAGATCCACCCCTCGCTCCTCCCTGGATCTTCAATAGACCCAACCGGCACATCCGGGTATTTCGCAAAACGTCAAGGCCGCACTCCCTTTTGGGGGATAGAAAACCTCAGATCCCATTGATCATAATGTAATTTGATGTGTGTTTAGTTGTGGAATTTATCAGATTTATTTAACTTAATTTCCTGTTTACATTCATTTCTTGATTTATTGATATGTCTAGCGATTATTTTGCCACCTTGCCCGAACCTGAGCGTTCGCGTTATCTTAATGAATTAAGGTTGATCGGTCGACCCTCTTGCCCTTTCACTACCGTAAATTTCGAACCCTGTTTCAGTTTGGGGTTAAAAATAACCAACAAATCCACATAACATTAGACCGCAAACCTAACTCGGTTGGCTTACGCTACTTTATTATAGCTAGTTAAGCAACTAAGGAATGAATAATGACATGAGGCATAAAAATCGTAGCAAATAAACCTATTAAAGTAGTACCAAGTCTTACATATTAAAGGCTACTTATGTTACTATCTAAGTTTAAAAAAGCATGGCATGGCCTGTTATGAAGCCTTTCCCACACATATAAACATGGGAAGACACTGGATACATAGCTTTTACTCTTCATCTTCTCTTAACTCTCCTTTCTGGATTCTTCCCTTTTCCATGTAGGATGGGGAACCTGAGGTCCGGACTGGTCGTTTTATTTGATGTACAACCTGGCACACAACAACTTTTAGGCAATTTCCCGCTCGATTTCCGCGCTTGTTAGTCATTGATTTAAGCGCATGAGCGCAATTCTTTTCCCCCAAAAAGGGGCGCGGCTTTGGCGCTGAGCGCTTGATGACATTGAACCGGCTGGGTCTATTCATGCTGTCATCCGATAGGAATCACATCCGGTTTCAAAATGACAAAATGGCGCTGTTGAAATTGCTAAATTCGAGGCTTTCTTTTTTATTATTATTATTTATTTATTGATTTTTTTTAATTTACGACAGAAAAAATATGAACGAAGTCAGACATTACAGATTCAAAATAACACTGAAATAAGCATGATAGACTAATGATAATGGTAACAAATCAAGGTGAGGGGGGAAAAAACAATAGTTGAGTCACTTTCAGCTAAGGTGTTATTGGAAAAGCCAACAAAACCATAATGTCATAAATTATTCCCTTTTAAAGAAAATACCCAATAATCTAGATATTGAAGAGATAAGGTGAATAGTTTGATGACGATCAATGAAGTAAAGATGAAAAAAAAATCCAGATGGACCACATGTTTTAAGCAGTGTCAAGTGTCACATGCCCACATAGCCTTCATAGTTTACCTAATAATTTTATCTATTAGGGCCCAGTGGCAATAAACATTGGCCCATCCTAAAATATATCATCAGAACTATTGTCACATATAGAAGAGAGTATTCCATATCCCCAGTAAATTGGAAAAAAAAAAAAAAAACAACTCAAAAGTTATGCTTGTGCGCGTTAGTGCGTCTGTCAAACATTAATGGGTAGTCACCCATGAGATTTCTATAAAACTAGCAGTGGTTAAATCGAAATATACACAACTGAGCATTGGAATACAGATATACAGAAGGTAAGAAACCATTTTTCGGCAAAACAGTGTTCCGTGTTTTAAACACTGAGGTTGGAAAATGAAGCTAGCCCTATCTGTCAAAAAATAACGTGCATAATTTATGCCACAAAATCCAAAACGATCTCAAGGCCATGTGACATAGTCATTTCCAGGAATTCCCCGAAGGTATCACGTGATGATTTCGTCATCATCTTCATCACAGATGGCCATAATGGAGGACAAGGCCCGGAACGATGCTGTCTGTCAATCAAAATAATGTTGAAAATATATAACATGCCTGAGTATAATGTAGTGTTGTCTTCAGAGATGAATAGTAATGAAGTACATGTACTTAGTTACAGTACTTAAGTAGTTTTTTTTTGAGGATTTGTACTTTACTTGAGTTCTTTTTTAAACTGGGACTTTTGAGGATTTGTACTTTACTTGAGTTCTTTTTTAAACTGGGACTTTTACTTTTACTCTACTACATTTAAAACATAAAAAGTATAATTTCACTTCGTTACTTTGACACTGGCCACTTCATTACTCGTTACAAATTAAATTATGAATATAATTAATCATTTTGGGATTATCTCAGTCTATTATGTCTGAGGAGATTGCCAATATTGCCAAGCAACAGGAAGTAATAATGGATCTAATGGGAGAAATAAAAGAATAAAAAAAACAGAACACGTATAAAGACAAAAAAATCGCTATCTTAGAAAGGAGACTAGAGGATTTAGAGCAATATTCAAGATTAAATGATTTGATTATAAGCGGACTGGAGATGAAACCACGAAGCTATGCGAGGGCAGTGGCCACGAACTATGAGCCGACGGAAGGTGACAGTGTATCAATTGTGAAAGAGGCTATTTTCTTCCGTGGGAAAAAAGGGAATACGGATCAATGAAGAGGACATAGAGGCCTGTCACCCATTATCCAGAGGGTATAACAGAGAGAAGCCGAACATAATCGTGCGCTTTGTAAACAGAAAACGGAAAGTGGAGATTCTCAAACAAGGCAGAAAACTGAAAGGAACAAATGTTTAGGTAATGAACATTTGACTAAGAGAAATGCAGATATCGCCAAACAAGCCAGAGTCTTAAAAAAGGAGAAAAAAATTCAAGCGACATGGACTACAAATTGCAAGGTATTTAAAAAGCTTAATGGCTCCCATTAAGGCAAAGACACTACTGATTAGAGATCTCTCTGAACTGCACAAATATATCTGATGACACAAGTGTAGGACTCAGAAATACATTATATGCCATGATACACCAATGACTGTTTCCAGAGTCTAGACGGCTGGAAACTTAAAACATTCCAATACACAGAATATGAAAGACATGACTTTGAACAGTACATTGACCCTGACAAAATGTATTCAATCGTATAACAGGTAATTGCAACTACTATTCTGATGAACAACTTAATATGAAAACATTAGGGGAAAATATTTCAATTATACACTTCAATGCCAGATGTTTGTATACAAAGTTTGATGGTATCCAGGAAAAGTTAAGTAACTACAAAAAACCCTTTAACATTATTGTAATTTCTGAGACATGGCTCAATTCTGAGAGGGGAATTAATCGTCCACTAAATGGATATGAGTTAAATTGCAGGAACAGGGAAAAGAAAATGGGGGATGGAGTGGCCTTGTATGTAAACATCAGCCTAAAGTATAAGGTTATTGAAAATATGTCAATTGTTATTGATAAAATGTTAGAATGTATAACCATTGAAATATGCAGGGAAAACCAGAAAAATATTCTTGTTAGTTGTGTTTACAGAGCACCAGGAACAGATATTGAAATCTTCAGACATAACATGGAAAAACTGTTCTCTAAGACCCATCAGAAGGTCTTGTTTGTCTGTAAAGATTTTAACGTAGATTTACTAAATTCATTTAAACATAAAGCCATAGATGAATTCATTGATACAATGTATAGTATTGACTTATTCCCAGTGATAACTATAACCCACTAGAATAACAAGAAATTCAGCAACTTTAATTGATAACATATATACAAATGATATTGAAAATAACATAGAGAGGGGAGTACTAGTGAATGATATTACAGACCACCTGCCTGTATTTGCAATATATGAGTGTGAATGTGGAAACAAAAATAAAATTGCCATTCCTAGATACAGACAAGTAGTAACAGAAGAGTCCATCAAGGCTCGACAGGGGGATCTCTTGACTCAAAACTGGAATTATATATATAATGAAAATAATAAAAATAAAGCATATGATGAATTCCTTAGTATATTCATGAAGTTATATAATAAAAACTGCCCTATCCAAAAATGTAAAGATAGGAAAACTGAAATAAAGAAACCCTGGATTACAAAGGGATTGAAAAATGCCTGCAAGAAAAAGAATGCATTATATAAGGAATTCATGAGACTTAGAACTGTAGACACTGAAAAGATATAAAAAATACAAAAACAAATTCACTTCTATCATTAGAGCTAGTAAAAAAGATTATTATGATAACTTATTAGAAAGTAAAAAAAATAAAAGGATAATGGAACATCTTAAATTAACTTATTAAAAAAAAGACCACCGTCTACAGATTACCCCAGTGTTTCATTGAAACCTACAGAATATCTACTACCCAAACTGAAAAAGCTAACGGTTTCAATAATTTCTTTGTTAATATAGGATCCACACTCGCAAATGAAATCACAACACCACAGTCACAGGAAAGTGGGCCAGCTGGTGATGGGGGTTATTGTAATCAAAGTTCATTATTTTTAAGAGCAGTGGGGGAACAGGAAATTTTTGAGACTGTCAGTAAATGCAAAAATAAAACATCTACTGACTGGAATGACATAAGCATGTCATTGGTCAAAAAAAGTAATTGATCATCATGAAACCATTTACCTACATATGTAACCTATCATTCACAAATGATGTCTTTCCAAATAAAGTGAAAAAGGCAAAAGTCATCCCTATTTACAAAGCAGGCGACAAACAACAATTCACAGACTACAGACCAATTTCCTTACTTTGACAATTCTCAAAAATTTTAGAAAAACTATTTGTGGACAGACGGGATCACTTTGTAGAGAAAAGTAATTTATTAACAGAGAATCAATATGGCTTCAGAGCCAACAGATCGCCCCAAATGGCATTAATAGATTTAACTGAGGAAATTACTAATAATATTGATAAAAAGAAGAACACAGTTAAGCGTTTGACACGATTGATCATGATATTCTGTTAGGAAAAATGGAGAAATATGGGTTTAGAGGAGTTGTATGAAACTGGTTGAAAAGTTACATCAAAGAGAGAGAACAATTTGTACAACAGGGAGTCTGCAAATCTAGCTGTATAAATATTTTATGTGGTGTACCACAGGGATCAGTCTTGGGACCAAAATTGTTTATTTTATATACAGTGCCTGACAAAAGTCTTGTCACTTATCCAAGTTGTAGGAACAACAAATAATAACCTGACTTGTAGTTGATCAATTGGAATCAAAAATGGCTTATATGAAAGGCAAAGCCCTCTAGATTATGCGAAATATACCAAAATAGATTTTTTTGTCATTGATTGAGTTTTATAATTTAATTTGTACAGAAAGGTCAGATTTTGCTTGGACAAAAGTCTTGTCGCATTGAAAAAAAATGTGGAAATTATACATACACTTTATTTTGAATACACAAATATGCCACTATAATATCAGAACATAAAGCCATGGTGCCTTGGAAAAAAGAATTAATATTGTGTATGACTCCCATGAGCTTGGAGGACTGCATCCACATGTCTTGGCAATGACTGAGATAACTTGATGATGAAATCATCTGGAATGGCATAGAAAGCAGTCTTGCAGGACTCCCAGAGTTCATCAAGATTCTATGGTTTCATCTTCCAAGCCTCCTCCTTCATCTTACCCCTGAAATGCTCAATAATGTTCATGTCAGGTGACTGGGTTGGCCAATCCTAGAGTACCTTCACCTTCTTCACTTTCAGGAACTGTGACATGGAGGCAGAAGAATGAGAAGGAGCAGCAGTATAAGTAGGGCAGCAAGAACTTCTTGATATTTCAGGCTGTTGATGTTGCCATCCACTCTGCAGATCTTTCTCACACCCCCATGCTGGATGTAACAACAAACCATGATTTTCCCTCCACCAAACATAATTGCTTTCTGGGAGAATCTTGGGTCCATGAGGGTTCCAACAGGTCTTGTACGGCGACTGGCATGCAGTTCAATGGATGATTCACTAGAAAAATAAACTTTAAGCCACTTTTCCAGTATCAATCCTTTCTGCGAGCTGTGGGCCTTGGCAAATGCAATGCAGGTTTTTTGTTTTCTGTTTAATGCAGACTTCTGTGTACTAATTTGGCTATGAAAACCACTTTGAGAGAGAATTTGACAAACTCTACTTGTAGATACTGGGATTTTTGGTGACATTTCCTCATGTAGCTTCGCTGTAGTTGAAGAAGGGCTAGCCTTGTACAGTTGAAGCAACAAACGGTCCTTTCAAACAGTTGTCATACTGGGGTCTGTCTGACCTGCGCTTACCATGAACGTCACCAGTTTCTTCAAATCTTTTTCTCATCGCCTCCACTTGACATTTGGATACATTAAAGATGTCTGCCACCACAGCAGCAGACTCAGTCTTCAGGCTCTTGATGATCAGCACTTTGGTCTGTGGTTGAATCTTTGGTAAGTTGTCAGAGGTCTAGTCGCACCTCATATGAAAGTCTGGTGTGCTGGAGTTATTTCTAAACACATCTGGGAATGTGTTAATTACAGTATTTGTCATAGGTTAAACTCTAATCTGCGATTTGTTGCATCATCTGAAGAGACGACAAGACTTTTGTCCTAGCAAAAACAGATGTTATGGGCTTAGCCAAGCTGTGAACATCAGAACACTTTTTGACGGTTTCATTTTGCACCAAATTATTAATGTGAAAGCCCTTGACATTAAAATGGACCATTTATTGTAACAATTGATTGGCTAGAAATAAAGTTATATGCTATTTTTAGTTACTATGTCCTTATGCGACAAGACTTTTGTCAGGCACTGTATAAATGATTTGTGCATGGTGTCAAAAGAATTGAAATGTGTATTATTTGCTGATGATACAAACATATTCTGTACAGGGGAGAATATCCAGCAGCTTATGAAGGTCTTAACAACAGAAATGAGTAAACTAAAACCCTGGTTTGACAAAAATAAGTTATCTTTAAATTTGAAAAAAAACTAAATGCATGGTATTTGGGAATCGTAAGACTAAAACAGATATTCAGTCGATGACTGATAATATTACAATTGAAAGAGTATATGAAAACAAATTTTTGGGTGTGATTTTAGACCATAAACTCTGCTGGAAACCCCACATAGAATATGTGAGGGCCAAGATGGCAAAGAGTGTCTCAGTTATAAGTAGGGTAAGAAATGTACTCAATCCAAAATTATTGCACACTCTCTATTGTGCGATGATTTTCCCATACATGAATTACTGTGTGGAAGTATGGGGCAATACATATAAAACAACTGTAAACTCACTAACTACACTTCAAAAAAGAGCATTAAGGGTGATAAACAATGCAGGTTATCTTGACCACACACACAGTTTGTTTTTGGAATCACCTATTTGAAGTTCACAGATCTGGTTAAGTTCAAAACTCTGCAAGGAATGTATAGAGCAAGATACAATCAACTACCTGGTAATGTACAAAACAAATTTCTGGAGAAAGAGGGGGGATACAATCTCAGGGGATCATTGAACTTCAAAAAACCTTTGGTACGCACAAACCTGAAAATAATGTGTATTTCCTTTTATGATGTTACCTTATGGAATGGCTTAGATGATGAACTAAAGTCTAGTAAAAACATTAATCAATTTAAAAACAAACTTACACAAGGCTTTTTCAATAGGTATAGATGGGAGGAGGAAGGTGAACTTAATTAATGGAATTATGTGGTATTATACTACATTATATTGCATTATATTGTATTGGATTGTTGTATTATGTGTATATGTTTGCATGTGTATATGTGAGTGGGTATAGTATGTATGTTTATATATATATATATATATATATATATATATATATATATATATACATATATGTGTGTGTGTGTGTGTGTGTGTGTGTGTGTACATGTAGCAAATACTGTTTACAAAAAAGTATAAACTCATGGGATATTGAAAGTAAGGGTAGGGCCTGATAAGCTTTGTTTCTCCCTTTCCGCTTTTCGGGCACTTGGACACTTATTCTGCAGTCTTTCTGATTGCATTTATGTTAACTGAACTTCGAGACGGCATAATACTTTCCTTTTCTTTTATTTACCTGATTTTATTTTGTTTCCTTTGATTGCATTTATGTTATTTTATACGTCTAATATCCGAAATAAAAATCTGAACTGAACTGAACTGAATATCCTCGTTATGTAAATCATGAATTGGAATACTTTAATATTCTGCCTGATGATGTTCCGCAATTAAAAGGATTGGTTTAGTCAAGGCCTGTGGCCCTGATGGAATATCACCTTGTGTATTGAAGCCTTGTTCTGAAGAGTTTAGTTTTTCATTATCGCTCCTATTTAATATCTCCTTGCAATTAGGTAAGTTACCAGTTGATTGGAAATTAGTTAATGTGGTCCCTGTATTTAAGAAGGGAGATAAGCAGAGTGTCGCCAACTATCGGCCAGTGTCTTTATTATCAATTGTGTCAAAGGTCATGGAGCGCTGTGTCTATAATAAAATCTTTCCTGTTCTACGTCCTTTGATCTCCTCATGCCAGCATTGTTTCATGAACAAACGCTCAACGGCCAAGCAGTTGACTCAAACTCAGCATCATCTGAGTCAAGTCTTGGACTCGGGTGGTCAAGTTGACGTGGTTTATTTGGATTTTAGTAAAGCATTCGACACAGTGTCCCATGACCTACTTCTTTACAAGCTCCAGTCTTTTGGGATGGAAGGTTGCCTCTTACAGTGGCTTACCTCCTATCTTTCCAATAGGAAACAAAGGTTGTTGTCTAGGGGATTGAGTCGTCCGTTTGTGATGTCACATCTGGCGTACCGCAAGGGTCTATTCTTGGTCCCTTATTATTTGTATAATTTTTTGTTTATAAATGATTTGCCCTCTGTTATTGATAAGAATACCTTTATGGATTTGTTTGCTGATGACAGTAAGTTTATAGAGTAATTTCAGGTCACGATGACAATTTGAGGTTACAAGAGGACATTGAGAAACTATTTGAGTGGATTGATACATGGCGCATGAGTTTTAACATTAACAAGTGTGAATTTATGCAAGTTAGAAGGAAGCATAGCCCTTCTTGTTTTTATTACAATATGGATGGAAGGGTCCTCCGTAAAGTAGACAGTGTGAAGGATCTTGGTGTCATTTTCGATTCATCTTTGTCATGGGGCAAGCATACTAATACAATTACTAATAATGCTAATCAAGCAGGGGAGCCATAAGAAGAGTTTGCAGTGGAAGGGCAACCCTGGATGTGTATGCCACCCTTTATAAAGCATTGGTACAGAAGGGCAACCCCGGATGTGTATGCTACCCTTTATAAAGCATTGGTATGGAAGGGCAACCCCGGATGTGCATGCTACCCATTATAAAGCATTGGTACGGAGCAAATTAGAATATTGCTCGACAGTGTGGGACACACATACTAAAAGAGATCTGGAGTCTCTGGAAAAAGTTCAGAGACGTGTCACGTGCCATATCCTTGGCTCAGGTCAAACTTATGTTGAAAGGTTAAATAAGCTAAATTTACTTCCTCTTTCATTTAGGAAAGAAAAATGGCTGATTTGTCATTTTTTCATAATTGTTTGTATAAAAAATTTGATTTTGACCTGAATACCTTCTTAAGTCCATTAGTCTGAGGTGATGATCCACTCAAATTTAAAGGTCCGTTTTTTCGTAAGGAGCAGTATGGTGCTAGTTATTTTAATAGGGCTTGCAGGCCATGGAATGCAGGGTTTCCCGCAGCACTTTATAGTTAGGGCAGCTGCCTTGACAACAAATGCCCCCTGCCTTGACTACGTCCCCCCGGAAAAAAAAAAGCCTGCTGCATCCAGGCATGCATACACAGTGAAATAAGGCCGCATCGCGATGAGGCCGAATATCGGCCGGCATCTGTTGGTTAAATATGTTATTGCGTCATCTATCACCTGTTGCTACGCCAACATTATTTTTTTATATCGGGAAGAAGCTAATTATCCGGATATACAATAACCTGTCGTCGTTGTGGGAAGGACATGTGGAGGTAAGATAATTATTCATCTAAACTAAACATTGGAATAGCGTCTCCTATCAACTGCTTGCCCACATATTCTGTTTCATTAAGATAGGCTATATGCAATTTGTTTAGTTTCTTATCAAGGCTACCGATGTGTTTGCGCGTGGCTTTCTGCTATGTTTGACAATTGCACGTGGTTTTCTCTAGTGTACAGTAATGGATGGGAAAAAGCAGTCAAAAATACCAGGGTACTTTATTCAAAGAAGCCGGCCTACTTCACCATCTGCGTGTAAGGTGTATTTTTGTTTTTTTTTATCCTGTGAATGCAATGCGCTTCCGTACATAATACTGTTCTGTTCTCCCCAAACATAACCACAACCGCAAAGCATTTGGGGAAATGAAGTCAAAACAGATAACAAATACATTTTCCATTCTTACATTAATTTTCGTTTAACCCTTATGGACGGTTGTGCGCATTTTACGCGCTTTTTCATTCTTCTTTTTTTTTTTTGATAATTTTGACTGTGTTCATGCATGTAGCATGAATTTTGGTAAGATTGTGTGTTTTTATTTGATCTTGTTATTTCCAGCTCAGCTCTTACAGTAGGGCTAAAATACACTGTGTACGAGCAAGTGTTACACTTAGACTGTTTAACGCAAAAAATGCGCCATTGAAACCCAGAAACCCATTCAAACTGCAATTTTTGATCTCACTTCCATGAAAGCATAATACATGCATTTTATTATATCTGAGTGTCAATCAATAAAGTTACAAGACTGTTGACTTTGTCGCCGAACTTTTTGAGGACAGTGTAAGGGCTGAAATATCGGGCTCTTAGAGGGTTTCCAGGAATTGGCAAAAGCGCAAGGACTTTGTTACCAGCTTTAAAACTTCTATCTTGGGAATGAAGGTCATATCTGGCTTTCATTTTGCCCTGAGCCTCTTTGAGATTAGACTTAGCAAAGTCACAAGCCTTAGAGAGATGATTACGGAAGACAGAGACATACTGAAGCAAGTTCATTGGGACATCATCTTCGGCCAGCAACTTTTCCTACAGAAGCTTCAGAGGTCCACGGACTGTATGCCCAAAAACAAGCTCAAAAGGACTGAACCCAAGAGACTCCTGAACAGCTTCACGGGCAGCAAACAGAAGAAGATGGACACCATCATCCCAGTCTTTCTCTGTGTCAAGGCAGTAGGTCCTTATCATGTTCTGCAGGGTTTGATGGAACCTCCAAAGCACCTTGACTCTCAGGATGGTATGCTGATGACCTGTATTGTTTAATACTAAGCTCATGCATAACTTGTTGAAAGATGCCAGACATGAAATTTGACCCTTGATCAGACTAAATAGACTTAGGAAGACCAACAAATCAGAAAAACTTGGTAAGAGCCTTGATTATTGTCTTCGCCTTGATATTACGAAGTGGAATTGCCTCAGGAAACCGGGTGGAAGCACACATGATTGTCAGTAGGTACTCACAACCAGATCTAGTCTTCGGCAATGGTCCAACACAGTCAATGATGATCCGACTGAAAGGTTCTTCAAAAGCGGGAATGGGCTTAAGTCGAGCCTTTGGAATATTTTGGTTTGGCTTCCCAACCATTTGACAAGTATGACAGAATTTGCGGTACTCCTGTACATCAGAACAAGAAAACTTTTTGACCACCTGCACTGCTAGCTTAATTGAAGATCTATCTTCGAGAAAAAGGGCTGTATCGTCTGCCAGCTGAGTTAGGGAGCTTTCACACCAGAGCTGTTTGGTCCGCTTTAAACGGACCAGAGTTTGTTTCCTCGGATAGTCCGCTTCGTTTGGGCAGGTGTGAAAGCTCATCCGAACTCTGGTGCGGACCAAACAAGCGAACTCTAGCCCCTTTCACTACATGCTGCGCTGATCCGCAGGAAACTGAGCGCAGATGACCCCTTCCAGAATGGAAGCACGTGTGGATCACGTGCAGAACACATATGGGCGCATTCGCACTACGTTCAGATGACGTGCAATACACACAGATACGTTCTGAAGGTGTTCGTAACACATTTCATTGCATATGGGAGGCCTCCGCAGCGGTCCGCGCAAAAAATTAAACATGTTTTTGTCATTTTTGCATTTGATGTCTGTGCACCACTGCGCATTACTGCATACCCCTGCACATCCCCGTGGATGTCTTTGCATTCTCCATGTGCATTATCGCGTATGGCCATCTGCGGAGCATGGTGTCAAAGGGGTTTCTGGTCCGCCTGAAAATGTGGGTCTCGGTTCTCTTACAAGTGAACCCTGGCGCGGTTCACTTACAGTGAGAAATGCAAACAACCAAAGAGAGGAAGTGAACCAAAGAGAGGTCCTGGCCAATTGATGAGCCGGGTTTTCTTCTTCCTTGTGCTTTATTCTTCCTAGTCAGTGCTCATTTCGGGCAATAGTGCCCCCAAACGGGCAGCTGTTGTAACTGCATGAAGTTGTCCAGGCGGTTTGGTCCGCTTTCAAAAGTGAGTGTGAAAGTGAACCAAACCAAATGAAGGTGTGAAATTTTTCGGCATTCCCCGCCCAATCGAACCGAGTGCCCCGGACTATCCTGAAAGTTTGGGTTATTTCGAATAGAAATGGATAACAATTAAACCACAATAAAAAAAAGGAAAGCCGACATCGGGCAAAATCGAGGCTTCCTAAATGGTACGCTAAAACCAATGGGTGACGTCACGGTTGCTTAGTCCATCTTTTTACACAATCTATGGTTCCAACCACAATTGCAATCATAGGCATTTCGTGTTTAAAGTACGGTAATTATTTACTGTGTTAAGCCTCATTTTAGCTGATATATGCATGTGTGCCACCACAAGACCCTGTAACATATCATGCATATTTTTTTTCATATTGCAAGCCATTTCAGGTAACAACATTTTGAACCAAATCTAAATAGACACTGAGAACATCAGAAAGCTCCAAATTAGATTACTTAACTCAGGAGCTTAGAGTGCTTTCAAAATAATTCTGCGTGACACAGAACAGATTTGATTCTTTAAGGTCATGCCACCAAGCCTCCAACTCGCCGGTCTACTAGGACCCTGCAGCACCCCAGATCATCAGCGCTCCACATTCCTACAAATTATCCAATCACCACTCCACACCCGTTTTCATTGCAAGGCTGATTATCAGCTGCCGCTGGTAACCTTGAACCTGTTAAGGCCCTGTCCCATACTGCCATTCAACGATTCCGTCTGCCTCCGTCTAAATATTTACATCAGACGGTGTCAAACGGCAGCAAATTCAAATTTTTTGGCCATGGACGGTAGATAGATCAGCATGAGCAACGTCTAAATACGTCTGAGAAACGTCTGCTTAAGTATGAGTAACGTCTTCATTGAGCCCAGCTTACAGAACATCGAACGTCTCAGTAACGTCTGCTTAAGTATGAGTAACGAACGAATTGGATTGTGTGTAAATAAATGTAAATAAATTGTATATAGTCACAGGATAAAAACAAAGTTTGTCAAATCCCCCACAATTTATTTCACAAACCCCCCAAAAAAGGAAAAACGAGCCAAAGAAAAACTTGAAATGAAACAAGTGGTGCCAGGCACAACAAACCCCGCCCCTCATAAATACTTTCACCTACTTGTACGAAATTCAATAGGGACCTATTCTGGGTCAGTGGCAATCCCTATACCGCATTTGGGGTGAATCTGGCTATTAGTTTTGCCGCTAAAGTGTTAACATCAAACACACAAACACAGAAACAAATCAAACCGAAAACATACCCCTTCCCTCACCCTTCGGGTGGGGCGGGGTAATTAAATAGTTTGCATTAAAAATCACTAATATTTTTTTTTTGGGGGGGGGGGGTTTGCTGTTTTAGCTGTCTGCCTGCCCAACAGCCATTAAAGTCTAAAAACCGGTAAGATTCCGCCCGAGTAAATGTGAAAACGTCAAAAAAAGCCAGAGTAACATATGAGAACCGCCAATCGCTATCCAAAGTTGGCCGTCGGAAATTTTTTACATGTCCAAAGTTTAGACTGCTAGCGCCGTCTGTCAACGTCTAGATACGTCTGTAAACCAGCTGAAAAACGAATTAAGAAGTCCAATAAACATACACCTTTGTTTTTCAGACGGAATCGTTAAACGGCACAGTTGGACAATGCCTTTACACTTGTGGTCTGTTTAGGTTATTTATAGCGTGTTTTGCGTTTATCTTTATATATATCTATGTGCACTACTCACGCTATTATATTTAAGGAACCTCAATTCCATTTTTTTTTTACCTACTCTGTTAAGTCTTACTTGTAGGTAATTCTTAGGAATCTCTGTTCCTCTGCTTGTTTAGTGTTGCACTGACGTGCAGCCTCTAATAAACCTTCATTTATTACATCCTGCACCAGGGTCCATTCCTCCACTTCCCCCCAATTATGAACCATTACACATTCTATCATTCACTTGCCTAATAAATTGTTAGTTTTAACCTCGTTTTAGTCATTTAGGAACCTATTGATTTCACTTTGATATGTTAATTTGTCTTATGCTATGGACACACGGTCGCTTAAACTAACAATTTATTTGGCAGGCAGATTATAGAGTCAAACCTGTCCTGGGTCACATTTGTTATTTGGGTCATTCTTGTCATTAAATTCAAGCAAATTATTTTGAAAAGAACTCTAAACACTGGTGTACAACAACCTATTTTGCTGTTTACCAATTTTCTTAGTGTCTAATTTGATCTGTTTAAAAGTGTTGTTACGTGAAATTATTTGCAATATAGAAATATAAACACGATATTTTAAAGGTCTTTTATTTTTCATAGGACACATAGATATTTCTGTTAAAACGTGGCTTAAGATAGTAAATGGCTACAGGCCTAAACATGAATCAGAGCAAACTAACAGCTTATTAAAATCCTGTGATTGCAGCTGTAGTTGGAACGAAAACCGGCATACACAGGGGGCACCAGGACCGAGTTTGAGAACCACTACATTGAATGGTATCGCAACATGTCATTTGCCACTATCGCCTGAAGTGTTGGCGTGCACTGGCTGGATGAACGGCTGGTCTGTAGAACTACCAGTGTTCTACTCCGAGCCGCCGATGAAAGACCCAACCCCATTGCCCATATAGGCCCTACATTCCCAAAATGGTGTGTTTGCTTATTGGAAACCTGGTCCAAAATCTCTTACTCCTGCTTAAATTATGAAAACAGCCAAACCAAGCTGTAATCCTGACTAAAATGTAAAATGAGATGCTCAAATGGATCAGAGTAATCTTTATACATAATCATTACTTGATTGCATGCATTTTACGGTCAACCCACCCGGCCCAATGAAGCTTTAGGGGCTGAACAAAAATATAAATGTATTGTCCCTTGGATTTGCTTGCTTGATTAAAAGCATAGTGTGCTCTAAAATGCTCTTGATGGGGATTACCATGTCATACTAGTGTAAGGCAAGGAATCTCTGTGTGTGAGTGAATATGTGTGTATGCACGCATGTATGTACAGCATATTATGTATGTCTGTACAGTATGCATGCATGTATGTACCTGATTGATTTCAAACTTGCCATGTAGAGTTTGAAGTTATTTGGCTGGACGGTTCTCAAGAAAGTTCTACGCACCAATTTAGTGCAAACAGCAATTGAACAGGCACTGGACTGGTTCAATGAGAGTGCACTGCCACAGACTTAAGGTCTGTTCGCTGTGGTCAAATAAGCTTCGTACACAAGTTCCTTATAGATCTTTCTGAATAGCAAAGCCTGATTGCAAGTCAGCTAATACCATCGGGCTGAATGACGAGGCAAGACTGACCTTGGGCAGGAGGAACTGCTGCAGAGTATCTATGGGCTGGTTTCCTGGACTAACCAGAGTTTTGTATGGAGATTCTCTATTGAAAATTGAATTTAGTCTAGGATTAAGCTTAACCTGTGTTTGTGAAACCAGCCCTATATATAATATATGTAGGCATTAGTCTGTGTCCCTGTAACCACCTGTGAACTTTTAATTGTATCGGTGTAAGCAGGTCCTTGTTCAATTGACTCAGCCTATGTAGTTCAATGTACATGCCAGCATATGTAATGCATTATATGGACTCATTCCTCAATCTGCCTTTCTAATGTGTGCAAAATTCTAGATTTTGTGCCGTGGCATGTGTATAAGAGTTTGGCGTAGTGGGAATTGTCTAATAGATAAAGAGAGGGCATGGGTCTTTGTATTTCTTTGTAATAAAGAAGTAGAGGGATTGCCCCCCCCCACCCCACTTTCTTTTGAACTTTTCATTTAATAACTGTTGGGAAATACTGTGTATGCAGTTCTCCTGTAATTTTATCAATCATGTCATTATATGCTGAGCTAATGGTTTTTCAAAGGAAACGTGAGATTCCTCTGTGGGCATTAGCCCCTATGGTGTAAAATGCTTTTCCACCAGCTGCCCTTAGAGCATTCTGCACCAGCTAGTATCCATAGCAACTGTTCATCTGTCCGTATGACACATCGGGGCATCGTTCCACAAGTGTTTATGAGCCCAGTTTCCACATTTGGTGAACTCCTCACCCACTTCACTGTCTGAAGTCAAGCAGACCACGCCTTGTCAAATTAATTAGTGATTCAGACAGATTGCCTGCTCAGCTCCTGAAACTTATACTGTAGATTATAATTGCAAAGTTTGGGTGCATTAATTAAGCAGACACTTCTGCCTGTAGTGGAATGATGCTCAAAAAAACACGTGCTCAAAAAAGAAATTGCTCAATCATAGTTTGAATGGTTACTGACGCAAATGAGTATCTTCATCAAGCAGTCAGCGTCAGTGTGGGTCCGATGCACAGCAATTGAACCGTTATTAAGTTTGCTTGACAAAGCCAACTTACATATCCTCTTCTTCTTCTTATGATTATTATTCCAAGCTGAATTTGCCGAAGTAACAAGCCCGGAAATTGGGGGGCAGCTTCAGGATGTGCCGGGGCAGGTTGCTTGTGCTTTGTGAGTGGATAGCTCACTTCAATTCTTTCTTTTACTATTTTTTCATCCATTTTTCCCCATGGACTTCATGGGCCATTTTTAAAACCGATCATACACTTGGAATGTCATCTCTAGAAACATCAGACTTGCTGTGTGGCTTCATGTTGGATCAAATTAATCATTTACAAATTTTTTTTTCTGAATGGTCCTACCAGTTCCATCCTTCCTTTTTCATCTCTTTTGTCCATGGAATTCCATTCATTTTAAAAAGCCCTTACACTTCTTTAATTTGAAGGGTACAGCCTCCAAACCTTTTATGCAGATTCAGACTGCCCCAAAGGATGGGTGTTGATGTTCAGACTGCCCCAAAGGATGGATGTTGATGTTCAGACTACCCCTAAGGATGGGTGTTGATGTTCAGACTGCCCCAAAGGAGACAGACTGCCCCAAAGGATGGGTGTTGATGTTCAGACTGCCCCAAAGGATGGGTGTTGATGTTCAGACTGCCCCCAAAGGATGGATGTTGATGTTCAGACTGCCCCAAAGGATGGGTGTTGATGTTCCAAACTGATGTTCCTGCCCCAAAGGATGGGTGTTGATGTTCAGACTGCCCCAAAGGATGGGTGTTGATGTTCAGACTGCCCCAAAGGATGGGTGTTGATGTTCAGACTGCCCCAAAGGATGGGTGTTTATGTTCAGACTGCCCCAAAGGATGGGTGTTGATGTTCAGACTGCCCCAAAGGATGGGTGTTTATGTTCAGACTGCCCCAAAGGATGGATGTTGATGTTCAGACTGCCCCAAAGGATGGGTGTTTATGTTCAGACTGCCCCAAAGGATGGGTGTTGATGTTCAGACTGCCCCAAAGGATGGGTGTTGATGTTCAGACTGGCCCCAAAGGATGGGTGTTGATGTTCAGACTGCCCCCCAAAATGGATGGGTGTTTTATGTTCAGACTGCCCCAAAGGATGGGTGTTGATTCAGTTCCCCAAAGGATGGGTGCCCCCCAAAGGATGGGTGTTGATGTTCAGACTGCCCCAAAGGATGGGTGTTTATGTTCAGACTGCCCCAAAAGGATGGGTGTTTATGTTCAGACTGCCCCAAAGGATGGGTGTTTATGTTCAGACTGCCCCAAAGGATGGGTGTTTATGTTCAGACTGCCCCAAAGGATGGGTGTTTATGTTCAGACTGCCCCAAAGGATGGGTGTTTATGTTCAGACTGCCCCAAAGGATGGGTGTTTATGTTCAGACTGCCCCAAAGGATGTTGATGTTCAGACTGCCCCAAAAGGATGGGTGTTTATGTTCAGACTGCCCCCAAAGGATGGGTGTTTATGTTCAGACTGCCCCCCCAAGGATGGGTGTTGATGTTCAGACTGCCCCAAAGGATGGACTTCAGACTGCCCCAAAGGATGGATGTTGATGTTCAGACTGCCCCAAAGGATGGGTGTTTATGTTTAGACTGCCCTGCCTCAAAAGGATGGGTGTTTATGTTCAGACTGCCCCCCCAAAGGATGGGCCCCAAAGTTTTATGTTCAGACTGCCCCAAAGGATGGGTGTTGATGTTCAGACTGCCCCAAAGGATGGGTGTTTATGTTCAGACTGCCCCAAAGGATGGGTGTTTATGTTCAGACTGCCCCAAAGGATGGGTGTTTATGTGTTTATGTTTATGTTCAGACTGCCCCAAAGGATGGGTGTTGATGGTCAGACTGCCCCAAAGGATGGGTGTTTATGTTCAGACTGCCCCCCAAAGGATGGGTGTTGATGTTCCCCAAAGGATGGGTGTTGATGCCCCCAAAGGATGGGTGTTGATGTTCAGACTGCCCCAAAGGATGGGTGTTTCAGATGTTCAGACTGCCCCCCAAAGGATGGGTGTTTGATGTTCAGACTGCCCCCAAAGGATGGGTGTTGATGTTCAGAAAAGGATGACCCCCAAAGGATGGGTGTTGATGTTCAGACTGCCCCAAAGGATGGGTGTTTATGTTCAGACTGCCCCAAAGGATGGGTGTTGATGTTCAGACTGCCCCAAAGGATGGGTGTTTATGTTCAGACTGCCCCAAAGGATGGGTGTTGATGTTCAGACTGCCCCAAAGGATGGGTGTTTATGTTCAGACTGCCCCAAAGGATGGGTGTTCAGACTGCCCCATGTTCAGACTGCCCCAAAGGATGGGTGTTTATGTTCAGACTGCCCCAAAGGATGGGTGTTTATGTTCAGACTGCCCCAAAGGATGGGTGTTGATGTTCAGACTGCCCCAAAGGATGGGTGTTGATGTTCAGACTGCCCCAAAGGATGGGTGTTGATGTTCAGACTGCCCCAAAGGATGGGTGTGGATGTTCAGACTGCCCCAAAGGATGGGTGTTGATGTTCAGACTGCCCCAAAGGATGGGTGTTGATGTTCAGACTGCCCCAAAGGATGGGTGTTGATGTTCAGACTGCCCCAAAGGATGGGTGTTGATGTTCAGACTGCCCCAAAGGATGGGTGTTTATGTTCAGACTGCCCCAAAGGATGGGTGTTGATGTTCAGACTGCCCCAAAGGATGGGTGTTGATGTTCAGACTGCCCCAAAGGATGGGTGTTGATGTTCAGACTGCCCCAAAGGATGGGTGTTGATGTTCAGACTGCCCCAAAGGATGGATGTTGATGTTCAGACTGCCCCAAAGGATGGGTGTTGATGTTCAGACTGCCCCAAAGGATGGGTGTTGATGTTCAGACTGCCCCAAAGGATGGGTGTTGATGTTCAGACTGCCCCCCAAAGGATGGGTGTTGATGTTCAGACTGCCCCCAAAGGATGGGTGTTGATGTTCAGACTGCCCCAAAGGATGGGTGTTTATGTTCAGACTGCCCCAAAGGATGGGTGTTGATGTTCAGACTGCCCCAAAGGATGGGTGTTGATGTTCAGACTGCCCCAAAGGATGGGTGTTGATGTTCAGACTGCCCCAAAGGATGGGTGTTGATGTTCAGACTGCCCCAAAGGATGGGTGTTTATGTTCAGACTGCCCCAAAGGATGGGTGTTGATGTTCAGACTGCCCCAAAGGATGGGTGTTGATGTTCAGACTGCCCCAAAGGATGGGTGTTGATGTTCAGACTGCCCCAAAGGATGGGTGTTTATGTTCAGACTGCCCCAAAGGATGGGTGTTTATGTTCAGACTGCCCCAAAGGATGGGTGTTTATGTTCAGACTGCCCCAAAGGATGTTCAGACTGCCCCAAAGGATGGGTTTGATGTTCAGACTGCCCCAAAGGATGGGTGTTGATGTTCAGACTGCCCCAAAGGATGGGTGTTGATGTTCAGACTGCCCCAAAGGATGGATGTGTTGATGTTCAGACTGCCCCAAAGGATGGGTGTTGATGTTCAGACTGCCCCAAAGGATGGGTGTTGATGTTCAGTCTGCCCCAAAGGATGGGTGTTGATGTTCAGACTGCCCCAAAGGATGGGTGTTGATGTTCAGACTGCCCCAAAGGATGGGTGTTGATGTTCAGACTGCCCCAAAGGATGGATGTTGATGTTCAGACTGCCCCAAAGGATGGGTGTTGATGTTCAGACTGCCCCAAAGGATGGGTGCCCCAAAGATGTTCAAACTGCCCCCCAAGGATGGGTGTTGATGTTCAGACTGCCCCAAAGGATGGGTGTTGATGTTCAGACTGCCCCAAAGGATGGATGTTGATGTTCAGACTGCCCCAAAGGATGGGTGTTGATGTTCAGACTGCCCCAAAGGATGGGTGTTGATGTTCAGACTGCCCCAAAGGATGGGTGTTTATGTTCAGACTGCCCCAAAGGATGGGTGTTGATGTTCAGACTGCCCCCCCAAAGGATGGGTGTTGATGTTCAGACTGCCCCAAAGGATGGGTGTTGATGTTCAGACTGCCCCCCAAGGATGGGTGTTTATGTTCAGATGCCCCAAAGGATGGGTGTTTATGTTCAGACTGCCCCAAAGGATGGGTGTTGATGTTCAGACTGCCCCAAAGGATGGGTGTTGATGTTCAGACTGCCCCAAAGGATGGGTGTTGATGTTCAGACTGCCCCAATGGATGGGTGTTGATGTTCAGACTGCCCCAAAGGATGGGTGTTTATGTTCAGACTGCCCCAAAGGATGGGTGTTGATGTTCAGACTGCCCCAAAGGATATGTTCAGTTGCCCCAAAGGATGGTGTTTTATGTTCAGACTGCCCCAGGATGTTCATGTTCAGACTGCCCCAAAGGATGGGTGTTGATGTTCAGACTGCCCCAAAGTATGGGTGTTGATGTTCAGACTGCCCCAAAGGATGGGTGTTGATGTTCAGACTGCCCCAAAGGATGGGTGTTGATGTTCAGACTGCCCCAAAGGATGGGTGTTGATGTTCAGACTGCCCCAAAGGATGGGTGTTGATGTTCAGACTGCCCCCAAGGATGGGTGTTGATGTTCAGACTGCCCCAAAGGATGGGTGTTGATGTTCAGACTGCCCCCCAAAGGATGGGTGGGTGATGTTTAGACTGCCCCAAAGGATGGGTGTTGATGTTCAGACTGCCCCAAAGGATGGGTGTTTATGTTCAGACTGCCCCAAAGGATGGGTGTTTATGTTCAGACTGCCCCAAAGGATGGGTGTTGATGTTCAGACTGCCCCAAAGGAAGGGTGTTTATGTTCAGACTGCCCCAAAGGATGGGTGTTGATGTTCAGACTGCCCCAAAGGATGGGTGTTGATGTTCAGACTGCCCCAAAGGATGGGTGTTGATGTTCAGACTGCCCCAAAGGATGGATGTTGATGTTCAGACTGCCCCAAAGGATGGGTGTTGATGTTCAGACTGCCCCAAAGGATGGGTGTTGATGTTCAGACTGCCCCAAAGGATGGGTGTTGATGTTCAGACTGCCCCAAAGGATGGGTGTTTATGTTCGGACGGCCCCAAAGGATGGGTGTTGATGTTCAGACTGCCCCAAAGGATGGGTCTTGATGTTCAGACTGCCCCAAAGGATGGGTGTTTATGTTCAGACTGCCCCAAAGGATGGGTGTTTATGTTCAGACTGCCCCAAAGGATGGGTGTTGATGTTCAGACTGCCCCAAAGGATGGGTGTTGATGTTCAGACTGCCCCAAAGGATGGGTGTTGATGTTCAGACTGCCCCAAAGGATGGATGTTTATGTTCAGACTGCCCCAAAGGATGGGTGTTGATGTTCAGACTGCCCCAAAGGATGGGTGTTGATGTTCAGACTGCCCCATAGGATGGGTGTTTATGTTCAGACTGCCCCAAAGGATGGGTGTTGATGTTCAGACTGCCCCAAAGGATGGGTGTTGATGTTCAGACTGCCCCAAAGGATGGGTGTTGATATTTTGTGACCCTGCCACCCTCTTTTTTTCATTTTTGTCACTTTATCCTCCTTTACACTTAATTTATTTACCAAGTCCTGCAACTTTCCTGCAAGAGCCATCCAATTTGTCTCACACTGAAGGCTTTCCTGAAGAATACATGTCGATATCTCTGCTGCCTACCCACCCCCATACACACACAGAAAGGGGGCATTTTTCTCTTTTTTCCATTACTTCATCCCATGCTTTATCCAAATGGATGATCTTCGATCTGTTATAACTGTTAACTTTTGAACTGTTTCTCTAAGAGTTGGGAATTGGGTTCTGGGACTGAGGAGAAAGGATCACATTCTGAATGGTGAAGCCCCACCCCCCTGTCCTGATTGACCTATATTTGATCATTCCTATTAAGCTGTTTGAGGTTGGGGTGTTGAACTCAGGAATAGTCTTGTTGTCATAGAGAGTTTGGGATTTTGTTGTATGACTCAGGGAAGGATCACATGTAAATTGGTAATGCCCCACCCCTTTTCCTGAATGATCCGTATTTGATCCTGTATAATTAATGAACCATTTGTAAAAGAGAGTTGGGAGTTGGGTTGTTGGACTCATAAAAGGATCACATATTAAATGATAAAGTCACACCACTTTTCTTTTGCTTGATAATTGATCAGTCATAACCATTGAACCGTTTGTCATAAAGAGTTGTGGATTGGGTTGTTGGTCTCAGGAAAAGATCACATGTTGAGTGGAGAAGCCCCGCCCCATTTCCTGATTAGGCAGTATTTGATCCATCATAAATATTTATGCATTTGTGGTAACAGGGTGGGCGCTGGGTTGTTTGACCCTAAAAAGGTTCTCATTTTAATTCATGAGATCCTAGCCCTTGTGCTGATTGGCTTTGCTAAATTGCCCTTGATAACTATGCAACTGTTTGTTGTATGCATAGACTATAAAAAGATGGACGCAGTGCCTGGGTCTGAAAAGTGAAGCCAATGCAGAAATCTCTTAAAATTGCATTCTATTTAATGGCCAGCAGATGGCAACTTTGGTGGTTGCAGAAAGAAGTTCAGTAGAAGTCTATGAGAAAATGACTCTACTTTCTCAACTGATCAATTATCTCAATAATGATTTTCCACATTATTTTATGTATCTGTAGTAAGTTTCAAGTCTCCTTTGATATATCATCATATTTATTTTTGTAAATTGTGGTCCCATATAGACTAGAATAAAGGATAAAGCCAGAATATGCTTTAGGGGACGTGGCTATCCTCTAGTCCTCGCCAGATACGGTCAGATCCACTCATAGATCCACCCCTCGCTCCTCCTTGGATCCTCAATTCATGCTCTCATCCGAAAAGAATCACTTCCAGTTTCAAAATGAAAAAATGGCGCTGTTCAAATAGTCAAAATCGAGGCTTCCTAAATGGTTTGCTGACACCAATGGGTGACTTCACGGTTGCTTCGTCCATTTTTTATACAATTTATGGTTGTGTGGTGTTGGGGATTGGGTGGTTTGAAGTGTTAGCATCATTCTGATGATACCAATGTGGCCTCGTTGAGCAAACTTGAATTTTGTTCACAAACTTTACATTCTCGTTGCTTCTGTTACCAATAATTAGGATAAAAGTGTAACAACAGTTCTATTTATTAGATGTGCAGCAGGTAACGTAATAAGAATGAACTTTTTCATATCTGCTGAAAGTGTCACTCTATAGTGACAGTAATACATGACACAGGTGATCTGCAAAAAAATCTGATAGATTTGGACCTGGCACATCTAATGGTATTTGCAAGAATCCACCGCACCTGAGCAAAATTAACCAATCAGAGTTAGGAGGAGTTTCTAAAGCAGTGTCAGTCATTTCTTGTGCACACACTGTTCAGCCATTTTCCGCTGCGCAAGCTCTCTTCTTTGGTTGAGACTCTTGACCAATTTTGTCTGTGCCCAATTCTTGGAGAAGCTAAAAGCTACAGTTGGTAATGTCATAATAGCCTTTCAGCTCTCAGTAATTGTAGTGGTCTGAGAGTAAATTTGGATCTCTGTGTGCTGGACCCGGACAGTGAAATTCCTGAGACTCAAAATCTTTCAATCTACACTTCCAGTTCCTCCATTGTCAACAAATGTTTGCTGGCATGTGTCAACATTACTGTACCGCTGGTCTGCACATTTATTTGTTGTAATAATGTTAAAGCAATCTGTCTGTAATAGAATAGTCGACGGCAAGTAGCTAATGCTTAGAAATCATAGCTCTAATTACTGTGCCTATATGTGTTTGATAGCCTAGCATAGTATCATAGCTTTGCATAGCCTAGCCTGGTGGGTGGGTAAAAATAATAACCAAAATAAAGCCAGATCTGTAAATGGGCAGCAAGCAGCTGGGAAGCAGACTTCACGCTAGTATAGAGAGGGAAAAAATAGTTTGTCTTTTTATTGTCTGTCTGCTTCCCCTGTCCTGTGGTTAAACCTGGAATGACGCTAAATTAGTTATCACGGGAGCCAAGGCTCTCATTCAGTACAGTCTTATAATGAAAAAAAAAAAGCTTTCAGTAATTCGTTGCTGGGTAGATTCTGTAATATGTAATGTTAGCTAACTATGAGTAGTTACAAAGTTTGGTAGGCAATGCCAACATCATATAGGTAACGTTAGTTTGCTCACTTGCTTGGCTGATGTACATCCTTATTTCTCCTGGTTCAGCAGCTAATCCTACCGTGTAGGTAATGTGAGTTGGTTCACTTGCTTGGCTGAGAAACAGCCTCTCTTCTCTCAGTTCAGCAGCTAGTGCTAGGGATGTGTTGGTAACATTAATTTGCTCACTTGTGTGGCTGATATATGGCCTCACTTCTCTCAGTTAGATAGCTAATGCTAATGTCATGCAGATAATGCTAGTTCGCTCACTTGCTTGGCTAATAGAAACTTACTGCCTCATTTCTCTCGGTTCAGTTGCAAATTCTAACGTTGTGTAGGTCAGTGGCTCCCAATCTCGGTCCTGGGGCATCCCTGTGTATGCTGGTTTTTGTTCCAACCACAATTGCAAGCAATGGATTTTAACAAGCTGTCAGTTTGTCTTAACCAGGTGCATTTATGTTTAGCGCAGTTATTTACCCTCTGAAGCTGCATTTGAAGGAATATCCATACATACCATGAAGAGGAAAGAAATCCATATCGATATTGGGATATATTGGAAACAACTGCACAAAAAGAAGGAAAAAAAATTGAGCCCATCAAAGAGAACAATCAGTCGGGTCCTAATTAGAGAAACTGTGGACACATGGTTATGAAAACTAACAACTTATTAGGCAAGCAAATGATAGAGTCAAACCTGCTTTGTGTCATGTTAATATCTTTAAGTTCAAGCAAATTGTTTAGAAAGAATGCGAAACACCTGTCTTCAGCAACCTAATTTGGAGCTGACTGATTTTCTCAGTGTCTAATTTGACCTGTTTAAAAAGGTTGTCCACTGAAATTGCTTGCAATATGGTAACATTGACACAGTATGTTCAAGGGTCTTTTATTCTATATAGCAATTATGGGTTTTTCTGTCAAAATGTGGCTTTAGACAGTAAATAACTGCTTTTTACAGCCTCAGGATATACCAAGGCAGGCTACTCATGCTTTTTGAGCGGATAGCTCCCTTCTACTTTTCCTCTTACTCGTTTTTTCATCTCTTTTTTCCCATAAACTTGTAATGGGCCATTTTTAAAACTGATCATTTTCATACAATTTCATAGCGAGAAACATCAAACTTGCTGTGTAGCTTCCTGTTGGGTCAGAGTCTTAGAATCAAATTAGGGCCAAAGGTTTTTTGCGTGTGCAAAAAAAGTTTTGAACTTGTAGAAATATTTTGTGTGTGCAAAAAAGTTTTGAGCTTGTGAAGTAGTTTTCTGCGCGTGTAAAAGTTTTGAACTTGTGAAATAGTTTTGTGCGTGTGTAAAAAAAGCTTTGAGCTTATAAAATAGTTTTGTGCATGTGCAAAAAAGTTTTGAGCTTGTAGAAATATTTTGTGTGCAAAAAAGTTTTGAGCTTGTGAAGTAGTTTTGTGCGTGTGTAAAAGTTTTGAACTTGTGAAATAGTTTTGTGCGTGTGCAAAAAAGTTTTGAGCTTGTGAAGTAGTTTTGTTCCTGTGTAAAAAAGTTTTGAACTTGTGAAATAGTTTTGTGCGTGTGTAAAAAAAAGCTTTGCGCTTATAAAATAGTTTTGTGCGTGTGCAAAAAAGTTTTAAGCTTGTAATATAGTTTTTTGCGTTTGTAAAAAAATTTTGTGTGCGTGCAAAAAAGTTTTGAGCTTGTGTAATAGTTTTGTGCGTGTGTGAAAATTTCCAACCTTCCTGTGTGACAGTGAAGTTGCGGATACGCTCAAATTTCCTACCTTCGCGTGCAACAGGTTTTTTTACAAGCACAAACCAGATTTACGAACCTCGAGTTACTGAACATGGCCCTATTTTTACTCCTGTGGGTAGACTAGCCAATCGGCACATTGCCCATTGAATAGCCAAGCAGAATGTTACCCACCATCACAGTAAGTCAAACTGTCCAATCAGTGGCCAAAAGGTTCTGACGTTATTTCTCCTCCATGTCTATCGAGAAATCCATACCTCATTGATTTCCGTTTTTATTATACTGTGATGTCATTGTAGTCATATATTCTCGCCAGCAATAGCCAGATGTGGAAACAGTGATATGTCTCGGGCAGTTGATGTGCGCGCTTTTCACCAACACGGTTCGATTGACTCATGTTACATTAATCAGCAGGTTAGCAAGCTAGCTAGCTACTGTCCTGCAAGCTGGCGAACATTACGAACAACCACTGTGTTAAACTTGATTCCACTTTATTAAACTTGACTAGATTGCGATCGGTCACCAGAAACTACCAGTCGAGTATTTTTTACATGGTTCATAACGGTCCTATTAACCTTGTGTTATATTGCAGCCGATCAAAATAATAGATTGTCTCATTGTAATTGCATAGCAAAATGAATTTAAGGCCACCAAGTTTTGAGAATAGATAATTGGGGATAAAATTCCAAATTGAAAATGGGTTTTTCAGAAACTGTCTAATCCAATTGATTTTGAAAGTATTGTTTAGGGTTGAAAATTTAGAAAATTAAGGCCGCCATTTTCGTTTGTATTCATTAAAATTGATTTTCTTATATAATGTATCTTATTTCTCCACACAAGGTTGTAGAGAATTTTTATTTTTTTTCTATAAATTTGGCATCTCCAATCCCACCCGAATCTGGAATGCCCAATTGGTGAACTATGTACAAAGCTTGCTCGTATGTGACCCCTTGCTGCCAACTCAGGAGAGCGAAGACAGTTCACGGCTCTTCTCCGAAGCACGCGCCTGTCAGCCACTGCTTCTTATACACTCATTGGTTGAATCTTCGCGAGTTCAGAACGAGGGCGGAGGATACCCGGACATGAACAGACTTAGAATCTTCCTGACGAGCACCCGTCTGGCCAACAGGAGGCGCTTGAGCAACGAACAAAGCTATTTATTTATTTCCCTTCCCGGCAGTCCCTTCCCAATTTGAAACCCTGTAGCGCGATGGCCAATTGTGCGCTACTCTGAAAAAGCTGCCGACCACTGCCGGTTGGTTGTAGAGAATTTTATTGACGGATCCAGCAGTTTGTTTATCGACAGCGAGAGACAAAGCTGCATGGGTTAAATGGGTAACACCCTCTGCTTTGGTTAGTAAAATCCTACCTTTCATTGATAGATCTCTTTGAAGCCATAAGTTAAATTTTTTCTGAACCTTTCCTACAATGGGAGTGAAATTCAAAGAGCATCTAGTATTTTGGATTTTGCTAATATATATGTCCAGATAAGTAACAGAGTCTTTCACAGGAATGTTAGAGATATGGGATGCATTACGATCTTTAAGGGCCAGCAGCTCACGCTTAATGATATTTAAACAGAGCCCAGATGCTTTGGAGAAAGTCTCTTTTATGCCAATAGCTAATGGAACCTGTGAAGCATCCTTCCAGAAAAGAGTTGTGTCATCGGCTAATTGACTGATGATTATTTCTTTTTCGGCCTTAGTGATACCTTTCAGGGGGGTAAGTTTAATAAAATCACAAAGTAATTGGGTGCAGATCAGGAAGAGGTATGGAGAGATGGGGCAGCCCTGTCTGACGCCATGCTTTATGTTAAATCTGGGTGAGGTACCTATATACAGTTTAACACAACAGTTTGAATTTTTATACATGGTTTTATGGCTGCACAAAAATAAGAGCCCAAACCGAATCTTTCCAAGGCTTTAAACATAAAGTTGTGTTCCAATGTGTCAAAGGCTTTCCTGAAATCTAAGAACAAAATGAGGCTGTTGTCATCACAAAGATCAGAATAATCAATAAGGTCTAGTACCAGCCTGATATTATTAGCTATGTGTCTGTGTTTCATAAAACCATTTTGGGTTTCATCAATGATGTGTTCTAAAACAGCTTTTATTCTAAGGGCAAAAATTCTAGCTAAAATTTTCTAGTCAGTGTTCAGAAGGGTAATTGGTCAAAAATTATCAATCAGGAGTGGGTCTTTTTTAGGTTTTGGAATTAAAGTCTGAGGTCCTTAACATAAGGTGGGAGGAAGAGTTTGCCTATCAATACTTTCTGCAAACAATTTATGGAGGAAAGGAGCCAGCTGTTCTGCGAAAGCAATATAAAATTCTGATGTTAGGCCATCAGTTCCAGGAGATTATTGAGTTTTAGCTGATTGATGGCAAATTGAATTTCATTAAGGGTTAAAGGGCTGTCACAATAATCCTTTGATCATTATTGATGACTTTTATTTCAGTAAGATATGAAAAAAAGTTGTCAATTTCAGTTTTATTATATTGTGATTCGTATAAATTTCTATAATAAATGGAGCAATAATTAGCTATTATTTGGGGCTCATCAGTTATGACGTTAATATTAAGTTTTTGAATAGAGCTGGTTTTACCACGAGCCCTTTCTAGTTGGAAAAAGTATGCCGAGTTTTGTTCTCCTTCCTCCAGCCATTTTCTTCTTGACCTCACAAACGCTCCTTCCGCTTTCATTCCGCACATGTCATCTAATTTATTTTGCAGTAAAATTAAATCTTTTTAAGTCCCTTTCAGATAAGTTTTCAGGTAAATTTTGAGTTAGTGTCGTAATTCTAGAAATTACATTTATTTTGTTCAATGTTTCTTGATTTAGATAATGAGGCCCCAAACTCTCTAAAATATTTTCCTACCTCATTTTTAGAAAGGTCCCAATTTCTGAAAAAACAGTTTTCTATTAGAGCCTTGTTCCAGTGGTAGTTAATTATAGTTTTGACTTTTTAAATTACTGCATCATTTTTTAGAATAGAATTATTAAGTTTCCAGTAAGAGTTTCTAAATGTGTGATTAATATTAGAGTTAAAAATGATCTTTAGCAACACAGCACAATGGTCTGGTAAAGGGGTTGTTATTATATTAGTCGTAATGTTGTATTTTTCTAAGCAACCAGAAACTAACCAGTAATCTGTACAAGACACTGAAGTGCAGCCTTATTATACCATGTATAAAGTTTAGTATTTGGATTTTTCTTTCTCCATATATCAATCAAATTGAAAGTTTGTATGAATGTAGAAATCTTAGTAGTAGAAGAATTGTTAGTACTTGGTGGCCATCTATCCAAAGAGCCATTCAGAGCAATGTTGAAGTCACTGAGCGATGGATTTCGCCATAGACATGGGGGAGAAATAGCATCAGAACCTTTTGGCCACTGATTGGACACTTTGACTTACTGTGACGTTGGGTAACATTCATTCTATTCAGTGGGCAACGTGCTGATTGGCTAGTCTACCATACAGGAGTAAAAATAGGACCATAATTCGTAACTCGAGGTTCGTAAATCTGGTTTGTGCTTGTAAAAACAAGTGTCGCACGCGAAGGTAGGAAATTTGAGCGAATCCGCAACTTCACTGTCATACAGGAAGGTAGGAAATTTTCATACATGTACAAAACTATTTCACAAGCTCAACACTTTTTTACACACGCACAAAATATTTCTACAAGTTCAAAACGTTTTTTACACATGCACAAAACTTTTGGCCCTAATTTGATTCCATACAGAGTTGTCATTTTAAAGTTTTTTTTAATTTTGATGACCGCCTACTTCCATCCCTCATTTCTCGTCTCCATGAACTTCCATTCACTCTCACATTTTGAAGGCTAGAGCCTTCAAACCTTCTATACAGCTTCAGACTGCCCCAAAGGATGGCTGTTGATGTGCCTGTATCCCTGCCCCCTTTCTTTTATTTTTTCATCACTTCATCCTCCTTTAACGTCCATTCATTAACCAAGTCTTTGAACTTTCCATGAAGAGCCTTCAAACTTGCTTTACACTTAGGACTTTGATGTCTCTGCCTCCTCTCCACCACCATACACCCAGACACAGACACACAGCATTTTTCTGTTTTTGTCATGGTTCTGGGCGTAGTGGCCAGGTGCTGCCACTTGGGGCCTATTAGGATCATGATTGCATTCATCCACGGCAGCTGTTTCGGGTTGCGCCTCCATTTAAGCTCTGACTTTCGTGCAGTCAGTGCTTCTGTGTCAAACTAGCTATGCACAGAGCCGGTATGGTATAGCGTGGTGCGGATGGTATTGACAGAATCTTTTGTAAAAATATTTGTATGATTCTGCACCCGCTTAGAGGTATCTGGTAATCTTCTGTACGGTACGACTACGAGTACTCTGAATATCCTCCTGTCTGGTTTCCTTTATATTCCAGTGAAGGTCCTTTTGTTTTTCTGGGCTGCGACCCAGCAGGGGATTTCAGAGGGTGGTTTCTTTCACTAGGGTGTCCTAGTGGTGGTTTAATCCCGACTGCATTTGGGTTTTGGGCTTTGTTTTGTTTTTTCTTTTATCAAGCTGCCTCTCGCATCTTTAAGGACCTTTGACTATTTGAGCATTCTACACGCCTGACGGCACCATCGGACAATCTCTGTATCTTTACTTCTGGTCGTTCAGTTTCCTGGCCTCATTATTGAGGCCCTCTAAGGTGGATTCTCCCTTATCCTCTTATTTTCTTTCGCCATCATCTGCTGTTGTCCCAAAGTTTCCGGGTGAATTTGAGTTCTTTACTTTGTACCAGAAGTACGTTTTTCTTTTCTTGCATTTTTACCTTGAGGTAACTACCTCTGGAAATATTGTATACTTTTTACGAGCTAACATTTTTGAGCTTCCTAGCCCTAGCCCGGCAAACTTCCGGGTTTACGTTGCCCGTCAAAGAGTCACAGTAATAGGATTTTTTACGTGTGATGTTTATCTTGCTCGCTCCATTTAGAAGCGGAGCTTTTCTTTCATTCTCCTATACACCCAGCATTTTGGCCGGGGTTGTTTCGATTTAACGTTATTTAGTTTTGTATCGTGTCCTTAGGGATTTTTGTGGCCATAAACCTGTTGTTGGCTTTTAGACACGGTTTCCTTTCGCGTCTGGTTCTCCAATACCCCTCCCTCACAGTTTTTTATCACTCCATCCAATATAGTACCCGAATGGACGATCTTTGATCTGTTCTAACTTTTGAATCGTCTGTCTAGAAAGTTGGGCATTGCATTGTTGGACTCGGGACGAAAGGATTACGGCCTGAGGTTAAACATTTTTTTTTGAGCAGGATGTTGTACTCAGCTCAGTTTTCATACACAACTCCAGGCGCAGGCTCACCATGCAAAGGTTATATAACTTTTTATGTTCGTTTTTATACTCAGCTGGAGCATAAAATCTTAGCATGGTCCGGAGCATGCTTAGAGCCTGACTCGGGCAATTTTCATCATGAATGGTGGACGGAACAGATCCCCACTGGTGTCTCTGGGGGCCAGATGCATGCTGGGAGATGTATTTTATGGTGTTAGTTTGTAGGAAGATTTTGCTGCATGTTCACGATAACTTGCACTTAAAAAATACACAGCTGTCAAATGGGAAAACGTAAACAGATGACACCATGTGCTTTACACTGAAATAATCTTTATTAGCTGAAGAGATCTGCAATGCTACTCTTGCTGCTGAAAATGTACTTCTCTGAGTGCACTAAAGCGGAATAGAGTAAATACTGAATCATGCTCAGCAGAGATTTATCTCAAAACCTTATAAACTCAGATTGTGAGTTAAACTCCATGGAGTATGCTCTCAGAGATTTGAGATCGACTCCGAGCTGAGTCTGAGTAAAGTTTTATAACCTTGGACCCATATGTTAAATGGTGAAGCCCCAGCTCCTTTCTGAGCCTTCCTAACCATTGACCTGTTTGTCATAGACTGTTTCAGTTTGGGGTATTGGACTCAAGAATGAGTTTTTCATAGAGAATTGGGGACTGGGTGTTTGGACTTCAGAAAAGGTCACATTTTCAATGGTGACACCCCATCCCCTTTCCTGATTGATCAATATTTGACCCTTTGTAATTATTGGACCATTTGTCACGAAGATTTGGGGATTGGGTTGCTGGATTTAGAAAAAGATCACCTGTTAAATAATGAAGCTGTATTCTCTTTCCTGATTGGTTAATATTTGATCCATTATAATCATTCAACTATTGTGGTGAGATGGGGGCTGGGCTGTTGGATGCAGAAACACGTCCACAGAGAAAGTCCTGCCCCCTTTCCTGATTGGCCGATATTTGATCCTTCATAACTATTGTAGAGTCTGATATAGCTGAAGCCTTGCCCCCCCTTTCATCATGGGTTGATATTTGATCCTTCATAACTATTAAATAGTTTGTCGAATAAATTTGGGGGTTAGATTATTGAGCTCAGAGAAAGGGTCACATCTGAAGTGATGAATCCAGGCTCCCTTTCCTGACTGGTTTTGCTACTTTCTTCTGTAACGATTGATCATTGCATCATAAGGAGTCAAGTTATTTTTCCCAAGCCATACCACCATTCCTGCTCTTTCCTGCTTAACTTAAATCTTTTATTTTTCATGGCTAATGAATAATTTATTATAGACCATTGGAGATTGGGTTGTAAGACACAGGAAAGGATCACAAGTGAATTGATGATGCCCCACCCTCCTACCTGATTGGCCAATATTTAATTCTTCATTATAATAGAACTTCTTATCATTATGAGTTTGTGGTTGGGTTTTTTTGAACTGAGGAAAGGTTACATGTTAATTGATGGGCCCTTTCCTGATAGGCTTTACTTCCTTCCTTTGTTACTGTTGATCCTTGTGTCATATTGAGTAGGCTCTTTGGTTTTTCTAAAATAGAGCTTCAGATGACTATAGCTGCATTGTGGGATGAAGCTGTCGATCAGTCCTCTGTACTCCACTGTAAAAATAGATTCTAAGAGAAGGCTGCATGTGACTCAGTGGAAATTATTCCCTTGAATCATACACGTCAAAATAGTCATAACTTCCATTTAACCCAGAAATACGCATAATGCCTTATATTAAATTCCATTAAAGTCTTCATGACATATACTTAATGAGCCTGGACAGACATGAATGTTAACTGAAACCTGACTGGTTAGTGGAGGCGTACAATCACAACTCGAGGCAGTAATTCTAGTTTCTGATTCCTTAAGAATGATCCTTTGCAAGCAATGAACTGACAGTCACAGTTTAGCCTTCCTGGCAACATTTTATGTCAGCATTAGGTGTCCTTGAATAGGAAACACATTCCTTTGACATTTCAAATGATACCTTCTAATATTTTCAAGCGGTAGCTCCAGCTTCTGCTCGCAAGCACCCAGGCTGTCTCGAGATGTGTTCAAACTGTCCAGTAGGTAGCAGTGCTTTACAACAGTTCAGAAGGTACTGTAGCTGCATGCAAAGAATTTAATGTTACTCGGTTCTCAGTTGCATATTAGGCTTTTTATTTCTGCAGAGCGGGTTTACAGAGCAGAAACACTGTGTGGTATTGCATTTCTTTTAAATTGAAAACATAAGATGAAAACAGGAGAGGCAGAGTGAAGTTGTGAGTAAATAACCAGTGTCAGTGTTAACCAGCTGAACCTAAATGTGGCGGTGGGGGATTGGATGAGTGCTAAGTCAGGATGAAAAGAGGTGGCAAATGTGCAGTTCAGCTGTCACCAGTAATCATGTGACAGAAGACAGAAGAATAAAGTCATTCTGTGACATGGCATTCGATTAGCCTAAACTATGACAGAGACATTTCAGTCTGACCACATTGACAAGAAAAAGTTTGTGAATGCTTTGGGATTACCTGAATTTTTGTGCTAATTATTTGCAATAAACGGTCTGATCTTCATCTAAGTAAGGACATTTGAAGAACTACATCTGCCTGAAATAATGACATGAAAATAGTTGTACTTTTTAAAAATTTTGTACTGAATATTTGCTTGATTATGTTACGGGCAGCAGTGAAGCAACCAAGAGCAGATCCACAATAAGCCACTGTGGCAATTTAATAAACAATTCAGCTGCAAGCGGCACTAACTGAAGTTAAAAAACTTGAACAGGTTCTTGACAGAGAAACAGGCTGGAACAGCCTGAGTCAGGCGAAAGGGGAACAGGATTAATGAGGGGAAGCTAGCCGTCGTCAGAGACAAGTCTGAGGTCAGTGCCAGGCAGGCGATCCGGGATACAGGGCACAATGGGCAGTGCCCGCTCTCGAACGCCAGGGCTCGAATCAGCCTACTGGAGCTGTACAGCACAGGATGATATCCCTAATAAAATAGTTACTTAATATCCTAAATGAGCGGGGGGGGGGGGGGCTGAAGTCAGTACTGGTTAGGACACAACAAGAGAAGAAAAAATCCAGCGAGGGAGGAACACAGACCTGGAACACGCAACAAAAATTAACAACAGGGAACAGGCGGGAGCACAAAAGGAAGGGTGATGCATGAGACGGTTAAATCATGAGAACTAATTTTGGGAAACAGAGGGAAAAAACTGAAAAAGATGGCTGAATTGTATGAAAAAAACGACAAAGAAAGACTCGGGACCTACCAGATGATTGACAGGCCTGATTGGAAAAAGTATGTGAGCCTTATTTAGTAAGAAGTGAAACCTCCTTTCACATGAGTAACCTGGTATTCTGTATGTACTGATCAGATGCACACACATAGAAGAAAATTTATACCATTCTTTGCTCCTAAACTGTTTCATTTTATGGATATTTTTGAAAATTCTTTCATAAATGGCTCTCTCAGGATTGTGTCACAGCATCCGTTTGATGTGATGTCAGGACTCTTATTTGGTTATTGGAAATATTATTGCACCATCCAGGCCGATAGAAATAAAAGTCAGCTCCATAGTGTTGATGTGTAGTGCATTATCTTACTCCAGTGTCTTAGTATCTTACTCCAAAGATAGTGTTGGTAGGAGAGTAACATTCTTAAGGTTAGGTGACACTTTCATGGGGTTCAAGGTTTGAAAGTGGTTTTGGGCTGCCTGAAGGATACAAAACGAATTTGGCTTGAGTGACTCTCGTCCAAATGTCAGCAATTTTTGGATGGGGTCAAAATGGGGTCAATAGGGTTAATGGCCCAATCTTGTTGAAATGAATACCAAATTTCTTGAGTAGTCATACAAAATCCAAAATATATACTTTGCCAGTGGTGGTGCCAGAACTGTAAATTGGCAGGGCACAGAACATCCCTTTAAAACAATTATTAGTCCTGACTTGATCTCAGTCATTTTCTAAATTAAAAATACATTCACTCCAAAAACACTTCACTGTCAGGCGTTGCTAGTTCTCCCCATTAAAGTTATAGAAAGACAATCATTCATTTGGACGCGCACTTTGGTGCATTTACATCAGCGTTATGCAAAATTGCATGAAGGCATTTCAAATGGTCTTATATTTCGTTTCAACAATTTAAACGATTATGAAGCGCAGGTTAAATTGCCCGATGCGCCAAAAAGGTTGTGCAGAAGTTCACGAGCAGTTTGTCTTTTGTAAAGCCCAGGCCTATTTATAGGGACATTATTTTTCTGTACTGAATTTAGCTCATTATTTCGTCACTGTTAGACCGCATTGGAAGAGAAGCTGTGTCTTCAATTGACAATAGATTATTACTATATTTGGGAAACATGTCATTGAAGGAAAATGATTGAGCGCTAACCAGGACTAATTGTTGTTATGAAGGGATGTTCTGTGCACTTCCCAGTGTCCAATTCTGGCACCGCCTCTGTAGTTTACACTATCTCTGGCCTTCTGTTAAATCACTATGACCGGGAACGTGGAAAGGTCAATGCACAAGATTGCCCAATTCGATCAAATCAGGTGCCTACTTTTATGTCTTTTATACGACAGATTCCACTAAGCAACTTTTGAAAACCAAAATGGCAATCAAAACCTTGAAATTTTAAAATGATGGCATTGACCATAAAATCCACCACTGGGTCAAATAACGTGATTGTGTATAATATTTTTAGTCTGTACGTACAGATAAGTGCCTACCTTGATACATGGATCACTTAATGCTGTTTTCACTCAGTTCACAGCTCTGCTCATTGTCAAATTCAATAGAGTCAGACCTATCATCAGAATTACTTAAATATGAATTGTTGTCGGATTCTTGAGAACCTGCTGCTATTATAATAGTTTTTAGGTATTACTGCAGCACAGGGTAGAGGGTTATGGAGTGATGAAACATCTGAAGTCGTGTTGGCAGGCTAGTTAACTCAGACACATAAATTTAATTTGATAATGAAACGTCAAGGTTAGGACTGCCATTTTGGTTTTTTATAGTTGCTTATTTGAATTTGCCATAATTCAAACGGACCTCATTTTAAAAATTAGGCTCTCATGCGGTACAGTATCAAATACTTTCTCTCTTTCTCTGGGCCCAAGCTCTTCTGAGATGAACTGATGCAAAGTGGAGAAGTGTGCTGTGGTCTGACGAGTCCACATTTCAAATTGTTTTCAGAAATCATGGACATCATGTCCTCCGGGCTAAAGAAGAAAAGGACCATCCAGATTGTTATCAGCGCAAAATTCAAAATGAGTGAATATTTCCAAAAAAACAACAAAGTTTATCAGTTTGAACATTAAATGTCTTGTCTTTGTAGTGTAATCAACTGAATATAAGTCGAAAAGGATTTGCAAATCATTGTATTCTGTTTTTATTCATGTTTTACACTACGTCCCAACTTCATTGGAATTAGGGTTTGTTGTTTCTCTTGCTACTGTAAAACATATAGAATCCAAGTAGTAAGTGAGTAATCCCAGAGCATCAACCAATTTTTAGCTCAAGTAATTGCTCTGTGTACCATTTGTCATGAGGGAAGACTGTTGCCATCATCACTGCTTTGACCTTTAACACCTGACATTTCTATGACTCCCCGCAGAGAGTGGGGCGAGGGAATGGCTCAATCCCAATGTTCAGTCTCCCCTGCACTACCAGACAGGGAAACATTAAGCTGGATTTATGCTTCCGCGTCGAACCGACGCCGGCGCTACGCAGAGTCTCTGTGGCGACGTGAACCCCCTCCGCAGAGCCTCTGCGTGCACCTCGAAAATTTTCTAACTGCACGTCAAAGCGACGGAGACCGCAAGGGCACTGATTGGTCCGACCCGAACCTAGTGACGTGTGTGATTCAACGTCATTCAAGAAAATGACAACGGTGGCTAGTAGCAACCTAGCGCACAGAAAGCTGATGAACGTAGCTTGATGGTTTACTACAGTCGACTGGCTATCGCTAGTTATGTCGTTTTTTATTTTTATACGCGGCTATTTGTCGCCTTATGAAAGTGAAGCAGTTGCTTATAAAGCTATCGCAAAACCGATAAAAAGCAAGTGAAAACAGTTCTGTCGTGAACTGGCTGTGTTTGTTTACACTTGCTTAAGCAGAAAGCAGCAGCCGCGAAATATGTCGAAGGACATTCCAAACGACCGTTAATTGAAAACCCTACTCCCCGCTGCCCTTCAGAGTTTTCAGTACAAAGGGAAGTGATTTCGCAGGGTGTAGGATGTAGGGATTAATTATTACCCAACGGAATGAAACACAGCCCCTAACGTAGCGTAAACACTCTACCAACGAGTCTCACGTGATTCCACGACAGGTCCATCGGAAACCTGACGCCACCGAGCGGTTTGACGGTGAATTGCTTCAAGGCACAGCAGGACGCAAATGACCTCAACGCAGAACTTCGAAAGGTCCACGACGGCGCCGAGGCGACGGCGTGCCCTTTGCGTGGAGTCGACGCAGAAGCATAAATCTAGCTTAAGGCATTAAATTGAAGTCTGATATATCTGCCCAATGCTACAACCAATTAAGTCCACAAGGGGGCTCGTGTGGACATTATACAGGCTATCTGAGAGTCCACTTGGGGGCAAACTTCGCCTCTCTTCGCCAGCTGGATCACCCCACAGTCACAGCAATAAGGATGTGACGATATGTGATGCTAGGAAAGATAAAATAATGGAGTCATGGAGGGAAAACTACCAAAGAAGATCCTCAAAAGCATAATTTATATTGAGCCTAATGCCTCATTTCCACTACACCGAGACCCGACCAGAGCTGTGCTGACCCCGACATATCCATGTTCTCCACACAGCTCAAGTTTGGTTTCCATACAACTGGGCCGACTCAGGAAAAGGAGTGGTTTGTGCAAGCTGTGAGAATGAGTATACATTGCCATGACGACGTCAGATGTCAAATGTGCGATTTTTTTTTTTTTTTTTTCAGGCTTGCAAATAACGTATATCAGGTAGTTAACGTTATTTTAAAATATCTGATCCTGTGTTTCAGCTAGATAGTGTAAAAAATTCATTGGGTTTTTTTTTATAGTAAAGTAGCAACTTCATGTATGCTGGAAACCGGGTCAGCAATCCTGACTGGGCACCGGGTCGGCTGTATGTGAGCTGCTGACTGGGGCCCAGCGAATTTTGTTCAGGTGCTTCACGTGGGCCCCAACTGGGCAAGCCCATATCTGACCTTTATTACAGGACATATTGGCAAACTTGGCTTGTGAAATTATACAGTGTGCCAATCACATAGAACACAATTGGATTCAGTCTGTATATTTACTAGTCCATCCCTGTTAAATTCTTTAACCTCTCAATTCTAGAGATTCTTCGTAACAATAATTGGCAGATATTTTTAATTGTAGTTAGGTTAGTGTCACTAAATTTTCTAAATTTTCAGTGCTTCGCTGACTTTGGTCAGCCTGATGCACGTAGTTACATTTGCCTCATTTGAGGTTAAATCTCATGAGATCTCATGAGATCTGGGCAGCCCATGTGGGATTTACATGGACCCCAGTCCCAAGCTAGAGCACAGCCCAGCTGTGCCCAGTGTGCCCATTACTCTCGAACCTGGGGCCCACATGGGCGTGCTGACAGGGAAGTTCCCTGGAACTTACTGTAGGTCGGGTACCAACATGCTTTGGCCTCGATTTGAAACAGGACTGGAAGTTTCATGATACAGGTCTGGTTGGCAGGCATTTAATGTTTATGGGGACATAACAATGCTGTCGTCTCAGTACCATAGTCGAAATTTGACACAAATGTTTCATTTTTCATTGTTTTGTTCATTTGTGCATTCTTTAAATTAATTTGGAAGTAGGATTTAAAAGCCTTTTGAAGGTGTATGGTTAAGTTAATTCATATTACTTTAATTACCCATCTTGTTCATGGTCTGTAAGTGCTTGGACAGTGACGCTATTTGAAAATGGTTGCTATTCCTGCTTGACTCATATTGATACGGGTGTCAATGCTCACAAAATGAAGCTGATAGTCTCCACATTACCTTCATGTTCATAATTTTCAGATGCAAAGTGTTGGAGCATGGAGCTAAAAAGCTATCAGTGCAATGCTCCTAATACTTAAGGACTGAAATTGCATTGTGCAAAGGTGAAGCCATGGTAACTGTTTCTGAAAAAGCACTTCCACATGAATAAACACACAGCACATGCCCACATGCACACACAGTCCTTCATCCTCCCACGCAGAGGAAGAGTCCAGGATGTCTCGAGCTCTGGCTGGAATCCCCTGGTACCTGGTGGAACTATCTGGAAGGTCTGGGCTGTTCTTAAAAAAAAAAAAAAAAAAAAAAAAAAAAGGCAGGGTCGGTCAACAACAGTGCCCGTTTTCTATTCTCAGACAGACACCCAACTGATTGTCGACCGGTGACAGCACAAATGACGCGTCACCTCTCGGCGGCTGAGACCTACACATAGCATGCTAATGGCTCTTTCTCTCTCCTGTGTTGTAAGCCATTCCATTTTCTTGATGCCGTAGCATTTTTCATTTTTTAAGTTGGCTTCATGTAGGCTATTAACCACACCCAAAAGAACAAGTCAAGCATCACTCTACACATAACAAATAAGTGGTCGGCGTGTTCAAGTGGTGTGCATCAGGATTACAATACCACACGCTTCTCTTCATGGCAAAGGCTATTCCCCTAACCATTCAGCAACATCTTTCAGTGAAATTTTTTGGTGCCATTTGTATGTTGTCTTGGATTTTCAAGACCAAGAGAAACCTTTCCCCGTTCCATCGACGGTTGGGGTAATAAGAGAAAGCCTCCCCCCTGTAACACCAACGGTTGGGGGAATACGAGCAGATTTCCTTTCCTGTACCACCAATGGTTGGGGAAATAGCCACTTGTTTCTTTATTTCCACTTGTATTTCACTGGAAAAGCAATAAAGACCAATTAATTCTTCAATTTGCGACAAATAAAGTACATACTTCACCGGTACGTTTTTAATGGCTCTAAGCAGGCCCGGCGCTAGAACAAGGAATTGGGGGGGCATAGACATGTCCCTTTATGACAATTAGGATAGTCCTGGAAAGTTCTCAATCATTTTCCTTTATTGACGCGTTTTCCAATTATTTTAATTGGCAACTGAAGACACGGTTTTAAACAATTATTAGTCCTGACCTGTTGTCAGTCATTTTCATGATTAACAAAAGGTTCACTCCAAGAGCACTCCACACTTATCAGGTGTTGCTTGTTCTCTCCGATTAGGTAAGACGACAATCATTCATTTGGACGCGTATTTGCTGAATTTAAATCAACGTTATTCAAAATTGCATACCTGCGCAAATGGCTTGAGCCGCATGCTTTTTATAGCCTTTTTCACTGGCGAGTGCACACTTTTTTCACTCAATACCGAGAGTAGGTAGTTTTGAATAACGTTGATTTAAATTAAGCAAATACGCGTCCAGATGAATGATTGTCGTCTTACCTAATTGGGGAGAACAAGCAACACCTGTAAAGTGCGGAGCGCTCTCGGAGTGAACCTTTTGTTAATCATGAAAATGACTGACAACAGGTCAGGACTAATAATTGTTTAAAACGGATGTTTTGTCCACCCCAATTCTCAGTTCTGCTGAATTTACCCCATGATTTCATCGCCGTTAGATCGCATATGGAGAGAAACCGTGTCTTCAGTTGCCAATAGGCTTTATGCACAGCTCCACTACTTCCTGAACTTAAGCCAGCTCCTTTAGTTCCTGTCTTTCATTATTGGACAAACTGATTAATCCAGGTGTGCCTGACCATTGTTGTTGTGGGGGTAAGGCATACCTGGATTAATCAGTTTGTCCAATAATGAAAGACAGGAAATAAAGGAGCTGGCTTAAGTTCAGGAAGTAGTGGAGCTGTGCATAAAGCCCATCACGATAATTGGAAAACGCGTCAATAAAGGTAAATAATTGAGAACTAGTCAGGACTATCCTAACTGTCATAAAGGGACGTGTCTGTGCCCCCCCAATTCCCTGTTCTAGCGCCGGGCGTGGCTCCAAGTATATTATTCCACTTCAACATGAGCCAGAACTGGGGCAATAGTGTGCCAGGGTAAATCAGGAAATGAGATTGTAAAAGACCGTATGCTGTCCTATTTTTAGAATGACCTGGCAGACTTCCTAAAAGACAGAGCCATTGGATTGTGGGTGATAATTCTGGTAATCAGGTGCAGTTGCGGTTGCCCAAAAGAAAGCACAGACAAAGAGTAACCTGAGTTACCCAGCTGTAGGTTGACTGGCTGGTAACCGCGGCCAATGAGCAGACAGGGACATAGATTTCTGAGTTACAAAACTCTGTCAGGACTCCAAACACGGCCGGAGTTTGAGTGGGTTAGCGAGAGACGAGGATAATCCCACTTACATGTGACTTAAATATCTTAACACTTTGAGCGCCGAATACATTTTCAATGAATTAAAAATGTAGTTACCCTGAGCTGTTGAAAACCTATCATGTGGCAACTTGTTTAAAAAAGTTGCCACATGATAGGTTTTCAACAGCATCTGACTTTGATATCTTACATCATTGGGCAACTATAGTTGCCCACGGCGCTGAAAGGGTTAAATACACTCCATATATTAATTTATATAGCTTTCTGAAGCAATTACGTGTTGCATACTACAAACAATGGTCTAGCTTAGTCCACAACTGTTTGGTTACAAGTTCAGGTCCAGCGCCTCCCCAGGAGCAGATATCATTTATCACAAATCTCTCACATGCACTGAAGTCACTGGTGGTTAATCAGGACACATTTTCATCCAGTGGAAGAAGTGAGAACATAAACAAGCACAGCAAATTCAGTCTGTTGCAGTATTCCAGACTGAAAACATTCAGAGAAACAATACCATTGCTTTTTTAAACAGGTTAAGTACAGTTTGTCTTAGCTGGTTGGCATGATGAGACGAGACAGGACCTGAAAGCAGTGTGGTGAGAAGACTGCATTTTGGATGTAAACATCCTGCTATGGGGGAGTACTTTCAGAGGTCTGAGAACCTACAAAAAGTAATGCAGTATTATGTTTGAAGTGCTACAATAAGTGTCTCAAGGATTGATACCATCAGGAGTGTATTTGGTCTGAAGTGCCACAATAACAGGGTGATGGCATGTTTGAAATGAGGCATGAAAGCCAAAAGCAAACATCCTAAAAACATGAAGTTAGTGCTTGATTATGTTGCTTCTCAAAAGGCAGTTTAAGCTATTCACCTTCTTTTCTGGTGGTATTATGCCATCGAGCTGCACAAGAACAGACCATAATAGTCTTATAGACAAGGCTCAGTTATCCTTGTCTCTGTTCACAATGTATACGGCCTGCTTGTTCTCATAAAGCCAGGTAAACAAAGGCTTCTGTGTGTTTGCACAGTCAATAAAAAGGTTGAAAACTTCAAATGGGGGGAGAGGTGAGGGCCAGTATTAAATCCAGATTGTGGCCCCCTGGATAACATATGTTTTGCTGTAGAATTACCCAGGAGGGTATGCTTTCAGTCAGCAAGGTTGATGCTTCTGGCGTCCACTGTGTGGATGCCAATAGGATAGCTCAAATATGGCTGCACTGCCTTGTGCAGAAAGAATGGGATTCAGTTTGGTAAGAAGCGTTTGTACATGTCGTGCTTCGGCCATTCATATCAAACTGTCAGGGACCGAGCGGCTGAAGGACACTCTGCAAAAAATGCAGGCACGAAATACATATAAAATTCACATATAAAAAACAGGTTTGGTAAATAACTGAGCCTTTTAAAACAGAGCTCTGCTCAATATTGCTGTTACCAAAGCAAGACCTTAATCTCAAACTTTTCACTTAAGTTTTCCTTTAAGTTAGTTCAAAGCCAGAAAAAGCACTTTTTCATATTGTAGCACAATGTCACTTGCATATTCTGTATCTGCTGGTTGCAGTGCTTCTCTGAAGCTGCTTCACACTTACATTGAGAGAAATATTCAAATCCAAGACGCCATGATTTTATGGCCACAGCATTACATCAAATGGAACATATCTAGATCTTGCTCATCATTTTGCACACATTTTCTTGTAACTCTGTAGGACATGTTGGGGATTGTTGGAAATCTTAGGATCTCCACTACATATTTTAAAATAGGCCAGAAGTTCCACAGGTTTGAATACAGCAGCTGCATTTTACAGACCCAAATATGGGTACACAAGTTTTATGGGGTTGACTCAACTGATCTAACAAAGTGAGACGAGATAAAGATAACGTAAGATTTTATTATACCTTTCCTGCAGCAAGGCAAAGGCAAAATGCAGAAACAAACAGGAAACGATGTTCCAACTATAAAAAAAATAATGCGCTTATCAGTAAGAAAGATAACAGCACAGTTAAATAGAGTTTTACAGATACGCGAATACACGGTAATAATGTCTACACAAGACTAGAGTTTTACCACAGGCTTACAAGGCTTACAAGACTTCACACTAAGTGCAGAGCTCTTGCTTATACAGAGCAAGTAATGGGTTATTGGCAATGAGACACGATGAGGAACAGATGCGGTGGAGTGTGGAATGCGGGCCGGGTCTTAACAGGCCAATGATTGAGGGCACTGGATGCGTGGCATTACAGGAGAGGCTTTTACATCAAGATACAGAAAAGTTTTGTATAACAGTATATGAACAGTTCAGATGCAAAACTGTTCATTACATTCCACCTCTTTTGTATCAGAAACATTTTTTCATCTGAAGTACTGTAAAAGGTCAGGGGAGAATCTCACTTCAATGATGAACTTATAACATGACATCATTGCATTTTTCACCCAAACTCGATACATCCACACTCATTTCCAAGGCGAAACCGCTAAGTCCCTGGGCAGTATGCCCCGACTACAAATTGAAATACCACAGGAATTCCAAAGGGAAACTTTGAAAAATATTTAATACGGAATTAAAACAATGAAACTAGAAGCATAATTGTGTAATCTTGGGCAAATAATGGTGACCAAAGATAATACTTTTTACACATTGTGCATATCAATGTATACATTTCCCTCAGATCCCATATTGAGGATCATATTTCAGTATTTCTCATCATATTCATCAGTAAATTAATTACCACAACTAATACCCATTATCAATAATTATAATCAGTGACAGTAACCATATTATGTAAGCAGCAGTGATACACACACACATATACACACACACTCACATAAGCAGTTGATTTTTGTAGCTTTGATGAGCGTCTGTTTAGTTGATTCAGTCAATATCTGTTCAGTCATCAGCATTATTCACCATCATTCATCAGAAATCATATGGTTATGCATGCTTGCTTCATGTTAGCACTTTTGAATACAGTAGCACAGCTATATGTGTTACAGTGCTGTGAAAAAGTATTTGCCCCCTTTCTGATTTCCAATTTTTTTGCATATTTGCCACACTTAAATGTTTCAGATCATCAAACAAATTTTATCATTAGACAAATACAACCCGAGTAAATACAAAATGCCGTTTTTAAATGATGATTTCATTTATTATGGGAAAAAAGCTATCCAAACCTACCTGGCCCTATGTGAAAAAGTAATTGCCCCCTGAATCCTAATAACTGCCAATCTTGGCGACAACAACTGCAATCAAACGTTTACGATAACTGGCAATGAGTCTTTCACATCGCTGTGGAAGAATTTTAGCTCACTCTTCTTTGCAGAATTGTTTTAATTCAGTCACATTGGAGGGTTTTTGAACATGAACAGCCTGTTTAAGGTCAGGCCACTGCATCTCAATCGGATTTAAGTCAGGACTTTGACTAGGCCACTGCAAAATCTTCATTTTGTTTTTTTTTAAGCCATTCAGAGGTGGACTTGCTGGTGTGTTCCGGATCATTGTCCTGCTGCATAACCCAAGTGCACTTGAGCTTGAGGTCATGAACTGATGGTCGGACATTCTCCTTCAGGATTTTCTGGTAGAGAGTAGAATTCATGGTTCTATCAATTACGGCAAGTCGTCCAGGTCCTGAAGCAGCAAAGCAGCCCCAAACCATCACACTACCACCATCATGTTTGACTTTTGGTATGATGTTCTTTTTATGAAATGCTGTGTTAGTTTTACGCCTGATGTAACGGGACACACACCTTCCAAAAAGTTCAACTTTTGTCTCGTTAGTCCGCAGAATATTTTCCCAAAAGTCTTGGGGATCATCAAGATGTATTTTGACAAATGTGAGACGAGCCTTTGTGATCTTTTTGGTCAACAGTGGTTTTCACCTTGGAACTCTCCCATGGATACCATTTTTGCACAGTCTCTTTCTTATTGTTGAATCATGAACACTGACTTTAACTGAGGCAAGTGAGGCCTGCAGTTCTTCAGATGATGTTCTGGGTTCTTTTGTGACCTCCTGGTTGAGTCGTCGATGCACCCTTGGAGTAATTTTGGTAGGCCGGCCACCCCTGGGAAGGTTCACCACTATTCAAAGTTTTCTCCATTTGTGGATAATGGATTTCACCGTGATTTGCCGGAGTCCCAAAGCCTTAGAAATGACTTTGCAACCCTTTCCAGACTGATATATGTCAATTTCTTTGTTTCTCATCTGTTCTTGAATTTCTTTAGATCGCGGCATGACATGTTGCTTTTTGAAATGTTTTTGCTGTCTTCACTTTGTCAAAGAGGTTCTATTGAAGTGATTTGTTGATTCAGCAGGTCTGGCAGTAATCAGGCCTGGGCTTGGCTAGTGAAATTGGACTCAAAAAAAGTGGTTAATCGGGGCGCCCCGGTGGCTCATTGGTCTAAGTGCGCGTACCATAAAGGCTGTGTCCTTCCCGCAGCCACCTGGGTTCAATTCCAGCTCAGGTCATTTGCTGCATATCCTCCCCCATTCTTCTCCCCAACCTTCCTGTCTCTCTACGCTATAATTGTCAAATAAAGGAAAAATTCCCAAAAAATAATCTTTAAAAAAAAAAAGTGGTTAATCACAGTTAATTCAAGATTTAACCGGGTTTGTGGGGGGGCAATTACTTTTTCACATAGGGCCAGGTAGGTTTGGATAGCTTTTTCCCCTTAATAAATGGAATCATCATTTTACAAACTGCATTTTGTATTTGCTTGGGTTATCTTTGTCGTGTATTAAAATTTGTTTGATGGTCTGAAACATTTAAGTGTGGAAAATATGCAAAAATGTAAGCAATCAGGAAGGGGGCAAATACTTTTCTACGGCACTGTATATGAATTAGAAATATGTATAACCAGTGATACACTGGAAGAGGGGTGTTATCTTTCGGTTGCTGTTCTTAGGCAAGAAGGCAGTGTTTTGGTTTGCCTGTCTCTGGGACGACCTATGACCCATTTAAAAGTTCTTGCAAAGGTCCCATGTTATGCTGATCCTTCTTTTAGTACATACATGTAATGTTATAATGTTGGATGTCCATACTCAACCTCTGCAAAGTTTTAAAACATAAGATTCAGGGGTTTTGCCATAATCCGAGAACGTGATTTCCTGAACATGATTTCCTCTCTGAACAGCTCGTACCGAGATCTTCATGAGATTGGGGCAAAACCCGTCGTCAGATTGTTGCGTCCAATCAGGACAGACCTGGCCAGAGCCAATCATGGCGCTGGACCTGCCCACCCCAAAATTTATTCTATCAGACACAAATGAGCGCAAATCATTTAACGTGTAGATTTATCAGTATGTCTCTGAAAGCTGTTCATACATGTATTTTTGGACGCGAAAAAAAGCTCTACTAGTTTCTTTTCCAAAAGATGATGCCACCAGAAATCAGTGGGTAGCTTTTTGGTTTGCCGGCGGTAAACAGCCACACTCAAAGAGAACGTTAGCTGTTTGTGCTCGGCATTTCACCGAAGACAACTTTGTCAATAAAGGATAATTTGACGCTGGATATGCGTTTCAGCTGCTTCTCAAACCTAGAGCAGTTGCATTGATCAAAAGGTCAGAGCCACAAGCTGTAAGTAACGATACAAAAAGCAAATAATGTAAGTGAAGCTAACGTGTTACGGGTGGCTAGCAGGACCGCTAACGATAGTTATCACTAACAACTTGTCTCAAATGCAGGCTTTGTAAAATATGTGAAGATAAAGCCTGGATCTGTACTAACAGTCCATGACTAAATGACAGACTTGGAAGCTGTAAGTTTTGCCATTTTGTGTTGCTTTACTGCATAAGCCTACCTAACGTGATAGCCTCTTGAATGTGGCTGTAGCACTGCGGCTAATGTAGCTAAGTCACTGTTGCTAAGTAACAATATGTCCAGATGCTCAATTAGCTGGCACCGGTGGCAGACATACCCACCCTGGAAATCTCTTTCCAGAAGTGTGATCATTCTGCAACCATCACATAGTTTTGGCCACATTTTGGACACCCCACCTATTGACCTATCACACCCTAGATAGCAACGAAAATTATTACTGCCAACACAAAAGCATAGGAACTGCAATTTATAAACCTGAGAAGCCCTGATGAGCAGTCATGATAGAAACCATGGGGAGACTAAGTAAATGGATCATAAGCCTCTTTTAACAGGGGCTTAGTTCAAGTTAAAAAAAGATATAACAAATAGATACAGACTTGATATGTAATGAGCACTCAGACAGCTTGATTTTATATAGTCCCAGTACTATGAATTTACTAGTCTAACAATATCACAGGGCTTAGCTCAGAATCCAGATAATCACAGACTGGCTTTTCTAGATATTGTTCTCAAATGAGAGCCTGCAATGCCCAGCTATGTGAGAAACAGGAAATGCCAATTAGCAATACAATAATATCAGCGGCAGCTAACTAGCTAGTCTCGGGCCTACAATGGCTAGGAGAAACTGCCATTAATTAAAAGTAAAATTAATTTTAATTAATTAAAAATTACAACCTAATCGAATCGACGACTCAAATAACTCTTGCCCTGCTAACTAAATACTGAATCCGGGATCCCAAGACAAAAATGCAAAAATGCAAAAGGAAGCTGCAAAACTAGCAGGAAGCTGAATAGCTTCTTTCCCCAGGCTGTAAGGCTTATCAATGGACTGTCCCCCATTCCCACATACATACCCACACTCACCCTTGACAGCTAGTCACCTGTCAAGTCAAGAGACTGAATGTACTTTGAGAGAATGGACTGTTTTATCTGATTTCATTCTATTTATTAGTCTATTATGATGCCTATATTTTTATTATGATGTTTAATATTTATTGATGTTTTTCTCTTTTTATTGCACTGCAGTCACTGGTTGAGAAACGAAATTTCGTTCTCTTGGGTATGTAAATGCACAGTGAAAATGACAATAAAATCCTTGATCCATATAGTCTAGCAAGCTAGCTACAAACGGGTACTACAACCAAAAGAAACAAAAAAAGAGTAAAAGTCCAGTGAACTTTAATCTTTAATTAATGCAAACAGGCCAAATAAACGACTCGTTGACTATGAGAGCTCACTAAACACGGTATCCCCCATTAGATTGTAGTTGAGCACTCAAACATGCAACTAAACTTTGACGAGCTGATCAAGGCACAGCGACCAGAGGAAAATACTAAAATTGCATACTTAGCAATATGTTTACGCATATGAGCCCTTCGGTAAAAAAGAGATGCCAAAAAAAGAATAAAACCCTGGTTAATGTTAATACTTAATTCAAGCGAGTCAGATAAACGTCTCGCTTACAACGCGAGCTCACTAAACGCAAGTTGACCTTGATAAGCTGATCCAGGCACAGTGACCAGAAGGGAACACTAAATATCTAACTTTGCAATACGTTTATGCAGTAAAAAACCGAGACTGAAATGGACTAAAAACCCCGGTGAACGTCAATATTTATTTCAAGCGGGCAGAGCGAGCGAATCTCTTGCTATGTGAGCTAACTAAACACAATATTCCAGCACAGGTCATGGCTAAGCACTTAGCTAAACAACTTAACTTGAATCTGACAAGCTGATCACACCACAATGACCACTAAAAAAAATCAAACTTAGGACAAAAAGCCCTCCAGCAAAATGTCAGTCCGTAATTAGTACACTCCAAGAGCAAGCACCCATGTATGAAAGCAACCCAAGTTGTAACTAGATATCCGAGTAATTTGATATGTTTCTTGGCATTGATAATACAAAATAATAGTACATAAAATATGAAGCACCAACACAGTACCGTGAATCGGTGTATCCAAATAATGGAACTGTACAACTCTGTTTAGGTGCATCTTGAACATTTTAACCCTTTGTTGCATGTTGTCCAATATTTTGGACATAAGTTAAGTGGGGTTTATTTTCTCTAGGCTCATAGGTACCCTAAAAACACAAAATTTACATTTTACTGGACATTTCCAGATAATAATTTCCTCAATAGGTGCATCTCTGATTAGTCACATGATTTACCACAAACAATCACAATGGCTGCATCCACAAGTAAGAGGTAAGTTGACAAAAGTCAGAAATTGTCTTATATTGTTCAAGTTTTGATCAGACTTTTTTCTGTCGGGGGATGGAAATACATTATATAGCACAAACTGAAAACACATAACCTATGTAATGCATGTCTATTAGTTGGAATACATCTCAGTCTATGCTCTATCAAAAATATTGGACATTATGCAGGCCGAGTAAATAGCTCAAATAAGCAATGTCCAGAATACAGATGGATCATCATGCATATCAATGACCAGGTTTCTTCAACTTCACATTATTTCTGTCACTCCGCATGCCTAATTTCCAAAATACTGGATGGCAGTGTACATCCCACAAGCATAATGTCCAAAATAATGGACAGACAGACCACTCACTTGCACCCCCCCCAAAACAAACGATTGCACCAAATCCCAACAAATGGTCCAAGGCATTTGTATGTACTCTATGCATCAAACGTTAGTTTACCAACAACAGCCTTAGCTAGCTTACTATTTATTATGTAACGTTACATAAAGGCTAGGTGTAGCTATCAAGTTGCAACATAACAAAGCCATTCATCAAATACAATAAATGAAAACATTTGTACCATTACACCTGCTCTCTTAACTGACTTGGCAATAACATTAGTTGACAGCATGGAATCGCCTAAGACTCCAATGCTCCACATTTACTCTCATCCACAGCTGTACTTCTTTTGAGAACATGCTTAGAAACAAGGTCCCCTTGGTGCTCAAGTAGCCTGGATAAAAATAAAAATTCTTGTCCCTACCAGTTTAAAAGAGAAAAATTAACAGATTATATGTTGATCATTTTTGGAAAAATGTATTCACAGATTTATCAGTGTCTTTTTAAATTGTTCCCAATAGAGAAATTTTTGTTTGCCCCCCATGGCATCAGGTGACTTGCAATAAGAGCTTGACAGCTGAGCCCATGTCGGCATACGGCCCAGCCCTGGTTCTGGGGGCCTGGTGCTCCCTGCTGTCGCCATCTTGGCAGTTCCTGACTCCGCCCAACTCACCGGCTAATCCAAAAATGTCAAAGAGGTGGAGCTGAGGTGCACTGAATGAAGCTTCGTTTTATGAACCACGCTGACTCAGCTCGATGCTCCATGGTTCGCGATGGCCGAGAAGCTAGGTCACACTTTTCCTAGTAACAGGATGGGGCCTGCCAAGTAGTGTGGGAAAATGCGTCTCAGAAATGCGTTTTTGTTTTCAAGATGCAATTGCCTTATTTGCATCATTGTAATGGCTTTTTCAGTGCGCTGAGTAAAGTGCACTGGAAAAATGGAAAGTGCGGACTGGATTCAGATGCAAAGATGAAATGGGCTTTAGTATGCCTTTTCTGAGGCAGTAAAGGCAGAAGCAAAAACAAAGTGGAAACCTGGTTCCAAATCCTTCTACAATCATGCGCTGAACTATAACAGAAGTTTCAGCGCTTTTGAGTAAGCAAAAACAAACAGGAAACGTTGTTCCTAATATAACAATTACGGTGGGCAAAATAGGTATTGAACGCTTATACACTTTTCTCACTAAATATATTTCTAATGGGGCTATTGACATGACATTTTCACCAGATGTCGGTAACAACCCAAGTAATCCACACATACAAAGAAATCAAAACAAATAAGTCCATAAATTATGTGCAATAAAGTGGAATGACACAGGGAATAAGTATTGAACACATAAAGAAAAGGAGGTACAAAAAGGCATGGAAAGCCAAGAAACCAGCTGAAATCTGTCAGTAGTTAGAAAGCAATCCTGCCCCCTATCAGTGCAAATTAATATCAGCTGGTTTCATCCTAATTGATGGTGTATAAAAAGGTTTCTCATTACCAAGGTGTCACACAAGAAGCATCTCATGATGGGTAAAAGCAAAGAGCTCTCTCAAGACCTTCGCAACCTTATTGTTGCAAAATATACTGATGGCATTGGTTACAGACGTATTTCTAAACTTCTGAAAGTTCCAGTGAGCACCGTAGGGGCCATAATCCGGAAGTGGAAAGAACATCGTTTCACCATAAACTGGCCACGACCAGGTGCTCCTTGTAACATTTCTGACAGAGGAGTCAAAAGAATAATCAGAAGAGTTGTCCAAGAGCCAAGGACCACGTGTGGAAAGCTTCAGAAAGACCTGGAATTAGCAGTTGTACAGTTGTTGCACTAGACAACAGGCTTACGAGACTTCACATCAATTGAGTGCGGAGCTTGTGCTTATATACACAGACTACTAGCATAATGACAATTGAAAACAGATGCAGATGATTCCAGGAGAGCATGGAATGCGGGCTGGGTCTTAACAGGCAGATGATTGAGGGCGCTGTAGGCGTGGCGTTACAATCATAATGAAAATGTAATCGTCCACTTTACGTTTTCATTTTCAAATCTCTGTATTCAAATTTTGTAACAAATTGAAGATTAAAAAACATTCTCCATTTGCATTTTAATTTTAGAAAAATGCCCCGCCATATTATTAACAAAAATAAAATGAAAACGCAAACTTTATACTGCAAATACACTCTCAGAAATGCCTTTCTTTTTCAAGAGGCAAGTGCATTATTTGTATCATCGTGAAAATGATAACACAATCGTCTACTTTGATTTTGAAGTATTCATAGCTCTATTGCAACTTTATAATGTTTGTTAACATGCTGTTCTTTTACATATAAAATAATTGACAGCTTTTTCTGAAGTCAGTTTGCGATTTTAAATGTCATTTTTTTTCTGTGCTTGTCTTTCAAAAGGGGAGACAGGAAGCCCCCAAACATTCTCGAATCTGTAGCTGCCACTTTCCGGATGGAGTTAAAAACAAAGTTTACCAACGATCAATGACAGGAAGAAACACATGCTCTTTGATTTGCAGCTAGGGTCTGATCCAAAGGCCACACCTCCCGAGAGGAAAATGAAATAAAAAACTGACACTAAACCGCTCAGTGTCAGATTTATTCTGGATAACGTAGATGATGAAACTAATGCACATCTAAAAGTGGATAAGTGCGTAGGAGAAGACTCAAGGTCGGCCAAATGTGAAGAAACAAAAAAGTCCCGCACACAGTCCTCTACGCTTGCAATACTTCATTCAATACACGCAACGTTTCGGTCGTAGACCTTCGTCAGGTAGTAACTACCTCACCCCGTATAACTCCTGAAGAATAAGAACAACATGTTCAGTGGTGCGTTTCCAAAAAGCACGGTTGCTAACTAAGTTAGCAACTAACATAGTTTGTCCATTCACAGTCAATGGTTCCAATGGTTAGCACCTGTGATTTCTGGAAATGCACCCCTGATCGATAGTGATTTTGAACTAGATCTATGGATTTCGGCTCTCCAGAGAAGAAAGAGGCCAGGGAAGAGATGGAAAGAAGCGCCATGTTGATTGCTCGAATTGGTTTGTTTAGAACTGAAAATTTTGGTGTCATGGCAAAACTTTAGGACTCTATTGGGACTCAATTCCACACTTGAATACAAAATCGAAAAGTTACTGTTGAAGTCTGGGGCTTTGTGATCAGAACCAGAAACATGTTTCTGACGTCAAATAAATTACCAGAATCATGTTTACACATGCGCTCAAAAATGCGGGACCAAAAATTGTTCATGGACGTGGTTGTTGGCATTAGGTTACATAGGGGGAAAAGATCTTAATGAGCTGCATTTTCACATAATTAAAGTGATGCCATTCCTGAATGCATTATTTATTTCAGAAATGACAACTGGCACCATAAATAATGCATTTAGAATTCCTGACACCTTCAAAAATTGGAAAATGCTGATCATTCGGCCCTACTTATTACTTCACTCTATGTTATGTTATCCCGACCAACATGGCACAGAGCGATCTTAAGCTTTAAAATACGGGTGCATTTCCTTTCCGCATTTTTTAATTGGTGTTGAATCGACCTCAACCTTTGGTTCTCGTTTTGGTTGAAACAATGATGTCATTCATGCAGAGCCGAAATCGCCACAACGCTCAACCAATGACCAAAGCACAATCATACAGTATTTCTGGTAGGCGCGTCAACACGCCCTATAGAAATACCACTCAGAGTAAATTTATTACTGGAAATACATGTGCAATTAGTACCTACAGGGTTGAGTCCAGTGGAAAATTGGTAGCATGATATGGGCAGAAACGGCCTGCTTCGGTGAGCTTACTCATTAGTCAAAGTATGACAGTTGATTTGCCAGCAGGATTCAGGAATCCCCCTTTAAATGGCGCACAATGTTACTAACCTCCGCTCTTTACTGGACCACATTCTGATACGCGAGTAAAAGATATGCACTGCCTTTTCAATGGTTAATTAAGGATGTGAGTGAGTGTACCTAGATAGACTGCCTTTTGTAATTCTTATTTGCCTTCAGACATGAAGTTGCAATCGGCTCAGCTTCATGAAGAATGCGACTTAGCGTACGTCGCGGTGTCATAGCCAATAGAGCTGGGTTATTGCTTTAAATTGATTCATATCCATTTCAAAAGCTAGACCTGTTGGGCCACGAAGTGAACTCTTTGGAGCCAAAATGGCGTTCACATCAAATGCAGTTACGCAGCGCAAGGTGCGACTTGCGCTGCGGCAGCTGTCATGTTATGTCGGCGTAGAAGGGAGGGGAAATGAGGGGAAGGTGGGATTCGCTGAAGTGGCCTTGTTGCTTGGCGACGGCAGGGGGTTTGGTAGCGTTGCCGTGCGGTATGATTTCTGCGGTGCGTGGATGGAGGAGGCTGCCGCTGATCTCTGACAGTGCGCGAGAGACAGATATTGAAGAACACGCTGCACAGGCTCAGCTGTTTTGCTGAAGTGGCACAGCATGCATGAATGTAAGTACATAAGAAGTATCCGTGACCGTTTCTACCGTTAAACCGCAATGTTAATTAATTAATTAATTTATTTTTTTTTTAACTTTAAGTAGCCTATTTTGCATAAAAAAAAGTAGCTTGTGCTTTTAAGGGGAAACGTGACGAGCCAACGCTTACTTCCCTTGTGATATTTTTAGAACGCATTCACTCAAATGGCAATGCAAAATGACCGTTAATACTTTTCGGACGAGCGAAGCAACTTCGTTTGACATGCATCACTCTCAAGGTCCATGTGTTGAACTCATATGTGCTCTTTAGTGGTTCCATTCCTTTGTATTTTTCAATTAGGCCCTATTTGCGAAATTTATGTCCGCGGAGTTTAAACACAGGATACTGTAAAGCGCACTCAGGGTTATCGACTGAAAACGTTTGACAAACTTCTTGGTGGCTTGCGGTTCAATAAGTGTTTTGGGCACATTGTCTTTTACGAGGGTTTGTGTTGTGATTTACTCGTATAGCAGTTCGTTGAGCTGAAGCCTATAGCTATCGGTATGCGGTTTTCAGATTCACGTGTTTATCCTATTTCGGGTTGGACTGATTACCTAGTCACGTCAGGAGGTGAAAACTAGGTTGCATGGATACTGTATATTGATGAATATGCATTCATGTGTTTGCTCCGGACATTATTTTGGACCTCATCTTTCTTTCCGAAGATAGAACTTACGCGCTTATAATTTAAAAAAAATATTTTAGGGAAGAACTGCGCTGACGGCCATACGACCAACACAAGAGATGTCATTGTTGCAGTGGCTACGACTGAATGCTAGAAACATAACATCTGTAACGAGAATGTAGGGCAACTATGTAACATGAGTGAAAAGGGGTGGGATCTAATTTTTATTCGCTTGTTCACTCGCTTGAAATTTATTTATTTCTTCTTTATTGATACAGCATTGCGCTCTGTAATCTTCATAAATTCCAGCATTGTGACTATAATGTACGGTTTAGGGAATTGCATTATTGCGCATCATTTCCGGTGAATCTTGTAGATTAGGTCGTTGAGTGACATTGACACGTGGTCAGGTCAGTGCATAGCTGAGCAAGCGAAAGGGCTCGTTGTCGCTCCGCTCGGACGGGCACGGCAGTATTTCAGTCGCTGGGGAGTCTCGTTTTGCTCCAATACCACTGACTGAAGGCATGCACGTGTGTGCAATTGGTGCTCTTTGCCCTTGTGTGAAGTAATACCGATAAAGCAACCAGTTAAGCCCTGCGCCCACATGTGCTTTATAGCTAGGGAGAGGTAATTGCATAGTGCGCAGTGTTTTGAATTTAAACCATACCCAGCAAGTACCTCTGCTTTTTTGGCCATGATGTGCCTCGTTAGACTTAAGGATGTTGCAATAGCAGTTTTGAAGCCGATTAGAAGCCCTCAGGGAAAAAAAAAGAAAACAAATTTTCCCGTAAATTATGCGTATGACTTGACTCAAGGCACATTTTTTTTTTTGTCAGCAATGACCCTGCCCCATCATGAAATGTCTTCGATTTAACTTTGCCTTGCTGTGTTTCACGTATGTTCTATAAATATGTATTTTGTTTTGTCGCATGGGGCCATATTCACAAAGAATCTAAAGCATAAAAGTAGCTCCTACCTGGCTGATATGAGAGTAACCCTTAAAAAAATGGGCGTCTCACTCCAAATTTCTTTACTATTATTTTTTTCACCAAGAGTAGTTTACGAAGTCTCAGATTCGCTGAGTGTAGTCAAGAGGACTCCTGAGTGGGTGCAAGCAATTCACAATAACTCTAATAGCTGCTGCCGAGAACCAACTTCATCACTCGAGAACATTGATGAAAAATATAATTATATTGAGCTCTGAAGTGGTATAGCCTCAACTGAGAGCAGATAATGATTGAGGTGGGCTTAGTTTTGGTTACAATCACTGCACCAACATAGGCAGAAACAACGTTAGAGCTCTGTGCCTCAAAGTTCGGATCATTTTACCATTTGGCCGCCGGCTAATGCAACAATAAAGCGCTCACTGGGCTACTCTCAGGCATTTGTGAGTAGGATCATTCTCTAAATCGTCAGTGCATTTTCCTGACCCCACATTATTGTATCTCTCCGACGACGATTGTCGGGAGATACTATGGTTTAGTTCCGGGGCTGCCGCCGCCTCAGAGATTTTCTGTTCTGGGCTCTGGAAGCCACAATTATTACAGGAATTTCTCCAAATTTTACACAGGCGAAGATATTGATTGGACAATGCTCAAGACCGATTTTCACGAATTTTGGACGTCCAATATGGCTGCCGGCGGCCATTTTGTCCAAAATTTGGGGATCGGGGAGATACACAACTCGGTCCCTGTGGCGACCGAGTTATCTAGTTAAGTAGTACATCACATTTCCTTTAGAAAATCGCCAGCTTCAAAGGAACAAAGCCAATGGCGATTGCTGGACTGCTGGGTACAGTAGGAAGTACAGTGTACAGTATGCAATTAGTGGAAGGCTTTGGGGCTGAGGCCCCCCGAATCAATCAATTTAAAAAAAAAAAAAGATATCGGACAAGTAGCCTACTTTCATCTGTGATTATGTTTATGTTTAATATGTATCTTCGAACAATTTTTGTATTTAAGGTCTAGTCATGGAAGCCGTGTAACCTACCTGTTGCAAATGTTTGCCTCTTGTGCTCTGCAATCTCTGCCATTGCCCGCGACTGCGTGGAGTACCGTCATTTCTCACACTCACCGCCGAATCGTATAAGTAGTGGAAAGGAGGCATTAATGTGGAAAAATGTTATTCCACACATCTCTTTTAGCCAGCAATGCATTGCCTGATCCAAATTTCCCTTTTATTTTGAGTTATTGCCATCACTTGGCGTCCGTCATCGTCTGTCGTCGTTGTCGTCTGTCGTCTGTCGTCGTCTGTCCTTAACATTTTTCAACAATCTTCTCCTCTGTAACTACTGAACACATCCAGACTAAAATTAGCCACCAACATCCTTAGGATGTCTACTTTAAAAATTGTGTTGATTATGCCCGCTGTCTGAATAACATGGCCGCTGTAACTAACAATAGGACATAGGGGTAAAACCACCTATTTTCAGCTGTATCTCAGGAACTAAAGCAGCTACAGAAAAAACTACTATGTCAAAATGATCAGCAGATGAAACTCTACAAAAGTCGCCAAGGATCGAAATCATACAATGCCTCCTTGTTTGAGTTATTTGCCTTGAAATGTCAATTTTGACGATTTGGCGTTTTTTTGGCCGATATAATGAAAACTACAAAAGATAGAGAAAAACATTCAACTGTTAAAATGATCAGCAAATAAAGCTCTACAAAAGTCCCCATTGAAATTGTACAATGGCTCTTTGTGGGAGTTCCCCTTAAAACATCAGATGTGATGACTTTTATTGTATTTCACTACAGCATCTGAATAAACCATCACATTCAATTTGGTCATTAGATTCTTGAAATGATTATTAGATTCCCCTGGAATTTTCGTTTGAATCAAACTGATTTATTTATTTCTTTTCCATTTAAAAATCGATTTTGCAAAATTATGGGACAAGGTCGGAATCGTAATCATGTTTTTTTGATATTTCATTAAGATCCTGAACCTTGTTACTTGTATGCTGCAGTAGATTATGTTTCTGTAATTTTAAGAATTAATTAATTTTCATACAGATCCAGGTGAGCGATTCAGGCTCTCTAGAGCCTCTAGTTCTTATTTTCCTCTCGTTGAAGTGTTCCTGCTTCTAGTTTCCTTTTCTTATGTATTTGTTTGTTATGTTTGTTTGCAGAACAGTTGTCTTTGCTGTTCAAAAGAAGCCAAAAGGTTTGAGTAGTTTTATTTCACTGGGTGATATTCACGTAGACACAACTATCAAAATTTTCTGATTATGAATGAATGAATGGGTTTGACATGTGGTTGGCAGCAACTGACTCAGATTGGCCCCCCATCAATCAATCACTGTGGACATAGTGGATAGGCGTGTGCATTTATCATGAAGTCATCCTTAGCAATGAAGTCAACCGCACCCCCTACTCTTAATGTGGGAGTTCACCCAAGTGTGTTGTTAGAGTTGCTCTTAGTAGCTTTGTGAATCTTTTAAACAGGTAACTCTTATTTAGGACCTTAAAGCACCACTTTGGAGTACTCCGGGCACAAAGGTAAGATTCTGTGGGCTTAATGATAAATTTCTATGAACTGTTTTGAATCTTTGCCTGTGAACTCTTAGTTGTCCTGCCTAGTTTTGTGGCAAAAATGGGATGTTTAAGGTTGAGATATCCATGAAGCCAAGCTGTAAGTGTGTGTAAGTGTAGCTGAGATCATTCCATAATTCTGACTGCAGCCCAGATGCAGTCTCCCCAGACCTTCCCCACGCATAGCCTTGTACGTCAGAGCTGCAAAGACCTTTTTTTTTTTTTTTTTAATAAATTTGGTATCTCCAATCCCACCCGAATCTGGAATGCCCAATTGGTGAACTATGTACAAAGCTTGCTCGTATGCGACCCCTTGCTGCCAACTCAGGAGAGTGAAGACAGTTTGCGGCTCTCCTCCGAAGCACGCGCCTGTCAGCCACTGCTTCTTATACACTCATTGGTTGAATCTTCTCGAGTTCAGAACGAGGGCGGAGGATACCCGGACATGAACAGACTTAGAATCTTCCTGACGAGCGCCCGTCTGGCCAACAGGAGGCGCTTGAGCAACGAACAAAGCTATTTATTTATTTCCCTTTCCCGGCAGTCCCTTCCCAATTTGAAACCCTGTAGCGCGATGGCCAATTGTGCGCTACTCTGAAAAAGCTGCCGACCACTGCCGTTTGGTACGACTGGGGCTCGAACCAGCGACGTGATAGTCATTTCTGCATTGCAACGCAGTACCTTAACCGAGTGAGCTATCCGGCAGCTGCAAAGACCTTTTGAGTGAGAAACTAACCTTTTTGCGCCCACATACAGAAATTTCCACATGATACTGATTGACTTCTCTGCCTGAATGCGGATTTTTCCGTGCTTTTCGATTGCCTTGGGGTCCGAAATGTTATCCAGAAAGGGCCGGTGTAGGTGCAGGCTTTCATTCCAGCTAAAAGTTACACTCCGAATTCTACAAATCAAGGTGTTGAGCAAATATTCAAATTCAAAATGATCATGTATCTCTGAACATTTGCTATCGATATGTAAAATCTGCTAAATTTTGCTGTAAATGAGTGCATCCAACTTGTGCTGAAATTTATACGCAACATTTAATTTTACTATTTCATCCCATGAAATGCTATGGTTAACCAAGAATTTGGTCACACTTAAGATGAAGTGTTGCTTATAAAGGATTCATACAGCATGTATAATGTCTTCATAAATCATTCATCAGCAAATGTCATGCTTTGTAAATGGTGAAATAACACATCCTTATTCAGCATGTGATATGTTTTCGCCCCTGTTTGTTTGTTTGTCTGTTTGTGTTTGTGAACAACATAACTCAAAAATTTATGCACAGATTTGTCTGAAATTTTGTGGGTGGATTGCTATGACATCAAGGATGGACCCTATTGATTTTTACCGTGATCAGTGAAACAATATGGCCGCCACGGCAGCCATCTTGAAATCCTATCATACGCGATAACTCAACTTTGCTCCCACTCATGCACATTTGGATTGTGCTGCCTTGGCGGAGGTTTGCACTCTATGAGTGCCTCTAGTTGATTGAATCATTTTTGTCTGTTTTATGGGCCCTTGAAATTTTGGCCCCGATGTTAAAGATAGGACTGAGAAATTTAAAAAAATTATTTCTCAGAAACTGCGTGATAAATTTTTTTTCTAAATCAGGCAATCAGTTCATCGTCAATGTACAGTGCAAGCACTGTTTTGATTGAATCGACGGAAGTGGGTCTAGTGGGGGCACTGTACTTTATGAATATGCAAGATGGCCTGTGGAGGGCAAATGGTTGCAGATAGAGATTAAGTTTGTATCATCAATATATAGGAAGTCAGATATGACCTATATTTTGGCTATGTTAAAGTTGACCTCAGATGATTTTGAAAGGTCAAACTCGAGGTCAGGGAAAATATTTACGATGCTATAAGATAGGACTTGAAATTTCAAAAATTTATTTCTCAAAAACTGTGCGATAACCTTTTTTCTAAATCCGGCAATCAACTCACCTTGATACACTTTATGTTCAGTGCGAGTGCCATTTTGATTGAATCGACGGAAGTGGGTCTAGTGGGGGTGCTGTACTTTAACATTGGGTCTTATGGAGAATGGGCCAAATTGCCTGTGGAAGCTAAATGGTTGAAGATAGAGATTAAGTTTGTATTGTCAACATATAGGAAGTCATATATGACCTATATTTTGGATGCGTTAAAGTTGACCTCAGATGACCTTGAAGGGTCAAACTTGAGGTTAAGCAAAATGTTACAATTTTCAAAAGCTTCTAGGCTCGAAAATATTGAATATTGGGAACATATGTGTATTGAATACTTATAGGAAGTCAAATATGAACTTTCATGTGTTGGCCTTGAACCTGACCTTTGGTGACCTTCGAAGGTCAAACTTAACATAATGAAATTTCAATGACGTCTATCACCAGAACTATTACAGATAGAGCTTAGGTTAGTATTGTGGGCATATTGGAAGCCATGTATGAAGTTTCATTTGGTGACCTTGAACGTGACCTTCAGTGACCTTCAACAGCCAAGCTTAACCGTGAAATTTCAATGACTTATATCAGCAAAATTGACACAGATAGGGCATAGGTTTGTATTGGAGACATATATGAAGTCATATATGAACTTTCATTTGGTACCCTTCATATTGACCTTTGAAGGTCAAACTTGACTTAGTGAAAATTCAATGACTTCTATCACTAAAAAGGTCACAGATGGAGCCTAGGTTTGTATTGCAGACTTAAAGGAAGTCAGACAGGAACATTGAACTTGACTGTTGGTGACCTTTGAAGGTCAAACTTGACCTAATACAATTACAATGACTTGTATTGCCAAAACGGTTACAGATGGAGCCTAAGTTTGTATTAGAGACATATAGGAAGTCATACATGAACTTTCATTTGGTGACTTTCGTATTGACCTTCGAAGGTCAAATGTGACATAATGAAAATTCAATGACTTGTATCACTAAAATGGTCACAGATGGAGCCTAGTTTTGTGTTACAGGCATCTAGGAAATCACAACTTTCATTCGGTGGCATTCAATTTGACTGTCAGAGACCTTTGAGGGTCAAACTCGACAGTGAAATTACCCTGACTTGTATCACCGAAATGGTCACAGATGGAGCCAAGCTTTGAATAGAGACATTTAGAAAGTCATATATGAAGTCTGTTTGCTGACCTCAGCTTGACCCTCTGTGACCTTTAAAGTTCACAATTGACATATTGTATTTTCAATGACTTGTATCACCAAAACTGCGCTTAGGATTGGGTATTTCAGGGGGGTCTTATAAATGTATGTGAACTTTTATTTAGTGACCTTGACATTGACCTTCAATAATTCAAAGGTCAAACTTCACATGAAATTGTCATAACTTGTATCATCACTATAAGATTGCTTGCGGGTAAGCTACCGGACCCTTGGTCCTATTTTTTGTATTTGCACAGGTTTGTAAGAACAGACATTGCTCTTGAAATATGGACACTGAAGTGACGATGGATTACTTATGAAAGGGAAAATGATTGAAGCTATGTGTTGCACTGGTGTATGGCAGACAGGGCGCATTTAATTTCTGCTATCTGGTTAGTTTGTCTCTGCTGTGCATGCTGGCAAGGCATTTGCCGAAGTATGAGAGAGCTGCTCCTATGCATAGCTTGTGTGTGTGTGTGTATGTGCCCACATTCTAGTGTGTGTATGTATGCCTGTGTGTGTAGGCAAGTATGTGTGTGTGTGTGTGTGTGTGTGTGTGTGTGTGTGTGCGTATGAGTGTTTGACTGTGTTTGTGTTTTTGTATGTGTGTGTGTGTGTGTGTGTGTGTGTGTTTAAATATGTGTGTGGGTATGTGTGTATGTGTGCACACATTCCAACATTTGTGTGTATGTGTGAGAGTGCTTTCAGTTCTCCTGTTTGCTAAAGTTTCGTTGAGTAAATGTTTGACCTTAAGGTGGCCATCTACCTTGAGACAAAAAATCAACAAATGGTTATTTTTCCCGCTATTATACATTGGATAATGCTCATGAATGACCAGAATAATGATTCATCATATTCTGAATGAAAACCAACTTCCGGTTACCATGGCAATGGTGGCCATCTTGGATTTTTGGCAATATTTGTTTGGAAAGCTTGTTTCAGTTGCTATTGCAGATATTTGTTTGCAACCTTATAAAAATGACCCTTAAAATGTCACTACAGAGTTATTTTTCATAATTTCCTTCTTCCACATGAGAAAAATTTGATGTTTTTGTTACCATGGATACATCAGGCACCTAAATTTTTTGCCCCTCCTCCATTTGCCCTACTGAAAAAACTCTCCCTCCCTTGACGTTCAGCCAAGATATCTCTACTCAAAATTGGAAAGAAATCCATCCAGAAATAACCAAGAAGAATGTTCCAGAAATATGGGAGGCACACCGAACTCTGTACATACAGAAAAATCCATTAGAATCAGATATTCACACTAACATTTCAAATCAGAGGACATATGAAACTATAGGTTTTTCCCTCTTTGGCTTTATGTTCCTCTGCTGCTAATTTAGCTCTTCTCAGTTCAGTTCTTTTCTCGTTGGTGGCCAACAATGTCCTTTATTCACTTTTTTTTCTGCACCGGAGTTCCAGACACCGCATTTACTTCATTTACATACAGCTAATCAGAATCAAATTTTGTGTACGGCCACAAAACATTGGTGGTAGCCATGAACCTACCCAAGAAACACTATGGTTAGCTAGGTAGCGCTAACGCTTATTAGCCGAAGATACAGTAACGTAATGCATTCCATAATTTGATGGGGATAAGGGAAGGGAATAAACCAAGCTTTGCATCACAGTCAGCTATCTAGCAAGCTAACAGTAAAATGGAGCTCGCTGACGTTAGTCAATGTATGTGGCTTCATAACTAGCAAGCTATTTTGTATGTCGAGAATCGGATGCCTAGCTAGCTATATGAAAACTAGTCAAAGACATTGCAACAATAACCAGCAAGCTAATGTGGCAGGCCGAAGGAGGGCCTGGGCGGGGACTTGTACCTCCAGACTCCCGGATAATAGTCAAACGCGCTGACCACATCGCCAAAGAGCCAGGCTCGTTGGCAAGGTAGCCAGGGCGCATACTTGTTAGGAGGCATTACTAGTGACAGGACCCTTCAACTGTCACACTAACTAGCTAGGTAGTCTGAAATCATTTTGTTAGGATAGAACTGCGCCAATGAGTGCCACATTAGCTAGCCAGCTAACGAGCTAGCCAAACATGCCAAGGCATGATAACTGCGCAAAACTGCTAGCTGGCTAACTTCGGTTCCGAGTAAGTGGAGAAAAAGCTAAGCACAATTCTTAGGGGTTCGACTAGCTAGCTGGCGGACTAGCTAGCCAACTCTCGTCTTCAGGCCGTTCCAGTAAAAGATATAAGATAATAAGATACACTTTATTGAACCCCATCGGGTAACTTGTCCTCTGCATTTGACCCATCCTATTGTTAGGAGCAGTGTGCAGCCACAGAGCAGCGCCCGGGGACCAACTCCAGTTCTAAAGCCAGGAAGCTAACGTTACTCAGCTAGCTAGCTAGTAACTTTTTGTAACCAAAGATGGCATCACTCACGGCTCAGGGTACGCCTGCCTATAAAATTTGATTCTGATTGGCTGTATGTACATGAAGTAAACGCGGTGTTCAGAACTCCGGTGCAGAAAAAAATTTCGCGACCGGCTTAGAGTCAATTTTGTGGAGCAGGCTGACTGTATTTGAAAGCTACTCTGATTGGTCGAGGCCAGGCCCATGCAGCACGTGCTGTAGATTGAGGAGCCAATCAGAGTTCAGGTTATATATGGCTCATTTCATGCAATTAGATTTAGTTCTATGGAATTAGGAATCTACAAGGAATTAAGAGTTCAGTGGTGAAAATCGCCTGGTAATTGGTTGAGGACCAAAAGAGTTATGCTGCTTTGAAATTTTGCAAACAAACGTTGTTTAGATTCATGATTTTTTTCTCATGACACCCCAAAGTAAAACTGCATTTTTACAATAAATTTGTTTGAAATCTATTAAAAGCTGCTTTCTTATGAGTAAAATAGTTAATATGGACGTCAAATCAGCAAAAAATAAAAATGGATATTTTTTCAGATTTTTTAAGATTTTAAGGTAGATGGCACCGTCAAAAGGCATGATTACTGTATGCACATGGGTTTTGTCATGCACCAGTAATGAGCCCCACATCTTGAGTTTTTGAAATTTTTTTTATTTTTTTTGATTCATCGCCTCCATGGGCATTGCTGCAAATTGTGGGGGTGTAGGGGCACATGGCTCTGACTCCTTTACAGAAAGCTGTGAAAGTAACAAAACAACCCCCCCCTCCCCCGCCAACCTGAGCTCATGATACATAACATAACATAATATAACATAACATAACGTGAGTGGCGAGAACAGGTTGTTCAGCCCAACTTGGCTTTAGTAATCCCACATAATTCACTTTGTTAATCCCTTTAACATATGAAGACCTCAGACAAGTCTCCTTTTCCTCAGACAAAAGAGATTAAGGATCTTCAGCCTCTTCTCATAGCTTTCATCTTTAATACCTGGAATCAGCTTAGTGGCTCTTCTCTATACTTTTTCTAGAGCCTCTATATCTTTCTTAAAGTATGGACCCCAGAACTGTAAACAGTACTCTAGATGTGGTCTGGTGAATGTGTTGTACAAGAGAAGTATGACGCCCTTGGATTTATACCCAATACGTTTGGCTATATATCTCAGCATCCTGTTGACCTTTTTAACTGCTATGGCACAATGGCTAGAACCTTTTAGAGTTCGGTCAACAGTCACTCCCAGATCTTTTCATGTGGAGCACATTCCAGTTTTAAACCTCCCATGAAGTAATCCTCTCTTATGTTTTTATTACCTACTTGTAGAACTTAACATTTTGCTACATTAGATTTCATTAGCCACATTTCTGCCCAATTCTAGATTCTATCTAAATCATCCAGAACCACTTTAGTGGACTCTAAACTGCTCACCAAACCTCCAAATTTAGTATCATCCGCAAATTTAACTAATTTGCTTTCAATATTCCTATTAAGGTCATTAATGTAGATGAGGAACAGCAGGGGTCCCAACACTGATCCCTGAGGGATGCCACTCCCCACCATACCTAGCTCAGATGAGATACCACTGACCACCACTCTTTGTGTTCTGTCCTGTAACCAGTTTAAAGTCCACTCCAGAATACCTCCTGTAACTCCAATGGAGCTCTTTTTAAAAATTAGTCTCTCAAGTGGCACTGTATCAAATGCTTTCTGAAAATCCAAGTATTTCTGATAGGACCACTTCGTCAAAGAGAATATTTATTGGCAGCACACAGGCATACAAGCATATTTTGAGTTTGGCGGCATGGCTCTGTTCTGAGAGATCCCTGTCTGTCCAGCGTGGAACCGAAGGCAGGGAGCTGCAACTGAGCCCCCCTCCATAGAGCAGAGCCTACAGCAACAATGACCTCCAAAAGAAGAGACATTATTATTGAACGGCAGTTTAGTCATGAAAGAACAGGGTTACAGAATGAAAATAGACGGGAGGAGCTGGGGAGGAGGAGGGTTCTTAAGCGTATGTGCTGAGGAGCCGTTTCTCAGAATGAGAGCTTAAGTAAACCAGCATATTGTCGATTAAGCAATCATATGACAGCAAATCAGATGACATTCGTGAGCACTCAGGTGATTCTTCAGCGCGAGAAGCGGCTCCTATATGTTAGCAAGCTTGACTCCGTGGCCTATCAGAATTTACGTCAAAGCTCCATATGATGTCATAAGCCTGCTCTGGTCATAAGTCTTGGTGGCCTCTTCAAAGAGTTCCAGAAGGTTTGTCAGGCATGACCTTCCCTTACGGAAACCATGTTGGCTATCCTTCAAGATATTATTATGTTCAAGAAATGATTTCAACTCGACTTTTATGATGGATTCCAGAATTTTGCACGCAATACAAGTTAAACTGACTGGCCTGTAATTTTCTGGCTCAGTACGGTCCCCGTTCATATATATTGGTATTATATTGCCCTGTTTCCAATCATTTGGTATTTCTCCAGTTTCTGAAGACCGTCTGAAGATAGCTGAGAGCAGTTTAGAGATGATCTCACTAACTTCCCTGAGCACTCTAGGCTATAGGCTATCAGGACCACTGACAGCTGGTGAACTGGCGATAGGGGAGGCTCAAACCCATCCCTTGAAAATAATGATTGGTCATGACCTGTTGTCAATCATTCATTTAAATTACCATTACAAAAGCTCCGAAAACTCTCAACATTATCAGGTGTGGTCAGTTTTCATTAATAACGCATACCTGTCAACTCTCACACATTCCGCGTGAGTTTAGTGGTATATTTACGTTCCCCTGCTGTAGTTAGAAATTACTCAATCAACGCATGTATAAGAGATTCTCGCACGGAATGGAAGTCCTTGCACACGGAGGTTTATCAGTTTCACTAGGAAGTACACGGTGCCAGACCCACCTGGTCTGTTTGACGGGCATGTCTGGCCCATGTACGTGAAACACAAGCACATCGATTGCGGTCAGTTTCGCACGTCTGTTTTATGTGGCAACACTATGCTTGCAGCAGGATGCGTCTCTCTCCCGCGGCTCAGTGCACACCAACTGGAAGCCGATGTGTTTGTTACCCGGCAACTATTATGTGTAGCAGCTATTAAGGTAGAAGAAAAGTATGGGTACTGATGTATTAATATAAAAGTGGTCCTTTTATTCCAAAGTCATGAAGAAAGCCACGGAAGTAGCTACATATGCAGCCCCGGTGGGCAGGACTGCACGAACCTGCTTGTAAAACAGATTGCGTGCCGATCATCCGTCCAACCATTAACATTACATAACATAACATAACATGAATGGCGAGAACAGGCCGTTCAGCCCAACTAGGCTCGCCAGTTTCTTTATACTATTGTGAATATATCACTTCAGATACTCAATGACTCAATGGTATCTAGCTTTAAGTCAAGCCTGCTCTTGAAAATTCCCAAGGTCTCTGCCTCAACGATATGGTCAGGCAAGCTATTCCACATCGAAATTACTCTTTGGGTGAAGAAATATTTCCGAATATCAGTGCTAAATTTACCCTTGGTCAACTTCCATTTGTGACCCCGAGTTCTACTTACAAAACTTAGTCGAAGGAATCCTACATAAATCACTTTGTTAATCCCTTTAACATATTTAAAGACCTCAATCAGATCACCCCTAAGTCTCCTTTTCCTAAGACTAAAGAGATTAAGGATCTTCAGCCTCTTCTCATAGCTTTCATCTTTTATACTCGGAATTAGCTTAGTGGCTCTTCTCTGAACTTTTTCTAGAGCCTCTATATCTTTCTTAAAGTATGGTCCCCAGAACTGTACACAATACTCCAGATGTGGTCTGACGAATGTGTTGCACAAAAGAAGCATCACCTCCTTGGATTTGTACTCAATACTTTTGGCAATGTATCCCAGCATCCGATTGGCTTTTTTAACTGCTACGGCACAATGGTTAGAGCCTGTGAGGGTTTGGTCAACAATCACTCCCAGATCTTTTTCGTGTGGAGCACATTCCAGTTTTAAACCTCCCATGAAGTAATCCCGTCTAATGTTTTTATTACCTACATGTACAATTTTACATTTCGCTACATTAAATTTCATTTGCCACATTTCTGTCCAGTTCTGGATTCTATCCAGATCATCCTGAATCACTTTAGTGGACTCTAAACTATTTGCCAAACTTCCCAATTTAGTTTCATCTGCAAATTTAACTAATTTGCTCTCAATATTCCTATCAAGGTCATTAATGTAGGTGAGGAACAGCAGCGGTCCCAACACCAATCCCTGGGGGACGCCACTCCACACCATACCTAGCTCAGATGAGATACCACTGACCACCACTCTTTGTGTTCTGTCCTGTAACCAGTTTTGAATCCACTTCAGAATACCTCCTGTAACTCCAATGGAGCTCATTTTAAAAACTAGTCTCTTATGCGGTACTGTATCAAATGCTTTCTGAAAATCGAATTATAAGCCCTGCTCTGGTCATAAGTCTTGGTGGCCTCTTCAAAAAATTCCTGAAGGTTTGTTAGGCATGACCTTCCCTTACGGAAACCATGTTGGCTATCCCTCAAGATATTATTACGTTCAAGAAATAAGTCCAGCTCATCTTTTATGATAGATTCCAGTATTTTGCACGCAATGCAAGTTAAACTGACTGGCTTGTAATTTCCTGGCCCAGTACGGTCCCGTTTCTTATATATTGGTATTATATTGCCCTGTTTCCAATCATTTGGTATTTCTCCAGTTTCTAAAGACCGTCTGAAGATGGCGGATAGCGGCTCACTAACTTCCCTGAGCACTCGAGGATATAAGCCATCAGGACCCGCCGCCTTATCTGCCTTTAGTTTATGCAACTTGTCTAATACTTCGTTATCCCTTACCTCAATTTCCCCTAAATAATCTTAAGCATTGGACATGCCCTCAGGCTGAATAAAAACCCGCTCTGAGGTAAAATTCAACAAAGTAACTGTTTAAGGTATCCACAGTATTCTTGTTATCATATAGCAGCGATCCATATTTATTCTTTATGCACTTAACCTCCTCTTTGACTTCCCTTTTTCTGCTACAGTACTGAAAGAAGTGCTTAGGGTTAGTTTTTGCCCCCTCTGCAATTTGTCTTTCATACAGTCTTCTAGCATTCCTCAGCTCTTTTTTGACCACAGCCCACATTTTACAGTATTCAGTCTTAGTGTTCTCATTGTTATCCTTTATGTACATCTTATAAAGATTCCTCTTTTCCCTCAAACTCCTATGAATAGCTGTGGTCATCCACTGAGGATTCTGCTTTTTCAGCTTACTTTTGGACACCTTTGGAATGAATTTGCATTGTGAATCAAGTAAAACCCCCTTAAATCTTTCCCACATCTCATTTACAGACTCACAGTCCAGGAGTGTCTCCCAATTTATTTCACTTAGATATGAGCGCATCCTGTCAAAGTTTGCTCACTTAAAATTGAATATTTTTGTTTTTGAAGACACCTTTTTAACTTCCCATGAAACATCAAAATTAACAGCAGAGTGATCACTTGTCCCAAGTGGCTCCAGTACCTCAACATTGTTAATTCTATCTGGGTCATTACAGAGCACTAAGTCTAAAATTGCCTTCTCTCTTGTGGGTTTATTAACATACTGCACCAAAAAATTATCATTTATAACATCTAGAAATTCTTCCTCCCCCCTACCCTGTCCTTTCACCATTTCCCAATCAATACCAGGATAATTTCAGTCTCCCATAGGGGTGTAACGGTACATGTATTCGTATCGAAAATTTTCGGTACAGGGCGTTCGGTTCGGTACGGGACGTTGGGTTCGGTACAGAGGTGTACAGCACAGGTGAGTTACAACACGAGTACAATAAGTGGCGGAACACAAGTTTCGAATTCGTTCTCATTTATCCATATCCACCTGCAAATACATGAGCGAAACAGTAGATGGCAGCAGTACGCCGGGGAAGCGTTTCTATCGCCGTGCTTTTGGGTTTTGCTGCCACCTGACGGTGGAATTCAACAATTCCCAACATCAGCCAACAAAAACAATGCACATGCACATGGCAACTCATGAGTTGCCTTGGCGTAGAGTAGGTGCTGCGCTCTCTGAGTGCTCTCGTTTGAGAATATTTTATTTACTGGAAAACTTATATTATAATTTTTGTTTATTTGAGAATTTTATCTATTGGAAAACTTATTTTATATATTGTTTATGATGAGAATATTTTATGTGTTGGAAAACTTATTACCAGCACTTGGCACCAGTATTCTACTTTTTTTCTATATTTTGTATAATGTTAAAGTTCCTGATAAACAGGGAATTTTATGTATTGCATTTTGTTCCCATACTGTACCGAAAATGAACCGAACCGAGACCTCAAAACTGAGGTACGTACCGAACCGTGATTTTTGTGTATCGTTACACCCCTAGTCTCCCATAATAATAGTCCCTCCTCCTCTACAAGCTTGCGTAATCCTCTTAAAGAGCATTTCATTGAGAGTACTGTCCAAAGCTGGTGGTCGATAGCATACTCCTATGTTTAAACCAGTCTTGTGTTTGCCAATGAGCCTGACGCAGATATCTTCACAGGGCAAGAAATGTTCAATTTCAGGAATTTCCCACAGATTTATGTTTTCATTCACATAGAGTGCTACACCCCCTCCTCGCCTATTCCTTCCTTTAGAGCTTGTAACCTTTGTCCTATTATATTCTGTTCCATCCTCTTTACAAAGCCATGTCTCTGTAATCTCAACAACGTCATAGCCCTCACCAGGGCCTGAAGTTAACTTTTTCAGCCGCCAGCCACTGTGGAGGTGATATTATAAAATCCACTGGCCGCACAGGCTTTTCACCCACCAAATTTTATTTTTTTTTTGCCTAAAAATAAAAGTGAAAGACAGGAAATGCCCGAGCATGGTTTTTTAGCTCCCGCCACTCGCGGTGTGGGAGGTATGGTATCGGGCTCCGTCTGTGCCTGCCTGCCTGTGTGCGTGCGTGCGTGCGTGCGTGCGTCCGTCAACACATTTCGTTTTATCTTATCAACTATTTCAGAAACAGGCTCCTAATTCTTACTGGACATGCATCTCATAAAGGCCTACGAATGACGTGCCTAAAGGTGACCTTGGCCTATTTTCCCAAAGTCACTGGCCTAAAAATATCGCCAAAAACTTTGACATTTTACTTTATCTCATCAACTATTTCAGTTACAGGCTCCTAATTCTTACTGGACATGCATCTCATAAAGGCCTACAAATGACATCCCTAAAGGTGACCTTGGCCTATTTTTCCAAGGTCACTGGCCTAAAAATATCACCAAAAACTTCGACATTTTACTTCATCTCATCAACTATTTCAGTTACAGGCTCCTAATTCTTACTGGACGTGCATCTCATAAAGGCCTACAAATGACGTGCCTAAAGGTGACCTTGGCCTATTTTTCAAGGCCACTGGCCTGAAAATATCACCAAAAAAAAATAACATTTTACTTTATCTCATCAATTATTTCAGTTACAGGCTCCTAATTTTTATTAGACATGCATCTCATAAAGGCCTACAAATGACGTGCCTAAAGGTGACCTTGGCCTATTTTTCAAGGTCACTGGCCTGAAAATATCACCAAAAATTTCAACATTTTGCTTCATCCCATCAACCTTTTCAGTTACAGGCTCCTAATTCTTACTGGACGTGCATCTCATAAAGCCCTACAAATGACGCGCCTAAAGGTGACCTTGGCCTATTTTTTCAAGGTCACTGGCCTGAAAATATCACCAAAAATTTAAACATTTTGCTTCATCCCATCAACTATTTCAGTTACAGGCTCCTAATTCTTACTGGACGTGCATCTCATAAAGCCCTACAAAAGACATCCCTAAAGGTGACCTTGGCCTATTTTTCCAAGGTCACTGGCCTAAAAATGTCACCAAAAACTTCGACATTTTACTTCATCTCATCAACTATTTCAGTTACAGGCTCCTAATTCTTACTGGACGTGCATCTCATAAAGGCCTACAAATGACATGCCTAAAGGTGACCTTGGCCTATTTTTCAAGGCCACTGGCCTGAAAATATCACCAAAAATTTTAACATTTTACTTTATCTCATCAATTATTTCAGTTACAGGCTCCTAATTTTTATTAGACATGCATCTCATAAAGGCCTACAAATGACGTGCCTAAAGGTGACCTTGGCCTATTTTTCAAGGTCACTGGCCTGAAAATATCACCAAAAATTTCAACATTTTGCTTCATCCCATCAACTATTTCAGTTACAGGCTCCTAATTCTTACTGGACGTGCATCTCATAAAGCCCTACAAATGACGCGCCTAAATGTGACCTTGGCCTATTTTTTCAAGGTCACTGGCCTGAAAATATCACCAAAAATTTCAACATTTTACTTTATCTCATCAACTATTTCAGTTACAGGCTCCTAATTTTTATTAGACATGCATCTCATAAAGGCCTACAAATGACGTGCATAAAGGTGACCTTGGCCTATTTTTCAAGGTCACTGGCCTGAAAATATCACCAAATATTTCAACATTTTGCTTCATCCCATCAACTATTTCAGTCACAGGCTCCTAATTTTTACTGGACATGTATCTCATATAGGCCTACAAATGACGTGCCTAAAGGTGACCTTGGCCTATTTTTTCAAGGTCACTGGCCTAAAAATATCACCAAAAACTTCGACATTTTGCTTTATCTCATCAACTATTTCAGTTACAGGCTCCTAATTTTTATAAGACATGCATCTCATAAAGACCTACAAATGACGTGCCTAAAGGTGACCTTGGCCTATTTTTCAAGGTCACTGGCCTAAAAATATCACCAAAAACTTCGACATTTTACTTTATCTCATCAATTATTTCAGTTACAGGCTCCTAATTTTTATCAGACATGCATCTCATAAAGGCCTACAAATGACGTGCCTAAACGTGACCTTGGCCTATTTTTCAAGGTCACTGGCCTGAAAATATCACCAAAAATTTCAACATTTTGCTTCATCCCATCAACTATTTCATTTACAGGCTCCTAATTTTTACTGGACATGCATCTCATCAAGGCCTACAAATGACGTGCCTAAAGGTGACCTTGGCCTATTTTTTCAAGGTCACTGGCCTAAAAATATCATCAAAAACTTGCACAATTTGCTTTATCTTGTCAACATTTTCAGTTATAGGCTCCTAATTAGCTCCTGCCGCCCGAGTGGCACGGGAGCTATGGTATCGGGCTCCATCCATGCGTGCGTCCGTCAACAAAAACTTTGACATTTTGTTTATCATAACGGCGGGAGCTTCTGGGGCCGCCAGTGCCCTATATTTGAACTTGTTTAGAATATACCTTAAAGCACTGTCAAGTTATAAACTAAATTAATCTCATTAATGACCATATAAAAATCGTTTATCTATTTATTTGTTGATTTCCAAACAAATAATACAATGTGATTACATCACTGTTTTGAAGAGTGATCAAGGTCCTAGAAGGGCTTCCAGGGAGGTCCTCAGTAAAATAAGGACTGCTATAGAATTTCACTTTAATTTACATTAAAAGAAATGATTAAGGTACAAAAAATGTAGAGTGATTTATTTTAACATTATGTCAGTGTTCAGATATATCGAACAATTGAAAATCTCTTCCAGATTCATTAGTTACTTCATTGCACAATGGTATGTTGTATAATTAGCGAATGTTACAATCATTATATGGCCATTTACTAGGTAGTTATAGCTCGCCAAGCTATATAACGTAAAATAGAAATTTATTTAAGGCAACATTACCTTCACCTCATCCTCTGCTCTAGTTTGTTTTTTCTCTCATTTTTGTTCTTTCTTAGATGACCGCATTTTCAGCAAAGTCAGTTTCACCAAAGGATATTTTCCACGATAAAAACGATAATTATGCAGCCAATTAACTAGCAGTTTCAATGAAAATTCAATCATCTAATATGGGTCCCTTTATATTTACATAAGTATTAACGTAATTAACGTATTGAAAACTTTAAGAATGTTACTCCCTACGGCTGAGATTTATTTGTCTTTGCTCACGTTTATCATTCTGAAACATCAATAAGGACGGTCCACAAGCAGTGCGTTAAATCGCTTGCGTGTATTCTTGTTGCTCGTTTACATTACACTTTTATAAATTGGCTGAATTTAACATTTAAATTAATGCATTGTCTTCTTGTTATTTTAACTGTAAGGAGTTAAATGTAAATACGCGCATTTATCTGTGGTTTACAGTTAACATACACGGAACCTCTGTTATAAACTGATTGTAAAACTACAGTTAACCCTATCTAGACCGTAAACGACATGGCGTATGACCACCAAATTTGCAGGGGATGATGTACACGTAAAACTACATCACTACAATCATTTTGGTATTATTATGACCTATTATGACGTCATTATGACATCATGTTTTGATTTTTATTACCCAGAATTTTTTGCTTATTTTATCCCATAGTGCACCAGCTCCTAGAGGCCATAAAATACACAAAATTCTATTTATGTTCCGTGAAAATAGTTTTTCATTTACTCAGAATGTTTTTCTTAGAAGTTCAGGTCTGAAAGAAATGAAAGTAAACTTATAAAGGATTACAGGTTTGCGTAAGCAAAACTTGCTCTGTTCTTATCATCAGCTTCTTTGTGTTTAGTATATTGATTTCAATATGGAGCCTAAAGACCACCTTAATAATGGAAAAAAAATTTCTATTTGTTGGTAGTAGAAGCTTTCATCATGGAAAATAAAATAAATTCAATGACGTCATCAAATTTGCATAAATTAATTCTACTTAACAAAGCTGACATTAAATTACGTAAGATATTGTAAATATAATGGAATAAGTATATGTTAAAAAGGAAATCTGGAAACTACATTATGAAACCGAAATCGGCGATTTTTTATCATACACACCTGCAAGAAAACCGTTGCCATGGAAACAGCAAAGATGGTGGACTTGACTTATTGGTGTAAAATTGTTCCCAGACAAGTTGTAGGAAAAGTCACCAGGTTTGGTGGCTCAAGCCGTTCAGAAATTATACGACGTGAAAATTGGCGCGGGCATAAAAAGCCCCCCGGTCTAGATGGGGTTAAAATAACTGGCAAAAAAGGTGCCAGTTAAAATAACTGACAAAGAAGGTGCCAGTTTATAACAGTGTACATGCGTATTGCCCTTTATGATTGCTACAGCAATCATATCACCATGGAGTTCAAATCGCGCCCCATCACTCATGGAATTGGGAGCAATTTTACATTCTGGTATTTCCACCCCTGATCATCACGTACTTGAATATCAACTATTGTTTAAATTTCTATCACTTGCCACAACCTAAATACAAACCATCCCAGCGCGCTCACGAAACCCGCTGAGATTGAGTAGCCTGGACATTGAAACCAAGTGAGAGGATATGTAGCTACATTAGCAAGCCAGTTTGCAATCCTGTGTATTAGCCATCTAATATGCGGTAATGCGACTGCATTAAACACCTCAAAATGGACCATTGACTACTATGAATTGGATGAAGCCACTAATGGAGCATTTTATCGGACTGGATCATGTTCGATTTAAGATTACGCATTTCTTTGTAGTGCAGAAGTGACTATCACGTCGCGGGTTCGATCCAACCGGCAACCGTCAGTGGTCGGCAGCTTTTTCAGAGTAGCGCACAATTGGCCATCGCGCTACAGGGTTTCAAATTGGGAAGGGACTGCCGGGAAAGGGAAATAAATAAACAACTTTGTTCGTTGCTCAAGCGCCTCCTGTTGGCCAGACGGGCGCTCGTCAGGAAGATTCTAAGTCTGTTCATGTCCGGGTATCCTCCGCCCTCGTTCTGAACTTGCGAAGATTCAACCAATGAGTGTATAAGAAGCAGTGGCTGACAGGCACGTGCTTCGGAGGAGAGCCGTGAACTATCTTTGCTCTCCTGAGTTGGCAGCAAGGGGTCGCATACGAGCAAGCTTTGTACATAGTTCACCAATTGGGCATTCCAGATTCGGGTGGGATTGGAGATGCCAAATTTATAAAAAAAAAAAAGATTACATGTTTCTTTCATTTTCCCCACTGAGCAAAAGTTGGTTTTGACATTTTTGCATTGTCTTAAAGTTGGTCGGGAGAGACTAACAAATAATGACTAATGAAGTTCTCATTGCTCATTGGCTACCTGCCAACATGGCCAGTAGAGAGTCAGTTTCACCCGCCAATTGCAAAATTTACCCGCATTGTGCTCCGGTGTTAATTTCAGGCCCTGGCCCTCACTAATCATAACAGCTTCAAGTTCTGGAAATTTATTTTTTATGCTTCTAGCATTTAAATAAAAATATTTCAGGCTATTATGACTCCACTTACCCTTCGGTTTCCCAGCCGCCTGCTGCTCCAAGCCCCTCACTACGCTTTGTTGCTTTAAAAAGCTAATATCAATAGTGCATGTAGCGCTGTCAGCTTCCATCTGTGCAGTCTACATTTCCCTATTTATAACACTCATTAACTACCTCCCTGCCCCCCAAGTCCCTAGTTTAAATAATCCTGTGCTACCCTCAACATACGCTGACCCAGTGCAAAGGTACCCCTCCGGTTCAGGTGTAGCCCGTCAGGCTTGAACAGGTCACCCCTGTCCCAGAAAAAGTTCCAGTGCCCCATAAACCTGTACCCCTCTTTCCTGCACCAGGTTCGTAGCCCCGTGTTAAACCTCCAGATAAAATTCTGCTTCCCTCTGCTTGCTCGTGGTACCGGTAGAATCCCAGAGAGCCCTACCGTGGAGGATCTGCCCCTAAGCTTTTCAGCTCATTCTCTTCTGCTCCCACATTTGAGACTGAAAATCTCCTGTCCATTGCCATGCGATTGGCAAATCATCCGTGTTTAGCAATTTTGACGTATGTTTAGCTGTGTGTGGTCATTCTGGGTGGTGTTCATTCATGCTCAGGTGTGCTGAGTGCTGTGTGGCTTAGTTTTGCTCTGCTTTCAGCTCTACCAACTAAAGTCAGCATCTAAACTGAGTAGCTGCTGTCCTATCAAAGGTGTTCAGCTCATGCGAGGCGTTCACAACCCATTCTTTAGAGTGACTAATTCTCTTTAATCATGTGCGATACAAGCGCGAGGCACGAGGCTGTATCAGCCCGTGAGCAAAATCCTGTATCACCCGTATTTGCCCGCAGGCAAAATCCTGTATCAGTATATGATAAATAGAACATGATATGGGCATTTTCATATCAGATACTGGGGTCTCGGGTTGATACAGGGTGTGATATGAAAATCCCGATATGATATTCTCAGTCCACTTGTTACTTAAATTACTACTGGCAGGGGTATCGCGTGCCAGATCATTAAAGTAATAAAACGATAGCACCTAGACAGCTGCATGATTCCAGTGTGTAATGTACAGAGAGTCTATTAACGAGTGTTTGAAAGGGAGAGAGAGAGAGAGAGAGAGAGAGAGAGGTCATTCATTCATTGAGAGAATAAGCTCTCTGAACAGAGCTTCTCAGAATGGTTGCTATGGGCAGCGCTGTGAATATTGGCTCACTAATGCCTGTCCTCATACATCCCTTGAGGTCAGCTCCCGTGCATTCAGTAGCCCAATACTATTTACTGCCGGCTTTTAATATGTCTGTTCGTCTCATGTCTATTTAAGCAGTGAAAACTGCAGAGTTTTCCATAAGTATTTGGGCAGTCATGCAGTTTGCTACTTTTTTTGGCTTTTTACTTGAGCAAATGGAAAGGAAACAATGAATATGAGGTTTAATTGCAGCTATTGTCTTGAATTTTAGGCTATTAACATCCCTATAAGGTGATCTGTGGAGTTAATAGCTCCATATATATACTCCATATATTTTCAGTGTGGAAAAATGTAAGTGAAAGGATTATGACCGTGCCAGGATTTGTCTGGTGGATACGTTGTTGGAGCACTCTTGGCCCAGGTGCCATCGGTCAAATCTTCAGACTCATAGCCTGGAAACTTGATGCTGAAGTTAAGGCACTGCTTCTCCTGTAAGGATGCCATCTTAATTGCCTGATGAGATGTTGCCATAATATGCTTGAGTTGTCATAGTAAACCACCTGTTTATGGATGCATGCCTGCAGATTGTAGAATTAACTTGTAGATAATGATATGGAGCCCAGTTGGTGAAATCTTGCAGCTCTAGTTCTCTAGCAAGTTCAGTGTCTGGAGAGATCATAGATGTAGATTTTGGTGGGGATGGTTGGGATATGTCCCTAGCGACATTCAAACATGGCGAGAATATCCCGACCAACTGTGGATTAATGCGAAAAACGAAAGAGGTGCAGAGTCATAAATCCAATCAATGTAATAGTACCTCTGTGGTTTGTGGCTTTGTTCAGTCTGAAGTGTTTATCCTGGCTGTAGTCGCATAACTAACCTTATTTCTAGAAAACATTTCCTCACTTAAAAATACTTAATGGGGAAGATTGTGAACTGACTAGCTAATCTAGCTATATAACCACTCATTTGGTTTTAGTGTCCACTCTACTAGAACTGAGGGGGTCTCAGGAATGTGCAGAGGTGAATTGAAGCGGTCAGTGAAGGCTGCGGCAACTGAGCAAATTTCAAAAATTAGCTGACATTCAAGTACTTGACAACCAGTGCAGAAATGCGGGGTGCGCTTGCGCCCAAGCTCATGTGTGATGGGGATCCATTGACAAGTAAACACATGACTGTGGGGGAACAATCACTGTTGCGGTCTGAAGTTGAAGAATATTTTGGCTTACCTTGTATGGGCTGGAAATGATTTTCATTAGGCAGTAAATCGCTTTGCATTAGCTGCTTATTAGTGCCTTTTTTCAGCACCATAAACGGCACCAAAGCCAAACAAATCTCACTCGTGGGAAGCCACATTTATTTATTTTTTTAAAATAAATTTTGCATCTCCAATCCCACCCGAATCTGGAATGCCCAATCCGAGAACTATGTACAAGACTTGCTCGTATGCAACCCCTTGTTGCCAGCTCAGGAGAGAGAGACGGTTCGCGGTTCCCCTTCGAACCACGCGCCCGTCAGCCCCTGCATCTTTACGCTTATTGGTCAAAACTGTCGCAAACTCAGAACGAGGGCGGAGGATACCTGAACGTGAGCAAACTCAGAATCTCACTGACGAGCGCCCGGCTGGCCAACAGGAGGCGGTTAAGCAATGAACAAGGCAATAATTTTTTTTGAATTTCCCTTCCCGCCAGTCCCTTCCCAATTGAAGACCTGGATGCAAGAAGTACTTTAGTCACAAAATAACACTTTTGAGATATTAAGGGTCAAAGTTTTGAAAACATGCTGCAGATACTTTTTTTAAAAGATAACATTCAGTGGCGCCTGCTGCTAGTCCCAGGGGTTATACAAAGTAGACAGACACGTTTTTGTGGAAAAATAATGCTTTATTATGAAAATAACAAGAAAATCAGTTTCAGACTTTGGTACTTCTTACCATAAAATGCCTGGACTTCGGTACTTATTGCCATAAAATGCATGGACTTTGGTACTTTTACCGTACAAATGCCGTTTCAATCATTTTCTGATTGCCAAACAGTCTTTTTTGCTATGCTTGTCACATGACACATACTAGCAGCTGATTGGACAGTCATGGACTTAGGCACTTGTTCCTGATGACGTCAAGGACTTGAGTACTTCTGCAAAGACTTGAGTATTTCTTGCACAAAAATTCAGTAGATTCAGGGAAGGCCGTATATCAGTATTGAGAACTTGAGTACTTATATTTGGAATTTTTTGGCTTTAAATGATGCACATGACACTCTACTTTATGGTAGTAGTGTCAGCTCATTTTTTGGAAAATGTGACTTAAGTACTTCTTGCACCCAGGTCTTCAATTTGCATCCCTACAGTGCTTTAGCCAATCGTGCGCTGTACTGAAAAAGCTGCCAACCACTGCTGGTTGGTACGACCGGGGATTGAACCCGCGCCGTAGTAGTCACTACTGCTCCGCAAGTGCGGCGCTTTAAGAGAGTGAGATAACCCGGCAGCTCATTTTTAAGATTTTTAATCTGGGCATGGTTTATACTCATGTAAATATGTAGGGGCCTGTGTGAGATCTACGTTAGAAAATGAACTTTAATTGAAATTGGTGGCTGCGTATTTTCTGTTTATATTATGGAAAATACCCGTCCTCTTCTTTTGTGGAGATAAATGAGAAATATGATGACAGATGAAATTTCCAAGTAGGCTATTTTGGTTATCCAGTTAGCTTTTCTCAGCAGGGCTTGGCGTTAACTTTTTTTTCTTCACATGCCTGCATAGGCAAGTAGGGGTTCAGATTCACTTGACCCCCTCCTCATACATCACTTGCTCTCTGAACTTTAACTTTTGCTGAAAAAATGGAATTAACAGACAACAATGCAGTGTTTCAATCACTTGTCATTTGTAAAACAAACCAATCTCATAACAAAGCACAATAATACTGAATATCAACTAGGCCGCAAAATAATCCTCCAATACGTAACTACTTCAAAGGTAAACAAAGATTTCAAGTTACTGGACTGAATATTACAATAACTGAATGCTGCAATGCAGTGTTATAGGAGATTAGAGCTGCGAAGGATTGACTGTTAGGAAATTCAGATGCACATACTCGGGTTCATCATTTGGTTGCGAGTTTCTACTCGGAGAAATTAGCTGCATCAGAGCCAATCATGTTGGCGAGATTGTGCATGTACATCAATATTTAATGTTTAACAATCGAACTAAACCCAGAATAATGTTTTTTTTTTTTTTACCATTTAAACACATCTGAAGCAGAAAAAAGAGACATGAAAAAATCTGGAAGTGGCCTGGGCAGACTTGGGAGACCCCTAACAATTTGGATTGAAAGCTGAGTGAAAGTAAAAAAAAATTCTGTTTTAAAAAAACCCACTGACTGAAAACCGTGTGACTCAAGGACACAAACGAGGTATAAATCACTCCTAAAAAAATATAATATTCAGCGAGCAATGCATTTCCGATTTTTTAAAATTTAAGCTTGAATTTGCAATTTTTGATGGGATTGGCAAAAATAGGACTACAAACTAAATAGATATGACCCATGTATCTCTCCGTACATTCTGTCATACAGGTGTGTGTTTTACGACTTCTTGATAGATCTTTGCAGATACACACATCACTGTATGAAAAAGATTGTTGTTTTCATGGAAATTAAACAAATGACAGAATTTTTTTACTTGCCTGATCGGGCAAGCTTAGTACACGTCTGACTTGCCCCGGGCCATCGGGCAACCGTTAATTTCAAGCCCTGCTCAGACCTCACTGAAAACAAAGGCAACGAAGAACGAACATGGAAAAAAAAAGAAAGAAGACAGGACGAGGAGGCGAGGGTAAAACTGCATTAATTAAATTTCTCGTTTTGTCTCATCATGCAATGTTCAGCAATAGAACACGTGAAAATTAGATGGCATTACCTTAGCTAGCTAATTAACTGGCTATTGAGACAGACTCCTGTCCTGTGATATCTGACTATTTTTGCATGCCTCTGGTTTTTTTTCGAGCTTGACTGTTTTGCCTTCTCGAGACAGTCGGCAACTGAGTGCAAGTACCTGGCTAGTGCCCAGTTTTTACACAAAGTTCAAGTTGACACTGAATTGCAGATTTTAGATACACAAGAATGTGTTAAATAATGAAAAACATGAGTTCTACCCTGTCATTAAATTGGTATGGGTCTGAAAACACCAAAGCTCGGACTTCAAAAAATCTGACGGTTAAAACTGCTACCTAACTTACAGGAACTTATTTGGGATGTTAGGCTACACAGAAACCGAGCTAGGCATTTCCAAGTCTGATTTGTGCAGCAGTTATTGTGTGACAGAATCAGACAATACCTATATCACTAGGTAGCTAGTGAGTGCGCCATCCAGCTGGCCAATGAATTACCATATAATGGTTGTAACACTCACTAATTATACAACATACTATCAGGTAATTAAATAACTAATAAATTGTGAAAAATTTTTAATTGTTCGAAATTGTTTAGCCATGTAATAAATGTTTGTAATGCAAATAACAGTTGTCAACTTGTATTCAAAAATCAAATCAAAAGTATTTGGATACAAAATAGAAAAACAAGTTTATGAATATGGCATTTATTTATGAAAATTACAGAGGCACCTCACTTAGCACCATAAAAAAAATCAAAGATGCACTCATCAGGATATTCTCTGTGAACTGACAGTATTTGAACTCAAATTATTAATTTTTTTTCTAGCTTGTGCTCATATGTCCCTACCAACTCTCAAATTAAACCTATGCCCTTGATTGGGATCATGCCAATTTCTGATAAAATAAGCTCTTTTACCAGAGAGGAGCCATTTATGTTTTTGTTTAGTTATTTATTATTGACCAATTTTAAGAACTGTCTGATGGACTGAAAATCTGAGACTCCTCCGGCCCTACTCAGCACGCCTTTATGGCCCCTGCTTCCTGTCCATGCCTCTCTCGCTGCCCTCCCTCGTCCTTTATTCTCCATCTCTCTCAGGCCTAGTGGCTGGTTGAATGCTGTGAGAACAGGGTGCTGTAGTTGTCTTGGTTACCTAACACCTGCATAATCGAATATAGGCAGCTGCTCTGAGCTTGCGGTGAAAGTGTGCTCTGTTAATGAATTTCGTCGCTGTGTTGGGACCCCCTTTGCAGACAACTGCAGCTATGACCCCTCCATTTTACAAGTAGAGAATCCCCTTGTTAACTCCAAACTCAATTTATTAATTAATTCATTTTTTATTGCCGAATGACACTTTTGGTGTATTATTTTACTGCTATATGATGTTATCTATCCTACTCCTCTACACGAGTAGGAATCAAATCATTTTATCTATGTGCAGTTTACAGTCTTTAGTTAGCCTAACATGCATGTCTTTGGTCTGTGGGAGGAAACCAGAGTATGCGGATTAAACTCATGCGAACACAGGGAGAACATGCAACTCTACACGTAAAGGCTCCAGGCCGGAATCAAACCCACAACCTTCTTGCTGCAAGGCGACACTGTGCCAACATCCCACCCCTTCCAACTCTAAAACTAGTGAATGAAGGGAATGCCTGTACCCATACAGAAGGCTTTGTGCTCTGTCCCCGTAATCTCTCTCTCTCTCTCTCTCTCTCTGTTGCCCTACTCTCTCTTTATCTGAAAGATTGAAGGTGACTCATTTTGAGTTGTTCAATGGTAGGCAGTGCTGGCACTATTGAAAGCATTGCAAGTGATACTCAAAATGTGACCTCTACTGGGGTAAATAGCCCTCTATGTAGGCTAGTGGCCAGTTTATATCAGTGAACCTCTTCTTTTTGCAATAAACGCAATAGAAGAGCTTCCTTTATTGTTGCAGTTAACCTTTCCCTCGGCCACAGTGAGCAGCCTGGAGACTTGGAGTTCATCTGGTCCATTGGGCATACCCCAGTCCTGCCATCTCTGATTCTGATGGGCTCATTATTTCTTTTTAAAGAAATAATCTATTATGCAAGATGTAATGGAAGCCTAGTTATCACTGCTAGTTAATTACTTTTGATCCCCAAGCTGGTAATTCCTTCCAGTGAGATGGATTGTTTATTTAGTTATTGGCTTCTGTTGTTTTTTGGATGGGTTTTCTGGCTGTGTGACATGGGAAGGTTAGTCGGCTGAGCCAGGTGGAGTAGAGAAAGCAAATTATGAGGGAGGGGGGTCTCTTGCATTTCAACCTGACGAGGCCTCTGACACACAGCACCCTGGCAAATAAAAATCATAAGGTGATGGATGACATTAGTGGACATACCTGTATATGCTTATAACCCAGGAAGTGGCTTAAAATACTGATGCACTGTACTCTCTGCGCTTTGTTCATTTGTCCATTTCAAGACACAGGGATGATTTTCCACCTGATGACCGTAACAACAGATCAATGTTATTTCAATAGCAAGCAAAAACAGAGCTGGGAGGGAACATATTAATGGATAATTCAGAGAGGAACCCTATCTCACCGTGGTGGAAAAACAATTGAAGGGGTTATTTCCATTAGTGCTCGAGTCCATATTCAATAAAAATCGGAGAACACTAAAAATCTATTATTTCATTGATGAGAAATAAGCTACATAAGCTAATTATGACCAAGAAGCGCTCAAGTACAATATAAAATGATCAGCGAATTGGAAATTCCCTAAGAAGCTACATCAAGTGGTGACCAAGTCCAGTCTAAAACTTCCACAAGTACACAGGTCCAGTCAGCCAATCAAAGCGTCGCTTAGAAAATTGGTTGGCCAATAGCAGCCACTGCAGCTTTCTTACCTCACCAGAATGGCTGACTCTACAGCCCAGAATGTGTGTATATGTGTGTGTGTGTGTGTGTGTGTGTGTGTGTGTGTGTGTGTGTGTGCGGACTCAACCCCAAAGAGCTAAAAAAAGACCCAGGCAGACAGAAACATGGGCTAAAAACAAGCGAAAAAGAAGTTTGGCCAAAGGTTATCTTTTTTAGCTGCTTATTCTTTGGCTGAACTGTCTAATTACCACACCACATCCCTATCGATGACGAATGAAGTCTTTAAACCTGTTTGGATGGCGGTGCAGACCATTCATAATTTATGGAGATTGGTTTTTATTGTGATCTTTGTACACCTGCATTTACCTTCTGTTTCACTGAATATATCTTCCATTCATTTTTTTCAAGAAGCTTTTTGACATCCATGACTATAGTATGCTGGTATGTCTATATTTGCTGTTCATTTTCATTAAAGTGGTGTGATTTGTTTTCAAAAAGATTCTCTGTTTTCGTACTCTGAAATAATCAAATTTAATGCTGTTAATTTTTTAAATTGAGTTCAGTTTTCGTTATTTTGAGGCATTTGCTTCTAAAAGTACTCAAATCCGCAGACTGGCGTGAAAATATCTGGGCCAAGAATCAACACAGAGGCTAGAAGGTCTCCTAATATGTTTTAAGACATCTTTTCTGATATTTCATTATGTTTACATTAGCTTAACCCATGTAACATGATCCCCACAAGCTGTCAAATTTTAAAAATCTAGTTTCTCTAAAAAGACGAAAACGGACATGCGCACTTCTGGAAATCAACCCTTCAGTTTTAGACAGTATTTTCTGTCCCTGTTGCGATCTCCAAGGGACGTGTTCATCCTCATTTTCTATCATACTCTGTCAATAGAAATTCTGCTTAATTTTGTTAGAAGAATGAATTTTTAGCGGCTGACTTGCGTGAGCTCCAATGGTGGCTAAAATTTTTCAGGTAAAATGTCGGAGGATTTTGTTATACGTGTGCAAACAGATGAGATCCGATGATGATCCTGTCCTGTTTCGAAATTTGCCCGAAGGTGTTGGAATCACTATGTCTCAGTATCTGCTTTTTTGTAATTTTTCTTTTTAACTGAGTATGTAATAAGATTTTAACGGCTGTGTTAACTGGTTGTTAGCGGTTTTTGGTGATTATGTTGATGCAATATATCTGAACAGGGTTTGTGTGCCTTTGGGAATGGGGGTAGTTTCCTCTACCTTATTCATGAATCCGTGCTTGTTACAGACACTTCCTCTTTCACTCGCTGTTTTCACTCACTGTCAGCGTGGGGTTCTTGTTGTCACGGTAACGAGCCAGTGGTGGAAAGGATGTGGTGCTCTTGTGTGTTTGCGTCTGTGTGTTCATGTCTGTGTATGTGTGTGTATCGGTGTGTCATCCATCTCAATAGCATCAGTTTCTGGCTTGAAATGGCTACACGGCAGTTTCTGGTCTGCGGGTTTCTTTCACATTTAATTTCTTGTATGGGTAACAGGGCTACTGGTACACCTTTAACTACATCGCTATTTTTAAGGGCAGAGTTTTTCTCAGGGTTGAAGACATTTAAAGCCCTATTTTATGAAGGGTGAACCATCAAGACGAGGAGTGAAGGATCTGGACAGTAAGATTTTGCTTTTTCAGCATGCATTTTGTGCATTCTGGTGGCATTTCTTGGAAGATTAGGGCAGATTTGCAAACGTTTACAAATATGGAATTACAGTGGGGTGCAAAAATTTGGGCACCCCTGGTTTAAATGTCTGTTACAATGAACCTCCAAGTGATTGAAAGCAAACCTGAACACTAATGCTAACATAACACGTTTCATCACATTTTAAAGCAAGAATAATTTTTATTTTTAACTTTTTACAGTTTCAAAATAATAAAACAAGGAAAACGGCCTTGTGCAAAAGTTTGGGAACCCTGTCAGCTAGTACTTTGTAACTCCTCCTCGGGCAGCAATAACAGCTTGCAAACGCTTCCTGTGGCCAGCTGAGAGTCTTTCAATTCTTGTCTTTGGAATTTTTCCCCATTCTTCCTGACAGAACACCTCTAGCTCAGAAATATTCTTCGGCCTTCTTGCATGCACGGCATGTTTGAGGTCTCTCCACAGATTTTCAATAACATTCAAGTCTGGGGACTGTGATGGCCATTCATAGGGCCGGGTAGGTTTGGATAGCTTTTTCCCCCCAATAGATGAAATCATCATTTAAAAACGGCCTTTTTTTGTATTTACTTGGGTTGTCTTTGTATAATGTTAAAATTTGTTTGTTGATCTGAAACATTTAAGTGTGATAAATATGCAAAAAAATAAGAAATCAGGAAGGGGGCAAATACTTTTTCATGGCACTGTAAATCACGACATTGTTGATCTTAGTCATTCATTTAAACTTTTATACAGGGTCTTCATTAACTTCCATCATGGTTTCAAACACTCTTTCAGACTGTAAGTTGGTGTATTCCTCTTTCTTTGTATGCCCGTGCAGTAAAAACTGAAAGAGCCACGGCATTTCAGTATAATGATGAAGGAAAGAGGGTCAAGTTTTCGACGCACTTATACCAATATTTCGGCACATGTGCTGAGTGGTTTATGACGTCATTGTAGTCGGGTAAAAATAGGCCTCCAAAATTTATCATGCGCTTTTTTCATGAATAAGCTCTTTAAATATGGTTTCTGGGAATTATCCGTTCAGGAAAATTCATGAAATTTTATTGCTTTATTCAAAATAATACACGCTAATAACAATAAATGATGCAAGCTAACTTACTTTTTTGGCATTTTTTCTTCCACAAAACAAAACTGATGACCTGAAAGCTTGCCCGCTGTCATGATTACGTGTGCACCATGACCCGGATGAAAGGCAGGGTCAACAAACTAAAAAGACATCCTCTTCGTTTGTCGGGCAGGAACCTGGGAATCATGTTTGCAAGCGATACATGTACACACTAACCTTCTGTTAAGACTGTAAGCCTTTTCCGGGCTGGGTGAATTCAGAGTAACTATTTCTATTTTGTGAGATGATCCTTAAGTGCACTTTTCTTCACCATGGGACCCGGGACTGGCGGTCTGCTTTTTGTTTTGCTTGCGGAGTGTTGCCTGTCTGGAAGATTACGAGGGAGCATTGCACTGTTTAAAAAACGCAGGCACTATGACGAAAGGCTAACACATAATTCACTTTCACCGGAGCATGAAGTTGACTTGATCTATCACAGAGCTGACTGAAGTTAGCACTACGATATTTTATACACCCTGTGCAGGAATGGGAACGAATCAACAAATAGGGCTGGGTTCAGGTACTGAATTCCCGATTCGATTCATTATGTCAAGCTCCTGATTCGATCAGATTTCTGATTCAATTTGATTAAATTTGATTTCCTCTGTATATCGATTCAAACTTGATTTTTTAAGGGATATTTCATTTACAGTACCAGTTTTGCTTAGATATCAAAGATTTTCAGGGAATCAATGTTGTAAATTGTACAAGGACCCCTCCAACCTTGTGCATTATATTAAAAAAAACACTTAACACGAAGAATTGGCCCCAAATCAGTCGCACGAATGTCCTTATTTATTTAATATGAACTGAATCCAACAGTCAACACAATACAGTGTAACTCCATTATAAAGGCAGTGCATATTAGTGGCTACAATCATAAAAAGTGTAAACGTTACTGATTTATCCATGGAAAACATATTGCTGTCTCACAAAGCTTTTGTGCAACCAATTGCAGTAGTTAGGATATAAACACTTGGGATGCACCCGAATGCGAATCCATATTTGGCAAGTCACGAACAATGGCTTTTTGCCGAATAAATTATTTGTCCGAACATTTTGTTAAAAGGTCGGCTTTATATAATATGTATAATATATATATTTTTTACCCGAGTTAATGAAGGGGAACATCTCCTACAAGTGGTTGGTGCTGAAGTTCTCTAATTCAAACTAGATTGGCTGCCACCGCTGTCAATCATCCTCACCAGTCAGTCAGAATCGATGATGTCAGCAGCCTTTGTGTTGGAAGCACTGACTGGAGTTTACGCAGACTCACCAGTGAGACAAAAATCTTTTCCACGGTTGTTTTTTTTTTTTTTTGTTCACCGCTGACTGTATTTCTTTTGATTCACAGAGTGGATAGACGTTAGAGTGAGTTTCTTAAACCTGCGTTGCTGGTCCTTTTAGCACGAGTACGCACATTTAACTAATTATGAACGGGCTAACGTATTGTCTTTAGTGGGAGGCTGCTAACGTATTGTCTTTAATCTTGCAAAGTTCTTATTCCATGTTAGTCTCTCTCTCTCTCTCTCTCTCTCTCTCTCTCTCTCTCTCTGTCTGTGTGCGGGCGCACTGGAGAAAAATACCTGTGACTGAGAGTTGGGTTGCTAGCTATCATTGCAGACAGTTTTGCTAAATTCTGATTCCTTTATTTACCACTAAAATAGTTACACTGAGTTGCATTGCTTAGTTGTGGCATGCTGTTGTTTAAAACGATGCTTAATGTTCTCTTCAAGATAATTAAGCCATCTCTACAAATCTAGTTAATCTACATTGATTACTTATGCAATATGTGTCATAGTTAGCAGTTATTAAAATGTGTTTGTCTTCTTAAAGGGGTTGTTAAAATTTTGATTATGTAATATGAAGGTACTTGGTGGGATAGTCATTGAAGTAAGAATTACAGTAAATTACATCATGTTCTCTTTGCCATAACCTTAGATAAGTAAACTATCTTACCCCTGGTGAAATAACCATGGTTAAACATGAAAAGCTTATTGAAAATTATATTAATGGTTAGGTTCCTATCTGAATATCTTAACCATGGTTATTATTTGACCATGGTTGGCAACGATGTCCATCCATAGTCTTCTGCCCAATTTACCATGGTTGATTAACTTGACCGTGGTTCACTTGACCATGGTTGAGTAACCATGGTCATCCATTGTTCTAACCAGGGTCGACCGTCCATCAATCCCTTAATAAAAATGGTCAAAACCATTTCCAAACTTGGTTGAATCATGGTTAGCTATGGGCAGCCATTGTGACCACGGTTGACCCTGGTTGTTCTCCCTGAGGGGTAGTGGAACTATCATTTGTTGTAGAAAGCCGAAAGAGTACAATAAATTTAACTATCCAGTTAATGTTGAAAATCTTGCGACAGTCTTTGACAATCTTTGACAATCAAATGACAATCTGAGTAAAATTTCATCCTTCAAAAATGAGCAGAATTACGCATTCGAACCCCAATTCAAAAACATCCATGGCGAAAATTCCCTCTTTCCCTTTTATTATCTAGATAATTTGAGCATTCCCCCACTCTTGGGGGCATGATGGATGTTACAGGACCTTTTTTCCTATGACAGTTGTTACATTGGACGGACTTTACTGTTTTTGATCCCCTGCCAAATTATACTAGCCAAAATTTCTGGCAGACTTTGACTATTATAAACTTTGCTTTGGCAACAGCTAAGAGCACTGAAAAGGTTAGGTCAATATTCCGTCTCCTTTTGTTCAACGAAAATAGTACAGAATTTCCGTGAGGGACGTTACATTGACTGGGAAGATTAAGTCAGCAAACTTCCACAGGGTTTAAGCTCCTCTCTAATTTAAATTGATGCCCTTGACATAACAAATTGAATCATATGAATTGTACAACCCCAATTCCAAAAAAAGTTGGGATGCTGTGTAAATTGTAAGTAAAAACAGAATGCAATGATTTGCAAATCTCATAAACCCACATTTTTATTCACTGTAGAACATAGACAACACATCATGCCATTTAGTTACTGGCAATTCCAGAAGTCCTAATTACCCGTTTTTAGGCCAATTTCAGGGTAAAATACGCTCCATCTGTTTGGATGCAAAACTTGCAGAAAAAGAGTGGTTCAGTCATAATTATATTTTTTGCTTAAAATTAGGGGGTTCGGTGGATAGATTGAGGCCCTTTGCTGGATGTAAACCAGAGATTTATTCTATTGCTCATCGTGTCCCTCTTTTCATGGAATTGCCCGAATAGACCCGCTCTTTCTAAAAAAAAATAAATAAATACCGAAAGAACAGATAGCAGGCGAGCCTTATTTGCATTCCCCTGGTAAAATGATTAGTTGTGGTTGGTGAGTGATGCAGAGTGTTATTGGTGAAATGGGGGAAAGTAAGATTTTTCTTCTGTAGTTCTGTTTGTTTGTAGTTTGTAGTGATGGTCGTCGACCTCCCAGATGTGTGGTCTTTGCTGATTCAACCAGCAATCTGTCAGGTGTCCGGAGCCATTAGCAGGGCTGTCATTCTGTCCTCTGTGAGGCAGAAGGCCCCTGAAAGCGGGCGGGTAGCTGTCGATGATGATTACGGCAGGACTGACACGAGCGGTCCTGTCGGCTTCATTGTGCCTTCCAGCTGTGCTGGACAAAGTCATGGATACCTGGGGCTTGGTGGATACTAGCGCTATCAGACGCTCAGTAAATGTAATCTTCAGTCCAAATGCTGAACATTCAGAGGTCCGTGGAGTGGTGTCAGTTCAGTGGCAGGAGTGGCCATTTGGTGGAGAAAATAACAACTATTCCAGGATTTATGAGCTCTTCTCCCTCTTCCTGTCGTTCTGTTTGGCTGTCTCTTTTATGCCAGTAAGTTCATAATAAGGGCTAATCCAGCATATAAACGTTAAAATGAAATTTATTGCGCAAAGTATTTTACTGCGGCAGACGATTGAGTATAATGTGCGATTTTCTGGAAATTTCACACTCAGAAGCTGCCCGACAGTTAATTTTCCCTAAAGTTTTTTGCGTAAAAAATTAATTGACTTTGAGTATGTGAATTATGATTTACATTACAGTTGATGGGCTAATTCACTTAGCTAATGAGTTCTGAATCAGAATTCCTTATTTTTTAACTGATTAAATCCTCTCAGCATGTCATGTCAGTCACAAAAAATAATAAATTATCAATAAATAATAGATAATTTATTTTCCTCGCAAGAATTGTTTCATGGCATATCTATATCCTTCAGAATTCTCTTGTTAGAGGTCATTAGTAACTCTGTCGCTGCAAATAGACCTTCACTTGAGATCTTAGTGCACACTTGCCTTGAGTTTACTTCTGTTACGTCAAGTCAAGTCAAGTCAACTCAAGTCACGCTTATTTACACAGCACATTTAAAAACGACAGAAGTTGACCCAGAGTGCTTTACAGAAGAGGCAGATACATACGAAATACAACTAATGACGATATAGGGGCAAAAATTAAAAAAAAAAAACAAAACAATACTAAAGCTAAAAACATAAAACCATTCAAAAAGTAAAAGTAAAAAGCAGAAATGGATAAATAAAATGAATAAAATTCAATAATCAAACAGGACAAAAAGATAAATAAATCAATAGATAAAAATAAAACAGCAGACATTCATAAATAAAAGTGAACTTGACTGAAAACCATGTAGTAGCCTCAGACGGAGCTAAAAACAAGATTAACCCTCATCAGTAAAACCTAGAAACTTACGTTGGCGTAAAACGTGGGTCAATATTATCATATTGATCCCTAAACCTATATTAATTCTATCTAAACCGGGCTTTTTGGGGTTCCTAACTTGTAAACGACATGGCATATGACCACCAAATTTGCAGGGGATGATGTACACGTAAAACTAAATCACTACAATCATTTTGGTATTATTACGACCTATTATGACATCACTATGACATCATGGTTTGATTTTATTGCCCAAAACTGTGATAATAGGGTAATCTCTTACAAATTTAAGGTATAAAGCACAATTGTAACAGATAGTGTCTTCTAGAAAACCTTAATGTCTGCAAAGATATCTGTTGTCATTGTTAAAAAGAAAATCTGGAAACTACATTGATGAAACCGAAATCGTCGATTTTTTTATCAGACATACCTGTTAGAAAACCGTTGCCATGGAAACGGCGAAGATGGCGGACTTGACTTATTGGTATTAAATTGTTCCCAGACAAGTTTTAGGAAAAGTCACCAAGTTTGGTGGTCCTAGTTCAAGCCGCTCAGAAATTATACGATGTGAAAATTGGCGCGGGCATAAAAAGCCCCCCGGTCTAGATGGGGTTAAGCCTAACCATGAGTGAACTATTATTTATGGTTAGCGTTGTATTTTTGGTTAAATCTCACGATATAGAACTGATTACTTGTTGAAAATGAACAGCATTCCCTGATTCTTGATGGTACTTGAGGTGGTGGACTGAGGATGGGTTTTATATCATGGGTAACCCAGGAACCGAAGAGCAACAGATTGAGGTACTTAAGACTCCTTGCACTGAGGAGTCGGCAAGAAATGGGCATGCTAACCAGAACACGTTAGCATGGTACTACTAACTGAAGAGTTTCAGCCCTCTCCTCTTTTCAGGCCCTCTCACCTGTGAGGCACTGTGGCGGGGAGTGGAACGCAGAGCAGACCAAATGTTCATCTCATTTTCATAACATCTGGATTTACTCTCTGCATAAGTGCATCCTCTGGGTCTTAAAACCCCTCCTATTGAGGGTATCCCTCATTATAGAGAAATCAGCCAAAATCAGCCAAAAAAAAAAAAAAAGTAGGTGGTCACTGAGGGCAGCCTTGTGTCCTGGAAACTCCTGGAGACACGTGCCACGTGAGCCAATCACAGCTCTCTGAAAGGTGTGAAAGAGTTTGTGTGCACACGGACCCCCCTCCTCACTCCTATTTTCATTTTTTTGATTGCGTTGCAGTTGTGCTCCTCAGTTGCTCTTATATTCATGCTGCTGAAGGGTGATTTTTTTTTTCCGGCAGTCTCTTCTGGTGAGGGTAACTGAGTTTGAGGTTTTCTATCCCCCGCCACGAAGTGGATTGGGGGATATTGGAATGGAGCTTGTCTGTCCATCCGTCATTCTGTCCGTCCGTCCATCCGTCCGTCCGGGTTCAATGGGGACAAGTTCTCTCGGCAACTATTGCACCTACGTGGATGAGATTCTGTGGGTGACCAGTACTAATGATCCTATTGAATGAGTTCAACAGTTGATTCCGAGAAATTTATTTTTACGGAGTTAGGGTCCTTGTTTCTGTTCGTTGACTTGGTGTATGGGATTTGCAATGGGGACAAGTTTTCTCAGAAACTATTGCACCTTCATGGGTGAAATTTTGTGTGTGGCCAGCACTAATGACCCTACTGCATGAGTTCAACAATTGATTCAGAGAAATTTATTTTTACGGAGTTGTGGCCCTTCACTCTGAACTTGGTGTACGGGTGTTTAATGGGGACAAGTTCTCTCTGCAACGCGGATGAAATTTTGTGTGTGGCCAGTTCAGATGACCCTATTGAATGAGTTTGACAATTGATTCCGAGAAATTTATTTTTACGGAGTTATGGTCCTTGTTTCTGTTCGTCGACTTGGTGTATGGGATTTGCGATGGGGACAGGTTTTCTCGGCAACTATTCCTTCATTTTATTATCTCCTTGCATATGTTTCAGAGGATAATGTCATTGCTCTGTGTTTTTTTTTTGGTATGAATATGGAATCTCCCGTGACCATTCTTACTGTGGCGGGGATATGGGTGACAATGTTGCCTTGTTTTTTTTTTTTTTTTTTTTAAAAAGTGGTTGAGAGGGAGACCGAGGCTGCAGAGGTTGAGGAGGCATGCGCACACGCGCAAACACATGCGTGTATACACATAGACACGTACAAGTGTGCACATGCATATATTGTTGAATACACAGATGACGCGCGCATGCACGCTCACAAGCATGTGCATACGGAAGGATGTTTTTACGGTACTATGTACAGAATTTTAACTTTGCTATGTTGGAAGATGTCCATCTTTTATTGCAAGTTCCATTTGTGTCAGTTATTTTTGGTTTAGCTGTATCTTGATGGGGGCCAGCCCTATGAATACAATGGTCTGTGACTGAGTGAATAATGAAGGTACACCATTAGTTGGTGATCTGTTGGAGTTTGCCCATCGTCCATGCCTCTTTCAAAATGAATAGCCACTGACACGGTCCACTTATATACCAGGTTTTGACCTTGCCTTGTTTTGAGGTTGGCTATCCTTGGTTTGCTAGCTTACTGCAGGAAATTATCATGCATTCACTGGAGCTGCCAATCTTCTTATGCCCTGTTACTGTTTTCCCTACGTCTTTCTCTGCAGCTTTCCAAGCACAAGGTTCACAGGTTTACAGATCAAAACTTCCACACTCTGTTGTGTAACGGAACGCATGTGACCTGGGGTGTAGCTCCAGTTTGAACTGTATTCAGTGTACGTGTTGAGTAGCATTTTCTGTCTGCACCATGTGTGCTGCACACTGTACTGCATGTGCTGAGGTCAGATCGACTAATATTGTCTCTGCACAGATGCAGAGTTAACTGCTGTGTGGAGCTGGCATGTTCGGCTCGGGTTCGCATGGTGGGTTTTCTCCAGGTACTTTGGTTTCTGGTTTCCTCCCACAGTCCAGAGCCATGCATGGTAGGCTAATGGGTGACCTTCAATTGTTCATGGTCATAGGTATGAAAGTGTAAGAGAATGATTCTTGCATTGCTTTTTGCTTTGTAAGAGTGTGAAAAGCAGCCTGAAGAAAGAGCAAAAGTGCAGTCAAACTTATAGCAAATAATTTCATTTTTCTGCTGTATTCATTACACTAACTGCGCTGCTGTATCCATTACACTAACTGCACTGGCTGTAACTGCAGTTTTCATTTCACTGACTGCACTGGATGTATGCACTGTATCCACTTCACTGACAGCACTGGCTATAACTGCCATATTTATTACGCTAACTGCACTGGCTGTATCCACTGCATTTGCTACACTAACTGCAATATCCATTACACTGACTGCACTGGATGTATCCAGTGTATCCACTACACAAACTGCACTGGCTACAACTGCAGTATTTATTACACCAACTGCACTGGCTGTATCCACTATATTCACTGCACTAACTGCAATATTCATTTGGCGATATCCGTATGAGAACATGAAAAATTGTAAAATTAAAAACTGTTTCGAATTGGCAACTATTGTTGCCATGTCATAGTTCAGTGTCTTAAGCATCTGGAACAAGTGAGTTTTATCGCCTCTGTAGCCTCAAAATGAGATTTTAATTAAAAAAATTAATTAGGGCGGGAGGACGGATAGCGTTTTATCTGGAGTAATGCAATACACTATAGCACGCGTGGAAGGATAATGCTGCTTTAACTAGCTAAGAAATAACATGTCTCAGGCTGAACTGTCAGTTTGTTTAGGGAAAAGAAGCTGCTGATCAATGGTGAAAGAGGTCGTGTGTGCGAGATGGCGTTGAAAGGGACAAATCAGGGCTGTAAGAGCTTCTCCAGTAGGCATCATAGCTAGCTAGCTGTACCTAAGCGATTGCTTTCAGACTCACTAGCAAGCTAGCTAACGTCTCTGAAATCTGCAAGCACACTTGGGTTGCAGGTTCACAACACTGCCGCGAAGCCTCGGATAAGTTCATGCATATTACAGCTAGCTCAGTTAATAGAGTTGTGGCAAAAATCAAATCATATCACTTTAATGTGATGATCATTTACAAATATTTTCCTTCGTTAACGTTAGCTAGCATACTAGCTGCCGAGATGGCTACATCCAAAGCGCGATGTAGCCTACTGCGTGATGACACACAATACATAGCAGCCTAGCCATCATGACATTATCAGTAAGCCTCTGTGCGTACAAGCGCTACCCAGAAGCTGATTGGCTGGTATGCAAATGAGGAACATGGTTTCCGTTCGCGCCCTAATGAGTGACGTCCTAGCGGAAGACCCGCCTTGATGAGACGCTAACACGTTGCATTTTAATTTTCATTGTGTCCCAAAAAGAGCGTGGTGACATGCATTTGAAAATGCAATGTACTGGGAGGCGCTGTTTCCCTTACTGCATTTGAATATTGCCCCATGTATTGCAGGATAAGTCTTTGAAAATGAAATGTAAAATGTTGTCATCATTATTATGTCATTATTATTTCCAAGTGATTAGAAAACAGCATTTTCATTATCATGTTGACCCTAAAAGAGCGTGATGACGTGTAAATGTAAATGCAATAGGCTGGGGGTGCTGTTTTGCTTATTGCATTTGAATATTGTCCACTGTATTGCGGAGCAAGACTTTGAAAATGAAATGTCAGACAGCTTTTCATTATCATTTGAATATATTCATAGATTTCCCATATGTGTGTGTGAAAATGAAAGTGATAATTGGATTAATTCATTTTCAATTTAATATTGTCTCAAATAACTCATTCATAAGTGGAAAATTATAATGCAATAGTGAGATTACATTTTCATTTGAATATTGTCCACTATGGGCTTCCATAATATTCATTTAGTAGCATTCCAATAATATTCATTCCCGCAACTCGGAGAGTTTTTGGTCTAAACTCAATTTTCCAAAAACTCCTCCTTTTTTCTGTGTTCTGTAAGACATGCAACAATTTTCTCTCTCATTTACCACAAAGCTACAAATCTGTTTTGGTTCTTATATTTTCATTGTCCATGCCACTAGTACTCTATCATTACCGTAAAACAAATCTTCTTGAGATTGTTTTTAATCACTAAGCTAGGAAACATACTCTTTATGTCCCGTACAGCGCATACAGAATCACTCCATTAAACTAATTGCACTTGCCGTATCCACTATATCCACCACTCTGACTGCACTGGCTCTGTCTGTTATATCCACTACACCAATGACAGCATCATTATTCTCTAAACTCACTGCTTCAACTCTACTTTTCCCCATCTATCGTACTCTCTTTGTTCTGTTCCTTATACACTGGCTAAAAAAACTGGTAAAATAATGTCACAATACAATTTATACAATGATTAAATAAAAGTTTCTCTGTTGACATAATCAATGTTAATGGTGAAGTAAATTAAAGCCAAATGAAGACTGCATTAATGTGCCAAACTTACTACATGTTGTTTAACACATGCTACATCTGTGTCCCCCCACATGGAAAGAATCTATGTGAACATATATGGCGCATATAGGCCAAATTCAGGTGCATATATGTGCTTATAGAAGGCATATAGGTCTCCTATATAGCTCATATACCCAGTGGCAGGTTCTGTTTGTCTTACCTATTGTATAGCTCATATCTCACTTTTGCAACTGTCATGCATGATGCCTAGATCATATTTTTATTCTCAAAGTAATATCTGCATATTAGTCCAAAGTCCCTGACAGAAATAACAAGAATTTCAAGCAATAACTTATTAATCGCATGTGAACACGTGAAATTGGCATCACATTTGATCCTAAATACATGTTGACATGTGACAACGGCATGGAATGTGTAAACCAGTCATTATTAACTGTGGCAAGTGAGAGGAGACAAAAAGCTATGATATCAACACAAATATCTAATACTATTTGTTACATTTTTTTCCTGAAACATTAACAATAACAAGGTCATCAATTCTTTCTTGACCATACTTATTTCCATTCTACGAAGATTGAGTTGTGTATTGTGGAAGAGAAGGAAATGTATAAAAACAAAATGGTTTGATTATGTTTATTTCATCAATTAAGCATTTTTTCAAGTTTAAGTCACTGCCAGATTCACCACATTAGATAAAATTGGATTCACATCATTACAGCTCATACACATCCACTGAAAGGTTATACACTACACTTTTACACCCACCAAATGCAATGTTTTCTATCTTGTCTGTAATGCAATATGGCTCAGAGGTTCTTAGTCTAAATGTAGCAAAATAAAGCAAAAATAACAAAATAAAAGTACACAGAAGAACATACATTCAAGTAAACATGCCTTTCAAAAGTCATTTTAATCCCCACATCTATTTGAGCATTTCACTGTGGTTAATGAATTAGACAAAGTCTACATTTCTGTTCACAGTTTTAATGAACAGACACTTGTCTTTTATCTGAGTTGCTTGTATAGCAACTTAAGGTCCCAGACTTTTTCCTACAGGGATGAAATAACAAGGATTCTTAAATTCCCACACGGAAAGAACCTATATAAACATATAGGTTTTAATCCCTGCCTTGTATCAACCAGCAGTGGTCGGCAGCTCTTTTCAGAAGTAGCGTGCCATTGGCCAATGCGCTACAGGGATGCAAATTTCGAAGGGCCTGCTGGAAAGGGTTACGTAGATTAGAGTTCCCGTAGGCGCGTCCTGTTGGCTAGACGGGCGCTCATAAATAAGATTCTGACTGCACTATCATTTGACTATCCACCGCCCTCGTTCTGAGCTTGCAAAGTTTCGCCCAGCAAATGTGAAAAAAGCAATTACCAACAGTCACGGGCTGTGTACACCCCAATGACTTGTCTGCAGGGGGCCGAATATGCAAATTAGCCTTGAACTTGTACATAGTTCCCTAATTGGATATCCCAGATTTGGGTGGGATTGGAAATGCCCAAAAAAAAAAAAAAACCTTGAAGTTTTAATTGGCTGTTTTCATATATTATAGGTACATATATGTACCTGTAATATATGAAAACGGCCAATTTTTTGTATGTCGCATATATGCGAAACCTCTATGTGGCCCTATATTAAAACCTATATGTTTATATAGGCTCTTTCCGTGTGGGCCTGCTTGTTTATGTTGCTTTGGACTGACACAAGAGAATTCACTCTGTCATAGCTCTTGTGGCGATGGGAATAATTAAACATCCTCCATAGAGGTCCTCTCATTAACCCTAGAGAGTATCTGAATGTAATCAAAAATCTATTGAATAAGATAATTAATATGTTTGTTGCACTCCAAAGGACCTTAAATTTTCCACGTTTTTGGAAACAAGCATAAAAACCTGTACTGAATACTTCACACAGTGGCACATTCAGAAGTATAGATTCAAATGGTTGTAATGCCTATAACAGTATTTATCAAAGTCTGTTTACCTTGTGAGTTGGACTATTATAATCCAGTGTGAGGGGAAATGGAATATTACTTTCACAGAGATGATTTGAACTTTTTCTCTTTGCCTTCACCCCCTATCCTCCCCTGCAGACCCCCCAGGAGTTATGGGTCCAATGATGGGGATGTCTCCTGATAAGATGGCAGAGGTGCCTGGGCAGAGGGCAGAACGGACGGGCCTGAGGGCCTTGCCTGGTGCTGGTACTCTGCCAGAGGCGGAGAGCGCTGCCAGCCCCAGAGCCACCAGTCTGGACGGGCTAGATGGATCTGAGGGCGGGGTCGAGGATGAGGAACTGACTAATCTGAACTGGCTGCATGAGAACCTCCTGCAGAACTTCACGCTGGGGGGCCCCGAGGCTCCGCCGAGTGGGAGCCCACTCTTTGACATTGAGGGAGATGGAGGACTGCCCCCCGCCGCCTCTTATTCTCATTCCTCCTCAGACTCTCCCTCCTCATCCTCACCGTCGTGCAGCTCGCTCCCACGCGGCCAGACACGGGCCCACGACCCCCTCAAGTCCAAGCCGCCCTACTCCTTCTCCCTGCTCATCTACATGGCCATCGACCAGTCGCCCCACAAGTCCCTCCCTGTCAAGGACATCTACGGCTGGATTTTAGAGCACTTTCCCTACTTCTCTAGTGCCCCCACTGGCTGGAAGAATTCAGTGCGCCACAACCTGTCCCTCAACAAGTGCTTCCGTAAGGTGGACAAGAGCTTAGGCAAGGTGAGGGCCTGTCTGTTGTGGAAGAGGTGCACTCGTAATGCTCATTTGTAGCTTTTACGTCTGAGCACACAGAATAACATACATCAGTTGTGTTTTGAAACACACCTTATATAGACACCTGAGGCATGCAAGCACACATCCAACCGCAAAAATTAATCAGCCATTCATAACCATGCATGCCAAAAGCTAGTCACATTCATTTGGCTGTTAACCCTTTGCGCAGATGTAGATGCTGGCGTCCATAAATTCCTAAATTTAATTCCTATACAATTCTGTAATCAAATTTACAAATGTCTTGCTTCGCTGTAATAATTTGCCAGAGTCTCTGTGTCACAAATACTCAGTCATAAAGCCTAAATAGGCTCATGCATAACAGGAAGAAATTGGCAATATTTGTATTCTGCGAAAAGGGGTTAAGCTATGCTGCCCCACCATGGCAAAAGGAAGCAAGTATCATACATTTCTATGTAACTTGCTTCCTTTAGCCGTAGTTGGGCAGTAAGGGTATCTGCTGTAATTGGAAACAGAATCATAAATAACATAAATAAGTACACTTGTGCAAACCCAAGGCATTTTCTCTGGCTCACAGGTGCCTCAAGTATTTAGGCGTAGGGCAAGACCAAAAAGGAGTGAGTGCAAAAATGATCATAAAGAGACAAAATCCAATTGCTTATATCAAGACAATAATGTCTATTTTGTGCAAGATACTCAGAAATTTTGACTGTCTTATCTGGTCTTGCTTTTTATACTTTGGATTGAAAAATGTATGTGCACTTAAAAGTGTCATGAAAATGAAGTATACATTGAGCCCCAGCTCAGAAAAAAGTTGGGACGGTATGGAAAATGCACTCAAAAATAGGAAACAGTGCTTCTGAATTTTGCTTTAACGTGTATTCATTCAATTGCGGACTGTAAGAAGACCAGATTTTTTAATGTTTACTTTGGTCAGTTTGATATATATATATATATATATATATATATATATATATATATATATATATATATATATATATATAATATAAATGTGTGTGTCTTTTCACAATACTGGGTAACAAAAATGTGACACAAACATGAAAATTTCAGAGTCATTCAAGGAACAGAAAACCAACTTTATTTTATTCTTCACTGTCTTTATAAAAATGTACTACAGTAAACTACACTTTACTACAGTAAACTATAGTTAGTTGCAAATATACTATAGTAATTGAATATCATTGCTATAGTTTACTATAGTAGAGTTTGACTTTTCTGATTTACTTGAGCATCACTATAGTAAACTGCAGAGTTACTACAGTTTATCTATAGTAATTCCGCAAAAATACCATAGTTATTATAGAAACCTATAGTATTTTTACCGTAGTATTTTGAGGTAATTTTTCATAAGGGTGGTATAAGATGGGCAAATAACAGCAAGAAGATAGTCTGTCCACAGCAAGTATGAGAAAATTGCATCAAAATACAGCCTACAGAATACGTAGAGAATGCAGGATCCTGTCAAAGTACAGTACCAGTCAAAAGTTTGGACACACCTTGCTAATGTCACACCACTCTGTTTTTAGAGAAATTTAAATGGCTTAACTTCTATATGCATCCATCCATTCATTGTCTTCCGCAAACCTGGGGTCGGGTCGCGGGGGTAACAGACTAAGCAGGGAGGCCCCAGCACCCCCCTCCCCAGCCACTTCCTCCAACTCTACCTGGGGGACCCCAAGCTGTTCCCAGGCCAGCCGGGAGATATCATCCCTCCAGCGTGTCCATGGTTGGCCTCGGGGCTCCTCCCAGTTGGACATGCCTGGAAAACCTCTAAAGGGAGGCGTCCAGGAGGCATCCGGACTAGATGCCACCTCAGCGAACTCCTCTCGACGCGCAGGAGCAGCGGTTCTACTCTGAGCCTCTCCCGGATGTCTGAGCTCCTCACCCTATCTCTTAGGGTCAGCCCAGCCACCCAACGGAGAAAGCTCATTTCGGCCGCTTGTATTTGCCATCTTGTTCTTTCGGTCACTACCCAAAGCTTGTGATAATAGGTGAGGGTCGGAACATAGATCGACCAGTAAATTGAGAGCTTTGCTTTTACGCTCAGCTCTTTCTTTACCACAATGGACCAGTACAGTGCCCACTTCACTGCAGATGCTGCAGCGATCCGTCTGTCAATCTCACGCTCCGTCCTACCCTCACTCGTGAACAAGACCCCGAGATACTTGAACTCCTCCACTTGGGGTAATAACTGACCCCCCAATTGAAGGGAACAATCCACCTTTTTCCGGGAGAGAACCATAGCCTCAGATTCGGAGGTGCTGATCCTCATTCTGACCGCTTTACACTCAGCTGCGAACCACTCCAGTGTGCGTTGGAGGTCACAGCTCGATGAAGCCAACCGGACCACATCATCTGCAAACGGCAGAGATGAAATCCTGAGGCCACCAAACTGGACGCCCTCCAAACCTCGGCTGCGCCTTGATATCCTGTCCATGAAAATCATGAACAGAATAGGTGACAAGGCACGTCCTTGGCGGAGTCCAACACCAACTGGAAACGAGTTCGACTTAATGCCGAGAATGCGAACACAACTCCGGCTTTGGTTGTACAGGGATCGAATGGCTCAAATTAACGGCCCTAGAGCCCCATACTCCCTCAGCACCCCCCACAGGATACCTCCTGGGACACGGTCATAAGCCTTCTCCAAGTCCACAAAACACATGCAGACTGGATTGGAAAACTCCCATGACCCCTCCAGTATCCGTGCAAGGTTAAAAAGGTGGTCCACTATTCCACGGCCAGAATGGAACCCGCATTGCTCCTCCAGAATCCAAGGTTCGACAATCGGGCAGAGTCTTCTTTCCAGCACCCTGGCATAGACATTTCTGGGAGGCTGAGCAGTGTGATCCCCCTGTAGTCGGAGCACACCCTCCGGTCCCCTTTTTTAAAAATGGGAACCACCACCTCAGTTTGACAATCCATGGGTACTGTATCGGACCCCCACACGATGTTGAAAAGGCGTGTCGGCCGTGACAGCCCACCAACATCCAGGGCCTTCAGCATCTCACGGTGAATCTCATCCATCCCTGGTGACTTGCCACTGCAGAGCTTTTCAACCACCTCAGTGACTTCCACCAGAGAAATGGGCATGACTCGCCCGAGTCCTCTGTCCCTGCCTCCTCAATTGAGGGCATGTCTGCCGGGTTCAGGAGTCCCTCAAAGTGCTCCTTCCACTGCCAGATGATATCCTCAGTTGAGGTCAGCAGTTCACCATCCCTGCTGAAAACAGCCTGGGCGAAGCCCTGCCTCCCCTTCCTGAGTCGTCAGACGGTTTGCCAGAACCTCTTTGAGGCCACCCAAAAGTCCTTCTCCATAGCTTCCCCGAACTCCTCCCAAACCAGAGTTTTTGCTTCAGCAACTACTGCGGCTGCAGTCCCTCTAGCCTGCCGGTACCGGTCTGCTGAGTCGCGGGTCCTCTGGTTCTCTACATAGTCTCACATGGAATCTTGTGAGAGGTAAACAGAAGTTAGAAGACAATAATTTATCTGTTTGAATAGTGTCCAAAATTTTGGAATTCTCAAAGAAGCCATATTTTGCAAAGTCAACTGACAAACAAGCTCCTTCCATTTTTCAACAGCCGAATTAAAGTCAAGCTGTTTTGGGACTTATTGGGCAAAAAGGTCCATGAAAAGCTTACCTCAAGTGCAGCACATCTTCGGGAAGTTAGGCAGCTGTGTAGCTGCAAACTGATTATGGCCATATGACTGTCCTTGTGGGGGGAAAAAATGTTAGTACGCTCAGCAAATATAACAACAAACGCTGGTTAGTTTGATGGATTTAAGAATTAGATCTTTTTTGGCAAAATAAAGGGTGCTTCTTTCTTTATTTGACATATATGGAAAGAAAACTGTGGGTATATCCAAACTTTTGACTGGTACTGTACAACCCCAATTCTGAAATAGTTGGAACGAAGTGTAAATTGTGAATAAAATCAAAATGCAATGACTTTCAGTTCACATGAGCCAATATGTTATTTACAATAGAACACAGATAACATTTCAAATGTTGAAACTGAGACATTTTACATTTTTATCCGCAAAATGAGCTCATTTCAAATTTTCTGGCTGCAACAGGTCTCAAAAAGTTGGGACACAGGCAAAAAAAAGGGCTGAAAAAAGCAATTAATATATAAGAGAATCAGCTGAAAGAACATTTAGCAAGTAATTAAGTTAACTGGCATCAGGTGTGTAACATGATTGGCTATAAAAGGGATGTCTTAGAGAGGCTGAGTCTCTCAGAAGTAAAGATGGCCAGAGGCTCTCCAACCTGTGAAGGCTTGTGTAAAAAATGTGGAATACTTTAAAAACAATGTTCTTCAACATCTAATTGCAAAGGCTTTGAAGGTCTCATCATCGACAGTGCATAACATCATGAAAAGATTCAGAGAAACTGGAAGAATTTTTGTGCGTAAGGGAAAAGGCCGAAGACCTTTACTGGATGCCCGTGATCTTCGGGCCCTATGACACCACTGCATCACTCACCGGCATGATTCTGTCATTGACATTACTAAAGGGGCCCAGGAACACTTCAAGAAACCACTGTCTGTAAACACAGTCCATCGTGCCATCCACAGATGCCACCTAAAACTCTATCATGCAAAAAGGAAGTCATTGTTGAGCATGATCCAGAAGCGCCGCTGTGTTCTGTGGGCCAAGGCTCATTTAAAATGGACTGTAGCAAAGTGGCAAAGTGTCCTGTGGTCAGATGAGTCCAAATTTGACATTCTTGTTGCAAATCATGGGCATTGTGTCCTCCGGGCTAAAGAGGAGAAAGACCACCCCTCCTGTTATCAGTGTACAGTTCAAAAGCCAGCATCTCTGATGGTATGGGGATGTATTAGTGCATATGGTGCGGGATACTGGCATGTTTTAAAAAGCACCATGAATGCTGAAAGGTATACAAAGGTTTTAGAGCAACATATGCTCCCCTCCAGATGACATCTATTCCAGGGAAGGCCTTGTGTATTTCAGCAGGACAATGCAAAACCACATACTGCTGCTATTACAACAGCATGGCTTCGTAGTATAAGAGTCCTTGTGCTGAACTGGCCTGCCTGCGGTCCTGGATCTTTCACCGATTGAGAACATTTGGCGCATAATTAAACGAAAAGTCCGTCAAAGGAGACCCAAAACTCTCCAGCAGCTGGGAGCCTGTATAAAACAAGAGTGGGATCAAATTCCAATGGCTAAACTCAAGAAACTTGTCTCCTCAATGCCCAGACGCCTCCACTCTGTGTTAAAAAGAAGAGGGGATGCTACACCATGGTAAACAGGCCCCTGTCCCAACTTTTTTGAGACCTGTAGCAGCCATCAAATTTGAAATGAAATTTTGTGGATAAAATTGTAACATTTCCCAGTTTCAACATTTGGTATGTTATCTCTATTCTATTATGAATAAAATACTGGCTGGTGTGATTTGAAAGTCATTGCATTTTGATTTTATTCACAATTTACACTTTTTCGGAATTAGGGTTGTAAAAAATGATTTGCTCATATTCTGTCTTATGTTGAATTTAATTTAAATATCTGAAGCAGTCAATTGTGATTAATGTGCAAAACTGGAAGAAATCAGGAAGCAGGCAAGTACTTCTTCACAGAACTATATAGTATGTGTTATGTGCCTTGAAGAATTGGGTGAAAAATGCAGTATCTGCAAATAACTAGCCCAAATGTGTGACATATTCTAGAGAAAGAAAATTTGCCGCAATCTGACATAATTAGTTGTTGGATTAATTGGCACATATATTTCTCCTGAAGGCTATTAAGAAATCTCTTGAGCTGCAAATGAGAATTTATGAATTTATGCTATTTACCATGGATAATGTGCCTAAAAGGACTCTACACAATGCACATGCATCAGTGCATCATAATGCTTTCACCAAGAAGACATTTAAACACAACTTTACCGGTCATCTTTTGGGACCCATTCAAGTGTGTAAAGTTTTGACAGTGTAGTAGCTGCCCATTTCAGGAAAGAACACTTGGGCTGTCACAGCTAACCATCCACCTTCTTCTCTAACACCTTCCTGTCAGTCATTGTGACACTTTGTGACGTGAAAATGGGCATCTGCTGATTTGAAACTGAATGTCTTGTGAGTTTTAGAGCATCTTGAGATTCACTTAAGCTGCAGAGCCACCTCTTACTGTCATGGTTTTTGAAACATGGTTTTTGTGCTTCTTGTGTAGGGCTTTCTCTGTGTCTCTCGTTTGGGACGACATCGAATTCTTTTCACCAGCTGGTTGATTAGCTATGGGCGGTACCTGTCTCTGAATCTATTTCAGATTCACCACGCTTCTTGCTTGAGTGTTTGATCTTTAGTGTTCACACAAGCCAGGGAAGATATACTCTAGTACTTAGCAATTTATTTCACAGAGATTTTTAGAGTAGTCTTAGGAATTTCTCTCTTAAGTTTCCTTCTTGTTTCCTCTCCTTTATTTGCACCGTTATTTGGTGCTTTAGGAGTTTTCTCGTCCCTTCGGACAGATTTATCTGTGAAGTTTCTGGCTTTGTTCTGTCTAGTGTTCTTACTCTCGTGCTGCAGATTCTCTCCTCGCTCAGCCCTGGACTCTGGCAGTCGCTGCGTTTGGTCTCATTACGTCCACCGTCATTACACTTACAGATGGTTTATCCATGTGGTTTTCATCTGACTGAGAACACAGCTCTGCGATGGAGATCGATTTGGGGTGAAAATAAGTTGCTGTTTCAGTCAAAAGGAAGTAGGAAGTTATATTCAAAGTTCATGAGTGATAATTTGTTTATATATTTGTTCTCCTCAGGCCTGCATTGTCTTATGGTGGGTACTTTGGCAGCCTTGCGCAGTCCATAGACCTGCAGGTTAAGCCAATTGCTAAGACTACGTAATTACAAATGTGTGAGTGATTGGTGTGTGTTCTCTGGACTGCATGAACAGACGAACGGTCTGTGGTCTGTTCTACCTTTCAGCCACAGGAATGCAGGGATAAACTCTAGCTCACCCGCAACAATGATAAAGATATGCGGGCAAGATTACACCACCTTGCATCATTTTTGCTGAATGAAATCCTAGAGTTGTTTTGTATTAATTTTGGGGTGCTGATTCCAAATGTAGTGTCTGTTTTGCTCTTGCAGGTCACATTTTCTCACAAAGTATGATGTGCATTTCATAGCATTGTCACTTTCGACAGCCTGGCGTACGGTTAAAAAATATTGTATCATCCTTTAATCACCTCAAAAACTGCCACAAAGACATGATTTCCATCGTCTTATGAGCCAGGTGAGAACTATGTTTTTCAATTCTCTGCTGATTTTCACGTGTGAATGATTCTGAAGACATTATTTTATGCCTAATCCTGATTTCAGGCATAGTAATATGGCCACTGACAGAGGGAAATGCAGACATGATACAGATGTTTTCTGCTACATCTGTGGGTGTTTCACTGCACTCAAACAGCATTTGTTGCCCTTCTGATCAGTGCAGAAAAGCCGATATATTTGACATAATAAGGAAAATCTTCATTCTTACTTCAATCTTCATTCTTAAAAAAAAACTTTTCATGATGCTAACTTTTTACTTGCATTTTTTAACTCAGCATACTCAAATTAGGTACTATGAGGCCTTTTTGGGAAATCAGCAGAAAGTTTTTTTCAAGATGCAGGGTGGGTGTTATGGCTGGATGGATGGAATATTCTGGCTCTTTAGAGCCTTGTGATTCATGCTCTTTGTGTTTTTCTGATAGCTTTGGTTATGATCATGACTGAAAGTTTTTTAAAAAGTCACTGTCATCATTGACCTGCAATCACCTAATTAGGTCATTTAAATGCCAAATTTTGTTCGTTGCTGGTTTTTGCCCAGAATATTCTCAGTGATAACAGAGGGGGATGTAACTGAACTTGTGTGAACTCATTCGCCCGTGCCAGTGATGAAGCTCAATACAATAAGCCGAAGCTTTCAAAAGTTGTAGACTGACTGACCTCTTGGCTGTTTCGTCGCCATGACCTGGTGTACCCAGCCTGCCCCCAGTATGAGTGACTGGCCATGACCTGGTGTACCCAGCCTGCCCCCAGTATGAGTGACTGGCCATGACCTGGTGTACCCAGCCTGCCCCCAGTATGAGTGACTGGCCATGACCTGGTGTACCCAGCCTGTCCCCAGTATGAGTGACTGGCCATGACCTGGTGTACCCAGCCTGCCCCCAGTATGAGTGACTGGCCATGACCTGGTGTACCCAGCCTGCCCCCAGTATGAGTGATTGGCCATGACCTGGTGTACCCAGCCTGCCCCCAGTATGAGTGATTGGCCATGACCTGGTGTACCCAGCCTGCCCCCAGTATGAGTGACTGGCCATGACCTGGTATACCCAGCCTGCCCCCAGTATGAGTGACTGGCCATGACCTGGTATACCCAGCCTGCCCCCAGTATGAGTGACTGGCCATGACCTGGTGTACCCAGCCTGCCCCCAGTATGAGTTACTGGCCATGACCTGGTGTACCCAGCCTGCCCCCAGTATGAGTGACTGGCCATGACCTGGTGTACCCAGCCTGCCCCCAGTATGAGTGACTGGCCATGACCTGGTGTACCCAGCCTGCCCCCAGTATGAGTGACTGACCATGACCTGGTGTACCCAGCCTGCCCCCAGTATGAGTGACTGGCCATGACCTGGTATACCCAGCCTGCCCCCAGTATGAGTGACTGGCCATGACCTGGTGTACCCAGCCTGCCCCCAGTATGAGTGACTGACCATGACCTGGTATACCCAGCCTGCCCCCAGTATGAGTGACTGGCCATGACCTGGTATACCCAGCCTGCCCCCAATTTGAGTGACTGGCCATGACCTGGTATACCCAGCCTGCCCCCAGTATGAGTGACTGGCCATGACCTGGTATACCCAGCCTGCCCCCAGTATGAGTGACTGACCATGACCTGGTATACCCAGCCTGCCCCCAGTATGAGTGACTGGCCATGACCTGGTGTACCCAGCCTGCCCCCAGTATGAGTGACTGGCCATGACCTGGTGTACCCAGCCTGCCCCCAGTATGAGTGACTGGTTGATTGCATTCATTTAGTTCATGAAAAGGGTGCAGTACTTCCAGAAATGGGCATCTCCGGTGTTTCAGAATTGTAATGGTCATGATTCCTTTCAATTGCTGTCACATTCCATTTGGCACCCAGTTGTAGTACAATGATTTTGTAAATTGTATTGGATTTTGTAATTGTATTTTGTTAATTGTGTTGCTTTTGTAAATTTATAACGAAAACCACACAACATCACGAAAAGAGGTCACAGGCCACTCTGATGCTTAATGAAGTCAATAACGATGATTACTTGTTACTCTTTCACGTTCTGTGAGGAACACTGCATCTCTGAGTTGGGAAGATATGGTGTCCTGGGCTGTGTCATTTCTCTGGAATAATGCTCTTCTGAAGTTGGAAAAACAAAACACTACGGGGCGAATTCACAAAGAATGGATTGTGGCCACTGATAGCACCATAAATTGCGCATTGCTTGTACATGCTATCTGCCCGGCCTCAAGGTCGGATTTAACAAAAGATATTGTGTTTCTATGTTGCCACAAATGCACCCATAAAGTTTGAATCTGATTGCAATCTGCCCTTGTTTTGCACCTTTGCAATCAGTATTACAGGCTTCAATAGTGTCAGAGAAAAAGATTTTTGTTATGGTGGTTATATAGATGTGAATTATGGCACAGTGGGATTACTGATACACCACCCTGGTAGTACAGATGCAAGCCTTCCTTCGCTTCCCTGCTTGTCACACTGTTTTTTGACCAGAGTGAAAATGCTGTTTTTGAAAGGCTTAACAGCAACAAATGTGGAATGAAGAATATTTCCTTAGATGAAAACATGTTGTAAATTTTGGAAGTGATCATATCTTATTTGTATAAATTTCGAATTTTGGACTTTACTATGTTGTGGAGTTACTGGAAATGTTTGGATCACACAAGTCAGAGACAATCCTACGTGGCCGTCACTAGAATGTAATTCTACAAGTACTATAATGCTCATAGTATAAATGCAGGGTTCTCACCAGAAATTTTTGACAGCATAGTGGGGTGGGACATCACGCAAACCGGCTGGGGTTTTGGGGGCCGCCGAGGCCCCCAACGGGGTCCAGGGGCAGAGCCACACTGGGGGACCCAGACCCCCAGAAGCTCTGGCAATTTATGGTTTTTTGAGGCCTATTTGACAGTCTAGATGGCCCAATTTAAGGATATATATATATACTCACCTAGAATACAAATCTTGCCTATGAAATCTCTTGCAATAATACCTGGGACCACTGTAGCTAAAGGTAAACTTACAAAGGCTTTGGTTCTGATGTGAACTCAGGAAAACACAAACTGAAAAATACAACAATCATTTATTTACGCAACTGCATGACAAAAAGGAAATCATTAAGAGACATCAAGCAGTGTCATTACCTGCCAAATGTGGTAGTCGGAAACACACGATTGTATTCGGGGTTTTGCTAAGGCAGGGCTCTAAAATTTCACGCAGTGAGCGTGATTCTCACTCATTTTAGTTGGATGTCACGCACTTATGCCACACATAGTATTTCTAAGGAAAAAAATGATTAAAACGAAAACAATTTCCAACAGCAGGCCTATATGCCCAGCAGCACCGCTACAACTGTGGAAACCGGCAGGAATCAAACGAGTCTCCCCTGGAGTTCTCGGTGGCAGCTTGCCACCTGCCAGCCAATCAAAGAAAGGAAAGGGGCTACGCAATCAGCCAATCAGATAATAGCACTATCGTATCTGGGTAAGATTTAGGGCAACAACCAATGAAAAAAAAAACACAGTTATCCTGGAATTATTTACGTGATCCTGCTACAACAACGCTCTGAAAGCTGCATTATTCATTCACCCACGGTGGAAAACGGGAGTATCATGCCCCCCCCCCCCCCCCGAGAGTCGAGAGTCCCGCTAATGACAGAATCTCCGATACCGACAGACATGGTAGCACATGGAGTCTGGAGAAATAAATTAGCCTACATACAACCCCCCGTTCTTTCCTAAACAATCTCTTATCACAATGTACACATGGTTGTTTCTGTCAAAACAAACCATACGCTATTCGTTAGCAGTGAAGACGACGATAGAGAAAGGAGTTTTTTAGGAAAATTTGCACAAATTTTATTGGAAAATGTGTCAGATTTTGCCATCACGCTGCTTGAAAGACAGCATAGCGGGCCAAGACACAGCGTATTTTTTCAGGTAACAGCGCAGCGGCCCGCTACGCTGAAATACGCTGGCAAGGAGGATGGAATGTTGTCTAAACTTCATTGGCAACTATGCAGAAATACTTAGTTCAAACAGAATGAATAGACAAGCCCTCATTACAGCACGTAAGTTTTCTCAAGAAACTTCCTTACCTAGTTGCTAGAGGTTGTCATCCGTGTTTTGTACCTGTCTGTGGAGAATGTTATGATTTGATTTAATTCAATTTATTTATTTGCATAGCGCTTTTCACAGGCAGGCTGTCACAAAGACGCTTTACAGAGAGAAAAGGGCAGAGCCCAGACTAATCCCTAATCCCCGAATAGCAGGCAAAAAAAAACTCCCAGTAGGGAGAAAAATCCTCAAACAGTGGTGAGAAAAAACTCCTCAGTGAGAAGAAATCTCAGGAGGAACCTGGCTATTGTGGGGAAGCCCATCCTCCACTGGCTGGCTAATTAATTGATGATGGCAAATTAACATCCAAAGTTCTTTAAACAATAAGGTGTCCAAGCAGTGCCATCTGTAGCTCCAGGAAGTGGAGAGGCGGGGATGAGAGGATGAGAGGATCAGGACAGCAGGAAGACAGCAGTCGGTGACCATAAGGGAAGTGACAGGGCATAGGTGGTCCAAGGACTCTGAGTTCCGGGGGGCGACATTCCTCGGAGAAAACACAAACACAAAAGAGGGTTAGGTACTGGATAAACTAATACATACTACACAGAATGCTGTCCTGTGTCGGGTAACATAACATAACATAACATGAATGGCGAGAACAGGCCGTTCAGCCCAACTAGGCTCGCCAGTTTCTTTGTACTATCGTGAATATATCACTTCAGATACTCAATGACTCAATGGTATCTAACTTTAAGTCAAGCCTGCTCTTGAAAACTCCCAAGGTCTCTGCCTCAACAATATGGTCAGGCAAGCTGTTCCACACCGAAATTACTCTTTGGGTGAAGAAATATTTCCGAATATCAGTGCTAAATTTACCTTTGGTCAGCTTCCATTTGTGACCCCGAGTTCTACTAACAACACTTGGTTGAAGGAATCCTACATAATTCACTTTGTTAATCCCTTTAACATATTTAAAGACCTCAATCAGATCATCCCTAAGTCTCCTTTTCCTAAGACTAAAGAGATTAAGGATCTTCAGCCTCTTCTCATAGCTTTCATCTTTAATACCCGGAATTAGCTTCGTGGCTCTTCTCTGAACTTTCTCTAAAGCCTCCATGTCTTTCTTAAAGTATGGTCCCCAGAACTGTACACAATACTCTAGATGTGGTCTGACCAGAATGTGTTGTACTGAAAAGAAGCATCACCTCCTTGGATTTGAACTCAATACTTTTGGCAATGTATCCCAGCATCCGATTGGCTTTTTTAACTGCTACGGCACAATGGCTAGAGCCTGTGAGGGTTTGGTCAACAATCACTCCCAGATCTTTCTCTTGTGGAGCACGTTCCAGTTCAAGTTACGCTAAAATACTACAACTCAGAGGTAACCAGTGTAGAGCAGTCAACTCTCCTTCATCCACTTATTGCAGCACAGAGGCCCTGAAATTCCACCTGACTAATGCTGCAAAGTTTTTCAATTAGACACCACCTACACCATGTGGACCTGCCCGGTGACTAAGGCCGTAGCAAGCCCCACTGGTGCCGTGTAAATGCAATCTCAGTGCCACTGGATTCCACATGGATTTATGCAATTTTGACTACCAAAACCTTGTCACAGGAAGTGAGCATACCCAGAGGCAATCTCCCTAAAAACAGGTAGTATACATGCTCATAATGTGTAAGTATAAGCTTGACTAAAGAGGTATGTTTTCAGCCTACTCTTGAATACAGAGAGTGTGTCTGAGGCCCGAATGTTTGTTGGGAGATTGTTCCACAAGACTGGGGGTTTGTAAGAGAATGCTCTGCCTCCAAATGTAACTCTGGATATATTTGGAATTTTCAAATATCCAGCACCTTGTGAACGAAATAATCTTGGAGGGGAGTAAGGAACGAGAAGTGCACTAAGATATTCTGGGGCCAAATCATTTAAGGCTTTGTAGGTAAGCAGTAGAATTTTATATTCAATTCTAAATTTGACAGGCAGCCAGTGAAGATTTTTGAGTACTGGGCTAATGTGGTCATATTTCTTCGTCCTGGTCAGAACCCTAATGGCAGCATTCTGCACTATTTGAAGGCGATTCAGGGTAGAACTGGTGCAGCCTGACAGTAAAACGTTACAGTAATCCAGCCGAGAGGACACTAATGCATGAGCCACTTTTTCGGCGTCCTGAAGAGACAACCTTTTTCTCAGTTTAGATATGTGTCTAAGATGGAAGAAAGCCACTTTTATAATGTTGTTAATATGACAGTGGAGAGAGAGTTCTGAATCAAGGGTGACACTAAGGTTTTTGACAACTGCTTTGGCAGAAACCTGGAGTCCATCAACGTTGAGGGAAAACTTGAGGAATGTGTCTCTGAGTGATTTGGGACCAATTACCAATATTTTAGTCTTATCTGGATTTAAAGAGAGAAAATTCTGTGTCATCCATGCTTTAACTGCTTTAAGACACATCTCTAATCTAGTTAGTGGATCGATTTCACCCGGCTTAAAAGATATATAAGGCTGTGTGTCGTCTGCATAACAGTGGTACTTATCTACTTATGATGTTTCCAAGGAGAAGCATGTATAGAGAAAAAAGCAAAGGGCCTAGAACAGATCCTTGAGGTATTCCAAAGTTTACCTTGGAATACTCCGAAGAATTGCTATTTACCCTGCCAAATTGACCTCTGTCGGAAAGATAAGACTTAAACCATGAAAGGGCAAGTCCAGAAATACCAACCAGATTTTTTTTAGCCTGTAAAGAAGAATATGGTGGTCTATCGTATCGAAGGCAGCACTTAGATCAAGTAGGACAAGGACAGAGATGCGGCCACAGTCCATGGAGAGAAGTAGATAATTCATTACTACAGCGAGGGCTGTTTCAGTGCTATGATGTTTTCTAAAGCCAGACTGAAACCTTTCATGTACCTTATTCATTTGCAAGAAGAAAGTAAGCTGTTGGGCAACACATTTCTCAAGTATCTTAGATAAAAATGGAAGGGTTGAGATCAGCCTATAATTAGCCAAGAATGTGGGATCTAAATTTGGTTTTTTGAGTAGAGGCTTAATTTCAGCCATCTTAAATGAAGTCGGAACCAAACCTGAAATCAGGGAAGAATTGATTGTGTGCAGAATTGGACTGCCAGGAATGGGCAGGAGTTCTTTCACTAACTTAGTTAGGATGGGATCTAAGAGACAAGTTGTTGATTTGGAAGTAGTGACTAATTTAGCAAGTTCGCTCAGGGATATGGGAGAGAATCAATCAAACTGGTTTATATGTATAGCATGAGGTTTTATGTTAAAGGGATAGTTCACTTTTTTTGAAGTGGGGTTGTATGAGCTACAAATTGCCACTACTTACATTAGTTGCAGTAGAAAGCTCTCTGATCTCCTCCAGGTAGCCGCACCAGCGCATAGTGCTGGGTGGAGATTTAGGCGATACACTGTTGTGAATGGGACCACAGAAACAGCGTATTTTCGCGGCCTAAAAGAGGTCCTGCCTCAAAAAAAGTGAACTATCCCTTTAAGGCCTTCACCAACTGCTGGGGAAGCATGATCCAGACCAAGAACCTAATGCGGGGGCAGAGTACAATCTAATTCTGGGGTTTATTAGTAGTAATATGGTATTGACAGAGAGACAGAGCCCAGAGCAGAATGACACAGTTCTGTTCGGATTGTACAGGCCTGAGTGCAAGGGCGTATCCATGCCCAGCCAGTGGCTCTCCGGGACGGCAGCCAGATGGAGTGCATACTTATCCAGAGCCGAACTGTCAGATGGGGGGACCGTGGAGTTTAGGAGGAACGTGGTCCCAATCCTGATGACTGCAGAAGTCTTGGGAGGTTGATTCTAATAAACTGGGCAGAGGAACAGATCAATTGGATTGCGGTCCCTATCCTGGTGACCGAGAGTAAGGCTTGGGAGTTCACTCCTAATGCTAGAAATGGGAAGAAAATTTTATCGTGATTAAAGGTTACAGATAATTTCTGAAAATGATAAGCTTTACCAGGAAATTCTGACTGGTTGCTAAAGGGCATATAGCAAATGACAATCCAGTAGCTTGCAAGCTCAAAGCAAGGGGTGTAAATACGCCAGCGTACATGTTAGGGAAGGGACACAGCTGGTGGGGAAAGCATGCATGACGTAACCAATCAAAAGAGACAATACATCTAATGGACACACAACCTGCTGGATGGGAGGAAACACAAAAGCAATTTACTCTAACTGCATGTGACCACTAGTGCTGGTGTCTGTAAAATTGACTTTTTTATTGCTGTGAGGCTCATTTGCATGCAAAGGGGCAAATGTTGCACCAAATGTATGCAGATTACCTAATGTAAATATATTACCTAATGTAAATACAGTGGACTCCAAAATGACTGGCTCCCCTGACTGGCAATGCACAAACAACTGTCATGGTTTTTACCTGCTCAATTTCATTCTCTAATCGAAGCGCTGATTCAGTAGGGCAGGCTCCCGTCAGAGCTCTGACTCAGTTAGTTAGTGGCTTAATTGATTCCTGCTGTGTTTGGCTGTATTTAGGACTTGCCTTAGCAGTGCTCTGCGCTTTTGTGTCACCCTGCTTGCGCACTACCAAGCCGGCAGTCAGCCTTAGAATAGGGTTTAGCTGCATATTTGAGGCTAGTTTAGAATCCTTCTTTGTGTAGAATGTTTTGCCTCCGATAACGTCTCTATTCCTTATCTGGACCTTCTTTCGGTTATGTGTTGTCACTCTGCCCTGGCACAGCCTGAGTTGTGGGCTATTGTGGGGTTTATTGAGCAGTCTCACCTCTTTTTGAGCTCGTTGCTTCCAGGGTGGAGGTACTTCTGTCCCCCTCACCTAGTAATTTGAGTCTATTCCCTTTACTCTGAGCCTCTGTAAGCTTCACTCTTTGCTGGGAGTTGGAGGCTGTGTTTCTGTTCTTTTCTTTGTCTGGTTGGTTCTAAATTGGAGAATTTTCGCCCGCTTATCTGGGTTGTTTTCTGTTGGCACTGTTGCCGGGGAGTACGTTCCCTTTTTGTGTTCTATCCCCTTATTAGTGGCTTCTCACTACGTGGGAAGCTTTTAGACCCCTACACTTCGGTCGCATATGGGCCTCCGTACCCATCCCCCTGACAACAATACTTTAAAAAAATTCTAAAAAAAAATAAATTTGCAGAGAAACTCTTAAGACCAACATGAGAAATACTGTACAATATCAATGTTTCAATGGATCCAACCAAAATCATTTACTGATTTAATTAAAAATCAATTTCCTCCTAATTAAGATTTCACAATTAATGGTACCCTTAAAGATAATTGTAAATAACATCTACCTAAATGAAACCAGGTATTAAATTCCACTTATTTAAGTTGTATCTAAGTGTTAAGTAACTATATTGAGCCAATACATCACTTCCTGTTTCACTAGGGTATGAAAATTAGGTACCACACATGCAATATCCCTTTGTCAACACCATGAAGAAAACAAAACAATGGTCAGTTCAAAAGAGGCAGATGGTCATAGACCTTCAAAAATCTGGTAATAGCTACAAGAAGATTCACGAGTAATTGAACATGTCACTGTCAGGGCAATTATTAAAAAATTCCTAAGATATGGAACTGTTGAAAACCTCAAGAGTAGAGGACACAACTGCATTTGGCACCCCAGGATACTGAGGAGGATGGCGATAGAAGCAACAAAATCCCCAAGAAGGAATTGCAGGCCATGGTTGTCATGGTTTGTGAGGCGTGCGTGTGTTTTGGACTTTTCTTTGTGGCTCTCGTCCCGGGACGAGATCGAATTCCTTTTCAATCGGATTCTTTACCCAGCTGGCTGACTGAACTGGGGCGGCGCTTCCCCGGACTCTATATAAGTCGGAAGTCCGCCACGCCTCCTTTGCTAGAGTGTCTGTTTGTAGCTAAGCACTATAGCCGAAGATATCTGTAGTCAGTATTTGTGTGACTTTATATCTTCCAGTTATTATTGGAGTTCCTTCCGCTTTAGGAATTTTCCCTTTTCTACTTTTGTTCTCTCTCGCGTTGCTTCCGTTTTTCTATTATATTATCGGAAGCGGCCTTGAGTACTTTCTGGTGGTCTGTATAATTCTCTGTGTTTGTATTGTGTCCGTACTGCTCGTTCTTTCTCTGGCCGCTGCACTTGGCCTCTCAACTTTACCAGCCATTAAAATGTTGGCATGTTGGGGTCACCAGGTTTAAAAAGCACCGCTACCCCCACAACCTCAGGCTCTTTGGAAGAGTTGCCAGAAGAAAACCTTTTCTGATCAGAAGACACAGAATCATACACTTGGAGTTTGCCAAACATCATTCAAATTATGACTGGAACATGGTGCTTTGGTCAGATGAGACCAAAATTGCACTGTATGTTTGGCGTTGAAGCAGAGATGCATTCAGGGAGAAGCACCTCGTACCCACAGTGAAAAACGATGGTGGGTCAGTCATGTTTTGGGGCTGTTTTAATTTAAGAGATCCTAGGGAACTGGTTAAGAATAATGGCACAATGAATTCACCAAGTACCAGGATATTTTGGCTAGTACCTCGTAGTCTTCGCCGTAAGGCTGGGATTAAAGTGTTTGCGATGGATTAAGGCATCTGGAAGGCCTTCGCACAACTGGATGTGAATAAGATCAACAAACAGAAATGAGTAACATTAACTTGTCATCGAAATTGGTTTGGAGGAAAAAGGCAATATAACAACTGTTAGATTAATAACTCTATTATGTCTAATGTAGCTAGTTCGAGGGTTAGCTGTGTTGCATAATATGATTTATTTCAAAGTCTCGTTAGTATGCTAACATCAGTTGGCCATGAGTCAGGTTGTCTGACTCATGGCCAACTGATGTTAGACAGCATACTGGATCCAGTGTTATTTTTAGCTCAGTGATGGCAACAAACGTATGAAAACTTCTTACCCTGCTTTACTCGTGCAGTACGATTTCTCTTATTTTGCCTGGTTTGAATGTGCAGTATTAGGTGTTTGGCTTTTCTGCATCGATTGCCAGCACTTCACAGTTACTCTTGTATCTCCTCCTGTTCCGCTAAAAATTTTGATGTCATGGATATATATTTCCGTGAAATAGTTAAAGCCTCTCTGGACGACTTTGCCTGACAAGTTGGATGCATTCAGTAAGAAACAAATTGCAATATTTTCGGAATATGCATGAGAAAGTGGTGCTCAAACTTCTGCTGTCATTGCGGAACTGAGCTGTACTGCATGTTGCTCATAGCAACAGTAACTAAGGGGAGGCGGAGCTGGTGGTAGTGAGTCAGAAACGTCCATTCCTACATCTTCATGGCTTGATTTTGCTCTGGCATATACTGTCAATATGGGACCGAATCTACACCGGCAAAGCCTTTATATCTTTCCATATTATGCCCAAATCAACAGAATTTAGCACAGGTGGACTCCAGTCAAGTTGAGGAAACAAAAAATTTGTGGAGTTCAATTTTGAGTGTTACGTATGTACTAGTGTATACTTATGGTGAATATGGTGTTTGTTTTTTTTTATTTATTTATTTTTTTTCTTTCTAGCCCGCCACCACCCCCCCTCTTTGGAGGACAACTTTATTATTTTGCCGGACTTAAATACAATGATATGTCACCTCTTGAGGGAGGGAATTAACAAAGGAAATACAGAAAGGAAAAAGAGAAAAGAAAAAAAAACATAATAAAGCAATGAAAGGAAAAAAAAACCAAGAAAAAAGTATGTAACCACACACCAACAACTCTCAAAGCTGTCAATCCTCCTGTAGACCCCCCAAACCTCCTAAAGCCTCATCATTCCAATGCATGATTGGAATTATATTTTACATGCAATGATGTCTCCATAAGAAGAAAAAAAAAAACAGAGGAACAGATCACACAAACTTATTCACGCAGATAAGATTCATTCATATGGTGAGTAATGCCCATCCCTCACCTGTACTTATTTTCTGCCACACCCTTAAAAATTCTGATGCTCTGCCCAGGTTTCTCATAGCTATACCTTCCAGATTATAGCTGTTTTTAACAAACATTTTGAAATTACTTAATCTTAGTGCATTCTTATTTTGTGTATTAAAAATAAAGATTTTTCCCAGAACTATAATTATATTATTTAATTTTTGGACAAGTATCTTTCAGGTCCCCCAGCATAACTGTAAACAAGGTCACCTCGAATGGAATATTAAGTGTTTGTAGCCATTCCTGCACCTGTATCCAGAAGCCAACAGCATATGGACAATACCAAAATAAATGGACCAAGGTTTCTTCCTCGTCCTCACAAAGTCTACATGTATTGGATTCCTTTATCCCCCATATTTGCAGCATTTTATTTGTTGCCAAGATTTTATATAACAATTTGTATTGGAAAATTCTAGTCCTTGTCCCGATAGAAGTTTGATTAATTAAGTTAAAAACTCGTTGCCAAGGGATTGGCGTGTCTACTATATCCTCCCAATATGTATGAATTCTGTAGGGAATTTGGTGTTTGTTATTACCTCTGCCCAATGAAGTTGGAGGAGGTCATGTGATCATTACCGTTTGTCTGTTGGTTGGTTTGTTGGTTTGTTTGTAAGCAGGATTACGCAAAAAGTTAAGGATGGATTTTCCTCAAAAGGTCAAAAACACATTAAAAACATATTTGCGCGAAGACTACAGGACTGCATAAACACAGGGGTTGCTAGCTAATACTGGCAAAAATAACACTGAGTACATGAGCACAGCTCTAGTTTCTTTTGAATTACTGTGCAAAAATGTCTTAACACCTGTATTTTGCCTCATCATGGTGTTTAGATTGATGTTTGAAAAAAAATTACTGGAATCCATTATAGTGTTTAATAAGGCTGTCACAAAACATAGAAAAAGTGACGGGGTATGAGTACTTTCTGAATGCACAGTATATTTTAAGGACTGAGCGGGAGGTTTGACATTGTTCAGTGCAGGTGTAATATTTTTGGTGCAGTTGATGCATATCGTGCAAGGATGCAAGGTAAGTACCTAGCTTTGAAAATATGGTACAGGGCCAACGTATGATTTAAGCCAGTGGTTCCCAACCCAGTCCTGAAGGACCCCCTGTTCAGCAGGTTTTTGTTGCAGCTTTACTGGCCCAACGCATCTTCATGCACACCCTGTTCAGGTAGATCTTTTTCAACCAATCAGCATGAAGCCCTTGAATGGATCAGGTGTGAATGTAGCGGGTTAACTGTTCAGGGTAACTGAAGTTTAGCTTGTTTTGTGCCGGGAAGTACACAGTTTAAGAGGTGTTGAGCAGGGTATGAGCTGGGGCTTGTCACTGCTCAACACATGAAATTTTCTCTCTGCTTTAAGCACAGCTCTGGTTTCAGAAGGCAAAGTCTGGTTTCTGTTTCCATAGTGACGTTTCCTCCTTCCTGTTTGTGAGCTGGCTGGTAATATGAGTTAAGGTTATATCCCCCTTTCTCCCCCCCAATCAGGACTCAGCAGAAGACAAAGGAGTGGAAGTGGCTCGTCTCTCACGCTCAAACGCATAAACACACATATCTACACTCACAGGCATGCTCATATGCTGGCTTGCACATGCTTAAATGCTTAAACATGCATACATACACATGTATGCTCACACTGTCTGGATACTGTATACACTCTACATACAAACATCCATTTCCTGCATTCTTGGATATTCATGCTTACGCATTTACTCTTAGGTGTGCATTCCTTTGTCGTTAATACATTTGAGAAAGACAGATCTATTGGCCCACACATGAGCATGATTCTCCGATGTGGTGGCATGCTTCAGATTATAAGTAGTTCCTGAAAGCTGAAAGTATTCACTGTGTCCTCATATTTACCATTTCATTTCAACGCAGATATACTCTGGTCGACAGCTACAATGACAGTACGCACACAGGCAGGCAACTTCCACTGTGGACCAAACTACCAAGCTGTACATGAAAGTGCTTAAAATGGGGAATTCACTGAGTTAACTTGTGGATTGGAAACATTACAAGGAGAAGACTCGTCTTCTGATGACGGAGTGTAAAGGGGGATAATGTGGTGCTGTATGTGTTGACAGATGCCTACCTGGGAGCAGAGTCTAAAATGTCCTCCAGCTACAAGTGTACGATGTGCTGCAGCTGCTTTATGTTTTTAACAATGTGACAGTTATCAGCAAGTTAACTTCAACCAACAGCTTGCTACATACAGTAAGTCACTGGCTTCGATTTGGCTAAATGGCATGTCCCTGACCAGCTCATTAATGTGAGCCTTCTGATGATAGTTCAGGTCTGTTATTATATGAAACATTATTAAGTGGCATGGTGCAGCAGAGACAGTTTTCAGGTGATGATTCAGAAAGCAGGAGTGGAAACATGATAGGAATGCAGTCTGAGGATGACAGTTGGGTTAGCAAATGGACATCATCAAATTAGAAAATGCAAAATTCATCTTATCATGTGCTCCTTATTCAATATTTAGCATTCATTCGGACATTGTGATGATTTGTTTGAACTCATTTGCTCATTGTGCTGAGCATACGATAGAATCATGAACTAACAGTCATGCGATTATACTGAAAAGAAGTCAACGTGCTAAAATATTTCAGAAATATTGCTTGATTCAATTACTGTCTCATCTTTTTAAAAATGTGTCACATGCCTGGCAGAAATGGATGAATGGTTTCAAATAAAATCAAGTTGACCGGAAAAAAACATTGAATATCTTGCCTTCATACTGTCTGCAATGAAATGTAAGTCAAAGTAAATTTAGAAATCACTGTTTTCTGTATTGTATTTCCATTCTGTCCCTTGCCTGGAATCCATCTACATCAAGTGCTGGTCGCTCCCAACGGTCACTCACTGATATAGTCTGGCCTCAGTCGTATAGGCCAGCGTTTAGCCCTTACGTCACTAATGAACTGGATATATAAATATTCATGTATTCTGCTCTTGGCTGATTGGGTGACCTTTTGGTGAGAACCACCAGTCGCACGGCGGCATTTGCCGAATGAATGCTGACCGGGTTATCCGTCGCATCTTGCTGTCAGAAGTGGTAGCTAAGTAGGCGAGCAATTAAACATTGGGATATACAAATATCTATCTTATATCTGCATGTTGCATGTATATTTCCTTTTACTTTGCTACATCAGGCATTTTACAACACAACTAACGGCTGTACTCAGCATTACGAATATGAGTTAGCTGGCCAGCTACGGCATTCCTGAATGTTATTTGACATGAGCTTAAAAATTGGATTGTGGCTTGCTTGCGTTTACTCTTGGAGTGGTTGTTAGGTTTTGAACAGGATAATGTTTGGCCATATCTGTATTTTGTTTATTTCAGTGGGATTCCCCGGTATAATGAAGGCTAAATTAAATAATACTCAAATTACATAACGTATTTCACTGTAATTGGCATTAGCTATAGCTTGAAGGGCATGATTGCATCAGCTAGGTTAAGCCTATGAAGCTGGTATGTATTACGACAGTTGCTAATTTATTCCTTGCCTGTCTACTTTCTTCGGAAAAGAGAAGGTGGATAGCTTGTTCCTATTATTGCAACCTATTGCTGCACAACATTCCCGTCATGGTTGGCTGCGGATTGCAGCCAGACCAGCTTTCGCTGATCACGTTCTTAATTGCCTCGTGCAACACTCAGCTCTGCTGAGCGCTGACAGGCTAGTTGACTGGGCTCCGCCCTGCAGGAGACCTATTTCAGGGAGGGGTCTCCAGCTGATCAGCGCTTGACCGTCATTCTTACCTAGACTGTTTGACAGTTAGCTCATTCTATTCTTCGTAGGTGGTTTTCTTGGTCTCTCTGGTAGCTGGGTAATTGGAGTCACAAAAGGAGCTGAACACGCAGCGTTCGTGACTTTCGGTTCCCAGTAGGTACTTCGTGTTGGTCCGCAACACGGAGGAGGTAGCGAGACCTAGTGTTTGAGTTTCCTTTGTCTTAGAATCCCCGCAGGGTTTTTAGCCGGGGTTCTATAGTGCTTCTCTCGGCTGTTTAACTGAGCCGTCTCGTTTTCTTACCTTAGTTTAGACTGCACCTGTGCTCTGTGCAAGGCAAGTCTGTGAGGGTAGTTCTCATTAGAGTTTACACCGAAGTGCGGTATTTCTCTCGTCCGATTTCTGTGGGACGAGAGGATTCTTTGTTTTCATTTTCACGTAACCACTGATTGGCTAGTGGAAATTAGTCCTCCAGGCTTTTGTTTCTGTCTCTTTGAGGGTCTACCCTGGGAGGACTTATTCTAAGTTTTATTATCCCTTGCCTAATTAACGTCTCACTAGAGATCCAGTGGCATCTTGATCAGTTCGAGTCGCTTTTAGAATCCTTCGGCATTTGTCTTAAGCACACACGCGGCTCACGCCGCATCACAGTTCACTCGTTCACAGGCATTTTTAACGTGGATGACCAACGCTAATTTCCCGCTTTTGCCCGCTTGTTTAATATCTGATATCAATCCAGTACAAGATCATAGGGATCAAATACATTCTTTTTCCCTTTAAAAACAATTAAACATCGATGGCAAAAACAGTATCACTGAACATATAAACACAAGCATTATTTCAGTTTGAAAGTTTAATTCATAGTTTGCCGCAGTCCATACTGTATTTCTCTATTGCCAGATGTTACGTGAGCGCTGCTGAGAGAGACACAGGTCTCGAACAAAGTTCATTTTCTCCTGATCTGTTGGTCTTAAAAATGCCATTGCAGCACCAGCATATTTGGAAGATATGTGGCCTGTGAAAAATAAGTCCAGTATTTAATTCTGTGACAATGGGGCAAAATAATCGGTGATAATCTGTGCTCATGGTCACTTCACTTCTCCCCATTGGAATCAATTCATTCAGGACCTGCCGCAAGTCTGTCTAAAGGGGTGGGGCACCCTTGCGACTGTGAGCGAATCACAGATCTCGCATGGATTTTGTGCGAATATTTGAAAGTCAAATGCTGGCCTACCGACTGAGGCCAGACATATCAGTGAGTGACCGTTGGGAGCGACCAGCACTGGATATGTATGGGTTCCAGGCAAGCCGTCCCAACTTTTTCCAACTTTTTTCTCCTGGATAAGCGACATTTAGGAAGGAGCGTTACTCACTAATCAATCAATCAATCAGTTTGCCATCAGCACGACCAGGGGCGGTAAAATTCACAGACAGCTTATCCATGAGTTAATGGTATTGTCACTCTGATTTTGTACACGACTGGTCAAAATGTTTGAATATTTCATTCATATTTTTGCTCCAACAATTTGAGAAATATAAGCAGTTCTAAATCATGTAGTAAATAAGCTCAAATGACACAATGCAAAACATGAGTTTGCAACTAAATATCCAAACCTTACAGAGGATGGAGCTAGGATATGTTCGCTGTGACATGCATTTCCAGTTTCTGCCACAGACTGTATACAGTCAATGGCTTCAGTGTGCGAAATTGGTTTTCCCTTTGCAAGTTCATGCTGCAGGTAAGCAAGTTTCTTTATTGGAACTGTTAGTGTATTTTTTTTTATCCCCCTGACATATGATGGGCAGGGAGATAGTCATCAGTAGGGATGTAATGATAGGAAATTTTCAGTGCGATATGATACAATACAATATCACAATCGATATAACAAAATTATTTTTCCCCCCTTTAACTAAATGTATGATGGCTGAAATAAAGCACACAAACAAGTATTTGCTCTGAAGAAAATATTTCTGTAAATAAACTTTATATGCTGTATTATGTAGAACAATCCAAATAGTATGCGAAAGAAATAAAGAGGTTTATAAAAAATTCTCACCAAAACTAAGACACTGCCCTCTACTGCTTTTTATGAAGCATTACACTTATATTGATTTGAGGTTAAAACATTATTCAGCGACAGGCTGTGAGGATATGCAGCCTCGCAGTATACTGTTTTGCGGTATATCGTAACATTCCTATGTCCGTGCGTCTGTCTGTGCGTCCATCCATCTGTAATAATTTTGTTTCCAGAGCGGAACTCGAATACCGTTCACTTGCTTTGTGTATTAATCAGGTCTGAGACTGGTGCCTTTTGATATTTTGGGATTTCTGAGATTAGATTGCGGGGGCAGGGGGCAGGGGGGGATACGCCATCTTCTGATGACTCTTGTTATTTTCTGGAGACATAATCTACAATAGCTGTAGATCTCGTACGCTGACCTGGCATTACATTGCTAGCAAAGAGTATCGGTTGCTGTGTTTATCGGAAGTGCCCATCCAGACATGGAGAACCGGCCTCCTTTAATCTTCAATGCGTCAGCCAATCACACGCAAAGATTTGGCAAGAATAGCGGTAGCGCCACTGGCAGCAAAGTTTGGAAACTTTATTGTGATCCCTTGAATTATGGGAAGTAAAAAAATTTGAATTTAGGATCGTGGCCTAAATTTTGGAATTCATGTAAAATCTGTAGTAGGCAGAATAAATAGTTGAACTAATTACATGTAATAATACTATTTTTTAAATTTTTTTTTTACTTATTATTTTATTTAATGGCGCCTTTCATGACACACAAAGTCACCTTACATCACAAAAGATCTGTAAAAGTAATGGAAAGGATTGTACATAAACACATATTAAATCACGTTGGACCCTTTATGTCTGAACATCAACACGGTTTTTATCCAGGCCGCTCTACAGCCACTAATCTTTTAACCCATGTGGATGTTATATCGCGTGTAATCGACAAGAAACAATTGGACTGTATATATATTGACTTTTCAAAAACCTTCGACACTATTAATCACAGATTTTTGATTCATAAGTTGAAGTCATACGGTATTGGCAGTAATCTGCTGAACCTGGTACAGTCTTACTTGACAGATAGGACACAGAAAGTAGTCATCAGTGGATGCTGCTCTCCATGGAGTTATGTCCCGTCCAGCGTGCCCCAGGGGTCTATAATAGGTCCCTTACTTTTTGATATTTACGTTAACGATGTATGCGATGTTCCAACACATTCCGTACCTTTAATCTATGCGGACGACACAAAGTTGTCAAGGGAGATAATTACATTACAAGATTGTGTTTTACTGCAGAATGACCTGGATAGCTTCTACAGATGGTGTGTTACCTGGGAACTGTTAGTCAATGTAATGAAGACGATGGTTATTTATTTTTCTACTAAGAGGAACCATGTGCAATATAACTATCAACTCAATGGTCACTCTCTTCGACGAGTGACAGAAATTAAAGATCTTGGTGTAACTTTATCTGCTGACTTAAGTTTTACAATTCATGTGAATAATATATGTTCACAGGCTTATCGGATGTTAGGTTTAATTAAAAGATCATGTGAAGACTTTCAGTCTGTTGAATCTTTACGAACATTATATGTATCCCTCGTCAGAAGTAAGCTAGAGTATTGCTCCCAGGTGTGGTCACCAAATACGAAACTTCTTCAAAAGAAAATTGAGGATATCCAGGTTAGTTTTATCAAATACCTTTGTTTTAAAAGTGGAATTGATTATAAGCAGATTGGATACGCTAATGCATGTACGACTTTCAACTTACCCTCACTTGAGTCAGGCAGAAGATTTCTTGATCTTACATTTTTACATGGTGTTATTAATTAATCGCTTTGACTGTCCGGCGCTTTCATCTCAGATACCATTCTTTGCTCCTGCGCGTGTTTTAAGAAATATTACTTTATTTCGCATTCCAAAATGCTGGGTAAATATCAGAAAATGTTTGTACTTTCCAAGAACACTTGACCTTTGTAATCAGTTTTTGACTGAATCTTGTGACATAACCGCTAGCAGAATGTGTTTCAGACGTAAAGTGGCTAGCTTTTTATATTAATTTATTACTATGTCTTTTACTAGCGTGCTTGTTATTCAGTAAATGTATGTTTTGTCCTCCGTGTTGTTATTTGTATACCTAGCACACATTTTACGTGTGCGTTGTGTCATATCATGTTCATGTGGGTTTAATTAGACAGTTTTTTTGATGCTTTGTTGTTGTTTGGTACTTCTGATATTTGTATGTAATGTCCCCGGGTCTGTTAGTGGGTATTTTATACCTGTTGACCTCGGTACCAAATAAATAAATAAATAAATAAATAAAAACAAACAATAAACATACTGTATACACAAGAAACAGGAGAGCACCAGCAATAAAACATCAGCACGATCAACCGTAAAACATGGAATGACAATGAGTCAAGATCAATATGGAAGGAAATAAGATGTGGTTGATGCAGTCATAGTGAGTACGCTTCTTTAAAAAGATGGGCTTTAAGTGCAGTTTTAAATTCTGTAACAGAATCAAGTATGGGAAAGCAGGTGGAAGTGAATTCCAACGTTAGGATGCAGCATAGGAGAGGGCCCTGGCACCCAGTGTGCTGAGTTAGATGGCTGGTAGTGTCAGTAAACCTGCTGTAGAACACCGCAGGGAGCGAGAGAGGGAGAGTCTCAAGCAGGCCTGTGAGATTGGGGATAGACCATGGAGACCTCTGAATGTTAATAATAAGATTTTAAAATTAATCCGCTGTAATACGGGGAGCCTGTGTAGTTGAATCAGCAGGGGAGTAACATGTTCACTGGCCTTTGGATGTGTAATAATCCGTGCTGCAGAGTTCTGAATGAGTTGAAGCCGGCGGAGAAGTTTATTGGGGATGCCTACCAGGATTACATTGCAGTAGTCAATATGTGATGTAACCACTGACTAGGACTTCTGTGGAGTGTTGTGTTAAAGCAGGGCGTAGTCTGGAGATGTTTTGAAAATGGAAAAAGGCAATTTGCGAGATATTGTTTGTATGACTAGAGAAAGAGAGTGTACTATCCAGGATAACACCAGAGCTCTTAAAGGTCCCATATTATGTTTTATTTAGTTGTTTAAAATATGTCCAATGGGTCTTTAAAATAATGTTAAGAATTCATGTAAGGTGGGGCAGCAGCAAATGTGGTTGCGATTGAGGGGCGCTAGTATTGTGGTAGCTGGGAGCACCCGTACATTCATGGGCACGTGCATCACTGTGGGCGTCATAAGGAAGCGACCAGCTTTGGGAAGTAGAATGGCTGGGTGCTGACTGCCTTGCGGTAAGAGCTGATGTTACATTGGGGCATTGAGAAGCTGAGGTTCTGCTAAATGGTGTGTGTCAATGCTTAGGTGTAAGCGACACTTAAACTATGCGATGTGGGATTGTAAAAGACTGATTGTACGGCATGTGCTTATATTGTAAAGGGGCGGTGTTTGGTAATGGCTCATGGGGCTTGTGTGCTGTAGGAGCACCTCCCGACCGGTATGCAGTGTGCCTGGATGTTGTTGTGGATATATATGTGTTGAATGTTTGGGTCGGATTATTGACTGTTATCTTTAGTATGTTTTAGGTGTCCCAGTGGGCCTATGTCACTGTTTTTAGGGGATTAACGTTTATTAATTGTAAACCGGCTCGCCGTCAAAGATCCGTTTTTAACCTGTTGTATAAATAAAAGGTGCTTATTAAGCAACTAGCTCCAGGCGTTCGTTCGGCTTTGTGGGGTGGGAAAAGTTAGCCTGTGCAGCATTACATTCAGTTACAAAAAAAAAACCACATGCATCCAGGCCTAGTGAGACCTCTTCTCTCACCCCGTCTGTGCCAGCCTGAAACACAAGCTGTTTTGAATGGGCGGGGAGGCTATGCTAATGAGGCACTGCTCTGATTGGCTGCCTGACCACTTCAACTCCGGGGGAGGGTGCAGACCTGAAAAACCAGGAAGCCAAGATGGCAGGTATTTCAGGACAGCTCTCTGTGGCATCTATTGCTGTAAGACCGTACTTGTTTGATCCCGAATCCAACCCCGAACGGGAGGAGGAAGCAATTGAAGTATTGCAGCAACGTTCACAGCAGGGTTTCAACGAGTGGCAAGTTGAAATTTTAGTGTTTTGCTCATACTGTCTCGCCTTGCATGCGTGTGATTGTAGCTGTACTGTTTTATAGTCATGTTACATACCCACTTAGCTATCCGGAGGAAACTTTGCTAAAAGCTCCTGTTAACCATTTCCACCAAAACGAAACACAATTCTGACACCAAGCTACTAAATGAGTTTGTAGCAAAACACACAAACGGTGTAAGCGTTGCTTATTTGGAGTGAATCGATAACTCGTACTGAAAAAAAAAATCTGTATCCAATCTCCACTTTGTTTTCAGCTTTTTATTCGCCAGGACAATTTTCAAAGGTGAATGAAATTCCGCCACGGCAATGCAGAGAAATTGTTTGTTATACCAGACGCATTATGGTGCGTCTCGCGATTGCTTTCACAGCGGTAGGATCAGAGAGCTAAACCCACCCGACGGCAAAGTACCTGGCTGACCCCGGTCATGGATACGTAAAACGATCATTTCACAGCAGCAGTAAACAAACCCAAACATGTACCCTAAGCACCGCAAATCCTACGTCTGGTCTAACTGCAGCCTTATCAGCCCAACTTTGCAGACACGCACAACACCTCTCTGGTTAGCTTCAACTGCAGCTACGGTCAGGTAACGTTATGATGAAACTACCACCTTGATGCTAACCAAAGTAACACAAGCATACCGATCTGAATTACTGCATATAAATTAACCAGGAGCATTTTTTAAGTAGCACGGAACGTGAACTAACATACGGTAGTAACCGAGCAGTCATCATAACGACAGAGACAAACGTTACCCTGCAATATAGGTTTTACAGACAGTAAGTTCCGTTACCGTGAACAGTTGTACCAAGCATCCAAATTACAAACAAGTATAAAGTTAGCTTCAAATGAGGCTTATGTTCACTCACCTTCTGATGAATGTCCCCTGATATTACTCTTGCATATTTAGGACACAAACATTAGCAACAGTAACTTAGCTACGTTACCTGCAGTGCTACAGCCATACTCAACAGGCTATCACGTTAGGTAGGCTTATGCTGAGTTCGATTTGGCTCGGAAGTCGAGGCTGGGAATAACACCATACCCGAGCTGACTGCGTTCTGTTCAGTAAGTCGAAAAACTGACATGAGGTCAGTGGGGTGTCCTCATGAATACTCATAATAAAGGATAGCCTTTATTAGCTATTGTTAGCAATACAAGTTGATAACAACGCATTACTCGGTATTTTTCGCGTGCAAAAAGCGTAGCAATAAGTCCACCGATAAACTTTATTCAATACTGTGTGTACAATTGATTTAATGAAACGCGAATTACCCAGAATTGCAAATATAAAGTTTGTTATTACAGCTTTCGCTTACTTTTAATTTACGATGCAGCCATCTTTAACTTGGAACTTGGAACTTGGGGTAGGTGAGGAATCTCTGACTATCTGAGTTGGAAATCGGACTTCGGGAGGCGTTCAAATTGAAATTTTCGACCGGGAGCTCGGAAATCCCGACTTCCCAGTACAAATGGAATGCAGTATTATGCAGAAAAGCAACACAAAATGGTAAAACTTGCTTCCGCGTCTGTGAGTCACTGACAGTTGCTACCGATCCAGGCTTTATCTTCAGATATTTTACAAAGCCTGCGTTTGAAGCCAGTTGTTAGTGCTAACTATCGTTAGCAGTCCTGCTAGCCACCTGGAACACGTTAGCTTCACTTACATTATTTATTGTTATATCGTTACTTACAGCTTGTGGCTCCGAGCGCTTGATCGATGCAGCTGCTCCAGGTTTGAGGAGCAGCTGAGACGCACATCCAGCGTCGAAATATCCTATATTAACAAAGCTGTCTTTGGTGAAATGCTGAGCACAAGCAGCTAACGTTCCCTTTGGCCAAGGCTGTTTGCCGCCAGCAAACAAAAAAGCTTCCCACTGAATTCTAGTGGCATCGTCTTTTGAAAGATAAAATAGTTGTGCTTTTTTTTCGCGTCCAAAAAAACAAGGACGAGCAGCTTTGGGAGAGATACTGATGAAACTGCACCTCAAATGATCTTCGGTTCTTCTTCTTTTGTATTTCCAAAAGTGTAGATGCTACTAAGGCATAATATGATCTGCGATTGTTAGTGCCTGCTAGAATAGTTTCCGGGGTGGGCAGGTCCGGCGCCGTGATTGGCTCTGGTTAGGTCTGTACTAATTGGATGGCACAACCTGACGTCAGGTTTTACCCAGATCTCGTGAAGATCTCGGGAGGAGCTGTTCAGAGAGAAAATCACGTTCAGGAAATCACGTTCTAGGATTACGGCAAAACCCCTGTATCTTATGTTTAGAAACTTTACAGAGATTGAGTATGGACATCCAACATTATAACATTATTTGTATGTATACTGGACAAAGAAAATTAGGGATCACCCCAATTTTCGAATTTGAAATATTTGATAGTTCAAATTATGTTCCATATCATATTTCAATATTAAAAATCAGAGTGATCCCTAACTTTCTTTGTCCAGTATATTAAAAGAAGGATCTGCATAATAGGTCCCCTTTAACCTGTGAGGAGATGGGAATGGTTGCTTCAGCAAGGGATAGTAAGCTAATATTAGTTTTTGAAAGTTTAGATTTGGAGCCAACGAGGAGTAGCTCAGTTTTACTTCTGCTGAGTTATAGGAAGTTGGATGACATCCATGTCTATAAATCATGGAGACAATCAATAAGGGTACTGGAGGGAAGTTTGGAATTGGGCTTAGTAGACACATAAAGTTGTGCGTCATTAGCATAACAGCGAATATGGAAAATGTCGGAAGAAGTTGCCACGTGGGAGGAGGTAAATAATAAGCAGGAGTGGCCTTAACAATGAGCCCTGTGGAACTCCATGGTGAACTATAACTATATAAAATATGTAAAATAGATGGCAGCAAAGACCCTGAACGATTCTACAGCTTCCACTTTATAACAAAGGATCAATGTACAACTTCAGTGCTGGAAAAGCTTGCACATCATATGGTTACCATGAGATGCAAATAAAATCAAAAAGGATTTGGAAAGTCCATTCTTCCTCCACCAAACCCTATAGCAAAACACATTATTTCTTGTTATAACATGAATCTAATTTCTTATTGAATACCTGCAATGTAATGACTGCAGCAAAATCTAAAAAGGTTGGCACAGTCAACTGTAACATCATCTTATAATCATGCTCATGTGTTTAAGCACTGAAGACACCAGTTGGTCAAGTCCAGCGAGGAGAAATTTCCCCCATTCTTCTGTTATGTGGGTCTTCAGCTGCAGAATTGTATGGGGTCTTTAGTGCCATATATTTACAGAATAATTTACCATACATTCTCAGTTTGAGATAAATTAGGACTGCAGCCAGGCTAGTCTGGCACCCACACTTTCTGCTTACGCAGCCATGCACTCATAATTGCAGCAAAATGTGGTTTGTCATTGTCTTGCGACAAGATAATGGGGAAGTAAGCAGCGCTTTTTACTATGTTGATGTAAGTTTCCAGCTTTACATTGTAACATGCAACTGTAGATGCAGTGGTGAATGGCATTGACTGCCTACCAATTTGTCTTTGGGGAACAAATTTGCCTTTCGAAGTGATGGATTACAAGCTTACGCATCTGTTGGTAAATTGGTGAACCTTTACCCATATTTGCTCTTGAGCGACAACTAGGCCTTTTTTGGAGGCTCTTTTAATACTATAACATGATTGTCACCTTATTATTACACCTTATTATTATATACTAAAGGACTTTAGCTCTGCATATATTATTCACGGTGTGATGGTTTTAGAACAAAATAAATTGATTTGACAAAAAGTTTTTTTCATTGCGCATTCAATAACAAGTGTTAGCTAAACAAGATCAATTATCCGATCATTAATGAAGTGCCGAAGTGCACCATCGTTGGGTCAGAAATCACACTGTAAATAGTAAACGCAGAACGAAAGTCCTTCAGTATATTTTTAATAAACAATCAAGTTCAGCAGTTTACACTTCAAATAATGTGCTGCTATAGCATTTTCCATGTACAAAACCCAAAACCAGTGAAGTTGGCACGTTGTGTAAATCGTAAATAAAAACAGAATACAATGATTTGCAAATCCTTTTCAACCTATATTCAATTGAATACACTGCAAAGACAAGTTACTTAATGTTCGAACAGGTAAACTTTGTAATTTTTTGCAAATATTAGCTCATTTGGAATTTGATGCCTGCAACATGTTTCAAAAAAGACTGAGAGAAAAAGACTGAGGAATGCTCATCAAACACTTATTTGGAACATCCCACAGGTGAACGGGCTAATTGGGAACAGGTGGGTGCCATGATTGGGTATAAAAGCAGCTTCCTGAAATGCTCAGTCATTCACAAACAAGGATGGGGCGAGGGTCACCACTTAGTGAACAAATGCGTGAGCTGATTGTCGAACAGTTTAAAAACAACATTCCTCAACGAGCTATTGCAAGAAATTTAGGGATTTCATCATCTACGGTCCGTAATATCGTCAAAAGGTTCAGAGAATCTGGAGAAATCACTGCACGTAGTTTACAAGGCCGAAACCAACATTGAATGCCCGTGACCTTCGATCCCTCAGGCGGTACTGCATCAAAAACCGACATCAGTGTGTAAAGGACATCACCACATGGGCTCAGGAACACTTCAGAAAACCACTGTCAGTAACTACAGTTCGTCGCTACATCTGCAAGTGCAAGTTAAAACTCTACAATGCAAAGCGAAAGCCATTTATCAACAGCACCAGAAACGCCCCGGCTTCGCCTGGCCCAAGCTCATCTAAGATGGACTGATGCAAAGTGGAAAAGTGTTCTGTGGTCTGACGAGTCCACATTTCAAATTGTTTTTGGAAACTGTGGACGTCGTGTCCTCCGGACCAAAGAGGAAAAGAACCATCCGGACTGTTATAGGCGCAAAGTTCAAAAGCCAGCATCTGTGATGGTATGGGGTGTATTAGTGCCCAAGGCATGGGCAACTTACACATATGTGAAGGCACCATTAATGCTGAAAGGTACATACAGGTTTTGGAGCAACATATGTTGCCATCCAAGCAACGTCTTTTTCATGGACGCCCCTGCTTATTTCAGCAAGACAATGCCAAGCCACATTCTGCACGTGTTACAACAGCATGGCTCCGTAGTAAAAGAGTGCGGGTACTAGACTGGCCTGCCTGTAGTCCAGACCTGTCTCCCATTGAAAATGTGTGGCGCATTATGAAGCGTAAAATACGACAACGGGGACCCCGGACTGTTGAACAACTTAAGCTGTACATCAAGCAAGAATGGGAAAGAGTTCCACCTGAAAAGCTTCAAAATTGGTCTCCTCAGTTCCCAAACGTTTACTGAGTGTCGTTAAAAGGAAAGGTGATGTAACACAGTGGTAAAAAGGCCCCTGTGCCAACTTTTTTGCAATGTGTTGCTGCCTTTAAATTCTAAGTTAATGATTATTTGCAAAAAAAAAAAAAAGTTTCTCAGTTTGAACATTAAACATCTTGTCTTTGCAGTGTATTCAATTGAATATAAGTTGAAAAGGATTTGCAAATCATTTTATTCTGTTTTTATCTACGATTTACATAACCTGCCAACTTCACTGGTTTTGGGTTTTGTAGTAGAGGGTGAATGGGCTTTTCAAACCACTCCTCTTTTACTTTGTTTGCATTTTTTATTGTGTGCCAATGTTTTGTGTCCTTTGGAACTTCCAGACAAGTGTTAAGTTTAAACCTTCAAAGCCATGCAATTTCATTTTAGAAAAAAGTCCTTGATTATATACAGTGCCTGACAAAAGTCTTGTCACTTATCCAAGTTGTAGGAACAACAAATAATAGCCTGACTTGTAGTTGATCAATTGGAATCAAAAATGGCTTATATGAAAGGCAAAGCCCTCTAGATTATGCGAAATATACCAAAATAGAGTTTTGTGTCATTGATTGAGTTTTATAATTTAATTTGTACAGAAAGGTCAGATTTTGCTTGGACAAAAGTCTTTTCGCATTGAAAAAAAATGTGGAAATTATACATACACTTTATTTTGAATACACAAATATGCCACTATAATATCAGAACATAAAGCCATGGTGCCTTGGAAAAAAGAATTAATATTGCATATGACTCCCATGAGCTTGGAGGACTGCATCCATACGTCTTGGCAATGACTGAAATAACCTGATGATGAAATCATCTGGAATGGCATAGAAAGCAGTCTTGCAGGACTCCCAGAGTTCATCAAGATTCTATGGTTTCATCTTCCAAGCCTCCTCCTTCATCTTACCCCTGAAATGCTCAATAATGTTCATGTCAGGTGACTGGGTTGGCCAATCCTGGAGTACCTTCACCTTCTTCGCTTTCAGGAACTGTGACATGGAGGCAGAAGAATGAGAAGGAGCAGCAGTATAAGTAGGGCAGCAAGAACTTCTTGATATTTCAGGCTGTTGATGTTGCCATCCACTCTGCAGATCTTTCTCACACCCCCATGCTGGATGTAACAACAAACCATGATTTTCCTCCACCAAACATGATTGTTTTCTGGGAGAATCTTGGGTCCATGAGGGTTCCAACAGGTCTTGTACGGCGACTGGCATGCAGTTCAATGGATGATTCACCAGAAAAATAAACTATCAGCCACTTTTCCAGTATCAATCCTTTCTGCGAGCTGTGGGCCTTGGCAAATGCAATGCAGGTTTTTTGTTTTCTGTTTATTGCAGACTTCTGTGTACTAATTTGGCTATGAAAACCACTTTGAGAGAGAATTTGACAAACTCTTCTTGTAGATACTGGGATTTTTGATGACATTTCCTCATGCAGCTTCGCTGTAGTTGAAGAAGGGCTAGCCTTGTACAGTTGAAGCAACAAACGGTCCTTTCAAACAGTTGTCATACCGGGGTCTGTCTGACCTGCGCTTGCCATGAACATCACCAGTTTCTTCAAATATTTTTCTCATCCCCTCCACTTGACATTTGGATACATTAAAGATGTCTGCCACCTCAGCAGCAGACTCAGTCTTCAGGCTCTTGATGATCAGCACTTTGGTCTGTGGTTGAGTCTTTGGTATGTTGTCAGAGGTCTAGTCGCACCTCATATGAAAGTCTGGTGTGCTGGGGTTATTTCTATACACATCTGAGAATGTGTTATTTACAGTATTTGTCATAGGTTGAACTCTAATCTGCGATTTGTTGCATCATCTGAAGAGACGACAAGACTTTTGTCCTAGCAAAAACAGATGTTATGGGCTTAGCCAAGCTGTGAACATCAGAACACTTTTTGACGGTTTCATTTTGCACCAAATTATTAATGTGAAAGCCCTTGACATTAAAATAGACCATTTATTGTAACAATTGATTGGTTAGAAATAAAGTTATATGCTATTTTTAGTTACTATGTCCTTATGCGACAAGACTTTTGTCAGGCACTGTATATCACTTATGATGGAAAAAAGTGACCACTTTTTAATCAGTCTAAGATTTAAAACAAAAAGCCGTAAAATTTCATTTCCCTATCGCTGACTGTTTGAGAATTGTTACTGTCTAAAAACTTCTTAGCAGTAGTGTTTGTTAGTGCGTTTTTTCCCCCCGCAGTATTCATTGGAATTTGGAGACTATAGTGGCAGCGGTCTTATATGACTTCTCTCCTCTTACAGGTGAGTGGTAAGGGCTCGCTCTGGTGCGTCGACCCCAAGCACAGGCCCAACCTGCTGCAGGCTCTTAAGAAGCAGCGACTGCCGACGGGCCACTGCTCACCTCACTCCTCCCCACCCAGGTCAGTCGCTCACTTTCCCGCTCACTGCGAGGGACTCTGAGGTGGTGCGATACTAAAGGCTCCTGGTTGATTGCTAAACACTGCCCATTAATGCCCAGTGCTAGTGTCAATTTAAAAGCCTCGTGACCAGTGTGTTTTCCCCGGAGTCTTGAAGGTTATCGGTTCCCCAGGCTTGCCACAGATAGATTAATGCTGCTTTCTGGTCTGCAATTAAGGCTCTTGATCCCATATTGCTCCATGGGGACTGGGTGATGCTTTATCTGATTTATTCTCTTCAAAGTCTCTTTGTATTTGAAAATCATCTTGTCAACTTTAACTTCAGCCACTGGTCTGCTCATGGCAAGAGTGCAGCTCTCCCCTCATATCATTCCCTTCCACTGTGTAACTTCATCATTCTGCCATTTTTGTGTCTCTGGCTGCAATTGTTCCCACTCTTTTCTTTCTCTGCCCTGAATATCTGTCTATCACCCCATCCGCTTTTCTATCTCTTCCCACTCGCTCACATTCAAAGGCTGCGCTGGCCATGCTAGAGTTACAGAAAATGTTTAAGCCAGGGGTGGCCAACCCTGATCCTGGAGAGCCGCAGTATCTGCTGGTTTTTAGCGTTACTCAGCACTTGATTGATGGATTAAAGCAGTTGATTACACACTTCACTCATCTCACCTGGTGTCTTAGGTTTAAATCAGGTGGAGAAAATCAAACTCAGCACACCCTCTGGCTCTACAGGACCAGCGTTATCTACCTCTGCTCTATAAACTTTTATCTGTACTCTGTACTTCTACTTTGTCTTCATGACAACTACGTTAAATATCCAACCACATTGACAAATCTTGGTTAACATGTAGATTGCTGTCACAACCTGCAAGTCTGCTTAATTGGCTCTAGGAGTCTTGTGGGTTGTTCCTGTTAATTGCTTGATTGGCTCATTATTACCAAATTAGACCTAAGACACCAGGTGAGATAAGTGAAGTGTGTAATTAACTACTTTAATCCATCAATCAAGTGCTGAGTAACACCAAAAACCAGCAGACACTGCGGCTCTCCAGGACCAGGGTTGACTACCCCTGGTGTAAGCACATAGCCATGTGAATTGTGAGCAAGTAGAATTTGGACTATTTCGATATCAGTGAAATAATTAACAGAAAGAATGTTATTTACCTGCATATATTGTCATTTATGCACCTCTCTCTTACAGTGCGTCTTCACCTCCGCGTCACCTCCTGCTGCATGATCAGTGTTACTCTGTGAAAGGTAACTGTTACTCTCTTTCCCTGTTAAAAGACTCACAAAACAAGAGGAGATTCAGTACTGTAGGATCCCTGTCTTTGTTTTCTTACCAATTTAATTTCTTTCTGGTTTTATTTTTTCTATGAATTATTAAAGCCCAGCCGTATTTGTTGATCCATCTCATTGCAGTAATGTCCTCTGTCAGTTCACGAAAGCACAAGTCCACACGCTCATTATTTTCTTGGCCATAGTTTGCCGCCTGAGCTGGCAGTCACTGCCTTGAATGTGCACGCTTCACTCGTGTTGCACCCGTGACCATCCCTCATATGGAACATCTAAGCCTAATTAAGTAAAATACGATGGGGGCAGTTCAACCCAGTGGCATCTGCGGATGGCACGGCGGACTGTGTTTACAGACAGTGGTTTCTTGAAGTATTCCTGGGCCCATTTAGTAATGTCAATGACAGAATCATGCCGGTGAGTGATGCAGTGGCGTCTGAGGGCCCGAAGATCACGGGCATCCAGTAAAGGTCTTCGATCTTGTCCCTTAAGCACAGAGATTTTTCCAGTTTCTCTGAATCTTTTGATGATGTTGTGCACTGTCGATGATGAGACCTTCAAAGCCTTTGCAATTAGATGTTGAAGAACATTGTTTTTAAAGTATTCCACAACATTTTTTTACGCAAGTCTTCACAGGTTGGAGAGCCTCTGGCCATCTTTACTTCTGAGAAACTCAGCCTCTCTAAGACATCCCTTTTATAGCCAATCATGTTACACACCTGATGCCAGTTAACTTAATTACTTGCTAAATGTTCTTTCAGGTGATTCTCTTATATATTAATTGCTTTTTCAGCCCTTTTTTGCCTGTGTCCCAAATTTTTTGAGACCTGTTGCAGCCAGAAAATTTGAAATAAGCTCATTTTGTGGATAAAAATGTGCAATGGCTCATGTGATCTGGGTCATGCATTTTGATTTTATTCACAATTTACACTTTGTCCCACCTATTTCGGAATTGGGGTTGTAAAAACGTTTAGAGTCTTTTGATTTCTGTTCATTCTCAATAGGATGTCCAAAGAGCTGTCCCTGCCAGTAGAGCTATCAATCATTGCTTCATGCAGGAAAATCAAAACATAGCCATCAAAGAGATGGCGAAACATTCGCTGTGGCTGAATCAACTATTCTGAATGACATACTATGCACTGGTGAAGGTTAAGAACACCAAAAGGCTCAGAAGAATGTGGAGAAAAACTGTGGTGATGACAGAAGAATTCTTTGTTTGGTGAAGAAAACTCCTTCTCAACAGTAGGCCAGTTCAAAGACGCCCTTCAGGAAGAAAGAGTATTTGCATCAAAGCTAACAATCAACGGGAGACTTTCCCAGTGTGTTGAATCAGTTGTGTTCAATGATGATGTGACTGCTGATAAAAGCAGGAGGGTAAATAGGGCTATATGATCTGGTCAGATTCAGCCGAATCCTTCGAAACTGATTGGATGATGCATCACCATACAGATGGATAATGACCCAAAGCATAGCCTGGCATTGCCAAGCAAGTTCGCAAATGCGAATAAGTCTGGAACCTCTTAGTTTATTTTTTATTTTCGAGGGGCAGTGTCAACGACTTCAGGCCAAAATGACTCTGGGTGCAACTGGATGGACCTACAACTGAAGCAAAAAAACTTAAAACAGCTCTTGTCCAAAACCAAACATGACTGCTCTACCCAAGTTAATGAAGACTATTCATATCCAATTTAGATATGCTGAGAGTTTTTATCCAATTCTGAATTAACCATAGCGTTTCATAGTATGAAAAAGCAAAATTAAACATAGCTTATACATTTCAGTGCAAGTTGGTTGCATTTCTGAACAGCAAAATGTGCCAGATTTTAAATATTGAAAGCAAATATTCGGAGATGCATGATCGGCTTGAATTTCGCAGGTCTAGTCATAAATTGCACCCACAGTTGTCTTTAAAACCTTCAAAGAAATTGCCCCGAATTGAAGCAGTTTTAGTGTAATTAGTCAGGATATTTAATGCACATTTATTATCTACCATTAATTGTACAGATATGTTCTTGAAAAACCTTGATTAGTAGAATCAGGTGTGGAACTGCTTAATTGGAATGAAAGCCTGCACTCATGCCGATCCTTTCTGGATAAGATTGAGGACCTCTGCACTAAGACCATCGAAAAACTTGGAAAAATCCGTACTCCGACAGTGGAATCAGTTCGCATAATCAGGAAATTTCTGCATGTTGACACAAAAGGGCACATCCTGCTGATCCTGATTTTTTTTTTTTGTTCCAGATGCATTTTAGTGGTTTGCACAGCCAAAACTGTGAGAAATGTATAGCTGTCATAATATTAATGGACCGGACTATATGATCTCTCTCTTTAAAGGGTGCTGGTTGAGATGCCCATACTGCACCCTGTCCTTTCTCCGGCACAGCTCTGACTCTACTGTATGGTTACCATGGCAACAGCCCGGGCGTTGTGCGGTGGAGTGATGAGCGTTTTTGTCCCTCGCTCTTTTGCCACATTTATGCATTTTTTAGTGCGCTGTTGAGTTTAACTTGTACACAGACATTAACTCACACACGAGATCCAAACACGTACGCAGCACACTCATCTGCATTTGAGCGCTCACAACACACAAGGGTTGGCTCCTGCTTATTGCCTAGATACCAAAACGCATGCTAGTGTTAGCGTGCAGATTCGCTTATGTACATGTGAATACTGAGTCGCGTGCGCGCACACACACACACACACACACACACACAAACCCAAACACACTCAAACACACACACACAAACAGAAACACACACGCACACACATGTTGGGTTTTAATGTCTTGTGGGGACATTCCATAGACTTGCATTCGTTCCCTGACCTTAACCCTCAACAGTGCATACCTAACCCTAACCCTAACCCTAACCTTAACCTAACCCTGACCGTATCCCAACCCTAACCTTAACCCCTAACCCTAAAATAGCTCAATTTCCACATGGGGACCTGAAAAAGTCACCATAAGGATGAAGAAATCTGGTATTCCATTACTTATGGGGACGTTTTGTCCCCACAAGGGTAGGTAAACAAGGACCACACACACACACGCAAACACACGTAGTAGGTCTCGCCTCACTGTATGGTCCATGTTCTGCCCTCTTTTAGAGTCTGACTTCGATGCTGCCTCTACCATGATGCTCTTAAACTCTGCCATCAAGCTCCGCCCTGAACCATGTAAGATTCCTCATCATCTGTCTTCCTGTTCTCTCTGTTTTCATCCATTCTCCTCTTCCTTTTTCCACCTCATCCTAGCACCTACATCTTCACCTATTCTCTCATTCAACTCCACCAACAATATCCTGACTTTACACTAATCCCATACCCATCTCTCTCTCATTTTCAATGTTCAATTGACATTTCTTATGTAACGTTTATATTTCATTCACACACACTACCGGTGTAAAGTTTTATCAGGCTTTAGCCATTTTTTTTGTCCCGATGTTTAGTGACATATGAGCGGTTTGTTTACGGCCTCACTTCTAGAAGAACTGGGGCATTGTGTAGAACGTAAAAAAACAGTCATTTGCAAACCTTTTTTAACAGGTGATCAGTTTAAAAAAAGTAAAAGTAAAATATGTCATGGTTAACTTATCAACTTTTTTTTTTTGAGAACAATAATGTGTATGATAATAATAATCGAAATGTGATGTCAAAGCACTTCCTCTTCTGGATGGATTTGTCACATTGCCATATGCCTTAATCTTATTCATTATTGCCCTGTCAGTCTTAAAGTTTTCTTAATCATTATGGTGAACTTCAGATTTTTTATAATGCTTTTGAGGGGTGTCAATAATTGTGTCACATTTTTAAAAAGAATAATAAATCTAAGCTATGATTTTTTTTTTCATTAACCCTTTGAGCACTGAATAGATTTTCAAGGAATAATAATGTCATTTTCCTGAGCTGTTGAAAACCTATCATGTGGCAACTTGTTTAAAAGAGCTCCCCTGCGGGAGAACACACACACTCCCCTGCGGGAGAACACACACACTCCCCAGCTCTTTTAAACAAGTTGCCACATGATAGGTTTTCAACAGCGCCTGATTCTGATATCTTGCATCATTGCGCTGAAAGGGTTAAATCATTCTCATTAAATTCAAGGTTAGATTTTTGTTAATATTTTGGATGAAAGATTGGAAGCTCTTACAGCCTCATTTTTGATGACTGTTCAGCTAATATTTACCAAGGGGGCCTAATATCAAGTAATTTAGTGCTCTTGTTTGAATTGTATTATTGGACCCTTAACATGATTGCACAGTGTTTTTCATGCCACGTACATTCATATTTGTGAGCCTGTGCTTTTTTTAAAAATATATTTTCCTGTAATTAGCCAGCAGAAACTTTGCCTATAATCTACCCTTGAGGAACAAACTCTGTAAGGTCCACAAGTATTTGGCCTGTGAAACAAATTTAAAGAACAGCAATTCCTGCATGACTCACTCAATATGGATAATTACACATTGAAATTAAAGCTAGTGGTAACCAGCACCATTACGCCCCGCTCATGTACTTCCATACAAAGTGAGCCATGCCAGAACTACAGCCCTTCACAATTATGTCACTGTCCAAATATTTACGGACCTCGGGCCATCTGCTTTCATCATGGGTGGATTACAGAAAAAAATACCTACTATTACCACAATGCTACAACCCCCACAAGTTTTTCATTGTTTTTATATATTTTAGTTACTAAGGCATTATGCTTTTGATATTAACCCTTTAAGGCCTAATGCAAAAATCCCAGCAGAGAATCATGCTGCTATGTTTACCATAGTAACCTGTATTTGGGCTGAAGCACAGCTTCTCAGCTTTCAGGAACAGTTGGAATTTTTTTCTATTGCGCAAAACTTACAGTAATTACGGTACTTTCAAAATTACGCGCATATCTGTGTCGGCAACGACACGTTCTTAAAATGCGCACATGCTGTCCCAGTTTAAATGGGTTAAGGAGTTCTTTATGGAAATTTGAGGATTCAAAGCCCTATTTTGGCCCTTTAGCCGAAGGATACGAAGAATGTTCACTGGTTTCCCCGCGTAAATAATCATGGAAGAAGAAAAATACCTTCTTCTTCTATGATTATTGGCAGCTGGTAAACCAAATTAATGCTTTGAATCCTTGAATTTCCATGGAAATTTCCTTAATATAAAAAGCATAACGAGTAACTGAAATATATAAATATGATGCAAAACGATGACAAATTTCCATGGATGGAAGTAGATTTCGACTGGTAGTCGAGCGGATTTACTTTGTTCAAAGTTGTGAGCATGTGCAGTAATTGTGAAGCACCTCCTTTCAGCAGGTGAGCTGAAATCTTTTAGTGATCTTTTAGTATAAAAAGAGCCTCCAAAAATGGCTTGGTCCCTCAAGAGCAAAGAGCAAAGAGGCTCATGAATTTGCAAAAAGATGTGTAAGCTTATAATCCATCATTTTGAGAGCAATGTCCCCCAAAGACAAATTGATTGTATTTTCATCATTATAGCCTCAATAAAGCATATATAATTAAAAGATGGAAGTAATGTGTTCAGATCTTGATGTGCAAAGGAAGAGGCCGAAAACCTCTTCCAAATTGTTGTGAACACTGATCCCTCAAATGTCACTCTCTTCAGAACTGTCATGTGACTGTAATCGATATCACAACGTTGGCTCAGAAATACCATGATAAACCTTTTATAGTCAACATTATCCACAGTTGCCTTCACAGATCCAAGTTAAAGCTGTACAATGCAAAGCCAAAGCCATACATACATTCTATCTAAAAGTGCTGCCGACTTCTCTGGGCTAGGCGTGATCTAAGATTCACAGTAGCACTGTGGAAGTGTGTTTTTCTTCTGAAATTACATTTCAAGTGGCTTTTGTGAGAACCATACACTGTGTTCTTTGGACCAAAGATGTCAAGAACAACCCAAGCTGTTAACAGTCAGTACGCTTACATGACGATAGAGAAAATCGATTTATTGTGTTAGTTCAACTATGACCGGACTTGAAAAATGCATGTAAACATGTTAGTCCGACTGGAATCGTGCTAAAATTGAATTTCTCATAGTTGACTCACACACCCAGATAATGCGGTTAATAGTCACATTATGCCTTCATCTAAACGCTTGAATCGAGCCGAACTGGAGTATGCGCTCTGAGCATGCTCCGCATTCTTCGTAAAGGGCTTTGACCCGGAAGCCTTGTGGACATGTAAACACCAAACTGCTTAGCAAGAACTCTGAGCTCTGACTAGCTAGCAAGTTTGTACTGAACAGTGGCAATCCTCGTCTGCAAGGGTACTGGGGCTTGAACAGTGACGCCTTGGGGTCTCTTAACTTTTACCCTTAATTCGCATGATTTATGGAATGAATTGGGCGTCAACTGAAATTTTCCTTCCATTCGCCATCGGAAGAACAACACTCTCCCCCACGAGTCATTACTCCTGACCTGCATCCAACATGCACGGGAAGCCCGGAGTGCGTTTCCCGAAAGCACAGATGCTAACTTACATAGTTGGAACCACAGACTGTGAATGGACGAACTTTGTTAGTTGCTGGCAACTACACTTCTAGGAAACGCGCTCCGGGGTAGTAGAAAGGGCACAAAGTAGAGCATAGCGCTGTTTCAACCAAGTTCGGCTAACGCCATAACCACCGGGGGTAGTGCACATCTCAGTTGTACGAAAAGAATAGCGAACAACCCGTGTTAAACGTACAGAGCTGTAAAGTTGTCCATGTTCTCGCCAATTGATCTTACACTGTCAATGCATTGGATAGGCTACTAGCTAGCTGACAGCTAACTTGTTTGTCAAATATTTGGTCTGTGATGGAATAGGTCAACCAGAAAAAGATGCAACACGAACGAACGAACTGAAAGGCGTATCGCCAGCTATTCTCACAGAGATGGGCATACTTTGGTCAATAAATTGAATTTCTTCCTGCACATGTACAACCCCAATTCCGAAATAGTTGGGATGAAGTGTAAATTGTGACTAAAATCAAAATGCAATGACTTTCAGATCACGAGCCAATATGTTATTTACAATAGAACATAGATAACATTTCAAATGTTGAAACTGAGACATTTTACATTTTTATTCACAAAATGAGTTTATTTCAAATTTCTGGCTGCAATAGGTCTCAAAAAAGTTGGGACACAGGCAAAAAAGGGCTGAAAAAGCAATTAATATATAAGAGAATTAGCTGAAAGAACATTTAGCAAGTAATTAAGTCAACTGGCATCAGGTGTGTAACATGATTGGCTATAAAAGGGATGTCTTAGAGAGGCTGAGTCTCTCAGAAGTACAGATGGCCACAGGCTCTCCAACCTGTGAAGGCTTGCGTATAAAAAAATTGTGGAATACTTTAAAAACAATGTTCCTCAACGTCAAATTGCAAAGGCTTTGAAGTTATCATCGACAGTGCATAACATCATGAAAAGATTCAGAGAAACTGGAAAAATCTCTGTGCGTAAGGGACAAGGCCGAAGACCTTTACTGGATGCCCGTGATCTTTGGGCCCTCAGACACCACTGCATCACTCACCGGCATGATTCTGTCATTGACATTACTAAATGGGCCCAGGAATACTTCAAGAAACCACTGTCTGTAAACACAGTCCGCCGTGCTATCCACAGATGCCACCTAATACTCTATCATGGAAAAAGGAAGTCATTGTTGAGCATGATCCAGAAGCGCCGCTGTGTTCTGTTGGCCAAGGCTCATTTAAAATGCACTGTAGCAAAGTGGCAAAGTGTCCTGTGGTCAGACGAGTCCAAATTTGACATTCTTGTTGGAAATCATGCGCGTCGTGTCCTCCGGGCTAAAGAAGAGAAAGACCACCCCTCCTCTTATCAGCGTTCAGTTCAAAAGCCAGCATCTCTCATGGTATGGGGATGCATTAGTGAATATGGTGTGGGACACTTGCATGTTTTAAAAAGCACCATGAATGCTGAAAGGTATATAAGGTTTTAGAGCAACAAATGCTCACCTCCAGATGACATCTATTCCAGGGAAGGCCTTGTGTATTTCAGCAGGACAATGCAAAACCACATCCTGCAGCTATAACAACCGCATGGCTTCGTAGTAGAAGAGTCCATGTACTGCCTGAGGTCCTGATCTTTCACCGATTGAGAACATTTGGTGCATAATTAAATGAAAAGTCCGTCAAAGGAGACCCAAAACTCTCCAGCAGCTGGAAGCCTGTATTAAACAAGAGTGGGATCAAATTCCAATGGCTAAACTCAAGAAAGTTGTCTCCTCAATGCCCAGATGCCTCCACTCAGTGTTAAAAAGAAGAGGGGATGCTACACCATGGTAAACAGGCCCCTGTCCCAACTTTTTTGAGACCTGTAGCAGCCATCAAATTTGGAATGAGCTCATTCTGTGGATAAAATTGTAAAATTTCTCAGTTTCAACATTTGCTGTGTTATCGCTGTTCTATTGTGAATAAAATACTGGCTGGTGTGATTTGAAAGTCATTGCATTTTGATTTTATCCACAATTTAAACTTTGTCCCAACTATTTCGGAATTGGGGTTGTTTCCTGGGACAAGGACAGAAGTCCGATTGCATGGCTATTAGCTATTACCGTATGGCTATTGCATGGCTATTATTATGCATAGCTATTACCGTAGCTCGACTTAACTATGCATGTAAACGTACTGAGTGTCCGGTGCAAGAGCCAGAATCTGTCTCAATATGGGTGTGAGTCAGTGCACATGGCATTGGTGAGTGGCCTATATTTTCCAGAGCATCATTAATGCCAGCATGATTTGGAATGGATTGGTCTGCATGGGCTCATAGTGCAGACTTTCTGCTTTCATTGTATTTTCATGCAGTTCTGCTCCATGGTTTGGATATTTTTGCCCTCTCCACACACCTCCCCTGCTTCACAACTCTCTGAAGTGTCAATTGAGCCTTCAGTAAGGGAGAGGGTGATGAGGCGTACAACAAGCAACAAAATTCTAATGGCCAAATGGATTTTAATTGTAATATCCTCAAACAAAAGCTGAATTTCTGTCCTGTCTGGCCACAACTACCAATTAATTCCAAATCTAACTTAAATGTCAAGTATTTATAATTAAAATGTCCATTTTCTATGTACCTCAATGAGGTTTTGGTGAATGGTCCTCACACTTTCTACATATTGCATGCTACCATCTTGACATCGTCTGTTCCAGGGACATCCTAGCAAGACGATGCAAAACCACATTCTGTACAGATCACTAGTGCATGGCTGTGTAAGCAGAGAGTGCGGGTGCAAGATTGGCCTGCCTTTTGTCCTGAATTGTCTCCATCTGAGAATGTATTGTGCATCATGAAGCAAAATGTATGGCAACAAAGGGCCAATACAGTTAAGCGGCTCTGCTGAAGACCTGCATAATTGGAGTGACCTGATATACAGTACAGCACATTGCAAGGCGGATATCAATAATGACGGATCAACAGTGACAGTGTACACGACTGAACTTCCGCCCATATCCGCGTGCGATCAGACGCTTATATAATCACAATTTATAGCTTTTACTTCCAAGACGTGGACACAGGCTTAGATAAGAATTTAGCGGTATTTTTTCAGTTCGTATCCATGATGGTTTTCTTTTGCGAAGCTTCACAATGCTCATCGCATAGTGAAAAAACTAAATCAAATCACAGTAAAGTTTGAATGCGATAGCACGGTGGCAGAGCTAGATCGAGCGAGAGCACCACAGCATACAGTAGAGCTGAGGAATGCCAGAAGACTGTATGAAAGGCAAATTACAGAAGGGGCAAAAACTAATCCTAAGCGCTTCTTTCAGTACTGTAGCAGAAAAAGCAAAGTCAAAGAGGAGGTTAAGTGCATAAAGAATAAAGATGGATCGTTGCTATATGATAACAAGGATATTGCGGATACCTTAAACAGTTACTTTGTTGAGAATTTTACCTCGGAGCGGGTTTTTATTCGGCCAGAGGGCATATCCAAAGCTCAAGATTATTTAGCGGAAATTGAGGTTGGGGATAATGAAGTATTAGACAAGTTGCATAAACTAAAGGCAGATAAGGTGGCGGGTCCTGATGGCTTATATCCTAGAGTGCTCAAGGAAGTTAGTGAGATCATCTCTAAACCACTCTCAGCTATCTTCAGACAGTCTTTAGAAACTGGAAAAATACCAAATGATTGGAAGCAGGGCAATATAATACCAATATATAAGAAAGGGGACCGTACTGAGCCAGGAAATTACAGGCCAGTCAGTTTAACTTGCATTGCATGCAAAATACTGGAATCTATCATAAAAGACAAGGTGGAATTATTTGTTTATTATTTCTTGAACGTGATAATATCTCGAGGGATAGCCAACATGGTTTCTGTAAGGGAAGGTCATGCCTGACAAACCCTCTGGAATTCTTTGAAGAGGCCACCAAGACTTATGATCAGAGCACGGCTTATGACATCATATAGTTGGATTTTCAGAAAGCATTTGATACAGTACCGCATAAGAGACTAATTTTTAAAATGAGCTCCGTTGGAGTTACAGGAGGTATTCTGGAGTAGATTCGAAAATGGTTACAGGACAGAACACAAAGAGTGGTGGTCAGTGGAATCTCATCTGAGCTAGGTATGGTGGGGAGTGGAGTCCCTCAGGGATCGGTGTTGGGACCCCTGCTGTTCCTCATCTACATTAATGACCTTGATAGGAATATCGAGAGCAAATTATTTAAATTTGCAGATGATACTGTTATGACTTGAAAATCACAACAAAGAAAACCAGCAATGACAACTTAAACAAATTTATTCTTCACTGATTAAAAAAAAAACTTCTACAAATAATCCACTGTGCAATCTAATAATAACACTCTAATGCCACTATGTAACTCTGTTGCCAAAACAAAAACTCTGCTCCCTCCTGACCAAAATCACAGCATTTATATAGACTTGCAACATTCTGGAAAGAGCTACAGGATTCCTGGGTAATCCCGCCCCCTCCAGGCAGGAAGATGCCAGAAGCTTCTAGAAAGCTTCTATTACAAAGAAGTGATATTACATCAGATCATGTTTTGCTACAGACACACCACCAGAGGGTGCTGATGAACAAAATAAATAACTGACCAGCAAGGCAGCAAAAACAGCATGTAACAAATCTCCATTTACAAATGATATACAGTGCTTTTCATAAAATACTCATACATAACAATACTAAATTGGGAGGTTTGGCAAATAGTTTAGAGTCCACTAAAGTGATTCAGGATGATTTGGATAGAATCCAGAATTGGGCAGAAATGTGGCAAATGAAATTTAATGTAGCGAAATGTAAAGTTTTGCATGTAGGTAATAAAAATATTATACAGGATTACTTCATGGGAGGTTTAAAACTGGAATGTGCTCCACATGAAAAAGATCTGGGAGTGATTGTTGACCAAACCCTGTTGTAGGAAAAAACTTTGTCCGAGCAAGTGGATAAAGTGTTCCACTGACCCATGCAAATCTATCTCCAAAAAATAGATCCATTCTCCAGAGTCTGATGTAATTGGGTTTATTGTAATTCCATCCAGATGAAGCACAAAGAAACCCAGGCTGGTCTGCGCAAACCACACAGCATTCATTCTTCATCAATCACCCCACGCCGACTGCCCTCCGGCTGTCCGAACCCTCATATTTATTGGCCTTTTGGCACGTTCCTTAAGGTGGGATTAAACGTGACGACTTCTACCTTATCCAATATTATTAACTCTGATTGGTACGTTGTCCCATAGCAACCCCCCACCCTTAGTTACAAGTTTGTCATGACATAATAGTGTACCTTCATTTTCGGCCGCCAGGGATGCTCGAAGACCACGCCTAAACCTCCCAAACCTTGGGTTCACCTAAAGTTTAGTAAGTTATCTGAGGACATGGATGGTTCCAGAACACTCAGATGCGCATGCTCAGGTAGTGGGACCAGGCTGACCGATATGGTCATTGCGGAAGGTTAGCTCATTAGGCCGGCCTTGAGGGTTCTGCAGGAGCATCTTTATCAGGTTTTTTGACAGATTTATGAGTTTTTGCCTCTTTCTCAGCTCCAATCTCCCTCTCAGTATTTTTAAAGGGCCATATGAACCTGGCTATGTTCTATTGAACTGTGATCATAGTAATACTTTGATTTTTACAGTATTTAAGATTATTTTCCCACCACAACCCTCACAGGTTCTAGCCATTGTGCCGTAGCAGTTAAAAAAGCCAATCGGATGCTGGGATAAATTGCCAAAAGTATTGAGTACAAATCCAAGGAGGTCATACTTCTCTTGTACAACACATTCGTCAGACCACATCTGGAGTATTGTGTACAGTTCTGGGGACCATACTTTAAGAAAAGCTCTAGAAAAAGTTCAGAGAAGAGCCACTAAACTAATTCCAGGTATAAAAGATGAAAGCTATGAAAAGAGGCTGAAGATCCTTAATCTCTTTAGTTTTAGGAAAAGGAGACTTAGGGGTGATCTGATTGAGGTCTTTAAATATGTTAAAGGGATTAACAAAGTGAATTATGTAGGATTCCTTCCGCCAAGTTTTGTTAGTAGAACTCGGGGTCTCAAATGGAAGTTGACTAAGGGTAAATTTAGCACTGATATTAGGAAATATTTTTTCACCCAAAGAGTAATTTTGATGTGGAATAGCTTGCCTGACCATATTGTTGATGCAGAAACCTTGGGAATTTTCAAGAGCAGGCTTGACTTTAAGCTAGATACCATTGAGTTATTGAGTCTCTTAAGTGATATATTCACAATAGTAAAAAGAAACTGGCGAGCCTAGTTGGGCTGAACGGCCTGTTCTCGCCACTCATGTTATGTTTATGTTATGTTATGTTAAGTACAGTGCAAACGCCACCTCGCCGAGTCATATTGTAAATATGTGATGTTTATTTAATTTTTAGTTTTTTACTGTTTAAAAAGATCAGAATTTAGACAATAATTCAAATAATAAATTAAATCTTAGATATTCACTTCATCACTTGCGTGCAGCAGCGGCTGGGGCCTTTGTAGCCTAGCCTGCGGCTGCATGCATTGGCTTGGCGAAGTTGGCCCTATCACCAGAACTACGTACGTCAACAAGAAATCCCCTTCATTCATCTCATCTCCCGATTTATGACAGTCTCGCGCTATATCAGGTTGCTCCAATTGAGGAATGGGGGAAAATTTCACTTGCTAGACTTGACCAACTGGTGTCTTCAGAGCCGAAACACTTACTGAGTGTGATTAGTGAGTGTGATTAGTAGACATGTTGCACAGTTGCACTCATCACAATGTATTGTTTTCAAACTACAGTTCAATTAACACATTAGAATCGAAGAAACTTGCGGTAAAAGTGCTCAATTTGATTTTCTGTATTTTCTCAAAATGGACATTTTGTGACTTAAGTACTTTTAGCATGCGGGTCTTCACTTGGCAGATTTCATGGATCTTTTATTCACTGCCGGGCCAAAAAAAAAAAAAAGTCTCACACTCAAATATTTAGTTGGAACCCCTGTAGATTTGATTACAGAGCTAAATTGTCTTGTCTTTTTTTTGACAACAGCATGTAATGTTAGAACATTTATTCGCAATCAGACCTGCATTGATTTTTGGCTCAAGATCTTTTCTTGACAACGATATAGTTGAACCACTGTAGTCTTCTCCAGCACACCCAATAACTTTCATTGTTCTGGACTTTGTTAATGTTCCCTCGTGGTTTTCCTCACTTTGTAGATGCAGGCCAATATTTCACCCCTTCTTCTGAAATTCCATCTTTTTCCATTTCCGCATGATTTTTTAAGAATTAAAATTTTGATCCCCCCCACGGACGGATTTTTTGGGTTTTCCTCAAAATTCATTCTTTTTTTTATGTTTTAATCCTTGAATCGCTAAAATATCCAAGATGCATATTCAAACTCATCGGAGTCATTCAATAAAGCAAAAACTTCATCCACTTGTATTTACGTTTAGAAATTCTGTAATGTTCTTGTCCCACAATTTGACCAAGTAGTCTCAGACCAAGGAAATCCCATGCGTCTTCAGTGCTGGGTGACCTGAGAGACAGCCAATGATTTTTTAAAAGGAATTAATCGGGGAATTTAAAGAAGACTTTATAAACACGCGGTTAAAACGACAAAATTCATCAGTTAAGCTTTCAATTGAATTGAATTATCAATTCAAAAACATATTAATCGCTGCAATAATGATTCAGTCTTAGTATTGCTTTATTTATATCGAAACCAGGGTTTCCCGCTGCGCTTTATAGTTAGGGCGGCCACCTTGACAACAAATGCCCCGACTATGTACCCCGAAAAAAAAAAAAAAAAAATTCTGCATCCACGCACGCATACCCAGTAAAATAAGGCCGCGTCGCGATGAGGCCAAATAGCGGCCGGCATCTGTTGGTTAAGTATGTTACTGCGCCATCTATCACCTGTTGCAACGCCAACATTATTTTTTTGTATCGGGAAGAAGCTAATTATCCGGATGTACAATAACCTGTCATTGTTGTGGGAAGGACGTGTGGAGGTAAGATAATTATTCATCTAAACTAAACATTTGAATAGTGTATCCTATCAACTGCTTGCCCACATACTCGGTTTCATTAAGATAGGCTTTATGCAATTCGTTTCGTTTCTTATCAAGGCTACCGATGTGTTTGCGCGTGGCTTTCTGCTATGTTTGAGAATTGCACGTGGTTTTCTCTAGTGTACAGAAATGGATGGGAAAAAGCAGTCAAAAATATCAGGGTACTTTATTCAAAGAAGCCGGCCTACTTCACCATCTGCGCATAATTAGATCTCGTAATTACGAGATGAGGGTGTATATTTTTTAATGCTGTGAATGCAATGCGCTTCCGTACAAAATACCGTTCTGCTGCAGGGTGAAGTTGCCTTCAGCCGTCGACTTCCAGGCTGCTCAGCCTGTCAGGCTGCGTAAACGCCGCCCCCAAGTACAGCCAATCAGATCGCGAGCTAGAGTACAACCAATCCGCTCACGAGGCAGCCAATTCAATTCAAATTCCTCTCCTCAAAGCGGAGTGGGCTTAAGAACATCAATACTGTTAAATCTGAGGCATTACTATTGAATATTATACAATATCAAATCAACATTAGCCTTCTAACCAGCCTGCAAGGCACTAGTCTCCACAATCAGCCTTGAAGGCAGCTAACGTTACAGCAACTTTCAGTTTTTAAGAAGCTCAACTAGACAGCTTATTGAACAAAATATCTCACAAGTAGGCCAATTTTATGTTTCAAACAGAGTTATACTGGAAGTTATATGGTAGAAGTGTTTAAGTTAACAAGTATGACCTGTTTAGTTAAGGTTAGGTCTATAAGTTCACTGTAAGACAAAAAAATAGCACTTGTTTGCATTGGTTAACATAATCAAAATAGAGGAAATATCTAACGTTACCTCACAAATCAGTTTCTTTCATGAGAAAACTCACGATTAAATGCATTCGTTTTTAACGATATTGATGTTCTTAAGCCCTCTTACCCAGTAAGTCTTCCGAATTGAATTGGCTGCCTCGTGAGCAGATTGGTTGTACTCTAGCTCGCGATCTGATTGGTTGTACTTGGGGGCGGTGTTTACGCAGCCTGACAGGCTGAGCAGCGTGGAAGTCGACCTCTGAAGGCAACTTCACCCTGAGCTACCGTGCTCCTCTCCCCAAACATAACCACAACCGCAAAGCATTTGGGGAATTGAAGTCAAAACAGATAGCAAATACAGTTTCCGTTCTTACATTAATTTTAGTTTAACCCTTAGGGACGCTTGTGCGCATTTTAAGCGCTTTTCATTCTTCCTTTTTTTTTGATCATTTTGGCGGTGTTCATTAATGTAACATGAATTTTGGTAAGATTATGTGTTTTTATTTGATCTTGTTATTTCCAGCTCAGCTCTTACAGTAAGACTAAAATACACTGTGTACAAGCAAGTGTTCCACTCAGACTGTTTAGCGCAAAAAATGCGCCATTGAAACCCAGAAACCCATTCAAACTGCAATTTTTGATCTCACTTCCATGAAAGCATAATACATGCATTTTATTATATCTGAGTGTCGATCAATAAAGTTACTAGACTGTGGACTTTGTCACTTTGTTATTGCACTTTAACTGCTTTGTTTATTTATAAAGAGTAAACAAACGCTGACAGTTGCCTGCCTTTCTCCCCCCCCCCCGGGGCACCACCTTGACTAACCGATTTTCTGCAGGAAACCCTGCAAACGGTTACTTTTTTTTTTTTTGGCACCGGCAGTGTATATTCTGACCCTACTTTCTCAAAATAGACATTTTGTGACTTAAGTACTTTTAGCACCAGGGTCTTTAGTTTCAAATTATGTGCTGTTGGTCTATTGTCAATACAGTAGAGGGTGAATTACCTACACACAAGTTATTTTTTGTTTTGTTCTCATTTTGCATGATGTGCCAACTTTTTCTGAATTGGGATTGCAAGATTTTTTTTATTCTTTTCAGAAGTCACAAGTGCTAAGGAAGTTGCTATTTCCTGCCTCTTTATCACAGATTTTGTGAAATTGTCAAATCTTTACATGGATTTGCCTATTTGCCTAAATCTGTTCCACAGACAAAGAAAAGCTCAGGCAACGAATGAACATGGCTGAGCTGGGAATCAGTGATTTGATGGTTTGACTGTGGACATTACAGATGTGCTGAAAGTTAAAGATTCTCAGGAATTCAGGCAAAGTTTGAGTTTTAGTGGACCTAGGCCTCTCTGGTTATCGTGTCTCTACCCCTCACTGTTCTGTGCTGGTTAAACATGATGTGTGACAGTGGAATACTAGCTTACTCTTTAAATTAGCACCGTCATTTCTCTCCTCTTAGAGTATCTACGGAAGAAGAAAAAAAGCAAGTGCTCTCCCTCCACTTATTGGCCATTCTAATTATGCTAATTACACTGGACACTAATCTCAGCTGCCTTTTACCTCCTCTGTTATTTTGTGATTATTAGTCATGAAGTAAATTTGTCATAATTGTGGCTTTTTGCCTGAACAATGGATGTGATCAGGCCTGGATTGAGTTAATGGTGACATTTCTGTATTCTTGAATTTACACTGATAATGTTTGTGACATTCAAAAATTTTGCTCTTCTTATCAACCTTTGTTTTTTGCTTTTCTCTGAATGTGTGGTTCTCTGTATTACAGTTGTGCTCAAAAGTTTGCTTTTCTATAAAGGTAACATGAATGGCCAGGGAACACATTTCTTTTATTTCTTATTGGATTCATATCCAACTGTAGGCCGTGTAGAATGACACAATCATCAAATAAAACATGGCAATTTGGGGAAAAAATGAAATGAACCCTGTTCAAAAGTGTGCATACCCTTAGTTCTTAATACTGTGTATTTAGCATCAATAACAGTGTGCAGTCTTTTGTGACAGCTGTCAATGAGGCCCCTAATTCTCTCAGGTGGAATAGCTGCCCATTCTTCCACGCAAAAATGCCTCCAGCTCCAGCATATTCTTTTGCCGTCTTGCATGAACTGCGCGTTTGAGATCTTTCCAAAGCGGCTCGATGATATTGAGGTCAGGAGACGGCGATGGCCACTCCAGAACCTTCACCTTTCTCTTCTGTAACCACTGGAGGGTCAACTTGGCCTCGTGCTTTGGGTTATTGTCATGCTGGAGAGTCAAAGTGCGACCCATGCACAGCTTTCGTGCTGAAGAATGCAAATTGTCTGTTAGTATTTTCTGATGGCAAGCTGCATTCATCAATTTTCGCGAGAATCCCTGTGCCTTTCGAGCTCACGCACCCCCAATACATCAGAGAGCCAACACCATGCTTTACAGTGGGAATGGTGTCGACTGCTCTCCAAACATAGCGCTTAGGGTTGTGACTATAAAGTTCTACTTTGGTCTGATTACTCCAAATGACAGTATTTCAGAAGTTGTGAGGTGTGTCCAGGTGTTATCTGGCATATTTTAGGCAGGATTTTTGTGGGATTGGTACAATAATGGCTTCCTTCTAGCAACTCGACCATGCAGCTCATTGTTGTTTAAGTACCTCCTTATTGTGCTCCTTGAAACAACCACACCGTCTTTTTCCAGAGCATCCTGTATTTCTCTTGAGGTAGGTTGTGGATTTTTCTTTGTGTCCCGAACGATTCTCCTTGCAGTTTTTGTTCTGAAATCTTTCTTAGCGTACCTGACCTTGGCTTGGTATCAACATTTCCCCTAATTTTCCACCTCTTAATCACAGACTGAACAGTACTGACTGGCATTTTCAAGTCTTTGGGAGTTTTGGTATCTTTTTATATCCTTTTCCTTCTTTATAAAGTTGAACTACCTTGTTACCAACGTCCTTAGACAGTTCTTTTCCGCTCCCCATGGCTCAGTGTCCAGCCAGATCAATGCATCCACTCGGGAGCTAACAAACTCAATGACTGTACACAGACACTAGTTACAATTTAAAAAGCCACAGGTGTGGAACCTTTAATAGCCATCTAAACCAGAGTGCGTCACCCTGTGTCTATATAACAGGGCTATTCAACATTGTCCGGCAAGGGCCAGTGTGAGCGCAGGCTTTCATTCAAACTAAGCACTTACACACCTGATACTACTAATCAAGCTCATTAGTAAAGACTCTTGGGGTTGATTAGTGGTGTCAGGTGTGTAAGTGCTTGGTTGGAATGAAAGCTGCACCCACACTGGCCCTTTCTGGACACGGTTGAATAGCCCTGCTATATAACAAGGTCAAACATTCAAGGGTATGTAAACTTATGATCTGGGCTGTTTGGGTGATTTCAGTTATCATTATGATTTAAAAAGGAGCCAAACACCTATGTGATGATAAATGACCTCATGTGATCCTTATCCTTCAAAAAAGACAAGTTTTTTGCATGAGTCGTATTTTCAAAATAAATGGGAACATTTCCCAAGTTCAGCTAGGGTATGCAAACTTCTGAGCACAACTGTGTGTCCCCCTTTGTCAGTTTTTCTCATCTGTTTCTCTTATCTCATCCTATTGGGGTAAAATACTTGAAAAATGAGGGATAAATTTAAAGTTGGTGGATTCCCTCTGCTGAAAAGAATCCTGCTTGGAGCTAAAATCACTTATTTTCATGGAGACTGTCGGTATAAAGGGGCTCCATTGTTTCTGTGGCTGATAGAGCTCTTCAAACAGGAGTTGCACTGTACTAATGAACAGACAGTTTGAGGAGTGATGCTGTGCTGTAAGTAAGTGGTAATGTTCTCTCCCGCAGATGGTCGAGACGGCCCGATAGATCTTTCTCATAAAGGCCTGGTGGTGGTGAGCAGGGACCCGAAACAGGACCACAATTACAGCAGCGCACCCCAGCAGCTTTGGCCGTCCCGCTCCAGGTCCTCGTCCCTGTCCTCCCAGGATGAGGGCTCAGGACTCATGGCCTGCGAGATGGATCGTTGTGCCAACAGCGAGGGATTCCACAGTACCGAGGACTCCGACTCCCGGCGGGACCATGGGCACCGCCAGAGGCGTGCCCGGAGTCGCTGCTCGAAGCTGACAGGCCTCAGCCCTGGCCATGCCACAGAGGAGGCCCACAGGAAGAGGGTGCGACTGGCGGCCAGGGCTGAGGTGGACGAGGAACTGAAGGAGGCGGCGGGGTCCCTGCTACACCTGGCCGGTATCTGCACCACCTCAGAGTCCACCAAACACAGGGGCAGGGGCCGGAAACTCTGGAGGAAATAACATGACCTTCAACCCCCCATTTCTTCGTCTTCACGGCCTTCTCATCTGTCTCTGTCAATCATCCTACTTTTCCATATTCTGTTTTCCCTGCACTTGGGGGAAAATTCCCTTCCTCCAATGGAAATAGCAATATGATCATTGACAAAGGAGATATAAAGCCATAGAAATTTTTTTTGGACTTAAAAATGGAAATGATTTAAGTAAAAAAAAAAACAAAATCCTGCGACATAAGGTGCCAACAACACAAAGGCTTGGATCTACAAATCGCAATTGATGCGATTACAGAAATTTTTTTTTTTTTTTTAAATCACAGAATAATGTAGATATGATGAGTTGCATGCTGCCACCTCACGTGTGAAATGAAGAGTTTGGACGGGAACAGATGAATCGCTGATGTGTCGGTGCCACAGTAAGGTCTCCACAGTAAACGTCAAAAAACATTTGACAGTAAATGTCAAAAATGACAAAAAAGTAAAAAAAAAAAAAATTTTGATGCCACTGCTTGTTTTGCATTAAAAAGACAAAGAACATTGTTTCTCAGAGAAACACAATAATTTGTTGTTTGAAAAGAATCCTGTAATCATTTTATTTTTGTAATTTTTGTATAGTGTCTCCTTGAAGGTTTCTCTGTGGACAGTGATGGTGGGATGTCTGTGCACTGGTCTGTAATACAAGGGCCCCTGTTCATACTACTTCTCTGAGTAAGGGCACTGATCCAGGATCAGTTTCAGCTGCTTATGGTCACATGGAGGGTTGGGGAAACGGGAAGGGAAACTGGACTGAGATCAGCGCTCTTGTTTCTGAGGGGGCTTTATGAATACAGGCCAGGGTCTGCGAAGTCCCTCTTGCTCACAATGCTGTTGTCATGAAATAGTCTCAGTTGTCTTGCAGTTTTAGCGCTGAAGCGCAGGTCCATGGGCAGTTTTGAAAAAAGTAAGAAACACTATTGTGTTTCAGTGAGATAAAATTGAGTGTGTCATGAAGTAGGGGGATGTGAACGAGCTGTCCAGCCCAAATGGGTATCGCAGGGTGGCTGTCCAGTGAAACACCATGTCTGATGTCTTGAACACAGGTGCGGAGGAAGGCAATGGCGGCCTGTCTGTCATTATTGATGCAGACCCAGTGCAATGTGGCATATATGAGGAACAGATTTGCAGCATGTGTGTAAAATGCGGGAACCAGGGGAGTTTTGTGCTTGTATGTGTGCGCATGTGTTTGCAGACATTCGTTTCTGTGTACATTTCATGCTGGGTTAAACTGGTCGGGTTTAGTTGGGGACTTTAAGAGAAGAGTTAACTTTAGAAGCTCAGTTTACCCTGAACTGAAGTTGAGAAGTATTTGGACAGTGACTGAAGTTAACCCTTAAATGCCCCCTGCGACAAATTTGTCACACGATTTTGGGGGTTGTCAAAACCACTGACCCCACTTAAATTTTGCAACCTAATGCCCATAGTGACATATTTAGACCATCAGTGCTGCCATCTGATGCATAAAAGTGGAACTGACACTACACTGGCTGCACCAGCTAACCTTTCCAATATGGCGCCCCCCATGGTGGAATCCACACGATAGATCAGCACCCATTCATCACTGGATAAAGTAGACAAACAGGTAAGCTAATGAAAAATAAGCTATGCCTAATACTTCAGCTATATGTCAACTGTTTTATCATTCAAGTCATTTTAGCAATAAAGTCCCCAAAATGCCCATTGTGACATATATATCACAAAACTAAAATGAGGTCAAAGGTCACCAAAAATTAAAAATTGCTATTGGGTTGTTATTAGCCCCTCCCCAGGACATATTAACAGAATACATAGATTTTTATTTCAACTTTTACTATAGTTGGGCATTTAAGGGTTAATAGGGCTGTAATTACTGTGAGATTCACTCCTTTTACATACCCTCGGATTAAAGGTGTACTGTGCAGGATTTTCCAAGAAAAAAAAACGTCTAGACTCATACAAAATTGATCAATCTCAAAATCTCAACCAACACATATGACCCTTTACGCGTGTGTGGCAGTGTCAGTACCTTCACAGACCCTGTCGTCTGCCTGTATTTTCTGATTTTTCTCTGTACAGGACATTGCTGGTCATCAGCCTTTGGGCAATGGGTGTGTAACCCCCTGCCAATAACAGCTCACAGGGTGCGAGGGCAGCACATAGTTCTGCACAATAGGGTAGCGCTTCTGGTGTCGTTAAGCCAAAGAGGAGGGGCCAACTTTGAATGTTTTGTTTACAAACTGCACCCAAGAAATTCTACCTAGTATACCTTTAAAGTGCACAGTCTGCAATTGAATAAGAAGGTACAACTACCATATGGAAGTGAACAGAGAAAGAATTATGAAGAATTACAGCCCTTCAGTACTGTTGTGGTACAAAATACACAGACTTCACTCTATCCCCAACTGAAAAATTCTCCTTGTCTACCACTCGTTGTCATCTTCCTGTTTTTGGGAAGTAACTTAAACACAGTGAGGAAGAAAACTGCCGTGAGCAGCACTTGAGACAGCTCTTTCTTTCGTATTTATTGTGAGAGAAAATCAAGTACAGTGGGGTGCAAAAATTTGGGCACCTCTGGTTTAAATGTGTTACAGTTAATCTCCAAGTGATTGAAAGCAAACCTGAGCACTAAATGCTACAAAGTTAAACATGACACCTTTCTGCAAATTTAAATGCAAGGTTTCTTTTCATTTTAATTTTTATGAGTTTTTAAATGATAAGAAAGGGAAAAGGGCCCTGTGCAAAAGTTTGAGAACCCTTTTGGATTATTCTTTGTTATGTTTTAAGAAGATGATTACTAAGGCCCAGACCCAGGTGATTTACTCGTTAGGGCTTCAGTGAGTCAGGTGAATATAATTCCAGGGTTGAACTATATATTCTGAAGTAATTCCATGCCTTCTAAAGTATCCGACTGTGGTGGCTGTTGTGACTGGTGTTTAAAACCATGTATTCCTCTAAACAGTAGTCCAAGGATGTCAAAATCAAGATAATTCACTTCCACCAACAAGGAGAGGGCTACAAAAAACTCTCGCAACGTTTCAAACCACCTATTTCTACTGTCAGAAACATCGTAAGAAAATGGAAAATAAAGGGAACAATTGAAGTCAAAGCAAGATCTGGAAGACAAAGAAAAATTTCAGATAGAATGGCCCGAGATCTGGTGAGAAATGCTCAGAAGAACCAACACATCACTGCAAAAGAGCTGCAAAAAAAAGAGTAGCAGAGACAGGTCTAGTTGTTCACAGGACAACAATACAGCGTACAGTAAATAACAAAGACCTACATGGCAGAGTTACAAGAAAGAAGCCTTTCCTACGACCTCAACACAAAATTAAGCATCTGAAGTACGCAAAAGAAAACCTTGAGAAACCTCAAGCCTATTGGAACAATATGCTTTGGACCAAAATTGAACTTTTTGGCCACAACCAAAGAAAGTATGTTTGGAGAAAAAAGGGTGAAGCATTTGTAGAGAAGAACACGTCGCCAACTGTTAAGCATGGAGGTGGATCCATTATGCTTTGGGGTTGTGTAGCAGCTGGGGGCACAGGTAATATTGTGTGGGTGGATAGAAGAATGAATGAAGAATGAATATCAAGACATTCTAGAGGCTAATGTTCAAAGCTCAGTCCAGAAATTGAAGTTGAAGAGACATTGGGTATTCCAGCAAGACAATGACCCGAAGCATACCTCAAAATCCACCATGAAGTACCTCCAGGAAAGATGAATGAAGGTTTTGGAATGGCCATCACAGTCCCCAGACTTGAATATTATTGAAAATCTGTGGAGAAACCTCAAACATGCTGTGCATGCAAGAAGGCCAAAGAATATTTCTGAGCTAGAGGTGTTCTGTCAGGAAGAATCAGGAAAAATTCCAAAGACAAGAATTGAAAGACTCTTAGCTGGCCACAGGACGCGTTTGCAAGCTGTTATTGTTGCCCGAGGAGGAGTTACGTAAGGGATAATCAACTCGTAGATGTGCATTACAGGGTGTTAAGGCACGACGCGGAGGTGAATAACCACCCCGACGCGAAGCGGAGGGTGGTTGCCTCCACGAAGTGCCTTAAAACCGTGTGATGCACACCTACGAGTTGACTATCCCACTTATACCAAAGTCATTTGCCAGCAATATCAAATCAAAGCATTCAGAAATTTTTGGTGAAAGTTTTGCACTTAAAAAAAACGAGCTGATAATCATTAAATAGGCACCGCGCCTTCTCGTAGCCAATACTATAGGCCAAGCTAAACTGAACCAGCTAACTTAGTTTAGCTTACCTTCATTGAGAAATAGTTTTTTGCCCACGCTAACACCCTTTTACTAGCTAATGATTTAGTAATGGATTCCAGCTGAAACGGAGATTATGCATAACACAACATTATGCGCAATTATGCAGACTGTTGCTAACCTGCTACCCGCAATTACAATGAACTTATGACGGTTTCCGTTGAGCCAGCGAGCTGAAATCAGTCTGTCACAGCATGTAGCCAGCGAACTGTCAGCAGCTGCAGATACATGAAGTGGACACATTAGCTTCCTTTGTACCTGTACACAATTACAATCATTTAAATGAATAAAGCGCGATTACTTCGCTGGTTTAATATTTACGGTCATTATCGCTGGAGCACCTATAGTTAACCGCCCCGCAGGACGTAATTTCTCTGACGCTGCCAAATTTACTGGAGATAAATGAGCAGCTAGGTTTCTGTTATACCCAGCCAAATGCCAGTGCTCTAACGTTGCTATGGTTACAGGTTGGCTCGTGGATGAATTTCAAACGGTAAAACTACCGTAGGCCGTGGGAAACTACCTGTGCGGTTCCACGGTTTTAATCAACACCTGCCAGCCAGTCAGAAAGGAGTATTCACCCAGACCACGGTATAAAAAGTACTAGCTGACAGGATTCCCAAACTTTTGCACAAGGCCTTCTTCCTTGTTTTATTATTTTGAAACTGTGAAAACTTAAAAAAAAATTATTCTTGCTTTAAAATGTGATGAATGTGTCATGCTTAACTTTGTAGCATTTAGAGTTCAGGTTTACTTTCAATAACTTGGAGATTAATTGTAACAGATTTAAACCAAATTTTTGCACCCCACTGCACCAGAAATTCAGGAAGTGACCATGGCCTCGTGAGGGTTCCCATGGGAACCGCCTAATTTTTTTAATATTGTGGTTTCAGACCCGAGGGATGGTGATGGGGAAGGTTGGGAGAAAAGGTCTGTGTTTTTCTCTGGCGGTGTGTTTGCACTTAGTTCAGATTTAACAGAGCAGTTCTGATGGTGTCAGTACAGCCTGAACACCCCTGCTCCACTGCATGATGGTTTGGTCCTCATGCTAGACCTCTCCTTTTGCTGGCGAGAGGCAGAAATTTATGTCTGGAAAATGGTCTGGTAAATTCACCATATTGTTATATTATGTTGCTTTTACCCATACTTCATTTTTTTACTGACATAACAAATCAAGTTTTTGTCTGTATTCATCCTTGCTAAACACTTCTCACAAAAGCCATTTTCCTTGCATGCGTGTGATCTGAAAATGGCTGGATTCATGAAGTAAAGTATCCCAAACGGGCATCGACTGAACAGAAGTGTGGAAGAGGTATAGGAGAGTGGTGCAGGGGAAGAGTGTGGTCAGCTCAGCTAACCTCTGTGCAGGAGTTTCATCAGGATCAGCTGATGGGTGAAAGAATGTGGGTTCATTGGTTTTATTTCTCCTTTTGCTAGTTTTATAAACCACAGCTCAGGAGAGGGAAAGCCCAAGTCAGAGCACTGCCAACCCCGGTTCTGTGCTAAAGTTGTTCCTAAGGTGTCTGCAGTCTAGGATCAATTGAAACCACTCCAGATCTACATGCACAATGTACATAATATGTGTTTAGTGCCATAGGAAGCCCTGTCTGCTTGCACGGGAATGTTTAACTCTCCATAATGGACTTAAAAGTTTTGGTGAATGAATGTTGCTGCCGAGTGGAAATGGTGGGTTTGATGGCCCAAGTCTTCATTTTATTATTACATTTTTGATTTTTTTATTCAAATTTTGCAGTCTTCAAACACACCCGAATCTGGAATGTCCAATAAGTACGAGGATGCTGCCGCCTTGGGAGAGTCCAGACAGTTTGTGGCTCCGTGCAAAACAGACACCTGTCAAAACAAGGGTGAAGGAAACCCGAGCATGTACCTGCTTAACATGCAACTGGTGCGGTGACCTGAAGGAGGCGCTTGTGCAACAAACTATGCTAACCTTAACTGACTGTATCCCTTTCATATCCCTGAGCAGCGCAAAGCCAGTTTTGCTCTGCTCTCAAGAGGCTGCTGGCCACAGTTGAAGCTGCCGTTGCTGGATTCGATCCGATGCCGTGGTGATCTCTTTGACCTCAAGTGGCGCCTTTACCGAGCAAACCAACTCAGCAGCCTCCACTGACAGTATTGACAGAACTGCCTGGGTGATCAACAAACTGAGTGATGGAGTTGGTTCATCATTTTGATACCAATTATTGGACAGTAATTAGATTAAAAACTATATTATGTTTTTTTGTTTGTTTGTTTTTCTAACATATTACTGCCAATCCAGTGAGTGTTTGCATCAGTTGTCTACCATGTCTGATAGATGGATGCAACTATTTGGTTTTTGTATTCTAACCTGTGCTAATAAAATGTTTATAGACTTTATTTTCACCAAAGATATGCAGTTGCATTGTCTATGGTGTTACTGAATGATTAAAAAAAATCTTGTTTACGATTCCTGGGGGGACATATTTATTTGCTTTTGATCATATATTCATACTTCCGTTTGTTGGTGAGTATGTGTGTATTTGTGCCTCTGTTATTTGTTGATAGGTATGGGTGTGTGTGTGTGTGTGTGTGTGTGTGTGGTATGGGTTTGCTTCTTATAGGAATTTCTCCCTGCTTTGTTTAATTGTGTCCTTGTAAGAAATTGTATATGTGCAGGTTAAGACTCCATTTGTCCTCTAGTTGTGAATGGTAACATGACTGTGATCCTATAAATGTTTAGCTCTTGCCTGCAAACTGAAATGTCTGTTCTCTTAAAGTAGCCCCAAGGCTGTAGTAATGAGAAACAGTGCCATCTTCTGTCCTTATCCAGGCATTTCAGGACAACCATTGAGTGAGTCACTGTTTGCATCCATGAGAAACTCTGGCATTGTTTGGAATTATATGGAATCAGATTTGTGTCAAAAGTCGGGAGCGCAAATTGTATTACTCCGCGCGCACAGAATGGCACCTACGCACATAAAAATTGGCAGCGAGCGCACAAAACAGCTGGCACGCATGAGGAAACTTCTGCTTTGCGCGCTGGAGGGCATGCACCCTCTCGCAAATTCATATTGGAAGGCATGCACGCTCATAGAGACATATAATAGAACCAGAGAGAACGAGGAAGTACCTTTGCGTCAGCCAGTTAGCATGTTAGCTTCCTGCTTCCGCGTTTGCCAAGGATGCAATTATGTGGCCAAAGCTCCATAGACACCAATTGAAAAGTGCACATTTTTTTCTTGCCAAATACAGCGAAAACAAAAGAAAATGTATTCGGTAATCCTTCATTACTTTGTTCTTTGTCTGACGCAACTGTTCGATGTTTTCAAGAGGGCCTGTAAAATAAGAACTGCTACTTAGAGCTTGATGACAGCTCGTGCACGAGTTTGGTTGTCAGGCAGTTGCTCTGACTGCAGCAATTCAGCCAAAGAGTGAAAGTGCATGCGCGTTCCAGATTAACAGCGTTGCTCGTCATTTCCCCTCGATCACATTCGCCAATCCGCACAGATGACACATTTTCTTGGCCATTTGTGCTGTGTAATCAGATTGGCAATCTTATGAAATGGTGCCAGAAATAAGCACCCATGGAACGCCATTTTTATAGATGGCGTCGGTCAATTCCGTACTTCCTGGGCTGAAGTAGCGGGTGAAGCTAGATCCGGAGTAGTTCAAGTACGCTGTGCGAGAGTTGACTGAAATCTCGCCGGAAGCGCGACAAGACTAGTCCAGCAGCTGAGCTGAAGCGGAATGGACCGTACGTGATGATCTTCCAGAAGGTAAGACGTTTAAAGAATTAGACTGAATATTGTCAGCACATCTGAATTAAATAACACGTACAGTAAAGCGTTTAACTGGATTATTCCCTGCACGATTCTAGAGATATTTAATGTTTACGGACAACAAATTTGGCTACGATACTAGTTAGGGACAGTTAGCGAGTTACTACTGCTAACCATGAGCAGCAGCATACTTGTAAACTCCGTCATGTCAGTGCCATTTCATCCAAAGACGCGAAATTAGAGGGGAAAAATGCTTCTTAAACGTGAATTTTTTTTTTTAATTTTTTTTTTTTTTTTTTTTTTGGGGGGGGGTGGGGGAGTGAAATGTTGGGGAAGTAACGCAAATACACCATCACACTCGTCATAGCAGTGGATATGGTGAAGCGAGATTTTCTTTGAGAACAAGGTAGCTAACGTTAGCTGGTGTAATAAAGTTAACGTTACAGAATAATAAAGAAGAGCCATTGTTTGCTGTGATACATCGCTATTAATATTGATTGTGGGAGCTTTTTTCTTTTTTTTAACTTCTATTCAGTATACTTAGACGTGATCTCTTGTTTGAGTGTTATAGGATTTGTGATTCTGTTGACATTACCTGTCAATATTATGTCGCTGCTCAGCTAATTTTGGATTGATGATTAAGGGAGAGGGAGACTGGAGGACCAAGAAGATTGAAAACAACGTTTTGGCCAAATAGCCTTCTATGCTTAATTTTCCAAAATGTTTGGCCTAAGTGGGGAGTCATACTGAATACTAAAAATATTGAGCTGTACTGTATTTCTTGTCTGAAAGACTGCAAAGAACTTTATGCCAATTCCTGTTACATCTGTAACTGATGCCATTTGCCATACTTAAACATCAGCAGCAAAAGCTGTTGATCACAGCTACTTGAGTTCCATAACCTAAGTAGGGAAACAAAGACCACGCCTCATCTCTCAGCACAATTTCCCATCCAAGCCTATATAGATGTGTCTAACCCTTTCTCCTGTCTTTCTCTCTCTCTCCCCCCCCCCTTTCAGCTGAAGAGCTGCAGGCGATTCAATAAAAGCCTCCCTGCAATGAGACAGAGGACACGCACCCTACACCCTGAGTCTTAACTCCCTAAGCTGTGCAAGCCTTTTCCTGTTCTTTACTTTTAATAAACTGGACAATAAGCTTCCAAATCGTGTGGTCTTTGGTTGTGAAAAAGTGCAAGTGCAGTGTTTGAATGCGATCACCTCACATTTTTATTGTTGTAATTTTTAATGTTTGTTCGATTTCTCCTGCTGAATTGAGCCAACAATTTATTATTTTTTTCTCTTCTTCACATCATTGGAGAAACCATACATTTGTGTTCAACCTCCCAGCAATTGGAGCATCCCCACATAGCACAGCAAACCATGGTTGAGATTATATACAAGAACAACATGGAGGAGAGGGCTCAGACAAACTGCTTCACATGCTATTCATGTTTCTGAGTTTATTCAAGATTTCTTTTTCATGAAGTATTTTCAGTACATACAGTGCCGTGAAAAAGTATTTGCCCCCTTTCTGATTTCTTACTTTTTTGCACATTTTTCATACTTAAATGTTTCAGATCATCAAACAAATTTTAATATAAAACAAATAACCCGAGTAAATTCAAAATGCAGTTTTGAAATGATGATTTCATTTATTAAGGGGAAAAAGCTATCCATCCTGATGAAGATCACTTTGATCAAAACGTTGATACAATAAATTTTTGGGAGCATTGTCCCTCAGTGTGCGGACCTTACCATTTTATTTTGCATATTCTTACATTGTCCTGCATCTGATATTGAGTGGATGCGCATGCTTTATTTTCTTAAAAAGCTATCCAAACCTACCTGGCCCTGTGTGAAAAAATAAGTGCCCCCCTTGTTAAATCATGTATTAACTGTGATTAACCACATTTTTTGAGTCCAATTTCACTAGCCACACCCAGGCCTGACTACTGCCAGACCTGTTGAATCAAGAAATCACTTAAATAGAACCTGTTTGACAAAGTGAAGTAGGCTAAAAGATCTCAAAAAGCATTATGTCATGCTGGGAACTAAAGAAATTCAAAAACAGATGAGAAACAAAGAAATTGACATCTATCAGTCTGGAAAGGGTGGCAAAGCCATTTCTAAGGCTTTGGGACTCCGGCGAATCACGGTGAGAGCCATTATCAACAAATGGAGAAAACTTGGAACAGTGGTGAACCTTCCCAGGAGTGGCCGGCCTACCAGAATTACCAAAAGCGCATCGACGACTCATCCAGGAGGTCACAAAAGAACCCAGAACAACATCTAAAGAACTGCAGGCCTCACTTGCCTCATTTAAAGTCAGTATTCATGATTCAACAATAAGAAAGAGACTGGGCAAAAATGGCATCCATGGGAGAGTTCCAAGGCGAAAACTACTGCTGACCAAAACGAACACAAGGGCTCGTGTCACATTTGCCAAAATACATCTTGATGATCCCCAAGACTTTTGGGAAAATATTCTGTGGACAGACAAGACAAAAGTTGAACTTTTTGGAAGGTGTGTGCCCCGTTACATCAGGCGTAAAACTAACATATCATTTCATAAGAAGAACATCATACCAAAAGTCAAATATGGTGGTGGTAGTGTGATGGTTTGGAGCTGCTTTGCTGCTTCAGGACCTGGATGACTTGTTGTAATTGATGGAACCATGAATTCTGCTCCCTACCAGAAAATCCTGAAGGAGAATGTCCAACCATCAGTTGGTGACCTCAAGCTCAAGCGCACTTGGGTTATGCAGCAGGACAATGATCCGAAACACACCAGCAAGTCCACCTCTGAATGGCTTAAAAAAACAAATTGAAGGTTTTGGAGCGGCCTAAGCAAAGTCTGGACTTAAATCCGATTGTGATGCTGTGGCATGACCTTAAACAGGCCGTTCATTCTCAAAAACCCTCCAATGTGGCTGAATTAAAACATTCTGCACAGAAGAGTGGACCACAATTCCTCCACAGAGATGTGAAAGACTCATTGCCAGTTATCGCAAATGCTTGATTGCAGTTGTTGTCGCAGAGGGTGGCACAACCAGTTATTAGGTTTAGGGGACAATTACTTTTTCACACCAGGCCAGGTAGGTTTGGATAGCTTTTTCCCCTTAATAAATTAAATCATCATTTAAAAACTGCATTTTGTATTTACTCGGGTTGTCTTTGTCTAATACAAAAATTTATTTGCTGATCTGAAACATTTGTGTGACAAATATGCAAAAAAATAAGAAATCAGGAAGGGGGCAAATACTTTTTCACGGCACTGTAAGTGCAAAATAAAAAGATATACATAAAATGTATGTGTATAACGAGATAAATTTGTGTTTTAATGTGTCTTGTTATGTCTGGATGTATAGTGTTTAATGAGCCCTTCCTAAAAATATTACTGTACATGCAAGCCTAGATAAATTTATACCTTCTGAATGCAAAAAGTTAATGAAAAAGTTGTTTTGAACTAATCACTAAACACCAATACATAAGTGCAAATGTACATTAAAATGATGAACAGATAAATTGTAATTATTTCCAGTGGATTTTCTAAGATGCTACACTGAACATTATGCTGCTTTTAATAATGCAGGGACTAATTGTGCTGTCAGTCAATACTCATTGATAGTCATCTGTCAGTCCTCCATCCTTTCTGAAAGTCATGAAGTGTACATAGGAAGTCATTATTGAATTGATAACGTAGATCCTCCATTTTCATGGGATTATTAAAACCCCAAACAAATAAAGAAATGGTAGAAAATTAAACTGAAACGTTCTTTCCCCTCCCTCTGCATAATAAACATTAGGATGGGTTTAAACAAGCATTGTAGTCAAAAGCAAAAACAAACCAAGAATTCAAAGCAATCGACAACAGGAACACGCTCTTTAAAATGACTAAACCTCGTTTCAGTCATTTTAATTATTTTAATAACTCGAAGGCACTAAAACCATGACGCTATTTATTGACCAGTAATTACCGAGGATCGAGGAAACGAGATTTTACGAGATTTCAGTAGCACAGCGTACTTGAACTACTCTGGATCTAGCTTTACCCTGAAGTAGCTAGCATCTCCTATTGAAAGTAATAGGAGTGATACTTCCTCGCTCACTCCAGTTCTATTATTACCTCCATGTGCGCGCTCGCATGGGCCATACCTCCTTGCTCGAAACTGATTTTTGTTCGCGCGGAACGCAGACTGTTGACAATTAGGGGCGGAAACCAAGGGAGGCCGCTTGCCCTCTTATGATTGGTCACTTTCAACGGGATCACACCCACACAACCTCCTGCAACCCAGAATTCCAGCTTCTGTTGTCTAACGTAAACAAGCAAGATATACAGTTGCAATCAAAATTATTCAACCCCCACTGCAAATTGGGTTTACTGGCAAAATTTACAAACTTTCAGCTGTTTGTGATAAACCGATTAAACAAGAACATTTTAAATAGCTCAACACAACTAATATTACAAGTGGTTTCTCCAAATTTAACATAAAATGCCACTTTTGATGATTACTACAGACTCAAAATTATTCAACCCCCCAAATAGAATCCGTCTTAAGAGCATATTTGCAAATCAGGTGTTGTCTCAAGCACACCTAAACCAGCTAATCAACAGTGGCACTGACTGTTCGTAGAGATACAGTTAGATGCATAATTCGCAAGTTCAGAGTTAAAGGAAGAGTGGTTACACTACCAGGATGTGGCAGAAAGAGGAAGCTATCAATTACTGTCACCAGATCCCTGAGGAGACGGGTGGTCAAAAACCCTCGAATGACTGCAGGAGACCCGCAGCAAGACTTGGTGGCTGGAGGCACTGAGGTTTCAGTTTGCACAGTAGGGCACATATTAAACATTGAAGGTCTCCACGCCCGAACTCCAAGACATACACCACAACTGATCCAAAAGCACAAGCTCCAATATGCTCAAAACCATAAAAATAAGCCACAGAAGTTTTGGGATACTGTTCTGTGGAGTAATGAAACAAAACTGGAATATTTTGGGCTTATGAATCAGTGGTATGTCTGCAGGAGGAATAAAGAAGCATATGCTGAAAAGTACACCCTGCCTACAGTGAAGAATTGTGGGGGCTTTTTGATGCTCTGCGGCTGCCTTGCTTCCTCTGGCACTGGAAACCTGCAAAGTGTGGAGGGCAAGATGAATCCAGTCAAGTAACAGGATATCCAAGGAGAAAATGTCATACTATCAATAGGGAAGCTGATGCTGGGGCATCATTGGACCTTCCTACAGGACAATGATCCTAAGCATACCTCAACATCCACTAAGGCTTGATTTCAGAAGAAGTCTGGGAAGATTCTAGAGTGCCCATCACAGTCACCTCACTTGAACCCCATTAAAAAAAAATCTGTAAGATTTGAAGAAGACAGTTGCAGCATGCAACCCCTGGAACATTAGTGAACTGGAGGCCATTGTCCATAAGGACAGGGCTAAGATTTCTTGGGAATGCTGCCAAAAGCTGGCGTCTGCCTATGCATCACATTCTCAGCAGGTCATAGCGGCAAAAGGGTGCTCTACTAAGTATTAAAGATGCTTGTCATGAAGGGGTTGAATAATTTTGAGCCTGCAGCAGTCATTAAAAGTGGCATTTTGTGTTGAATTTGAAGACGCCACTTGGAATATTTGTTGTGTTGAGCTACTTAAATTGTTCTTGTTTGAGTTGTTCATTGCAAACAGCTGAAAGTTTGTAAATTTTGGCAGTAAATGGGGGTTGAATAATTTTGATTGCAACTGTATGTAATTTCATAGCCATTTAGCGCTTTCGGCTACATGTTCGGCGCTGAAGACTATTGAGGTTATCAGTAAACCGTTAATATAGGAGGAATAACTAAATGGCTTGCTTACCAATTATGCCATGATGGCCCGTATGTAGGCAATTGCATAGAATTTTTTAGATTAGTAGCCAGCTAGCTAGCCAACGGTAGCGAGGGAAAATCTTCGCAAATAATCATCATATGTTAGCGATATGGTTTTGTCTTTGCCCTATCTGTCATAGGCAGGAACCTAACAGATGGCTATACTTTGCGGCGCTGTCTGCCTCCAAACTTGTTTGTTGAAATTATTGGGACGTGGGAGGACTCGCTATTTTACACGTATTTCAATCCAGGTGGCTTCACCATCAAGCTGAAACAGGCTGACTGCTGGTCAGCCTATATTCTGCCAATTACCGTGAAGGAAATGTCAGTATGAATGTGGACTGCCTGTACTAATATCTATAGCTAACTGACTGCATTTGCGTTACTGGCCCATGTAAGCTTTGACGCATCTCCATCACCACTGTCATTTTCAAAAGGTCTTACTTCAGCTTATTATTTGTCTGAATCTTTTTTTTTTTTTTTTTTTTTTTTTTTTTTACAGCCAACAGCACTACAATCTGGACTTTGTTTGTCTTACACCATCTTTAACCATTAAATAATAGATTATACAGATATACAGCCAACATGCCTGCAGGTTCCCAGATGTGCGGTCTGAAACAAAAATGGAAAAACCTTTACCGGAATGGGAAAGAAACTGAGGGGTCTTCAGGGTAAAAATTTTAATTTTTTTTCGAAAATTTCAATACTTTTGATTTTCACATAAAATAAAGAAAATAAATAAAGGAATGCAGTGAGATGCTCGTAAACACCAAGAATCTGTTTTTCCTTTGTCTCAATTGTTACTTGTGACTTTAAATGCAAATTACCGAAAATCACAATTTTGACTGCTTTTCAACCTTGTGGCATTCATAAAATCATTAATATTCATCTGATTCACTTGAAATTTGGCCTGAAGTATCTGTTGGAGATCTATGAAATGACGTAAGGTTTTCTAGATAGGTGCATCACTAGGGGGTTAATTTTGAAAATGAAGCAAGTTGATGATAGCGATTTTCGTTATGGTTACATAACAGAGCTCAATGAATATTCATAAATGTTTCAAACAAAAAAATCCTACGTCATTTCATATAACTATTTTAACCCTTTCATATGAAACTAATATGAGTAAAATCTGACCATGGGTTATTGAAATATCACCACCACAAAATATTTTCAGATTTTGTCATTAAAGTGCCGTTTGCATGGCAACCATGTAAATTTTTATAAAACTACCACACTTTATGAGGTTAAAATCATGTTGAGTGTTTTTATTTCTTAGTTTTTACATTATTATGGTTATTTCTACACGATACCCTGAAGACCCCTTAAATCAGTCAAAGAACCATTTCAACGTCAAATGACAGGAAAGACCTGAAGTCAATTTTATATTTAATCCGGGATAATTCATGCCATCAAGTTTGAATATAAAAAAAATGAAAAAAACCACCCATCGCTCACAACAATGGCGATTAGAACAATTACTGGTTAAGCTAAACAACTAGAATCATGTCTGTATGTTGAATTAACGAAGTAATGCCGCACCTTTGGTCTCTCTTATTATTTAACGTTAACACCGTTCTTCAATTTAATTTCCCTCTCACACTGCCCAACGGGCACACAACGTTGTGACGCCGTTGTATATTAGTTTTACGACAATGTTGGATTTTGGTCGGATGGAGGTTGTTTTGCAACAAGCCACAACGTGATGACAACTTCATGGCGACGTCATGCCAACATTGTATCAACGTTGTGTTTAGATTGTGCAACATTGTGACGACGTTGTATATTAGTTGTACCGCAACGTTGGATTTTGGTTGGATGAAAGTTGTTTTGCAACAAGCCACAACGTTATGACAACTTCATAGCGACGCCATGACAACGTTGTATCAACGTTGTGTCTAGGTTGTGCAACGTTGTGACGACGTTGTATAGTAGTTGTACCATAACGTTGGATTTTGGTTGGATGAAAGTTGTTTTGCAACAAGCCACAACAGAAAACCCATTTTTTGCCCATCAACAGGAGAAGGAACTCTTCACTTCTGACTGTGGGCACCTGCCTCTGTGTCATTTTTTGGCACTTTATTTCCCTGTTTCTGTCTGAGTATGGAAAACAGGGACTGTCGCTGACCGACCACAGTAAGGGCAGCCATGCGTAAATGGGCAAAAAATGGGTTTTCTGTATGGGCCGTGCGCACGCATGTGTTTCTCACATAGACGGCGTCTAATGGTACTCACCCTCAGATGTCTCGGACCCCTCGTCTCATGATCAGTTTGGGTTGCTGTCCGGAATCTGTCACGCACAGGCTGTAACCAGATGTGGCGCTCTTGAGCTGCCATCGTCACTCGTGGCTGCCCTAAGCGGGTCGGTCAGTGACAGTGCCTGTGTTCCATTCTCGGATAGACAGCCGACTGATTGTTGAATGGCGACAGTGCAAATGATTTAACCACCTCTCGCAGCTGAGATCTGCCCGTAACATGCCAAAGGCTCTTTTTCTCTCTCCTGTGTCACAAGCCGTTCCATTTTCTTGATGCAGTAGCATTTTTCGATTTTTTTGTTGGCTTTTATGTAGGCTATTGACCGCACCAAAAAGAACAAGTCAAGTGTCACTGTACACATCACAAACAGCTCAATGTTTGTTATTACTGAAGTGCTTGGCGCATTCACACGGCGCACGTCAGGATTACAATACCACGCGCTTTTCTTTATTTCCTCTCGTGCCTCACTGGAAAAGCAATAAAAATCAATCGATTCTTCAATTTTCCGCAAATACAGTACATACCTCACCGGTGCGTTTTTAATGGCGCTGAGTATATATTGAGCAGTTTGCACATTAGACTTAGCTGAGGAGTTTAATTCATGCAACTCCTGAAAAACAGGGATGGGACCGAAGTCGTCCATATTCTAAACCATATTCGAGCTCAGCTTGCTAGTGAATATTCAATAACTGGTCCGGGTGTGCCATCTAGTGATACAATAGTGTAACTGCGCGCATAAACAGAGCAGCTCCATGTCCACTGGCGTCTACATCTGCACAGAGGGGATAAACAAGGTACAGTTTGTACAATCGCCAAGAGTATCAGTTGCATGCATATAAACACAAAACAAATTATCAAGAAGTGCTTGGTTCCCAGGGCTGCACAGAGGGCATTAGAGGGCTTCTCCCTCTAATTGTATGAGCGGGTTGATAATATACTAACAGGAATTAAAAACGCAACAACATAAACTTTCAACTTTTAAATATGGAAAACTTTCTTTAAGCCAAGATTTTTATTGCTAGAGTTGGCTTTTTATGTCGAAGAAGGTGCACAACCATACATAATACATTCGTGTGCATTATACATTACATATGAACAGCAGACATATATATACAGTGTTGTGAAAAAGTATTTGCCCCCTTCCTGATTGCTTATTTTTTTGTATTTTTGTCACACAAATGTTTCAGGTCATCAAACAAATTGTAATATTAGATAAAGATAACCCGTGTAAAGACAAAATGCATTTTTTAAATGATTTCATTTATTGAGGGAAAAAAAAGCTATCCAAACCTACCTGGCCCTATGTGAAAAAGCAATTGCCCCACAAACCTAATTTGACAACAACTGCAATCAAGCATTTGCGATAACTGGCAATGAGTCTTTCACATCGCTGTGGAGGAATTTTGGCCCACTCTTCTTTGCAGAATTGTTTTCAAGCATGACCGGCCTGTTTAAGGTCATGCCACTGCATCTCAATCGGATTTAAGTCCGGACTTTGACCAGGCGACTCCAAAATCTTCATTTTGTTTTTTTTAAGCCATTCAGAGGCGGACTTGCTGGTGTGTTTCGGATCATTGTCCTGCTGCATAACCCAAGTGCGCTGAGCTTGAGGTCACAAACTTATGGTCGGACATTCTCCTTCAGAATTTTCCAGTAGAGAGCAAAATTCATGGTTCCATCAATTACGGCAAGTCGTCCAGGTCCTGAAGCAGCAAAGCAGCCCCAAACCATCACACTACCACCACCATGTTTGACTATTGGTATGATGTTCTTTTTATGAAATGCTCTGTTAGTTTTACGCCAGATGTAACGGGGCACACACCTTCCAAAAAGTTCAACTTTTGTCTCGTCAGTCCACAGAATATTTCCCCAAAAGTCTTGGGGATCATCAAGATGTTTTTTGGCAAATGTGAGACGAGCCTTTGTGTTCTTTTTGGTCAGCAGTGGTTTTCACCTTGGAACTCTCCCATGGATGCCATTTTAGGCCGGCCACTCCTGGGAGGGTTCACCTCTGTTCCAAGTTTTCTCCACTTATGGATAATGGTTCTCACCTTGATTTGCTGGATTTTCAAAGCCTTAGAAATGGCTTTGTAACCCTTTCCAGACTGATAGATGTCAGTGACTTTGTTTCTCATCTGTTCTTGAATTTCTCTAGATTGTGGCATTATGTATTGCTTTTTGAGATCCTTTAGCCTACTTCACTTTGTCAGACTGGTTCTATTTAAATGAATTCTTGATTCAACAGGTCTGGCAGTAATCAGGCTTGGGTGTGGCTAGTGAAATTGAAATGTGGTTAATCACAGTCATGATTTAACAAGGGGGGGAAGTTACTTTTTTACAGTGGGCCTGGTAGGTTTGGATAGCTTTTTTCCCTTAATAGATGAAATCATCATTTAAAAACTGCATTTTGTATTTACTCGAGTTATCTTGGTCTAATATTAAAATTTGTTTGATGATCTGAAACATTTAAATGCGACAAATATTCAAAAAAAAAAAAAAAAAAAAAAGAAGGGGGAAAATACTTTTTCACAGCACTGTATAGTATAGAGAGAAACATGATGTAGAAAAGGGTTAACTACAACTTACATACAGGAGGTCCCACGTTTTTCTTGTCTGATAATTTGAGTCAACATGTGGATGCATCTTTCCACACTCTTGGATGTTCTTTATCCTGATGCAGATTTGGTGGGCGTGGTCCTAAAGTTAAGGGACTACGCCCATCTGTCAAAGTATTAGACCCCTTAGCTCCGGTCTGTGCTGTGGTCCCTTCATTTTTGTTCACAAAATGTCAAGTGGATACAGCACTACACGCACTAAAAGGTTTCATGGGACTTTTATGCAGATTTGTGTTTTAGCTTGATATGTGTTGCCTAAATAGGCTGTGCGCAGCAAATGTAGGGGGCGCTGCTGCACATTAGCATCCAGATCCCACAAAAATAATTAGTCCAAGTTGTAGAGCACCCATATGCTCTTTCATGCAGTACCAACAGAAACATGGGATCTTGTTGCAGATTTGAAATAAATGGATTTAAAGTTGCTTGCTGTCAAAAGTGTCTTAAAGTTTGGGCGTGGTCTGCCCAGCAGGTGAGGGGTTAAGCTGAACAAACTCAATGGAATATTCTTATTTGACCACAAGATATTGTACTCATAAAGCATGGTCCATTTTGGAGAACATTATTTTCCAACATTTGCCTTTTCTGAGCCCATCTTATAAAAATTCACTCTTAAGCTTTTTAAAATATTTTAATGAATTTTCACACTCCATTTATAATTTCATTATTGAAAAAACTGTTATATGAAAAAAAAAAAAAAAAACCGATTTTTAATGGATTTTACGGATGTAATACTGGTGGGAACCTGAAGAGGGTGACGTTTATGCAATTATGCATTTTTTTGCGTTCCTAAAATATAAAACATAGGTTTCCATACATTGGACATACGATTTGTGGACTGTATAAACGGGATGTTTTTTCTCTTATCTTGGTAAGAGTGCTCTCGACCACTCGTAAAATTTTCTCTTACCTAACAACAAAACATTGGTGAATCCCAGAAATCAATGGGCACTAAAAAAAAAAAAAAAAAAAAAAAAAAAGAGAGAAAAAGATGGATACAAACAAAAATGAGAGAAAATTTGTTCATGTATAGCTTCTTGCATGAGGCCCATTGTCTCACACTGTTTCTCTCACACACCATGTCACTCTCACTCTCTTGGTCACAAACACACACACACACACGCACGCACACACGTGCACAAACACACACACACAAACACACTAAGATGCTTTAAATTTTGGTGCAATCAAAGCCTTAGCTGGCTTTGTTTTTAATTGATTCTGCTCAAACGCCCACTTAACCTCTCATTTATATTTACTGCGCAGTTCAACCAGAGATGGTTCACAAGCAGGCAGTTATTGTGAGTGATGTGTCAGAATTTTTGTTTGTCCACGTTTAAAGATATTTGGCAGTCCACCAATGACCTTGGGCTCAGCATGAACTTCAGAGAGAGACACAAAGCGGCAGCTGGTCTGGATCGATGTCAATTAATATCAGTCTATTGCTCAGAATGCTTGCGTCCTTGGATTTCCCACAATGCACAATACACTGCTTCTCCACCATGCAAAGCTGCGGCCAGTTGACCCTTGCATACCAATAAAAGCACTAAAAATAAAACGGGAAGATCACATCACAGCTGCACACGATAGTGGGGACATGAGAGGTCATATATCAGTCACCTACAGGAGCGTTTCTCAGTCTTGCTCCTGGAATACCCCTGCCCTGCGTATTGTGGACGAATCCCTCATTTAACCCACTGAGGAAGAAGAGCAAGGGCAGGTCAGCAGTCAGGGCAAATGGATATTTTCTCTCTGACGATGGGTTGTGCACCAGTGAAGCTGAACAGAGGGTGTGTCCTAATTCAAACGGTACAATTCGAATTGGATTGTATCGGTATCTAGTCAGGAGAGTGGAAGTTTCAGATGAGGGGCTGGGTCAAACCATCTCAGCTGTAATTCGTGGATCCATGATGTTGAAATAATTCTCAGCTGATCATTTGGGTTTTTTTTTTTTTTTTATGATGAAGGTGAGTGCAGATGTAAGGGATCCACGTCAAGTGCCTGGCCCGCTTTCCGTGGACAGCGTCCTTACAAATATTTACAAAACACAATCAGGTCCGTCAGTCGTTGGGCACAGTTTTAAAGGGATACAGTCCTTAGAGGGCTCATTCAGCATCACTACAAATACTGCTTAATTAAAAGGTATAGACTTTCAACTTTAAGGGTTTATAAACAAAACATTATAAACACCAGCTATATGTGTTGTTGACCCTATACATGTTGAAAAAACAGCTTTGGCCGGCCTAGGCATGGACCTCGCAAGACCTCAGAAGGTTCCCTGTGGTATCTGGCACCAAGCTGTAAGCAGCAGATCCTGTCCTGGTAGTTGCGAGATGGAGCCGCCCTGAATCCGGCTCGTAGTGCCAGGACATCCCACCGTTAGGCAACCGAATTGAGATCCAGGGAATTCGGATGTCTGGGCAGCAACTTGAACTCTTTTTCACATTCCTCAAACCATTCCAGAACAATCTGTGCGTTGTAACTGGGCACATTACCCTGCTGGAAGAGGCCACTGGGTTGGGGAATACCATCGGGGAACACCGTAGCAATGAAGGGGTCTACCCGTGGTAGGTGGCAAATCCACATGAATGACCAGACTCCAGGTTTCCCAGCAGAACACTGTCCAGCCCATCAAAGGTCCTTCATCAGCCCATCCTGGTGCAATCCCCTCCAGTAACATACCCAGCCCACTTATACTCAGCCATCCATATTGCTCCAAGATCCATTTCTTCACCATTGCTCCTAGATCCAATTCTGAGGCTTGCGTGCCCACTGTAGAGAGCTCATGGACAGGGGTTAGCATGGAGATTCTGACAGATCTGTAGTTACACAGCCCCATGTGTAGCAGGGTGCAGTGTGCTGTGTGTTAACTTGTGACACATTTCTCCCATAGCCAACATGAACATTTTATTGTACACTAGGCAAGGATGGGCTGCAAGACACAACTCTATTTTTATACAGTCAAATATTGCACTGCGTAAGAAAGTTATATATTGTTCGGGAGTGTGCAGACTTAACATTCTAGCTGCATAAGCCATTTTAGATGCAAAAAATGATAGAGAAAATAGTAATTCCACTTGGCCTGACCAAATATTCCCATAAGTTTGACTGTATTCCACTGCACAGTTCCGTTGAAATACGGTGATATAGACGTCCTTGGGGGAGGTCCAGTGATCAAAAGCCATTATTGTTTTTAGTCCAGAAAAAAAAAAAAAAAAAAAACAAGCTCAGGCAAACATCACCCAAAATCTTTTGACATACGGTGCTGTGAAAAACGAGTTGCACCCTTCCCGATTTCTCCTTTTTTTTTTGCATATTTTTCTCACTCAAATGTTTCAGATCATCAACTAATTTTAATATTAGACAAACATGACTAGAATATACAGAAAATGTAGTTTTTAAATGATTATTTCATTAATTCAAAGAAACAATCTATCCAAGCTTACCTGGACCAAAATGAAAAAGTAATTGCCCCCGTAGTTACTAAATCAAATAATTTAGAAAATTGAATTTATAATAAGGTTCAGTTTCACCAAACATTCCCAAAGCATCACTTAAATAGAATCTGTCCAGCAATATAACAGAGGCAAAAAGCAGCACATGAAGCCGCAATCAAAAGAAATTCAAAAACAGATGAGATGGTTATAAAGACATTTCAAAGGCACCAAGACTCCAGCAAATCATGGTAAGAGCCATGAAAAAAATACATATCACTTTCATATGTTTAATGATTTGAAGCATTCTGGATGCTGCTATTGAGCACTAGGCGCTTCATGTTTATGAACTCCAGGTGTCTTTCTGTTTTTTTGCTGCGCTTCCAGCAGAAAAAAAATCCTACCTTGAGACGCCTTCATAAAAAAGCGCTTCACGTCTTTGACAGTCTTTTCTTACTTAATGGAACTTCACAGAAAATTAAGCTTCACCCCTGCTTTTAAGTGATTGGACAGCAGGGAAAAGACTTACCTTGGTAGAACCCAGTTTTTCTGTGAAGTTGGTCGCTGACAGCTTATCAGACCATGGCTGGGTCATTTAAGAGCTAGCCATCCATTTAGCTGATAATTATGGCGCCTACACTAGCTAATAATACATTTGCTCATGTAAATGATAAAACGTGAAGTTTTATCATTTTAAGTTTCAAATTTATTAGCCAAATATAAATATGTTCTGATGAAACCTTGTATTAATCTTCTCAAATACGTGAATTTAACAATACTTGCATTGAACCCTGTTATGACTCGAAAATCACAACGAAGAAAACCAGCAATGACAATTTAAACAAATTTATTCTTCACTGATTAGGTAAAAAAAAAAAAAAAAATCTTCTACAAATAATCCACTGTAATGCTATAATAACACTCTAATGCCACTATGTAACTCTGATGCCAAACAAAAACTCTGCCCTTACCGACCAAAATCATAGCATTTATATAGACTAGCAACATTCTGGAAAGATCTACAGGATTCCTGGGGGATCCGGCCCCCTCCAGGCAAGAAGATGCCAGAAGCTTCTAGAAAGCACTAGTCTATTTCATTACAAACAAGTGGTATTGCATCAGACCATGCAAAATAGACTGTTACACAGACATACCACCACAGGGTGCTAAATGATAACCAAAATAAACAAATCACTGACCAGTCATAATGGGCATTTAAATAGTGTCTAACAAATATCCATTTACAAATGATATGCAGTGCTGTACACAAAATACTCATACATAACAACCCACAATCCGCAGTGGAGTCAACGACCGATTGTCCAGCATGGATGGCATGCTTCAGGGTCAAAACACGGTATTCGAAATCTCTCTGACGGGACATTTTAGAGACAATATGACAGATCAGTGGTGCTAAATGATCCACAATGTTACTTTTAAATTCATTTTTGCTTTAATTGGACCATAAGGGCTTATTCAAAACAAGGAGCTACTTTATATTTAAATAAATGTTGGAATGACAATCAGTTAAAGTTCAATCTCTGATGGGACTTTTTTGGCCCCTAGTATTTTAGGCTAAAACTCCAACTAAAATTTCTCTTTGGAATTTCATTTAATCTATACCTTTGCAATTTATATTGCAAGGTATAAGTCTTAAGAAGTAATTAAGGCATAAGTAGACCATTTTTTTTGTACTTTCTTTAGCAGCATGGGCTGTTGAGTGTAAAAAGTCATTATCTCTGACGGGACACTTTTGACCACTATATAAAAATCTGACAACAGAGGTAAAAAAGACACCCTTTTGTATCTGAAGAAATTTATTTACAAGATAACTTTAAAATAACATTCTGCACTTTACAAACATCACAAGATGCATTGTGTTGAGAATCTTAACAATAATTATAGTGACACATCGATAAGGCACAATATAATTTTTTAAGCAATTCATAATCCATTACTGCTACCTGTAGTCAGTAATAATAAACATTGTCCATGATACACATTCTATTGTTCATATAAAAAATTTAGTTTTTTAGTTTTAGTTTAAAGACATGTTTATCGCCCTCCTTGTTCTCTGTCCACCACCCGCCACTGCATATGACATGTTGCAACAGACATTTTAAAAACAAAAAGACAATGGACTGCAAGTCACAAGACATCTTGTGAGCAAATCATGCACATCCACATGTCAAACAGCCCCTGCTTAGCAGGTAATGCAGTGAGGTGTGAAACACAACTCATTGAGGCCTGACAACACATGCCAACACCTGAACACTGAAAGGCAACATAGCTAATCATCATTAAAAGTGCCCAATACTAATATGGATACACTAAAAAAGAAATATAACACAACAGAACAGTTAAAAGTAACTAAATTGAAGAATGAAACCTAGTCAATCAGATTTGTCAAAAATGTCCCGTCAGAGATAATAATAGAATTGTGGCAATATTTTCCCTGTAAATGATTTTAATTCTATAACTTGTAGTTATAATTATTACATATCATTAGTAAAAAGAAGAGTACAAGTTTTATTGATATAACTTAACAGTTGTGGAAAATATGAGAACTTTTCAAAGTCAAATATCTCTGACGGGACACACCACCCACAGTACTAAATATTTTTTACATAATATAAGTATTGGGTGGCAGTTTTCTATGTTAAACTATTATTTTTCATTAGTTTAACATATTTGAATAATAAAAATATGAAAAAATAACCTAATTTCTGGCCTAGGCCAATGTTACAATGTGTCCCAACAGAGAGGCAATTTTTTTCCCTTTATGTTTCCCAGTGTCTCACAGAAAAAGTTCTGGGTGTATATCAATGAAACTTATGTTATCTGAAAATTCAGGTTGTTTTCTACAATGATATAAGAATTTTAAGTTTCAATGAAACAAAAAAAATTCTGACACCCAGGGCACCATTACTGTTTTTAACCCTTCATCAAATGCTTGCAATGTTAATGTGTACCGGGAGGCTAACGTAAGCTCACCATCGCTTAAATGTATAATCATGTAATTGTTACCTCTCATATGAACGTATAACAAACTGACAGTAGATCCTGATCGATCCTGTCGGCGTGTCTGGAGATTTAAATCATCAGTGAAGTTACACTACTGTGCCTCGCGCATAATCATGCACGGACCGGTGTCTCCCCGTGAGACCTGCTGGGGGATCGCTGTAAGTATTTAAGCTTATAATATGCTCCTATTTTAGAGTATGTAATCAATATTTTCTTTAGTCATAATGTAGTATTTCACTAACAGCAACCCATCTGCTATTAATCGAAATGTTACATTTATCACGCAGCCAGCTCGATCTGCGCAGATTGTCCACAGTGTCCACGTATATAACAACACTGGGTGCATCACTACTGTGTCAGCCACCGTGCTTTTCTCGATGGCTATTTGCCCTATGGGTATCGACATACTCTGTCTGATACTTTTGTATTAATTTGTTTTTGTCGGCTGGCTAAAGCTATTTTGGATGTGTGGTAGTTGGAGAAATCAGGCTGTGGTCTTGAGTCCAACGCAGGCTGTTAGATTAGCGTAGATTACTTTGGCGCTTCCTCTGCTGTCCCTGGAGCAAATTAAAGGCAGGTTTGCAGAATGCATGGTCAGCCTCTCCATGGTGACAGAGCTATCGTCTGCTTGTGTCCGCGCATGAGCGCTCGCTTCTGCTTGGGGCGGGGACCAAAAAAAAAAAAAATTTGCGCCAGGGCCAATCACAATTATGTTACGCTACTGCAATGATTTATAAGCATTTTTGAAGGGATACAAATATGCTTCCCAGTGCTCCTAAATTAATGTCAATGGGTGCATGTAGGCAAAATAAAATAAAATGGTAAATGGCAAATTAAAAAGTCAGAATTTTTCTAGAACGAGTCAGAAACACAAGATGAATTTTCTCTTGTTTATTGGCCTAATATAAAAGCTGCTCGACAAATTTTCTCAGATGTTTTTCTGGCGTGTCCACGTGACCAAATTATGCCTTGAATTTAGGCATTTTTGGCCTTTTCTATCATGAGCATTTTCATATGCAAGTTACTCCTAAACTAAAGACAGGGAAATTGGATTGGGTTTAGGGGGCCAGAGAGCCGCAGCTGCTGCAATGAGCTGCAATATTAAACCCCGATTATGCATACTTCAGTCAAGGGGACTAACCAAAAATCAAATGAAAATGTTGGTCCCGTAAAAATAGTCATTTTCAACAGGAAAATCAAATGAGAAATGCCAAATCTAAAAGCAGATTCATAAATTTCAGGCATTTTTCCCTCCGTGCACCCCTTGACATTAATTTAGGAGCACTGGAAAGTGTATTTGTATCAAAAATGCTTATAAGTCACTGCTGCATTTGTGAGTGACTGGACACCTCCTCCGTAACCCTTAAATGTCCCCTGTAACAAATTTGTCACACGATTTTGGGGGTTGTCAAAACCACTGACCCCACATAAATTTTGCAACCTAATGCCCATAGTGACATATTTAGACCATCAGTGCTGCCATCTGATGCATAAAAGTGGAACTGACACTACACTGGCTGCACCAGCTAACCTTTCCAATATGGCCGCCCCCATGGTGGATTCCACACGATAGATCAGCACCCAATCATCACTGGATAACGTAGACATACAGGTAAGCTAATGAAAAATAAGCTATGCCTAATACTTCAGCTATATGTCAACTGTTTTATCATTCAAGTCATTTTAGCAATAAGGTCCCCGAAATGCCCATTGTGACATATATGTCACAAAACTAAAATGAGGTCAAAGGTCACCAAAAATTAAAAATTGCTATTGGGTTGTTATTAGCCCCTCCCCAGGACATATTAACAGAACACATAGATTTTTCTTTTAACTTTTACTTTAGTTGGGCATTTAAGGGTTAAATTGGCAATTACTCCATGAAAAATTGGAGTTGGAACTTAAGATTTGGGATTTGTCCATTGGACATGATAGCAAACACCCATGATTTTTTTTCAAATTTTTCTGAGACAGTGCGGAGCAGACCCTGGATCGCTTGGCACGGAATGACCGCAGTGGTAAATGGCTAAATACGTTTGTGCAAAGTAGCCCTATGATTTTTAATGATTTTTTAAAAATGTTTTGAAATTATGTTATGCTGAAAAAAAGTAGGCTTAACTACAGTATCAAAGCTACTGATTAGATGTGTTTTGGAAGCTGGTAAGCAGCGAAGTTAGCAACTTACACAGTTCGTCCACTCAGTCACTGGTTGCAACTGTGTAAGTAAGCATCTGTGCTTTCGGGAAACGCACCCTGGGCTTTCCAAGCACGTGGGATAGGGGTCGGGAGCAAAGACTGGCGGGAGAGTGTTTGCCGCAGGTGAGAGGAAGAAAAATTTTCGGATGACGCGCAGGTCATTTGATAAATTATACGGATTAATGGAAGAAGTCATGAGCCCCCAAGACGTGACTGTTCAAGCACCAATACCCCTGCACATGAGGATTGCTACTGTTCTGTTCAAACATGCCAATAGTGCAGAATACAGAGTTGTTGCTAATCAATTTGTTGTCCACAAGTCCTCAAGACTTCCGGGTCAGAGCCCTGCACAATGAACTGTGAAGCATCAGCAGAGCGTATAGTCCAACTCATTTTGACTGAAGAGTATACATGGAGGAGTGATCTGACTAGTAACCGCATTTAGCGCATTTACATGACGTTAGAAGAAATTGATTTATTGCGTTAGCCTGACTAAAGCTGGACTTTTAAATACATCCAAACATTTGTCCGACTGGAATCCTACTAAATCGAATTTCTCAAAGTTAGACTAACACACCCAGACAATGCGGTTACTGGACTTGACTGCATATATCAGCTGTATATCATGGGGTACATGGAAAGCAATCGCTGAAAAACACTGAACCCCAATTACAGGCTTTAGGACTTGAGCGCTACATCAAGATCATTGACAGCACGCAGTAATTTCACAATCCAGGTCAAAATTGGAATTTGGAATATTTTGGGCAGCATCATCTTTGGCAGCTGCAGTCTTCTCCAGCTGTCACGCGTGTTGCATATTGTGGACCTTAAAAAACCAGACCTCCCTCCACTCAATCTATGCCAAGTCACAATCAGGGGCTGATAAGCACTAATGCTCATAAAGGAACAGTTATACACATGTAACAACTGCAGGTGACAGCCAAATCCAGGTTTAGAAAAAGCATGTCCTTCCCAATATTCTGTTCAAATTGCCTGGATTACTACTTTAATTCTTCAGCAGGATGTAAAATCAATCAGGAAAATTAGCTGGCTGAGTTACCATGGGGAAGAAACACAAGTAAAGATTTACACTTTATGATCCCTTTCTTTTGCACATCAAGAGACAGCCACATAGTGGTTAAAGTTATTATTCTGCATTTCTAGTGCATGTACTCTACCCCACACCCTCACCATATCCTTCAAAAAAAGCATTGTGTTCAGATTCCTTTGTGGGGTCATTTTGACCTTGAAAGGACTAAGATGTGCTAAATGAGAGACTATCGGCGATAAGACGTTTCTGCGCGATAATGGATGCATCTCGCTCATGTGACGCAACCATTTTTACAGCTTTGAAATGGAGGTCTCTGTTCGATAACACTGACATTTGACACTGTGATATGACTGAGGCAGCTTGCGCATACAGACTGACTGTGATAATGCATTCTAGTTACTCTTGAACTGCAAATATTTTTTAATATGTATTATAGTAAGTAGGGTTCTTACATGACACCTGTTTGTTTTATGTTTGAAACTGGTAAAGGTTGGTGGTGTGCCTGCATAGGGATTACCTAGGAATGATATATATATATATATATATATATATATATATATATATATATATATTTTTTTTTTTTTTTTTTTTAAATGCGGCCAAAGGTTGTATGAAACTCGTATCTATAAGATGTGAACACTTTTCTGAGCCTTTCACAAAGAAAACCCATATATTTACAAGAAAACACCTTGCACAGAGCTTGCAATAGAGAACTTTGAATAACAGTGGCTTGTGCACACACTAGACCGGGGATTAGAAACAGTTCAAAGAACAAAAATGAAAACCGGAAACTAACAAAATTTTTGGATGAAGGCAATTGAAAATGAGACGAAAGCAATTTCAGTCATTCCAGAATGAAAATGCTATCCTCAATTTTAGATAACCAATAAATAACGTTGTTTATTCTAATGATCTTGTCTTGAAATATTATTTCAAAGGAAATTATCTTCTGGAAGCGATTTACTTGTTGCCAGAGGCAGGAGTGTTCCCCAGGCTGTTTTGAAGGCTAACATCTGATTTTTTAAGCCTGCCCTGCACACATGCCTTGCAAAAGCGCCAATCCGGGAAAGCCAAACAGTCGTTGTTGCCGTTGTTGCCATAGTTGCCCTTGCTGTAATGTGATTGATTACGTTTGCAAATGCAATGCAATGTGCAAATGAAAGCCTTGTCAGTTTCACCACCTAAGTGCAAGGCTCTGGCAACTCATTATATAGCTAGCAAAAAACATCGCTAGCCAACAACAGTCTGACGAAAATCAACAATCCCGAACAATCCTACCGATGGTGATTGTGAAAGTATCACCAGTGATATCAAGTAGTAACGCTGACAATTTGGATGCCCTCAGTAGTGGTGAAGCTCTGGGATACAAGAGCACAGGGTAAACACATCAAGCTAGCTGGAAAGTTCCCCTGGATAGTACATAATGCCACAAAAATGCAAGGTATTTTGTCAGATTTCCTTCTACATCTGCAGTCATTGATACGTGTGCCCAGCTCCCATCCGCAACACACGAACCAGGGTCATACAAGATTATTGAAATCAAAGATTGATTCATAGTATTTTACTCAGTGCGCTTGTATGCGTTCATTAATGAGCGATTCATTTTTTAACGACTCACTTGCTCAATCAGACATCGTTTTTTGGGAGCTGACGATAGAGGCAGCTCACGAGGGTTGTAGCTCAAAGGGATCCGATTCTTGTCAAATGTAATAACCTTGTAAACCTTGCCAGCCTGTTTCCAAAGTTGTAAAACGGTGCATTGCATTTGCATCTGCACCCACACCTATCCTCTATCCTGTTACCTGGAGTGCTCAGACTGTACAGCCGCCGTTTTCCGCTCCTGTTTGATTTGGGGACTTTTTGCCTTCAATCTCTTCAGCATGCAAAATGCATGCATAGTTGGAATCAGATTTGGTGATTAACTAGGCCAACAGAATCAAAATCACATTAAATGTGTCACTGTACAACAAATGATGTAGCCCACTGTATATTTTTGAAATAATTAGTTTTTAGCCCGCTTGGCCAAAAGGCCCAAGGGGCTTATGCTATGCTCGGGGTCTTTAGTGGTGGTCTGTCGTGCGTGTGTGCGTGCGTCCGTGCGTGCGTGCGTGCGTGCGTCCGTGCGTGCGTAAACTTTTGGCTTGTCTGCGCTCTAGCGTCTTCAGTTTTTCACCGATCCTTTTCATATTTCATATGTGTATAGAGCATCATAAGGTCTAGGCCAGGTTCGATTTTGAGCCAAATCGAACCAATACTTTGGCCAATAGAAGGCGTTTCATTTTGGCCATTTTGGTCAAGCGGGCGCAGTGGCTTTGCCACTATTTTTGTTACATTGTTTTAAGGCGCAATTAATTAACCATTTCCCTTCGATTCTTAAAAAATTTGTAGGATTTCAGTCTCTAAGACAATCAAATTTTGCTATTGGCTGTGAAACGGGGGAGACATTATGTGCGATAGTTTACTTCATGAATCAGAATTTGAGCGATAGGCTTACAGACTCAGAGGGTATCAGCGCCATAATGCTGCTCAGAAACGTGAAAAGACTTCAGCTGGAGTGAAAATTGACACACACTTCTTTCTAGGAGAAGACCTATTATCTTCTTTTTTCTGTTTGTGCTTTTACATCCAGTGATGAAGCTTTATGTTTTATTGCCGAGGTTATGGATAGAACTGCCATTTTCTCGGATATAAGAAGGCTTTAACTACCAGATTTTTTGTACTCGGACTCTCTGAACCTACTTGTGGGCAAATATATTTGTTTCTGTAATATGACATATTACTTTTGCTGCAGTGTGAGCAACCGAGAGAGCAGCTGACGAAATCCCTTCATCAGTTGTTACAACACGTGCTGCCCCCAGAAAGCTCTCCGCGAGCACACTTTGCTATTATTCTTCCCCCACTACATCTGTCACAGCCTCTCAGAACACTCTCTCGGACTCAGCACAATAGAGCGTTAATACAAAACACATTTCCAGAGCTGTGCAATACCTCTTTTCCTGCCAGTGCCCCTGCTGTGAAAATATTAAATGGCCATGCGCTGACCAACTGATCTTTAAATGAAGTGTAGTCATGATAAGCATTGGCATGTTGATATTTTAATCCAGGTAAACCAATATGCATTCTAAAAAGTGAAACCTGGTCCTTATTATTGAGCTGTGACCCCTCCATTCCTACTTTAGAAGTCATCTTTATTTTTAGTAAAGGTACAGTACGTTCACAAGCAATGACCACACCATCAACAAAATGTATTTAAAAGTTTGTAGCAGAGAATATGGTTGACATGCGAAAGGGAATTCGCATGGAGCTCTTCTGCTTTGTCAACTGTGAGTTTGGGGACGCAACGATTGGGAATTCGCCATAGCACACATGCACAACGAACCCCACCACAAAAAAAACCCAGTTATTGGAGATGACATTGGGCAAATTGAAGATCGAGGCAGCAAATCAAAGGCTTTTTCAGCATCTAGAGTCATTAGTGCTGCTGATTGAGGGAGTTTTCTTGCGGACAGAATAAGATTGAATAATTTCCTCATGTTATCAGATGAATGTCTATTTTTCATCAAACTGGTTTGATCAGGGTGTATTAGCTTACCAGTTACCTGACTTAATCCTGCTGCCAGAATTTTAGTGAGGATTTTATTATCTAGGTTTGCCAATCATATTGGACGATAGCTACCACAACTAAAAGGATCTTTGTCTTTTTTTATGGATCAAAGTAATTTGGGAATAATTAAAACATAGGAGAGAATTTTCCATTATCAAAAGCTGCCTGATATACTTGTTGCAGGAAAGGAGATACAGTAGATCCACTTTTAAACACTTGATGAAATTCTGCATTAAAACCATCAGGGCCCGTATTCACAAAGCTTCTTATCTTACCGCTAGAAGTACTCCTAGGTCGCGCTAAAACATTTTATGTAGGAGTAAAATCTTAAAAGTTATTCACAAAGCCGCTGAGAGCAACTTTTAGTTAAGAAAACTGGTAATTCCTAGAATGGGAGTAGTCCTGAGATAGGGGTGGGAACGTGTACAAAAAATTCTAAACGTGTACACACACCGTATATTTGCGTGTACACGTGTCTTCAGAGTTTGTGGATTTTGACCGCTGTACAACCATTAGAGGGCACTGTCACCATTCCAATAACACAGTCCGCACATCCATTAATGCAGTTATCAGCCAGATACGTTTATTAAATCAATAGATGTAACAGTGAATTTTTAGGTTACTCCAATACAAAATTACGGCCTACATCAGATTGGCATAAAATCACAACTAAATGAATTGTAAATTCATTGTAAATGAATTAACCATAAACGAAAATCAACATTTTGACAAGCAAGAACATGGACATGAATGAATTCTAACAATTTAGCTCTGTTTTTTGTCATTGTCCTTATTATTGTAGCCTACCTTGTTTTTGTACAATTTGATTTGTAAACTTAAACAGCAATTTGCATCCCTCACTCACAGTGGGAGCTGCGTTTCACTATCATTACGTTTCATAGCGTCATTAATGTGAATAGTAATTGAGGAGGAAAAGCAGCTGATAAAGTAAAACTAAATTGAGAAACCCTTTTCGCATCCACAAAGCTATAAGAAACAAATGTAAACTGCGTTTTACGTGTTCTCATTCAAATAACAAAATGATTAGGCTGTGCTTTTCTTTTAACGAGCAGACGCGAGGATGACATTATAAATGCCAATATAGGCGGCCGACAGAACGTCCACCAAAAATGTAAAAAACACAGTGAACAATGGTTGAGATAAAAATAATGAGCTATAAACCAATCGTGTTTTAAAGCAACATAAAGAGGAATTGAGCGTGGAGACGATGGCTGCGTCCGAATAGTCTTTTTTGCTTAGGAAAGTTCCTAAATCCTAGAAAACGATCCGGAAGTATTTACGTGGCAGCCATGATAAGAGTGTTCCGATTCTTTAAATGTAAAGGAAAGCTACAATGCTTCCTAATTTATCACTTCAGCATAGGGTACACTGAACCATCCTTTTCGAAAAGAAAGGCGGAAATGCTATCCCGCAATTCCGCGATGACCGTCCGTCCGGCCAATCACGAAAACAAACAAACATGACGGGCAGGAGGCGGGTAATCACTGTGTCTAGTGTAAGTGCATTCGGATTCTCTTATTAGCGCGGTTCTCTTCCTAAGCTGTGAAAGAGTCCCTTTTACACCTTTCCTTTACCTCATACCGTTGCACACAGGTTAAAGAAAAGCAGTTAGAAATTAGACGATAGGAGGCAATTTTTTTTTTTTTTACTTTTCGGACGCAACCAATGAGTGCATGTACACGGTTTGTGTTTTTTAAGAAACGTTTATGATTGACAAATCGTGTACACGTGTACACGTTTACAAGTCCCACCCCTACTCTGATGTCATCCGTTGCTATGGATGACATCAATTCTCATGCACGAGTCTTGGGACAATGAGCATGGTGATTGGTTGTTGGGTGACAGGGCGGCCCATTGAAGAAAATATCACACATACAACCCATGGAGGAAAATATGAGGAAATAGTGCAAGCGGCTGGTTTTTCCCATAAAATATTAACATGTTGAGCACTCCTGAAAATGCACAATGCACAGTCCCCACATATCACGCTCTAGGCAGATAAACATACATAGGAAAGAGATAGTTGTAAAAACGCCAATAGCATAAAACGAGTCAATAATAAAACGCGTCATTTTCCCCAATAATTAGCTACTTATTACCCAATGAGAATATGTTGCGATCATTTAAATGTCGAACCGTTCAAGTTTGTTTGCCCTAAACTGTCATGGATGAAAGTTCAAAAAGGACGCGAAAGCCCAACTGCAGCCACGACCAGTTACTGCTGCTGGCCCAGTTAGTGCTGGAACGAAAGCATGTAGCCTAATCAAAGGCGAAATTTGGCTCTGGGGTGAACAGCAAATCCTCAGACGACAGAAGACTGCGAGAAAGGGTGGTATGGGCTGCAATCGCAGGGGAGGTCCGAGATTGCAGCCTATAAACGGGCTATCGTTTAAACAGGAAAGCATACTAAGCCTGGTTTGTAATTTATAGCCTACAATTTAAATATGCAAACAAAATATGACATACGCTGGTATTATCATGATGATCTATTAAATGTAACCCTCGCTCAACAGCCTAATAAAATAATTCATGCATAGCAGGAGGAGGTAGGGGAGAGCCGGTGCGAAAGTAACGTGGGACGAAAGTAATACGACGATTTACTCACAGCCATCCGCACTTCGATGCGTCATATTAGGTCAGCACGTGCAGCTCGCAACACTCTCCAGACCCGCGAAAAATCTTGAGGCTTCGACGCTTCCTCGCGGAACGAGACCGGGAAGACCCTTTTCCACAGTGGTGAGTAAATTCAGACAAATGGTGAACTTTTTGACTTAAAGATTGTCTTTATCGCTCCATGTGTCATTTTTATGATGAAGTGATAGGTCATTTAGTTTTGTAACATATCCTGAAGTTTGAAATGTCAGACTTTTTCCACTTTAGAAGCAATCCTGGTTCTAATGTCTGGAGTCACTGTCGGGGCGGAAGTAGCAACGGTTACGTTCGTCCCTCTCTGCTAATGCGGCCGAATTTTCTTGTGTTATATTTTACCGACAGAAAATGCCAAGAGTTAGGGTCAGAACTACCCAGAGAGGAAAGGTTGACCAGCAGGTTTACGGAAGGGCCTTTCTTGATTTCTGAAGAGGCGAGAGTATAAGGAGGGCAGCAGAGGTGCATGGCGTTTGTCATGTCACCCGTTCAGGTACTGCAAGAGGAGGGTAGAGGCAGGAGGGCAGCAGACCAGAGCCCCAGGGTACAGGGCTCACAACAAAGTCTTCACAGAAGAACAGGAGAAGAGACTGCAGGCACATATAAAGAGAGCAGCTGATATATATTTTGGCCTGAGTCCTAAAGAGGTTGGAGTAACACTGCAGACAGAGCTACACCACTATCGCCATTTGCCTAAGATAGCAAGCACCTCAGCTCCGGATCTGCCCCGGCTCTGAGGTGCTTGCTATCTGGGAATTAACCTCTTTTTTCATGCTGTTTTACGTGCGAAAGTTTGCATATGAGCTGGCCGAAAATATTGGCCTCAAAACTCCATGTTCATGAGAGAAAAACCAGATGGCAGGGAAGGACTGGCTCACCTCCTTCCTCGAGCGCAACAAAACCCTGTCCATCCGTCGACCTCAAGCCACCAGCATGTCCCGTTCCACCAGCTTCAACAAGACCAACGTGACAGCGTTTTTTTTAAAAACCTTAAGAGTGGCCTAACCCGCTATAATTTTGAAGCAAAGGACATCTGGAACATGGATGAAACAGGTAAAAATTTATATTTAGATGAATTAAAAAGCAACAGTGACTTGCAACAGCAATAATTCATTTCATTTATTATTTCAGGTACCACAACGGTTCAAGTGCCAGACAAAGTCATTGCCACCAAGGGGCAGCACCAGGTCGGTGCTGTGACCTCTGGGGAAAGAGGGACATTGGTGACTGTTGCCTTTGCTGCCAACGCACGAGGCAACTTTGTTCCCCCTTACTTTATCTTCCCAAGGAAGAAGTTCCAGGACCACTTCATCCGGGATGGCCCCCTTGGCTGCACTGGCTCTGCCAATGGATCGGGGTGGATGCAGGAGACAGATTTCTTGGAATTTTTACAGCATTTTGCAAGACACACCCACGTGACCCCGGAGTCAAAGTTGCTGCTACTCTTAGACAATCATCCATCACACCTCTCTGTGGTAGCTATTGACTTTTGCAAGTCACACGGCATTGTACTCCTGTCTTTTCCCCCGTACTGCTCCCATCGTCTTCAGCCGCTAGACCGAAGCGTTTTTGGTCCTCTGAAGCACTACATTAACACTGCAGCAGACAACTGGATGCGAATGAACCCTGGAAGAACTTTGACCATCTACAACATCCCGAGTCTTGTGACTAAAGCTCTGCCTCAAGCTGCGACAGCAAGCAGCATTTCAGCTGGGTTCAAGTGTACCGGTATCTGGCCCTTGAATCCAGATATTTTCAGTGAGACAGACTTTGTTCCAGCTTTTTGTTCCAGCTTTTGTGACCGACCGTCCTGCACCTGCACCAGCACCAGCTCCATCCCCAATGCCAGCTCCATCACCAGCGCCCTCTTCATCACCAATGTCCGCTTCATCACCAGCGCCCTCTTCATCACCAATGTCCACTCCATCACCAGCGCCCGCTCCCGTAAGACACCAGCAACCTAGCCAGAGCCCATTTGAGCTGCATCCCCATGAGTCTGCCATTCCTCTAGATGGTGAGAGTTTGTGTCTGTGTGTGTCTTTTAAATGTGCATGTTGAGCCTTGCCAAGCATTTATTATTTTTTTGAAATATAATCTATCCAGGTATGCTTGTGGTTCCAGGAACATCTAGTGGCACGCCAATACAGAGGTTCAGCCCAGAAAAGGTTCGCCCATATCCAAAGGCTGGCTCGAGGAAAGAAAATAAAAGAAGAGGCAGAAAGAGGTGAGCAGAGTGTCGTTTATAACTTGTCTTGATTTTCTTGCTTGTATAAAAACAAGCCGATTCTGACTACCATCTCACTGAATGTTGCAGGTCAACAGCAATACTGACCGACACCCCAGTAAAAGCTGCCTTGGAGGAGGAGACTCGGCAGAGGGGCCAGAAGAAACAATCCTCTTCAAAACGCCCAAAGAAGACGTTGTTAAGCGGATACACTGCAACCGCAGTTTCTCGGGGCAATGAGGAGGAATGTCTTGTTTGTGGGGAGACATTTGCCTCATCTTTGCCTGGAGAAGTGTGGGTGCGGTGCATCTTTTGTCTGCTGTGGTCACATGAGGCATGTACTGAGGGTGCACCTCATTATATCTGTCACTCCTGTGATGAAAATGTTTAAAACAAATGTGTGATTGTTTTTGCTTCTGTTTTAATGTCATTTTTATGATTGAATTGAATAAATCAGTGCATTGTATATTTACAATTGCATGTTAGCAAAGACATTGTTTGATTTTTTTTTCAAATGAAAAACAACAGTAATTCAAAAGATTCCAGTTAATTTGATCAGGTTACTTTTGTCCCGCCCGTGTGCTACTTTCATCCCGACTGGAGGGGGCGAAAGTAGCAATGCTCAACTTCCATTGGACGGCAAACTATGCCGAAGTCAATATATATTGGGATGATTTAACACCTGATATTGACAGAGCACACACAAAAGTAGTTAATCGCTCCGAACTTTTTTTTGGGTCTGTAATGTTATCTTTTAAAATGACGTTTATGTGAAAAATGGTACTTTTGTACCAGCTCTCCCCTACAGCACCAAAGCCACTGTCCCCAAGCAAGTGGCGTCCCACAGGCACATAATGCCTGTCAAATAATTGGCATAAGCTGCTTTCCATTAAAATGCGAGTCGTGCGTGGATCCTGGCCATTTCGCAACAATGTCCAAAATATTGTATTCGGCATCAAATACTATCTGGGTGTTGATGGAATGAACTTTTCTTCTATTTACAAATACCTCTTCATCTTGGGTCGGAGAAATAATTCGAATATGGGTCTCGTCAATAGCACCGATGATACCAGGCATACCTGAGATGCGCATGAATTCAAGTTTGATTTTGTGTTGTTGGTGAATGTCCATTGGAAACTGGATAAACTGTCGGATGATATGGGGTTCACAGAGCGCATTGATTGTTTGTGAATTGAACGACTGACAGATGACTGTGAAATCCCTAAATTGTCCGCGTTGCAAAGTTGCATTTTTCCGGTGGCCAAGTAACGAAGTGTTGTCAAACATTTTATTTCGGGGCTTATTGGGTTGTTTTTCATGGTTGGAGACGTAATTCTCTCCCTCACCAAGTCAACAACAAATAAAATCCCTTCACGGTCGATCCGATATCTTTTCAACAACTGCGCATTATTCAGAATTTCCAAGTCATTCCGTCTTTCAACCGCAGCAGCCATTTTCCGATTCTTTGTGAATAGGTTTTAGCGAGTTAGGAGTCCTCTTGACTACTTTTAAGCTCTCCCAGACTTAGAAGCTACTTTTAGGCCGAAAATGCTATGTGAATCACACTTAGTAAAAATAATTAGGAGTCCTTAATTTACGACAGACACGCTGATTTTTTTTTTTTTTGGAGTTTCTCCTAAATCCGGCAGTTAGGACCTACTTTTAGTGCTAAGATGCTTTGTGAATACGGGCCCAGGTCTTTAAGATTTATTACTAGCAAATTAATCTATGGCTTTGTTTATTTCTGATAAAGTAATTGGTCGTTGTAATGCATTTTTTTCTTCATCTGTTATATGAGGGAGAATTACACTATCTATGAATTCTTGTGTTGGTTCATGTATTTTGTGGCATTCCGACTTATAAAGGCTTTCATGGAAATCAGTAAAGGCTTTGTTTATTTTATCTGGATCAGTAGTTATTGTGTTATTTTGTAATCTAATGCAAGATATAGCATTTTTCGTTGTCTGGTTTTTGTCTGCCTTGATGCCAACATCCTACCTGCTTTTTCACTGCATTCATAGAAGTTCAGCTTTGCTCTCTTCAGTTGACATTCAACTTCTTTCCTTATAATATCATAATAATGCTTTTTTAAGTTACATGGCTCATTCCATGATTTGTCTTTATATTCATTTTACAATGTGTTTTGTAGTTTCCTGATTTCTATTAACAACCTCTTTTCCTCTATATCCTGTTTCTTCTTCCTAAGGCTACTTATACTGATCAGTTCCCCTCCAAGACAGCATTTTAGGGTTTCCCATACCAATGTAGTATCAGCAATAGAGTTTTTATTAATGTCAATAAAAGTGTAAATGTATTCTTAATTGAATTCGCATTTGAAAATTCACTGGAATTGGATATGGCGGTCAGTATATCCGAGGCCGTCCGATCCAAAGTCTTTGGATGCGTGGTCGGAATGACAACGGGGAGGAAAACGTACCACTCGTTCTAACCAGAACTGAGAAAAGCCATGATCTCATTTGTACTAACAAAGCCAAACATGGACTGATGATTAAGGTCTTTATACAGTGATCAGCACTTTTAGTATAATTAGTAGTGCTGTTGATATTCTCGGTCCGCTGCTGCGAGATCATCCAGCCGATAAACTTGCCAGACATTGCTTTACCACCAATGCAACTCGTCACACATAATGAATTGCGCCAATTAACCTCCTACGCTGTAATACTACGAAATGGTCGAGCAACTGCAGCATGTGTGAACAAACTAACACAGCGAGAGATAAAGCTTCATGTACCTACAGAAAACTGCTTGCTTACCTGTCGACTACCCTCCTCCTTGCTGGAGACATGCAGCTGAACCCGGGGCCTGTTTCTGTGCAAGATCTGCAGCCTCCAGCCTGGACGCTCGCTCATCAAGGTAATACCGGTCAAGTGGGACACTCATCCCGAAAGCCGGCGGTCACAAAACACTAACATCGGTCTCTTTCAAACTGTCCTGCATTCCAAAATCATTGGGGATCCACGCGCAAAACCGAAAGGTTGCCTTGGAGGACATCTGAACATTCGTAGCTTTAAACCAAAAACTGAACTTGAAAAACTCAAATTTGGACTTCGTCTGTCTGTCGGAAACACGGGTGACCAAATCATCGCCTGTAGCTTCCTGCGCAATGCCTGGCTACAATGTTCTTAGAGAAGACAGAAATAAAGGAAGAGGCGGTGGACCGCTCGTGTATGTGAGAGATGACATCAAATGTAAACAAATTGACCTGGCATGCGCAAATGAAATTGAATATATTGCTGTAACTATCACTCTGTCCCAGCAGATGTCGTTTAATGTGATTGGTGTGTATAGACCTCCGTCATCTGACGTTACGTTTTATGAGCATTTCAAGAACCTGCTTAAGGAATTTGATGCAAAGAAAGAATGCATAGTTCTCAGTGATTTTAATTTAAACTGGGCCGAAAAAGCAAATGGGACGAAGCTTAAAGCACTTACAAACCAATTTGAACTGACTCAATTAATAGACGGACCCACAAGAATAATAAATATCTCAAAAACACAAATTGATCTCATTTTCAGTAATACACCTGAGAGAATCACTGAATCTTACAATCTTATCACTGGTTTGTCAGATCACAATATGATACTGATTGTAAGGAAATGAACAAAAAACAGGCTTATCTACCAACAAGAGATAATCAAACACTCCTATGGAATAAGGAGACAAGACATGAATGCATTTAAGGAATAACTAGGCCAAACTGATTGGAGTGATGTTTTATTTACAGATGACATAGAGGCCTCTTGTGAATCCTTTATAGGTACAATATGTAGAATAATAATAATAAAAAAAATACACCAAAACAAACACTTAAAAACAAACACTCTAAGAGGAACCTATCTTGGTTTAACGATCACCTGTGGGACTTGATGAAAAAACGTGATTTTGCTTTGAAAATAGCACTGAAATCAGGATCAATTAGTGACAGACGAGTTTTTAAAAACCTTTACAAAAAAGTAGTCATTGAACTAAGGAAGGCAAAGGCCAACTTCTTTATGGATATTATCAAAGAAGGAAAAGTAAATTGACATGGCAGAACATTAATAAATTAATAAAGAAAGACAAAAAGCAGAATCAGGGAAAGGGGCATGAACTGAAAATACAGGGAATTTTAACAGATGTTCTTAATGAAATTTCCTCTTAATACTTATTTTATTGAGTCAGAACAGAATCTGTCTCACATCTTTGGTACAAGAATTAAAAAAATATCAGCACTAAATTCCATCAACCCGTTTTTAAGATAACTGAAGTTTCGCAAAGAAATATCAGCAAAATCCACGGCACAATGAAGTCCTCAAAGGTAAAAGATGTGCTTGAGTGGGATTCAAGATTTTAAAAAAACAATATTCTCTCCCTCAGCACCCCTATCACACACTTGGTTAATCTATTTTTCCGAACACATGGAAGAAGTTAATTATACTTTATTGAACCCTGTGGGGTAATTTGTCCTCTGCATTTAACCCATCCTATAGTTAGGAGCAGTGGGCAGCCGCAGAGCAGCGTCCGGGGACCAACTCCAGTTCTAAAGCCAGAGCCTTGGTCAGAGGTACTGGTTCCTATGATGCATGTTTTTGTGGGTGGGGGAAACCCACGCAAACACAAGGAGAACATGCAACATCCACACAGAAAGGCCCAAGGCCAGATTCAAACCCACGACCTTCTTGCTGTGAGGCGACAGTGCTAACCACTACACCACCATGCCACCAAAGGCTGCAGTATTAGTTCCCATTTTCAAGACAGGTGAACCAACTGATGTGGTCAATTATCGACCCATTAGTATCTTGCCTGTTGTATCAAAGATTGCTGAAAAAGTGGTAACTGAACAATTAACTGACTTTTTAAACTCTGGACAGACCTTACTTCATCCCATGCAGTTTGGCTTCAGGAAAAACCTTTCAACTGAAATGGCTACCTGCTGTTTTATTGGAAAAATCAAATCAAATCTAGACAGTGGGAGTGCAGTAGGAGTTGTTTTCTTGGATTTGAAAATAGCATTCGATACAGTAAATCATAATGGCCTTCTCTCAAAGTTGTCCAATGTTAATTTTTCTATCAATGCAATCAAATGGATGGAGTCCTACCTCACTATGAGATGACAATGCTCCAGAGTTGGGAATCAGACTTTATCGTTCGTTGGCAGCTCTGTTGGTGTCCCGCAAGGTTCAAATTTAGGCCCTCTATTATTTAGTTTACATGTCAATGATCTACCACTTGTATGTCCTGAAGTCGAAACTCAAATGTACGTGGATGACACGATTGTCCTTGCTCATGGAAGAGACAGATGGGTAGAGGCAGCCAAATTAACAGTAGCAATGGCCAAAATTTCCACTTGGCTCTCAGAGAATTGCCTGACACTAAACATCAGTAAAACTGCATGCATGTATTTTTGTATAAGGAAAAATGGAAGTCAGCCAGATATCATTGTCAAGGGGGAAAAGATCCAGACTGTCACTATTGTAAATATCTGGGAATTATTGTCGATTCACAATTGTCCTTTAAGAAGCACATAAAGCAGGTGTGTAAAACTGTAAAATTCAATTTATGGAATTTTAGACATATCCAAAGTCAGTTATCCTTAGATGCAGCTAAACTATATATGCACGCAATGATTTTTTCACATATTTTATACTGCATCACAAGCTGGTCACAAGCACTCAAGTAAAAATGAGTGCTCGCTCATTTTGTGTTGTATCCCCGTGTATTTTGCTGGTTCATCTTCATATTTTGGGTCATTGTTATCATTGTCATTTTTTTTGTTACACTGGGTTGTGGGACACAATTTGGTCTAGTTAGATGGGGGCCCTTGTACAACACTTGCACTCACGTAGAGTATTTGTGTTGGTGCACTAGTTAGAGACTGCTGCCGCCCTTGTTTTTGTTTTGAGATTGTTAGTATAGGTAGGTATTTTCTTTTCTGTGATCTAGCAGTTAGTGGATTTTTATTTTATTAGCGGTGTTTATGGTTTCGTTATTTTCTTTTATTTGGCAGTGTCATATCGACTTTTTTGTTTTCCCCACACCTGTGCCCTGTATTCAATCCGTTGTACGTAATCCTTCTGTTCCTGTCAGTGTGGTATGTGTAATAACCCTTTGTGTAAATCACAATATACAAATTTCGCCTGCAAGCAGTTCCGTTTCCCCGACTATTTCTTCTATGCTCTATTAATGCATCCATCATATCATCCTCTGGACATAACACTCAGAAAACAACACTTGCTCCACTACAAACGCTTTGCAAACAAACTCTCAAGGCACTTGACAAAAAGCCATCAAATTATCACCACTGCACATCGTTAAAGGCATGAACTCTTGACTTTTGATAGCTTTGTGTGTCTTGCTAATGTTAGTCTAGTGTACAGAGTAATCAATGACTTGCCCGCTCCTCCGCTAAAAGAGTTTATTTCATTGCACTCAGATAACAGGAGGACAACTAGGATGACCAGCAGAGGTGACTGTGTAGTACAGCACAGATCTACTGACTTTGGCAGATCAGAGTTCTCTGTTAGAGCTATAAATTACTGGACCTCAGTCCCGAGTGAGATAAGAGAAAATAACAGGTTTTAAATTTTTTTTAAACTGGTTTTAAATTTAGAATGAAATTATGGTTAAAATCAATCCAATCATGTATCCATCAATCATAAACTCAAATACTGGATCTTAATGAATGTGCAATCTTGTTGTTATTGCCGTGTCTTAACGTTGTGATTTTATTGTTGTTGTTGTGTCTTAATATTGTGAAACTGTATTGTTGTTGCGGCAATGCTTGTTTTTAATGTTGTGAAATCTTGTTATTGTTGCTGATGAAGATGTTTTGTGATTATGTTCTATTTTATAACTGTTTATTGTGTGCTCATTTGTCTGTTTTATACTAGTGTTAGATTCCTTGTTCTAGCAGGGATGTTCTCTGTTTCCTGCCTGGGGACTACAGATGAAAATTAGCTTGTAGCTAACTCTGGTACAGCTAAGAGCTGTGCACTGTCCCTGTCAAATAAACAAACAAATAAACAAATTGTTTTATAATTTCTGGAACTTGAAATAAGGAGCTGTTAACTTTCCAGCACTTGTAACTTCGCTGAGCAGAACACAGGTTTATGTCAATCTGAATGGTTGCATGATCAGAGACAACTATTGGATGTATTTGACTCTGTGACACGTACCTAACAATTTCCTGGGAAACTAAGAATAAGTGAATCCTTGAAAAGGTTTGATGTCTATTGGAATAGAAGGTGTAGACTGTGACATCATGGTTTAGTATTCTCCAGATGTCCAAAAGGTTGAAAGACTGCATCAAATTTAGCAAATAAACACTTTTTTTTTGGATGACTTGTTTTCGCACTTTTATCATTCTGTGGGTTTAGAGTTAATTTTAGTCCCCCGTAGAATAATAATTTAGCTACAAAATTAAAACGATTGCCTTCTAGTTATTATGGAGAAAACTTGGAACAGTGGTGAACCTTCGCAGGAGTAGCCGGCCTACCAAAATTACTCCAAGAGTGCATCGACGACTCACCCAGGAGGTCACAAAAGAACCCAGAAGAACATCTACAGAACTGCAGGCCTCACTTGCCTTATGATTCAATAATAAGACTGGGCAAAAATGGCATCCATGGGAGAGTTCCAAGGCGAAAATCGCTGCTGACCAAATTGAACACAAAGGCTCGTCTCATATTTGCCAAAATGCATCTTGATGATCCCCAAGACTTTTAGGAAAATATTCTGAGGACTAACGAGACAAAAGTTGAACTTTCTGGAAGGTGTGCGTCCCATTACATCTCGCGTAAAACTAACGCAGCATTTCATAAAAAGAACATCATACCCACAGTCAAACATGGTGGTGGTAGTGTGATGGTCTGGGGCTGCTTTGCTGCTTCAGGACCTGGACGACTTGCTGTAATTGATGGAACCATGAATGTTGCTCTCAACAGGAAAATCCTGAAGGATGTCCAACCATCAGTTTGTAACCTCAAACTCAAGCGCACTTGGGTTATGCAGCAGGATGAAGATTTTGGAGTGGTCTAGTCAAAGTCTGGACTTAAATCCGATTGAGATGCAGTGGCATGACCTTAAACAGGCTGTTCATGCTCAAAAACCTCCAATGTGGCTGAATTAAAACAGTTCTGCAAAGAAGAGGGAGCCAAAATTCCTTCACAGCAGTGTAAAAGACTCATTGCCAGTTATTGCAAATGTTTGGTTGCAGTTGTTGTTGCCGAGGGTGCCACAACCAGTTTTAGGGGGGCAATTACTTTTTCACATAGGGCCAGGTAGGTTTGGATAGCTTTTTCCTGCATTTTTCCTGCATATAAAACTGCATTTTGTGTTTACTTGGGTTGTCTTTGTCTAATATTAAAATTTGTCTGATGATCTGAAGCATTTAAGTCTGACAAATATGCAAAAAAGTAAGAAATCAGGAAGGGGGCAAATACTTTTTCATGGCAGTGTATTTTCACCAGGGTAATATTATTTGGCTCCAAGAAGCCATTAGTAAAGATATATCTTCCTGACGGGTCACTTGTTATAGTATTAACTTTAAAATCATTTATTTTTGGCAAATCATCCAGCAATGACTGCAGCTCTTTTTGAAGATTATCCAGCTTCTATGACCTCACCAGCCCATTCCCGCTGTAAATTCTGGAAGTTTCTTGTTTATAAATGCGTTTCTTGGAGAAAAACAACATCACGAGATAACCCCTTTAAGTCTTTGAGAATTTGACCACATTTGACCTGATTATTAGCACCATTTACATTCCAGGATATAATTCTGAATTTTGTACTAATCATTAGGCTTCAGAATACTAAACAAAAATAATTAGTTTCTTATCATTAACAAATGCAGAAGGAAGAAATACAGACTGTTGCAGCAGTAATATATAGATAAGATTTTGAGGGCTACAAGATCCCCCTGCACCACATCCAAACCAGGTCTTACAGTCTCATCCTCAATCCCTCTTGATCACAAAGAAGGTAATTATGAAAAATTGGATTACTTCTGATATACCTACACATAAAGAATGGATCTCTGAAGCATCAGAAATGATCAAATTGGAAAAGATAGCTTTTAGATTGCAAAACAGCGAGTCAGAAAATGCCGAAGTGGTGTGTTATGGCCCCAATCTGTTATGGCGTCAATTTGTTATGCCGTCATAGACAGCAAGGGATGACAGACAAAATTCTTAAACTTCAACAGATTTAATTAAACAAACACTTAGAACTAATCTACAATCTACCCTACTGACCAAGATTGAAATAAAAAAAAGATATTTACAGTCCCCTGGTAATTGAGATGGGCTGCTGTGTTGCGATGTCCTGGGACAGGAAAATGCTCCAACACAGGCAAAAATCCACAAAAAGCTTCACAGGTCTTGAAAAGAGTGACAGGTCTGGTAAAATGTATCCTTCCACAATTTCTCCTTGCAATTTCTCCTACTACCCTTCACTCTCTCTATTTTTCCCTTATCTACTCTTTTCCAGCCCCCTCTGAGGCATGCCCAGGACATGCCCCAAACCTAGCTCTAGACTGGGCTTAACAAAAAAAACTGTCAATACTGCCATCTAGTGGCTTTTTTTTTTTTCCCACACCACCAGTAGAAGGTGACCTAATGTCATTATTACTGCTGAAGGTGGGGGGGGTGTTGAGTCCACCCTTTTCATTTCATTTCTTCTTCCTTCTTTATTTTTTTATATTGTTGTTTGCTGCTATTATCATTTTTCTCTATTTTCTGATGAATCTAATAATGGATGCTTAACTCTGTAACTGTTGCTTTCTAATACTTTGCTTATGCTGTTGTAGAAAACCACAAAACCAGTATGAAATTTGAAAGATACTTCTATATTAGACTGATATTGTTTGAGGGCTGCATTGCTAAGGTTAAATAATTTTGGCAAGGGGTTAGAAGGATTGATCTCACTTGTTTGTTGTTTTAATATTGTGTGGCTGTTTCTGTTTGTTAGTATTATAAACAAAAATCACAGGTCACACACACACACAAACACTCATTCACACATAAACAAACACAAATATGCACATACATGCACTCGTTCTGAAACAGATTTGTTTTATTTTTGCAACCCTCCCAGAAGCATCTGGTTGTTGTTAGTCAACTGATGTTGGCCAAAAATTGATGCAACTCTGATTGGAAATATGTAAATGTTGTAACATCACATAAGATTGTCAAAACAATGTCAAGACAAACTTGCATTATGATCAAAGCTAAATCCAGTCCAAAAAAATATTAGAGTATGCAAATTTTTTGGCCGGGCAATGTATATCTGCTGCAAGTGTGAGCGCCATTACCTGGGGAAGAGGTGCTGTGAGCGCCATTACCTGGGGAAGAGGTGCTGTGAGCGCCATTACCTGGGGAAGAGGTGCTGTGAGCGCCATTACCTGGGGAAGAGGTGCTGTGGCGCCATTACCTGGGGAAGAGGTGCTGTGGCGCCATTACCTGGGGAAGAGGAGCTGTGGCGCCATTACCTGGGGAAGAGGTGCTGTGGCGCCATTACCTGGGGAAGAGGTGCTGTGGCGCCATTACCTGGGGAAGAGGAGCTGTGAGCACCATTACCTGGGGAAGAGGTGCTGTGAGCGCCATTACCTGGGGAAGAGGAGCTGTGAGCGCCATTACCTGGGGAAGAGGTGCTGTGAGCGCCATTACCTGGGGAAGAGGTGCTGTGAGCGCCATTACCTGGGGAAGAGGTGCTGTGAGCGCCATTACCTGGGGAAGAGGTGCTGTGAGCGCCATTACCTGGGGAAGAGGTGCTGTGAGCGCCATTACCTGGGGAAGAGGAGCTACTTGGATACACTGAGTTTAAAATACAGGGTGGTAAAGGGAGAGTAATGCTCTGGGAAATATTTTAAAATACAGGGTGGTAAAGGTAGAGTAATGCTCTAGGAAATGTTTTACTGGGATCCATGGCTGTGATGACAACCGCATGACCGCAAAATTGTGTTCATGTGATGCCTACCGCGGGGCTCAGCTAATTACCATCACTGCAATTTTTATTTTAAATTTAATTTTTTATTGCTGAAAGCTGCAGAAGTGCATATGTATGATTTCAGTTTTAATGAATACATTAATCATTGTTTAGTCATCACACGCTGAGGTCCCTCCCATATAAGAGCTTCAGGAGGGAGGGAAAAAAATGTTTTCAGTTGCTCGTCACTTCAGCTGTGCCAGGGGCAAGGACAGTCATTTACACATATGGGGGATTTCTTTGGTTTCTGTCTGATTATTATTAATTTTTCAATTAGTTTCTGTGCTTGTGATGTCTGGGGCCTATAACATCAAATTAAACATATAAAACACAGACAACAAAGACAGAATTGTAAAGTAAACACTTGGAGCTATATTGTAACTGCAAGTGCTGATGGCGAATGCACTTCTATTTCGTGGTAATGCCCATACCGATGCCGCTCGCCAATTCACATTATTGGATTCAACAGCGCATGCCACAAATCTCGATCTAAAGTTGCCTATCAGAATATCATTCTTTTTTGCCCCAGAGGTTGCAGAACAGCCAGCTAATTTGGACAAGGCAACACGCAGCATTCGTGGGAGAGCGCTCCGTCTAGCCAGGAAATACCTCAACACAAGGTCACATTAAGGCCTTTTCACACCAAGGACAAACGAGAAAACTAAAGGAAAATGCAGTTTCCATGCATTCTGCTGAAAATTCAAGATTTGCATTAAGATTCTGCTATGACAACTATGAGAAAGAAAAGCTATAGATCCCGGGAACCAAAGGCTTCATTTTATTGATTGGTTTGTTTTATCAGCACCCGCAATCCGCATGAATCAGACTACAGCATTACAGCATAATATGAAAGCTTCGGATCATATGAATGAGTTCAAATTTTTTAATAGAGACATTGTTTCGTACATTATCTGTAGAAGCCCACCGTCTCTCGCATGCAGCATTCTAGAGGTATAGGGCCTAAGACCACATTTTCCCATTTTGCACTTTATTACGCCATTTTATGAAGCCGTATCAGATATAATAATAATTATTATGATTATTATTATTATTCATAGTAGTAGTAGTAGTAGTAGTATTATAGCTGTTATTTTGCCTGAAGCATAGCCTATCATTTGCTGATTGAAGAATAACCATTATTTATTTCAGACAGTTTTTTTAGGCTACCACAGAGAAGTGCTGTCGAAAGGCAATATGTTAGGCACAATTCTCTTAGCGTGAGATAAATCAGTTTGATGTCCAAGCAATTTACATTTAGTTTGCATTATTGTGATCATGAAATGCTGAAGAAATGGTGCATATTTGTGGCTGAATGTTCTAAAAGCAGTAGCCTATATAGGTCTTCAATGCTGATTAAAAATGCTGCTAAGGTACAATGTTGTAGATGGCATTCTGAGAGAAATCCATTTCTAATTAATCATTCAGATGATTTCCGTCAATTCAATTTCATATTGTAGCCTTGTCACAACTCCATCATTATCACCTCTTAATCATTGGCAAGGTATTGCCTACTAGATATTATTCAGAAAATTAATTCTGCAATTCTTGATATGGAACAGGTCAAGAATAATATGCATTTAAAAGGTGAAGTCGCCGTTTACCCAGACTACACGGCCTGGTTTGTTACTTGACAATGTTCATTGAAGCTGCCTGTGCTCTTACGTTTTGCTTAGTTTTTGAAGCAATTGAAAGCTTTGCTCACAGATCATCCTGTGCTGTTTGCACATGTGTGTAAATAGCATAAATTGACTAAGTTGATTTTTTTTTTTTTTGGGGGAAGAGGATAGGCATTCGTAGTGAACTGCCCAACTGTGGGAATGCCTTGCTTTCTCACTGTGGTGAGAAAAAATGCATGCTGTCACAGCCTTACTGGGAACCCTAGCCTCGACACGAGGATGCCAATTTGACAGAACTGTTCTGGCAGCAGACAAAGGACAGTCTCTCTGTGAAAAGCGCTATACAAATAAAATTTAATTGAATTGAATTTAGTCATAACTCTTGTTTCTTACTGTATTGTACTCCCTGTTTGGTAGGGCAGTATACACCCTGAAGTACCTGGAACAGATCTGTTGAGGACCAAACCAAAAATTTGTGCTCCTAAAACATGTTCATTAGAATATTATTTCAACATGAGGTGTTCTGACAGCATAAAATGATTCTAAAGAGAATAAAAAGCCTAATTAAGCAAAAAAAAATTAACACTTCAAAATAAAATGAATCAAAAATAAACTAGAGGCACTCGTAGAGTGCAAACCTCCGCCAAGGCAGCACAATCCAAATGTGCATGAGTGGGAGCAAAGTTGAGTTATCACGTGTGATAGGATTTCAAGATGGCTGCCGTGGCGGCCATATTGTTTCACTGATCGCGGTGAAAATCAGTAGGGTCCATCCGTGATGTAACAGCAATCCACCCACAAAATTTCAGACAAATCCGTGCATTACTTTTTGAGTTATCGTGTGTGATAGGATTTCAATATGGCTGCCGTGGCAGCCATACTGTTTCAGTGATCGCGTTGAAAATCAATAGGGTCCATCTTTGATGTAATAGCAATCCACCCAGAAAATTTCAGACAAATCTGTGCATTACCTTTTGAGTTCTGTTGTTCACAAAAAGACAAACAAACAAAAGGGGCAAAAAACATAACCTCCACCCCAACTTCGTTGGTGGAGATAATAAGCGCACATATACCATTTGTGAGTGAGTGTGTGAATGGTGTGTTAGCCCTGCTGGATTGGCCAGCTGTCCAGGGTGCGTCCCTGCCTTTCGTGCAGTCAGCTGGGATATAAGAAAAGATACACTTTATTGAACCCCGTGGGGTAATTTGTCCTCTGCATTTAACCCATCCTATAGTTAGGAGCAGCGGGCAGCCCGGGGACCAACTCCAGTTCTAAAGCCAGTTCCTTGGTCATGGGTACTGGTAGGAGTGTTCCTATGATGCATGTTTTTGTGGGTGGGGGAAACTGGAGAACCCCGAGGAAACACACGCGAACACGGGGAGAACCAACAAACTCCACACAGAAAGGCCCCAGGCAGGATCGAACCTGCAACCTTCTTGCTGTGAGGCGACAGTACTAACCACTATGCCACCGTGACACTGGATGGCCTCCAGCTCCCCTGTGACCCTAGCGAGGAAGTAGCAGTATAGATCGTGCAATGAAGACTCATCTCTTGCAAATTACACCTTCACATTGACAATCTGCCAAAAGGATCGTATGATGAAATAAATATATGCCATTTTATTTCCAAAACACACCTATTCATTCAGTGAACCCCGTCATTTTGGACCTTGGGCCTTAAAATGTACTTAAATTATCTATCTAATTATCTATTTTAAATGGACATTGCACAGAGTTCTTTAGATTGTGCAGCTATAGTAGACTATGAGGACAGGGCTTAGAATCACATAATCAACCCTAGAAGAAAGTAAATTTACAATATTTAAAGAAATTACACAGAAAACTGAATTATCTACAAACTTACTGAGTCTGCAACTCAGAGAACAGACAAAGGAAAGTGTGGCTGAAAGCATTTCAGGATCCCTGACGTTAATCTGTGTGGAGAGGATTTATTCTGGTCTGGTATAGTCTCACCATCTCCGCAGTCTTCCAAATCAGCAGTGATAGAAAAAAGGCAAACTTTCAATGAGAAAAACATCAGATGGAGTTTTCCAGATAAAGATGAGTAGTGAGCATAGATATACACACACACACACACATATATACATTATATATGTATATATATATATATATATATATATATATGAAGAGCTTGGTTCCAAAATGCAATAAGTGCCAAAATTACAAAAATTGAGATAATACCATAAAGCAGTAGCCCTGTGCTTCTTACACATGGTGCACATTTTCATTTTTAGAAATTCATACTATAGAGTGTATTTTTTCATGGTCAAAGTTTGTGTTTCTCTATAAAATGCTATAGGCGCCAACATAGAGAAAGATTTACTCAAAATCAGTAAAATGGATATATTGCGTTTTGGAAACAAACTCTTCATATATATATATATATATATATACACAGTGTGTGTATATATCACTATCACTAGGTTGCTGATGACATCATGTTTACATTACCCAAAGTGAAGCAACTGGCCACCATATTGATACACCCAACTTCTTCATTAAAATGGTTTCCTATGAAGCCATTTTCAAATAAGTTAATATAATCTTTAAAATGGAGAGATGTGCTGCCGCTTTTTGCAGCAATATTAATTTGAGCGGCTATAATTAAATGTTTCACCTTCAAGTTATCGTAGAAACTTGAATTTAGTACTTTAATGGAGAAAATCTCGTTACGTGGCTTATATGGACCACTAATTTTAAGCGAATGCGGGTGAGTTTTACCTTTTAGGAGTATGCCTCTTTTCCCAAAAAAGCACATATTTAGGGAGAAATATTGTTGCTCTGCACAATAATACCAAAATAACACCGACTCTCAGACAAATGTTTTTGAAAATGATGTTTGCAAGCAGGCAAAAATGAATGGGAGTCTACGTGCGACTTTTACTTCCAGGTGTATACACTGCTGGAGCAGAGGCTTCAGCTGAGCGTACCCTATCGGCAATCTAGTGTTCTCTGTGTGTATCTATGGTAGTGAGGCAGCTGTAGGCACGATAGACAGCAGCAGTAGTTACCATGGTGACAGAAAACGGGGCCACTGTGGTATCTGTCCTGGCGTTTCGTTTCTGTATCCCTACAACAGCAGTGAACTTAAAAACCCTCGACTCAGAAACAGGTGAGTTCAAGGTCAAATGTCAGGGTTCAGAGTTCGCAGACAAAATTCCCAGAGGCTGGTCTCTTTAGTTCCACAATTAGACTACATTGTAGACTGAAAACAAGGAAAAAGCACCCCCAGCTCATAAAAAAAGAAGCAATGAAAAAATAAATGAGAACACGGCGAATACATCAGTGGGGGTTGTTAATGGGCACCAGAGAGTAGAGGGTGCCGTCGCTGGTTTTTGGGGTGGGAACCCATGCCCCGTTCTGCATGGAGGAGACCTCTGTGCGGTAGATCTGAGCCTGGGTTTTGAAGCAGCCAAAGTGGCTGGTGAGGATGAAGAAGTCTCTCTTGAAGTTCTTGGTGAAAAAGGCGTAGAGGAAGGGGTTGGAGCAGGAGTTTATGGGATAGAAGAGCACCAGGAGCACCTTTGAGTGCGACACAGTTATCAGTGGCAGCTTGAGTGCGGCCGAGATGGCGAAGAACGAGATGGGCGCCATGCACAGGAAGTCGGTGAAGATGAGCACGGCCATGCGCTTCGCGATGCGCGTGTCAGCATTGGCCGACACAAAGCTGGGGTTGCGCACCGTCAGGTAGATGCTCAGGTAGCACACGCAAATGACCAGGAAGGCCAGCACGTTTAAAAGCAGCAGGATTATAATGTAGGCCTGGGATCGCAGAGTCTCCACGTCCATCGGCAGGCAAATGCTCACCTTCCTGTAGCTGCTGACGCCAACCGTCGGCAACAAGGCAGCCAATGAGGCGAAGAGCCACCCGCCTGCCATGACAGCGCAGGCGTGCCGCAGGCGGATCTTACGGTCCAGCTGCATGGCGAAGGTGATTGTGTGCCAGCGCTCAAGGGTGATCATGGTGAGCGTGTAGACTGACAGCTCGCTGGCGAAGACCGTAAAGAAGCCCGCCGCGCTGCACCCGGGCCCCATCTGCCAGTCAATGCTATAGTTGTAGTAGTGTGACTTGGTGTGGATGTCCACACAGGCGATGACAAACAGGTAGACGCCCATGCAAAGGTCGGCAAAGGCTAAGTGACACATGAGGAAACGGGGCACAGTCAGCTTGTAGCGGCTGGTCATCAGGACCAGCAGGACCACAGAGTTGCCCACAATGGCTAACACGCTGATGATCCAGATAAGCACCCTGAGGTAAGTGAAGCCCATGATGTCCTCGCAGGGGTTGAAGGCGTCGGGTTCAGGGGTGGCAGGAGATCTCGGTGATGCAGTGCTCTCTGTGCCATTGCGGCTCTTCTAGCTTGATATTGGGCTCATTGCAAAGCTCGTGCACCACTGACCTGCAAACATACACAAACAACGCATAAATACAATGCGATCAATGTATGCAATACACAGCTATAGCACTAAACCTAATGCAGTACTCACAGTGCAACTGCTCAGGCATTAAGGCCACTAGTGCGTAAGCATATGAACGTAAACCTGTAGAATTCTCATATCAGGATAAATATGACTATATGTCCAAATACACGTGCTTTTTAATTTAACTGCGCTTACATGTTTTTCTTGGCATTGGCGAATGCGCAGCAGTGGCTGCGGTAGGTGAGGTTGGCCTCGATCAGCTGGGTGAACAGATCCAGGTTCAGCTTGCGCAGGGCGGGCACGGACTCGGCCGTCAGCCTCTTCAGTCTCCACAGTATGTTCTCCGGCAGCGCGCTGATGGATGTGCGGGAAATGTCCCTGCGTGGGAATAAGCACCGCACACCGCACAGCGGTGCCTCAGCATTGCAAGTGCAACATCGGACTCAAACATGAGCCCTCCACAAAAGCATTATACACATAAAACCTCTGGCCAGTGCCAGGATAAGATCTGCATAAAGCAACAGCCAAGAAAATTCAATGTCTGGGCAACATTGCATTAACTCTTTACCTTCTAGGAGAGCCAAATGACACCCTCCCATAATGCCTTCGTATTCCTAAGAGCGCCATATGGCACTCTCTTAGTTACTATGTTTAGACTAATCAAAACTGAACGTTCGGTTTTTGTTTCACTTGATTGCTATCCTGTCTAAACCAATCAGAACAAGCCATACACTGTAGATTACATTTGCATAATCACATGGCATAGCTGCACTCAATAAATTTGAGATTTTGCCCATGATTTTTAGCTACTGTATCAAAATGGCAGAAAATATATTTGACAGAGATTCAGATGCATCGATTTGAAACGATTCTTGCCTGAGGATTTTAAGTCTAGAGGAGTGACTCTGAAAGTGACAACAGTGTTTCGTTTGTTAATACAGGTGATTTTTCTGACTTCTCTTCAAGTGAAAATGAGACCGAACATGATGACAGTTGGGGTGAGAACCAAAGTCAATTCAAAGTCTACAAATTTTCTTTGTGACATGATGTTGTTGCAACATGATGTTGTTTTGCTCATAATTTTCAACGTACGGAGCTTTTTTTTGAGGGTAGCATAACAAGTAGCTGACTGGCTGAAACTGCCTTAGGACGGAGGGCCTGGTATGTATTTTACTCCTCGGAGGTAAAGGTTAATGCAATGACGGCACAGGAAACACACTACAGAAATAAAAGCAATCAATGTAATGAAAACAATTGTGCACAATGTCGCAGCAGTGCTAGCACACAAGCAGCAAGACTCGACAGCAAAGAAAACACAATGCCTTGAAAATGAATCAGTAATGTTACCTTGGCATCAGTAACAAACAACAACCCTGAAAACATGATCTCCCAATAACATCTCAATAATACAAACTCAACATTCGGGGAAAAAAAATAAAAGCAATGGAAGCATAATATTCAATCAAGGTCTCAGCAATGGAACAACAATATCCTGAAAAATCTGGTTGGAAATAACTTGTCGATAACTCAGTGATGCAAGCTTGGTATTGGAAACAAGCAGAGTGATTTTCCCAGTATCAGAGACTAAGGGCTCTATCTCTCACACTGCCCTACCCGTTGCCGCTACCCGTAAATTATGCATTTAACAGCTTCCACTATCCCTAAACGGTATCTTGCGGCCACACTACCCGCTATACATTATGCAGACTCCCTTATTTGCGCCTGGAGGTGTGCCCGTGGGCGCGTTTATGCGCTTTCCCTACAATTGCGATCTTGACCACACACGTTAGGGAAAGCGTGTAGCGGGTCCTCAAACCACCCGCTAACCATTTGGGCTTTTACAAGAGCGCACCCAGGCGGCTTCATTGCGCGTCCACTTGGACGCATGAGGACGTGTACATGCGGCTCCACTTCCCAAATTATTTCGCCTAAAAAAAGCCACCTTGCTTTAGCCTCAGTTGAACCCCTGAGAAAATGGCAGAGATAGTAGCCTACTAAATCGCCTTGATCGCCAGTTAAATAATAGAAGACGCCCAGAACGCGTGTACCGCAAGTGCACCAGCTACCTGGGCCTTTCAGGTAAGTCAGTGGCGCTACAGGGGGGGCGAAGACACGTCCCTTTTAGTCCTGGCTAGATCTCGATCATTTTCCTTTATTGACGTCTTTTCCAATTATTGTAATTGGCAACTGAAGACACGGTTTCTCTCCACATGCGATCTAACAGCGATTAAATCGCGGGTTAAATTCAGTACAGTGGCGGAACAGAGAATTGGGTTGCACAAAACAGCCGTTTAAAACAATTATAAAGCCTGACCTGTTCTCAGTCATCTTCATGATTAACAAAAGGTTCACCCCGAGAGCGCACCGCACATAACAGGTGGTGCTTGTTCTCCCCGATTAGGTAAGACGACAATCATACATCTGGACGCGTATTTGCTGTATTTAAATCTACGTTATTCAAAATTGCATAGCCTACCTGTCGACTCTCACGCAAATGGCTTGAGCCGCACGCTGTTTATAACCTAGGCTATTTAACTGCCGAGTGCCACTGTTTTTTTTTTTTTTGGTTTGTTTGTTTTTATGTTTTTTTTTTTTTTAAATCAACCCACGAAATACCGAGAGTGAAAGTCCGCGTTTCATTGGAACACGGACCAGTTCAATCACGCGAAGCATTGGCCAATTAATAAGTAAATTCTTTTTCTGTACTGAATTTAGCCCATGATTTCATCGCTGTTAGATCACGTACGGTGAGAAACCGTGTCTTCAGTTGCCAATTACGATAATTGGAAAAGACGTCAATAAAGGAAAATGATTGAGATCTAGCCAGGACTAAAAGGCCCGTGTGTTTGCCCCCCCTGTAGCTCCGCTACTGAGGTAAGTCTATATTGTTTGTATTTTGTATCAATCATTTTTTCCGCTTTTATAATAGTATATAATTATTATATATAATATATATTAATGATATATATTATATATAATATCAGGGCCAGCGCTAGACCTGAAAATTTGGGAGAAAATATCCATCCATTTATTTTCTACAATTAGTCCTGGCTAATTCTAGATGGTTTTCCTTTATTAACACGTTTTCCAATTCAAGAATATTCAAGTGGCAATTGAAGACACGGCTTCTCTCCCCCATGTGATCTAACAGCGACAAAATAATGGGCTGCATTCAGTACAGAAAAATAATCTAATTATAAATAGGTCTATGCACTGGCACTCAGCAACGGTAATTATTTTTTTTTTCCAGCGAGAGCGGAATTTCAGAACTCTTTTTTGAATGAAGGTAATTTCGGCGACAAATACGCACACCTGTTTTTTTGCAGCACGGTCACCCAACTTGCTGTAAAAATAGACAGCTGTCCGATTGGAAAATGTAAACGGATAAACCACGTATTTGTCACCAGAATTACCTTCATTCGCTGAAGAGTTCTGAAATGCCGCTCTCGCTGGAAAAAAAGTTACATCGCTGAGTGCCAGTGCATAGACCTAATTATAATTCATTCTTTTTCTGAACTGAATGTAGCCCATTTGTCGCTGTTAGATCGCATAGGGGGAGAGAAGCCGTGTCTTCAATTGCCAAATGGGTAGCGGGTGGTTTGAGGAGACGCAAAACGCTTTCCCTAATCTGTGTGGTCAAGATAGCAATTGTAGGGAAAGCGCATAAACACGCCCACGGGCACACCTCCAGGGGCAAATAAAGGATTTGGCATAATGCATAGCAGGTAATGTGGCTGCAAGATACCGTTTAGGGATAATGGAAGCTGCTAAATGCGTAATTCACAGGTAGCGGGTAGTGGCAACAGGTAGGGCAGTGTGAAAGATAGAGCTCTAAATCTCCTGTTGTTTCTTCCCACCATCAGCTCTGCCAACTGATTTCACTAATTAGCTCTGCATTCTGCCTGAAGAATTGTGCTTCTTAGCAAACCCAGTGGGTTAGAATAAAATACAGTGGATGAATTCTACTTTCTGAACCTTTCCAAGTCAGGTGCTTACAGAACAATTGGGCCCTCAGCTCCCGAGAATGCCTGACTGTGGATCCGGCTTAGCTGCAGGTTCCCCCTGAGCTTCCTGCAGCGCGGAACAGAGGTAGGTTCCCCTGAGGGAAGGGTTCCTAGACAGCAGAAAAAGAACAGAGGCAGTCGCAGGAGAGGGAAGGGTGATAGACAGCAGAAAAAGGAACAGAGGCAGTCTTGCAGGAGAGGGGGGAAGGGTGATAGACAGCAGAAAAAGGAACAGAGGCAGTGCGCAGGAGAGAGGGAAGGGTGATAGACAGCAGAAAAGGAACAGAGGCAGTGTGCAGGAGAGGGGAAGGGTGATAGACAGCAGAAAAAGGAACAGAGGCAGTGCGCAGGAGAGGGGGAAGGGTGATAGACAGCAGAAAAAGGAACAGAGGCAGTGCGCAGGAGAGGGGAAGGGACAGCAGAAAAAGGAATAGACAGCAGAAAAAGGAACAGAAAAAGGAACAGAGGGTGTGCAGGAGAGGGGAAGGGTGAACAGCAGAAAAAGGAACAGAGGCAGACAGCGCAGGAGAGGGAAGGGTGATAGACAGCAGAAAAAAGGAACAGAGGCAGGGAGGGAGAGGGAAGGGTGATAGACAGCAGAAAAAGGAACAGAGGCAGTGCGCAGGAGAGGGGAAGGGTGATAGACAGCAGAAAAAGGAACAGAGGCAGTGCGCAGGAGAGGGGGAAGGGTGATAGACAGCAGAAAAAGGAACAGAGGCAGTGATAGACAGCAGAAAAAGGAACAGAGGGGAGGGGTGATAGACAGCAGAAAAAGAACAGAGGCAGTGCGAGGGAGAGGGGAAGGGTGATAGACAGCAGAAAAAGGAACAGAGGCAGTGCGCAGGAGAGGGGAAGGGTGATAGACAGCAGAAAAAGGAACAGAGGCAGTGTGCAGGAGAGGGGAAGGGTGATAGAGGCAGTGCGCAGGAGAGGGGAAGGGTGATAGACAGCAGAAAAAGGAACAGAGGCAGTGCGCAGGAGAGAGGGAAGGGTGATAGACAGCAGAAAAAAAGGAACAGAGGCAGACAGCAGAAAGGGTGATAGACAGCAGAAAGGAACAGAGGGAGAGGGGAAGGGTGATAGACAGCAGAAAAGGAACAGAGGCAGTGCGCAGGAGAGGGGGAAGGGTGATAGACAGCAGAAAAAGGAACAGAGGCAGTGTGAGGGGAAGGGTGATAGACAGGGAACAGAGGCAGGTGATAGACAAGGGTGAAACAGCAGAAAAAGGAACAGAGGCAGTGTGCAGGGGGGAGGGAGAGGGGAAGGGTGATAGACAGCAGAAAAAGGAACAGAGGCAGTCAGAAAAAGGAACAGAGGCAGAGGGAAGGGGGAAGGGTGATAGACAGCAGAAAAAGGAACAGAGGCAGTGCGCAGGAGAGGGGAAGGGTGATAGACAGCAGAAAAAGGAACAGAGGCAGTGCGCAGGAGAGGGGAAGGGTGATAGACAGCAGAAAAAGGAACAGAGGCAGTGCGCAGGAGAGGGAAGGGTGATAGACAGCAGAAAAAGGAACAGAGGCAGTGCGAGGGGAGAGGGGGAAGGGTGATAGACAGCAGAAAAGGAACAGAGGCAGTGCGCAGGAGAGGGGGAAGGGTGATAGACAGCAGAAAAAGGAACAGAGGCAGTGCGCAGGAGAGGGGAAGGGTGATAGACAGCAGAAAAAGGAACAGAGGCAGTGCGCAGGAGAGGGGAAGGGTGATAGACAGCAGAAAAAGGAACAGAGGCAGTGCGCAGGAGAGGGGAAGGGTGATAGACAGCAGAAAAAGGAACAGAGGCAGTGCAGGGAGAGGGAAGGGTGATAGACAGCAGAAAAAAAGGAACAGAGGCAGTGCGCAGGAGAGGGGGAAGGGTGATAGACAGCAGAAAAAGGAACAGAGGCAGAGCGCAGGAGAGGGGAAGGGTGATAGACAGCAGAAAAAGAGCAAGGAAAAGAGAAGGAACCACAGATATCCAGAAAAGGGAAAAAGAAAGACATTGAGAGAGATTCACACAGAGACCTTTAATGGTTGGAGCATGTCAATTAGCAAACAATTTCAGGAAAACAGGCTTCAATTTTCTTTGTAACACCACCATAGGCCACATCCAGTGGTGTAGCCAGAGCTGAAAATTGAGGGGGTGGAGAATATCACTTTAAAACAACTATTGTTCTCAGTCATTTTACCGATTTAACAATACATTCACTCTGAAAAGACTCCACACTATCAGGTGCTACTAGTTCTCCTTGTTAAAATAAGACGACAATTTTCAATTTGGATGCGCAATTCTGTGTATTTCAATGAGCCTTATTCAAAATTGCTTAAAGTCATTTCTAATCTTTATCTTAGATTTAATTTCAACAATTTAAACGATCATAGAGTGCAGGTTAGATCGCCTGTTGTGCCATAGAGGTAGCGCAGAAGTTCCAGAGCAGGTTACCCAGGGGCGCCACTAGCAATTTTGGGCTGTATGACTGGAAATCGATTTGGGCCGAACCCCCCCTTCAGATAGCGCACACACACACACACACACGCACATTCACATATATATATGTATATATATATATATATTATATTTGATCACTCGTCTCCTCTGTGGTTGCCTCATGGCTTCTTCAAGATGGCCCTGACTATAAAGCACTCAGAAGAATCATATACTCCCAATCTGTCATAGGCCTTAACAGTAGCCTATAGGCTACATTGGCTACACATAGTTGTGATCAAGGCTAACAATTTGATTGGAATGAGCTGGGCATGGATAACCTGCAAGGAAACATCAACTTTGTGTTTTAAGTAAAACTAACTCACAAACCTGTCTTAGAGTGCCAGTTTTTCAGTTCATTTCAATAATTGTACACTAACGTAGCCTAGCAAGTTTGCAAAAATATTCATTTTCCAGAAATCTTACCCTCAAAGCCTTTTATTCAGGGACTATTGTGGACTATGTATCATCTTGTAGCCTATAGAGCTCACCTTCCTCCCATTCGACTGTATCTTGTGTATGGGGGGTTGAGGGAAGTTTCCTGGGGCTGCTGCATCTGTGCATAACGGCAATTAATATTAAAGGTGCATCATGGAAAAATATGTTTTTGTCGATTGTTAAACATGAACGTGTTCTCAGGATCAAAGTAAATAACCCTACCGAAGAATTTTGTCCTGCGAGGTATATTCGCTGTGTATTTTGTGAAAACAAATTTTATTCGACCAAACCGATAGATTTCTCCAAAAAAAACTACATCTCCCGCCGCTAGGTGACATCCTAAAAGAATGGACAAAGATTGTCACCTAGTGGCGAAAGATGTCGTTTTTGGATAAATCTATGTTATCTATCTATATGTTTACCGGAAATCGACAAAAACATATTTTTCCGAAATGCACCTTTAGCAATCTAGCTTACTGTGTGGACAGTGAGCTATTTTTAAGTAGCAACCATAAGTCAGGATGAAGGAGACAAATTAATTTTTCTCTTAATGTGGGCAAAAGTACACTAATCTCATATTCTTTCGCACGGGCCCAGGGTATTCATGAATGACAGTGCAAACAAAGTTTTCATCCAGGCAGTAGCCAAACTCAGCTATCCTAGCCATTTAGCTATCCTAGCCATTCAGTTTGTAAATGGCCAGATATGTAAATATACCTTTCTTTTGAAAAAACTTGGTCACCAACTTGTCACCATCTTCTCTCTCTCAGATTTGTTCATTTTACCAGAGACGTTATCTGTAATAGTCCTGGCAAACCTTTCAGCAGATTGCCGTCAGTTACTAGCTGTGGGCTATCCGGTAACAGGAAGTTCGGCTCCGGATAGATGAATAGCAAGAAAGGGACCAATGATCTGAGATTAAGTTGTGGATAAAAGGAAACCCTTTCAATCAGCAAATCATTTAATGTCCTGTACAAAAATTAAAATCCATCTTCAAGTGTCCATATATTTTATTTACAAATGTGCTAGAGAAAAAACAGTGTCACTGCCCCTGTAATTCCACTGCAATGGTCCAAATTACTGCAGCTTATGGCGCCATGAGCCTTGGTGACAATATGCACTTCTGAGTTTTTTTTTCTGCACAATTTAGCCTATTATTTAAAGCTCTTAGTTAATCAAGAAAGGACACTGCCTTGTTTGCCAATGGATTATTATTGGTTTGGAAAATTTTGTTAATTTAGAAATGACTAAAAAAAGTCAAAACAATAATTCTTTTAAAGGGATTTTCTCTGTTCAGGTGTATCTGGAGACATGCAGAAGGACACTGCATGTTCAGTATATTCACTATCCACCATAAATCCCAAATGAGCTCAAGTGTTTTGAGGAAACCAGATTTATGTATCAATGTGCCTAAAAAACTTGCTGCAGTATTGTTTCTGATACACCATCCTTCAGAGGTAAAGAGTGAGTTTTGCTGAATAGACAGAATTATGTAAAAAATAAAGGAACTTTTGCTTGATATCCTGAGGCTTGATGACATTAAAAAGTATCTTTGCTCAGACAGTAATGGCCCAAGACTCTTAGAACCCCTCGTTCCACCTCCGCTGCTCATCAGTACTGAATCCCTGTCCATTTATAAAACACATTCTGGAACTGAATTTTATCAGCAGGCTTTCCTGGGTCAATAACTAATTTTAATTTTTTTTGGTTATTTTTTTTTTTTAAACATTACTTTTATTTATTTTTTTCAATTTTTTCTTTATTTTTTTTTTTTTTTTTTAATTGTGTTTTGCCCAGAGTAGAAGGATGCCTATTTGTTTTATCTATTCTAGATGCAAGACAAATCCACCCACTGGAAAAAGGCTATATAAATAAAGGTATGTTAATTGGTTATCAAACTTTTTATCATCATCATTGAGGTCTTTTTTAAAACTGAACAGTGGGCTTCAGCAGGGAAAACCTAGGCAGTTCCAGGTGTGCTTTCCAAACCCTGAAAGAAACAGTCAAAATAGTCTTTGTGCAGTGAAAGTTTACAGTTTCAGATCCAAAAGGTGCAGTGACACAATATGAAAACCGAGACTCTGGACAAGAGGAATAAATCATTATGCAGACTGGGCATAGTCTGTCCTTGGATGTCACATCCTAAACATTGTTCACATGTTTTTATCGCAATCTGACTGTCAGTTTATTTTCAGCTAATCGTCAGGCATATTAAGAAGAATAGGAGGTTTTACTGTCGAGGGAAAACATGTTCATCAAGCAAAATGATTGACAACAGGTCAAGAATTATTAGCCCTTTTAACTTAACAAGGAGAACTGGCGACACCTGATTGCCAAGGATTTTTGGAGTTTATGTAAAGTCGTTTTAAATAGGCATGGCGGCTTTTATTTTGCAGTGGCGTCGCCACATGTAGCGGAAACCCTGATTTGCCTACCTTCCAAATGACAGCTGCTGCATGGCTACAGGACTTCCCTAGCCCTGCAATGCATGAACAGCCGTTTCAATAATGCCAACGGGCCTCATCATTACCCAGGCTAGGTGTTTGGGCTTGTTTACACTCTGACTAGGCTCAACCTCAAGGAAAACAAATTAAGCTGACTTAGTACACAATATTTTGCCCGATTTTGTTGCTGTGTAGATAATTGTAAGCCTCCGTGCTCTTATAATTCCTTAAAGTCTCGCCATCAACGCCCTCACTTAGAATGAAGTAGTTCAGTATATCTACGTAGCTAACATCTGGCCACAATTTCATATCGTCTTCCTACCCTGTCAAGGTAGACGGATGGGGCACTTTAACTATGTCATCTCCAGAAAAAGTGAGATAGTCCGAACCGTGTGTCCATCTACGAGATTTGTTCATTTTACCAGAGACGTTATTTGTAATAGTCCTGGCCAAACTTTCAGCTGATTGCCGTTGCTACTAGCTGTGGGCTATACGGTAACAGGAAGTTCGTCTCCGGATAGTGTCTACGTCATAAAAGAAACCAACGTTCGATAAAGTTGTGGATATGAGGTAACCTTTCACAGCTTCATACTGTCCTGTACAGGCAGGTTCCATCTTCAGTCACTTAGACTCTTGGTGCTAGAGATTAAAACAGGCACTGCCCACATAATTCCACTGCAGTCATTAAAATTGTTGCAACTTCTGCACTATGAGCCTTGGTGACATGGTGCACTTGCCTTTTTTGCACATGCACATGTTAACAAGGTAAAGCAGTCAGTTAATCAGTAAGGGACATTGCCTCATTTACGGAAAAGTAGGATTGGTTTGGAACCATTTTGAAAATTTAGAAACAAAAGAAAGAAAAAACAACACACCGTCCATCAGTGCAGGTGTATCCACACAGTGAGAGCCGCTGTACCGCCAGCCCATTCACTATCCACCATAAATCCCAAATGAGCTCAAAAGGAAAAACAGCTTCGGACAAGAAAACTATCAGCCTTCTTTTGTAAAGAGGAGTTTGCAATAAAACTTGGCTTCACCTATGCATCAACGTACCTATGCAGTAATGGCCCCTAGACTCTGGAACAGTCTACAGCCGCGCGTCAGATCAGCTGAATCAGTGTCCATTTATAAAACACGTCTTAAAACACATTTTTATCAGCAGGCTTTCCTGGGTCTTAACTAATTTTATTTTTATTATTATTTATTATTATTTTTTTTTATTATTACTTTTATTTATTTTTTTAAATTTTATTTTATTATTTTTTTTTATTGTGTTTTACTCCTCTTGTACTCTTACTCCTGTTTGTTTTACTTTGTGTAAAGCACTTTGTGCTCCTGCTGGAAAAGTGCTATATAAATAAAGTTATTATTATTATCATTATCATCATCATCTTTGAGTCTTTTTTTAAAAAGGAACAGTGACGATGCAGGGAAACCACAGAGAGTTCCGCAATCTGCTTTCCAAACCCTGAAAGAAACAGTCAAATAGTCTTTTCCAGTGTAAAGCCCTACAGCAGATCCAAAAGGTGCAGTGACACACACGAAAAGGAGCCTGCAAGAGGATGAGCTCGCCTTATGCAGACTGGGCATAGTCTGTCCTTGCTGTCACATCCTAATGATTGTTCAGTGTTTTTTAACGCAATCTGACTGTCAGTTTAGCTTCAGCTCTCCTCAGGCATCATTAACTTTAATAGGAGGTTCCTCAGAGGGTGTAGCTACTCCACTCAATGCCCTCACAGCCTCCAAAGCAAAGTTCTCCAAGTATCCCCGTTCTGGGTCTCCCGAAACTCAGCACGAGTTCGTCTTTGAAGTTGATGCCTCCAATACTGGTGCAGAAGCCATCCTCTCACTGCGAGCAATCGACAGCAAAGTCCATCCCTGTGCCCTCCTCTCCCATCAGCTGACCCCAGAAAAAAGGAATTACACCATCAAAGACTGGGAACTTATTGCCACCAAGCTGGCCTTTGACAAATGGAGATACTGGCTAGAGGGGGTTGACATACTTTTCCTCATATAAAAGGACCGTATAAATCTGGAATCTATCAGCTCAGCCAAAAGATTAAACCCTCTTCAAGCCCGTAGCTCTCAGTTCTTCTCCAGGTTCAACTTCACACTCTTACATCCTGGCACTAAGAACACTTCTGACACCCTTTCCCACCTTCACAAGCCCCGTGAGGACAAAGAGCCAGTCTCGGTGGTCCCCAACTGCTGCCTTGTTACCCTAACCAAACTGAAAGTTGTGCGAGAGGTTGATGAAGTACAAAGCTATTGCCCTAGTCCCTGGGGTTGCCCAGAAGGCTGCCTGTTTGTCCCTGAAGCCATCAGACCAGGAGTTCTTACCTGGACCCATTTATCTCCACTCTCTTACCATCCCAATCATTGCTATACCCTATCTCAAGTGAGTTAAGCCATCCCCATCATTAAAGCAATTCTTACCCTTCTCTCATTTTTACACTTTTCTTTTGTAATCTTAAAATGGTAAACGTATGGCACACTAAAATGTAAAAGAAATCCACCAGGTGTTGAAACTCTTCAATATTCAATTCTTTATATTTTGATAAAAGTCTGAAATCATTTTCTTCCTCTGAATAAAATTATTTGCCACTAAAATGTCTGCCATCCGTAAATCCACCAGGTGTTGAAACTCACCGCAATATTCAATTCCCATATCTTTCTGATAAAAAAAAAATGACGATTTGACTTTTCAAACCGGTCTGAAAAAATCATTACGATAATTCCTTAATGCCATTCGTCAGACTACAAAAAAGGTAACTAAACGTTCACGAGGGCATTTTATTTTATAAAAAAAATTGAATATTTGACTGTAAACAAACCGGGGTTAGTTTTAACTTATCGGTGCCTCTGAATCTGACTCCATTGACCCGTTTCACTCTCCTACGAAAAAAATATAGCGTGCGGCGCGAGGAAGTGAGCAGTGCGAGTGAAACGGGTCAATGGAGTCAGATTCAGAGAGGCACCGGTAAGTGAAAACTAACCAACAGTAATGACATAATATTCAATTCTATATGTGGTATAAAATAAAATGCCCTCGTGACGTTAAGTTACCTTTGTAGTCTGACGAACTACCATATATTAGCTATATTTTTTTTCGTAGGAGAAGTCTGGCAATCGGGGGGAAGAGGGTGGGACTTTGGAGGGAGGCGGAGTTGTTCAGGTTCAAATTTTTACTAAGTGAGCGGCATGCCAGAAAGGTAAGAATTGCTTTAAGTGGGAAACCAGGGAGTTCATCACAGCCTGCAGCTCTTGCCCCACAGCCAAGGCCACAAATCAGCCACCCAGTGGCTACCTGCAACCCCTCCAAGTTCCTCATCGACCCTGGGCATACATTGCCATGATCTACATTACTGGGCTGACTGAGTCAGATGGTCACACAGTGGTCCTCACCATTGTAGATGTTTTTTGAAGGCAGCCTACTTTGTCTCTCTGGCAAAGTTACCCCAGGCCAAAGCAACCACTGAGCTGTTCCTCCATATTGTGCTCCTCCTGGTGTTGCCCAGGAGATTGTCCCTGACCATGGATCCTAGTTTGCTTGTCGGTTCCGAAACGCTTTCTGCTCTTGGGTGCATGCTACCCCATGCCTCTCGTTTGGCTTCCATCCAGAGACTAATGGCCGGATGGAAAGGCTCAACGTGGAGCTGGGTGAATGTCTCCGCTGCCTTACACAGGGAACTTCAACCAAGTGACTTGGTTGAAGTTCCCTGTGTAAGGCAGCGGAGACATTCACGCCTCCTCACGCCTCCTCCCGTGAGTTGAGATTGCCCACAACTCCCCTCCTGCGGCTAGTCTTTGCATGCCCCCCATCAAGTACTGCTTTGGCTACCAACCTCCGCGATTTAGCTTGGAAAAAAAGGAAGTCGAGGTTCCCTCAGCCCAGCTCCTAGTCCACTGCACCTGCCAAGGGTGTAAAAAGGCATGAGCTCTGCTCCTTCAGTACTATCTTCCAGTCTTCCAGAGCTAATGCAACCATCGGTGCCAACCCGCTCATTAGTACCGGATGGGGCAAGAAGTCCGACTCTTGGCCAAGACCATCCCTATCAAGGCCAAGGGCAAAAAATTAGCACCCAGATTCATTGGCCCTCCACCATCTCCACAGGCATCTAATTCACAGCCATCAGATTTATCCTTCCACCTCCCTGTCTGCACCCACCCAGTTTTTCCATGCGTTTCATGTTAAACCTGCCTTGTCATCACATGTCAGTCCCAGTCCGGCCCCGCCTCCCCTCGGCTCATCAGTGGCGGCCCCATCTACTGAGTGTGTCACATCCAGGAAGTCCAGCATAAGGGTTCCGGCCGCCAGTGTTACAATCGAGTCTAGGAAGGCCACAACAGGTATATGAAAGTGAAAAGAATGAAGAAGGAGAAATAAACTGGGAAATAAACTGCATGCAAAGAAGCAGCTCCAAACCCTAGCACTGGCTGACCAGAACTCTACCGATCCAACAGCGAGTATTCAAAAGTTTGCCGGGCAAGGGGCGTCTGTCAGCATATAACTCCAGAGCGCTCGATCCACCAATGAAGATAGAGTTAATGAATGCTTTATCCCCAACGTACACAACAATTTCCACACAGGGTCACCTTCAAAAATAGTCAAGAGAAAACAGCAAAGCAATATAGCAAAGAAGTGTCCCAGAAAAAGGATCAGGTGATCCAGCGAAAATCTAGCTAAATGGAGTCACCAAAAAGCATGCAGAGGGGCAAGAAGGGAGGCATAATCAGTTTGACAAACCGAGGTCAAACAGGGAAAATTCACCCGGCTACCAGACTGAAGGGCTAAGGCCAGAATTGGAGTCAAATGGGACAAGCTAAGGGTCAACCACAAAAATCCAGTCAAACCAAAGGAAGGGTAAGGTGAAAATTGAAAGTCAAAGGACAACCGGTCAAGCTCACAAAGGCAACGAAATAGCCACAATCCACAAGTGCTAAAAGAGAGGCTGAAGAGCAAGTCTTGAAGGAATAGTAAGCCTCAGCCTCAAAAGCACTGGTCCAGAAGTAGAAACATTAAATCGGGGATGAGCCAGAATCCTCTCAAGATAACCACACAAGAATGAAGAACCGTAACCACATGAGAACACTATAGGCGTTTTTGGACAAAGCAGTTCTAAGAATTCTTTAGGAGGAACTGCTCACAGGGGAGTTCCCCGGGAACTATACACCTGTAAGAACCTTTTGTTGGTTCGCTTTCTCACTGTCAATAGGAACCCCTTGAAATGACGTAAACTGTCTGGCTGTTGGATCACCAACATCACTTCTACACAGGATGCAATGTTATGCAGCTAGTTACGATAACAAAAAAAAATTATTAGGCTCGAAAGAAAACGTGAGATTTTGGATTATGTGGCTGAAAGAGTAAAAGAGAGAGCTAGGTGAGAAGTCCGTCAGGGTGCGACAAGATCCAAATTATCAACCTACCCTCGGACGGGTAGATTTGAAATCTACCTGCCCACTTTAAAATTTCACCTGCCCAGTCTTTCCGAAACCCCTTCAGCCTAAACATTTACAGTGGCTCACATCTGTATGACATCCCAGTTTCTGTATATGTTACCTATATTACAACGTACATAATAATAAATCTGTTCAATAATACCTTTTTTCAGGACTTTAATCTCAATTGTTAACCCTTTCACTACCGCTCACTGGGAATAAGTCAACCCTTGCTTACCGTAAATTTTTGTGCTATCGCAGCATGATATTGCATGTGGATTTTCACCCCCTTTTTCGAAATAAAAACGCCAGAAATGGACAATTTTATGTGCAGAAAACATGTTCAAAATACATTTACCTTACCATTGACACATATCTATGCTTAGTTTTTCCAGAAGTAAAAACAGGAATAAAACCGTATTTCGGTTTGTCAAGACAAGACGATTTCTCCTCTATGGGATTTATGTACAAACGGAGATACACGTGCATTTCTGTACAAACGGAGATACACGTGCATTTGTGCACAAACGGAGATACACGTGCTGCAGCACGCACTGCCTGCAATAACCTGTATAAAATAAAATAAAATAAAACTGTGCCTAACCGGAGGATTGGGAACTACGGGAAGCCTGATGACATCACTGACGTGTTGTGCGATACCAGACTCGTCCAAAGGGGTGTTTTGTTGCAGAGCTTTGACAGTTTTTGTGAGGGACTTTCTCTAGGCGCAAAATAGCGACAATGGTAAGTGATGTGGGATAGGCGCTGTCGCGGAAATGCAACAATGGTAATGAAAGGGTTAACATGGAATATGCAGCCCACAGTTCAACAAAAATAATCTCCGCTATTTGAATCTCCAGTGTAAGTACTCGGGATAACATTAGGAAGCAACAATGACGGGGTATACGTAGTATCTTAGCCATCAGGAAATACATTTTCGCACTGTAAAGAAAGTTATAATTGATACAACATCACTGATTCAGTTTGTTACTATGTTAGCTTTTTTTTTTTTTACCACTATCTGCACCGGCATATCTAGAATTTAGACGTGTGGCGACAGCAGTGTGCAGCACAAATACACAAGCATACAGTGATCTAATGGCATTGATTATCTAGCTTGACTCTGCAGCCTACGTACTTCGGCTCAATTTAATTTCGCTTCACCACTTCGTCTGATCACGAAGATCTCTGCCTAGCTCAGCTCAGCAGAGAAGGCGCAGGCTGCCCTTGACCAACCAACGAACAGAAGGTGTGGCCGAGAGCCATGACGTAGCCGCTGCGCCAAGTTTGAAATTGTAGTCTCCGAAATCAACAATGGCCGTGGGTACGTAGGCTTTACTCAACGAGATATATAAACTAGAGGCGCTACGTTGTTCGTTCCAGATCAGCCAATGTGTGTAGAGCTGGCCGACACCTTATGAGGGGCGTGCCTGCCGCTGGAACCCATGTAAACAAATACGCTTTGGTTAATATTTTGGTGAATATCAATAATAATCATTCAGCAGCGTTTTTGATTTCCGGCCTTTTTCTGACCGATAACTAGAGAGGAGTTAGCTTGAAGCGCCATTTCTGTCGATTATCGCCCATTGCTTTTACCAAAAGCGTAGTTGCTAATTAAGTTAGCAGCTTACATAGTAGGTCCATTCATTGTCAATGGTTCCTACGACGTAAGTTAGCATCTGTAATTTTGGGAAACGGACCCCTGAGCGATTGATAATTTCCAAAGGGAATGTTTGAAAATACGGTGGTATGTATCCAGGCCATCTTAAAACCCCTTCGGTACGGTAATATTATGACTGATCTCGTTCTGTCAGGCCGGGTCTATTTCCCTAGCAGTACGATCAAGGACGGACACTTGTTAACAAGTAAGATAAATCATCATCGCAAATGCTGGGGATCTTGATAACAAGTGTCTTATTGTGACCGCAGCCAAGTCGTGAAACTAGTTTATTTGTTTAGAAAAAAAAAAAAAAAAAAAAAAAAACACACTGGTTTGTAATTGAATCTGACATGTAGGCCTATCTATTAAAAAAGAAAAACAAAAAAATTGGTTTGTAATTGGATCAGACACAAATCTATGACTATTTTTTTGTTTGATAGAAGCTGCATGGTGCAGACCCGGACACTTACATTACGATGGACGGGGAACAACTAAACCCATTTGTGTCTACTGACAGCGCCTGCTGATTTCAACGGGTTTTCGGACGTGCCTAACTCTTACGTCAGGAGTATTTCAAAGTACTGCAGTATTTTCGCTTGTTAGGACTGTATGGCACTCAGTGGAAATCAAAATTTCTGGAAGGCATGAATCCACTTTGCTGCACCTTTCTGTGATGGACGCCCGTCACAAGATGCCGGCCAGACTTGCACATTGAAATCGTAACATAGCGCCTCTAGTTTATATGGCTCGTTGGGTTTACTTCACATAATCTACCGAAGTCATTGGCAGCCATATTCCAACTGAGATTTCGCCAAATGGATTTCGTTGCATTTCTGGTATTAAGGACTGTGTTTACAGCGAAAGTACTAGGCGGCTGAGCCGGCGCATAATATACGTCATCGCCAAACGTTAGTGATTAGTGTACGGGTACACCAATGATTTTAAACTTCAGACAAGCGCCCACCCACCAGGAAGTAAACACTTGTAAATCATGACTGCTCAGACTCTGTGTAAGAAGCAAAGCGAAGTAGCAGAGTCTGGTATTACCAGGCTAGTGATTATCACCCAGTCCACCTTAAATACAAAAATCAATGTTTATTTGGTGGCGTTGATGGCAATGTGATGAGCGGTCAACTTAAATTTATAGGTTGATAATGATTCAACATGCAATTAACACTGGTATTTAACCCTTGATGACAATAAACATTTTAATAAAAAAGACAAGATTATAAGTTACCATGTTATATCGGCTCTTTACTCCACAAATAGGAAACGACAGACAAGGGTGAGTGCAAATATCTGCCCGTCTGCTGGATTATTTTTCATAACCAAGTTGGGGGAAAATTGCAGTTATGTACAATCTGATTGTTTTACAATTCCAGTCAGGTACAATCTGATTGGTGGAAGCGTGGCTCAGAGCGTTGTTTGAAGTTGTGGCTGACCACAACTTGGGAAGGAAAAATATGCGCGCTGCCCGTCCGAAAGACGTGTAGAATGCAAATCAACCTTCCCGACGCCGAAATCTGCCCGTCTCGGGCGTTTGGGCGGGGATCTTGACGCAGACTGAGTCCAGCGATAGTTTGCAGTACTTCATATCATAGCTGTAATTGATATGTGGAACATTCCCACTCCCAAAACACAACTCAATCATAGCAGCCACTCTGACAGAACTGCTTTGCCACCAGTAGTCTCTATTGAATTATATTTTATCCCATAAATTATTAAAAATTGGTGTGACACAGCCATGTTATACATGTTAGACATTATACACTAGTAAAACAGCTTTCTTGTATTGGGATTAGGCAGATTCCTTTCCTTGGCACACATCAACATATATCTTTGCAACGGTAACGTTACCAATCTTGCTGGTAACTGCTTCTAGTTGGCAGTCTTTTCAAGTCAATGCAATGAATAATTTGCTAGCAAGCATGCTAACGCTTTTCCCGATTAAAGCAATAAGTTACACGTGTAACCGTTGATGTAAACACTTGACTTTGTTTGTTTAATGGCGAAAAGCATTAGCATGCTAGCTAGTGAATTATACAACCCACTGACTTGAACAAACCGAAGTTTACGCTTTTTTCCCCATTCTCCTAATAATATGTCGCTGACATTTAAGGGATTAACAGGATCTCAGATAGGAGCCTGAGTAATCAAATTAATGAAACTCGAGTGGTAATTTTCAATTTTTACTTGCTGAGGGGTTCTCCTTACTCTAAAAATGCACAATATGTAAAAAAAAAAAAAAAAAAAAAAATTAAAAACCCAAATTAAATCATAAGCAGAACTTTATCTTTTATTCATGGAAAAGGCAATTTTCACAAATGGAATTTTTTTTGGCTGTTTTCATGCACTGGAAATCAACACCCCTACACATTTTGAAATTCGTGTTGTATAGATCAAAGATGATAGAGTGCTCTATCATCTTTGGTATGGGAGGAGACTGCTGCAGGCAGCCGAGAAACGGGTTGGCACTTGTGTTTGACCAATCAACATACACTTACATCGCAAATAGTTCCTCCTGTGTTGTGAAAGTACCTACTCTGTAGTTAGAGCTAAAAAATGTTCCTCTAAATGGAATTCTAAGAACTACTATTGTTCACAGTTCCTGCGGTGCAAATACCATAAAAAGGAGGATTCTAAGAACTAAGTTATTAGAACTACGAAAATGTTTTCCGGTCGAAAAACGCCACATAACACGAGTTGTTTCTGGTAGACTGGGAGGAATATGGCCCTGAAGAATATTCCAGTGTGCCTGAGAGTCACATCTTAGATCCCTTCCTGTTCTAGGATTTCCTGCATCAGCTTTGGGGAAGTCAGGTGTCAGCTTTGGGGTATTGGGGCTACGTTATTATGTTTTTATCACACTTAATAGTTATTCAATGCGATCTGGAAGCGTGCATCAGAGTTTTAGTCTCATTTTCATTATTGCTTCTCTTTATTTAAGCTTTGTTTCTCCCCTTGTGCATTCCAGGACCCCTCTCCCACTCATGAACCACATATAAGTTCCAGTCTTTTGTGTTCCACTTGAAATAGTTGACTAGCCTCCATGTTTCCTCACTTTACAATAGCTTATTCCTTCTTCCTTGCTTCTAGTTCCTTCTCCAGCCTTTCGTTCTAGCATTGTTGTCCTCATCATTGTTTTCTATGTTCGTTGTGTTACCACCTCTCTTGCTAGAGCCTCCTGCTCCCTCCAGACTGACCCTACAGTGCTGACCTCAGACCTGCACAATGACTATGATCTGCCTGCTGCTGTTAACACTGATTGCCACTGCCTGACCTTCGCCCATCTTACGACCACGACCAGCCGTCTTTATGTTACAGTGTTTACTACTTCTCAAACCTAGATTGTACAAGCCCTGAATAAAGCTCTAATTTATTGGATGTCTGATCCTGCTATTGGCTCCTTTTTTTCATCAGTCTTTGACACTAGTAAATAGTGCTGTGACGGAAATAATGGACTATTTCACCTGGCTGGGAGTAGAGCTGTAACAGCTGAGGGTGATAATCCAGCTAGAAAGAGCCCCAGCTCAACAGGACTCCGCCCTTTTACCACATGATAAACAGCTCAACAGGACTCCGCCCTTTTACCACATGATAAACAGCTCAACAGGACTCCGCCCTTTTACCACATGATAAACAGCTCAACAGGGTTAGCCTGAACACCCGGCTTTCATCTGCCTGCACTGCTCACAGGGTAAACCTCATTGATAATTTTAATCTTTTCTGGGCTCAGGGTCATCTTTTCTGTTCAGATGGTCTACATCCAAATGAAGCGGGTGCAAGGATGCTTTCTGCCAATTTAAGGTATGGAATACAGCATTCTTTACTGGCCAAGGGTATTGTATCCTGCAGCTTCTGTCCTAGCAAACAAATGCTGCCCTCATGTTTGGATCGGTCCATGCAACATTGATGTTCCCCTGGTCCTAGTCCCTATTACAATGGTTCCTCTTCGTTCACTGACACATTTTCTACTGGGCTTGGACCATCCATTGGCTTTTTAAGTATCCTGGTCAGTATTGGTAATAAAGTATCATTTCCTGGTAAAACTGCACACTCATTCACAAAAATCGCTTGCACACGCCTGCCACGGCAGAAATATAGACCTAGTGGCGTTTCTGTTTCAAATCTGATTCAAATCAATATTCAGTCGCCTGATATTAATTTATCAGTTCCACCTGCAGTTTTAACACCAGTAGCTTTTCAAACTCGTAAATGTGGACTGGGACTACTGTGTCTTAATGTAAGGAGTTCGTTATCAAAAATAGATTGTATTAGGGCTATTGTACTATGAAGTAATCCTGATGTATTTCTTGCTGCTGAATCTTAGTTGAATGTTTCTGTGTAACCAACCAATATTGCATTGGTTGGTTATAGAATTTTTAGGTGTGACAGGATTAAGAGAGGGGGAGGGGTAGTGATGTTTGTAAAATCCTCACTCATTCTGAATGTTTTATTATCCTCCTCTATTCTGGAGCAGTTTGAGTGTTTAGTTATTAAAATAGGCTTGGGTTCTGCAAGTTTTATACTAGCAGGTGTGTATCGCCCACCGAGCACTCATTCTTCCTCTATAATCAATCTGTCTAATATCTTGTCTGCTTATGCCCACACTGAATTATTTGTCGTGGGCGATTTCAAAATACAGTAGATTGGTTATCACCGTCCTCAAACAATTTTAAAGAAGTCTGCAATGGCATGATTCTGATGCAACTTATTTCGGAGCCTACGTGACCAAATTTTAAAGATTTATCTTGGTCGACTTTGATTGATCTCATTTTAACTGATAGACTGCATAAGTATGCCCTGAGTGGCGTCTTTCCCTACGATTTTAGTGATCACTGCCCAGTACCGTGTATTAGAGACATTAAAACTTCAAAAACTCCACCATGTTTTATTACTAAAAGGAATTTTAAACATTTCTGTGAACAGGGCTTCCTGCACGATATATTCCGGAGTGACTTAAGCTCTGCGGGTTTTACTCCAGACCCTGACCAAGCATTGACTCTCTTTACTAATGTGCTTAATCGTGCTGTGGATAAGCATACTCCGGTTAAAAGGTACAGGATAAAAAACAGAAGTAATCCTTGGTTTTGGAATGCTATGTCCCCTGAACTGCATGTCAGGGATGAGGCACATGGGTTAAAGCTAGGGAAACCCTAGCACTCTCTGACTGGCAGGTTTTTAAAACACTAAGGAATAAATGCTGTTTACTGATTAAAAAAGGCAAAATATATTTTATCTCGTCGCTGACAAAAAGTCAGGGAAATCCCGCAAAATGTTGGAAAATTGTCAAGTCCCTGAATTATGGTCCTTCTTCACCATTACCACACTCTATCCACACTGATTCTGGACCTACTACTGATAGACACAAAATCTGCAATTTTTTAAAATCAACATTTTATAGCGGCCAGAAACCTTTTTGAAAATTTTAATAATCAGTCCTCTACAGGATTTATGTCTGACCTCAGCCCTAAATCAGTCACAAATTCTTCAAAACGTTGAGTACTGTTTTCATTTAGGGAATTTAAAGTGAATGAGGTACTAGTAGAATTAGTGTAAATAATTCCACTGGAGAGGATCACCTAGTCCCAACTCTTTTGCGTCTCGCAGCCCCACTGATTGCACATTCAATAACTAATATTTTTAACTTGTCATTATAGACTGGGACTGTTCCCAGTGTATGGAAAGCTGCTCACGTTTTCCCATTGTTTAAGGGTGATGACCCCAGTTCAATAAAAAGCTATCGGCCCATCTCAAAATTGCCTTGCCTGGCTAAGATTTTAGAATCTCTTGTTAAGCAACAACTTGCAGCTTTTTAACTTTCAACAACATTTTAAGTTCACAGCAATCTGGCTTGAGGCCTGGACATCGCACCATTACAGCAGCTTCATTGGTTATAAATGATGTGGTGACAGCTATGGAGAATAAACAAAAATGTGCAGCCCTATTTATTGATCTAGGCAAAGCTTTTGATACAGGAGACCATATAATCTTATTAGAAAAGTTGTCCTTTATTGGACTGATTGCATAGCCTGCTCGTGGTTCCAGGACTACCTCTCTAATACATTGTAGAACACAAGCAATTATGAATGGGGATGCAAAGTCTCAATTTTTAAAGGTGATGACAGGAGTGCCCCAATGATCCATACTTGGACCAATTTTATTCAGAATTTATATAAATGATATTGCTAGTAATACTGCAAATTGCTAGGGTCATTTTTATGCTGATGACACAGTGCTTTACTCCTCAGCACCAACATGCATCCAGGCCCTTGTATCCTAACAGTCTGCTTTTAATGTTATACAGCAAGCTCTTGCTGGTCTTAAACATGTTTTAAATACCGATAAAACTAAATTCTGACCTTTTCAGCATGGAATACAATTATGCCAAATGCCACCCTTTTCTCAATGTCTGGAGCTCAAATTAAGCAGGGTCAGTCCTATAAATATTTAGGTATCTGGCTGGATCCTGTCTTCTCCATTAAAGCATATGCGGCCAACTTGTCCTGAAAAATTAAAACAAAAATTGGATTTCTTTTTGGAAACAGATCCTGTTTTTCAGCAGACAGTAGGAAGAGGATTGTCTAGGCGAAAATCTTACCCATTTTTGACTACGGAGATGTCCTTTACAGGCATGTCTCTAATAGTACCTTAAGACCCATGGACGCAATTTATCACAGCACACTGCGCTCCATCACCGGGGATGGTTTTCAGACTCATCACTGTGCTTTATATACTAGTTCAGTAGGGTAGTTTTCCCTTCACTATAAATGCTTTATTCATTTATAAAGCATTGCTAGGCAAACTTCTCTCCTATCTTACTAGGCTTTTGTCCATTAAAATCACATGTCAGCATATCCGATCACAAGAGTGGATTATTTTAGATGCACCCAGGACTAGAACATATCTGGGCTGTACCAGTTACAGTGCATTTTCACCTTGTATGTGGAATAATTGTCAGGATATGCTGAAGATAGATTGCCTTATCCCATTCAAGTCCCACAGGAAATCAGTTTTGGATATGTTACTAAAAGAGGCCAGATGTACTTGCTTTTAGTTTTAATGTATGTCATTATTCTCTGTCCTATGTCTGTATATATTTTTATTATTATTTTTTTATTATTTTGATGTTAAAATAATGTTTTACCTTTTATCTGCACTTGCTGTACGTGAATTTTGTGTAATTTTTAACTAGTTTATTTGGCACTAAATTCCCATTGTTGTCTATTTTGTAATTAGGGCTCCCCAGCAAAAGAGGCCTCGGTCTCAGTGGGACTTCCCTGCAATAAAGTTTACAAATAAATAAAAAACCTGGGATTTTCAGTGACCTGCCGTCAAAAGGATAAAACTCTTTCAGTAAACTCACCTTAAAACACATGATTACTGCAAACCTGTTCCCATTTACTTTACCTTATCAGCAACCAAGATAGGAGAGAAGAGGAATGCATACCAGTGTTGAACAGGCGCTGACCACAGTGAAACTACAAATATGAAGATGGGTGGCCCACACTCATAGCCAACATGCAAAAATAATAAATTTGTGTTAAATTACCAACGGCTTTGTCATAAGTCTTCTTCTGGGAATTGAATCATCCCTTAATGCCCTGAAGAAGACTTATGTTGAAATCTTGGTAATTTTATAATTTACATATTATTACAGTGTATTAGTAGAATGACTGGCCAATTGCATTAAAAAGTTATCAGGCATTTTTTTCTCATCCAAATTAATGATGACAAAATATCAACATGTCTTTCAAAGATTCTGAATTCTTGTAGCTCATAAAACGGCACATATTTCTTAACTAGGTTTATAAGTGGTGCTATTTTTTGCCAATGTTCGATGTTCAATATGCCAGTCAAGATGTCGCTTTTAATACATTTGAATAAGTTTGAATAAAGTTAAAAAATAATACTAAAAAGAGAGATGGAATTCAGAGAAAGTTTTGGATGTATTAATTTATTGTATTATTGCCATCATTATTATATGATGCGTATTATATGTACATTGTCGGTGTTGCCTTTCTGTGATTTCTTTCATGTCTTAATTTATAATTCCTTAATCATTACCGGCTTGTGTATCTAGATTGTTCTGTAAATATATAGTTTGTTAATCAGGTGATCTTAAATGGGAACAGGTCGGGTACTCTTGCGCTTTAAAACGCAGGAGGCTTCTTTTCTTCTGATGGTATGCCACAGAAAATCCTGTAACATCAGTGATATTGCTTTTGAGAATACATACCTGCAATTCAATCACTGCCTCCCTGTTCCATATAACCCAATGTTTTCAGCCACTGCCAAATCTTGGTCCTATAATGAGTGTTATTTCTTCTCCATTGCAAACCTGGATCCGACCTCTGAGTTCTACAATCGGTCCTGTCTGTTGTGTAATCCCAGTAATTTATAGGTAAGGTACGGAGTACTGGTCAGCTACCATCATCAGGGTAAGTTCAATTTTTTTTTCTGTCGATCTTCACAGCAGCATGATAAGAGTCACTTTAGTCGGCATTTTGTAGGTAACTTTATAGTTAAGAGTTCTGTTTTCTGTGTCCTGCTGAGAAGGATTCAATAAAGCCCTACTGAATAATACCACTATCTCCAGTCTAGTATCTGCGCTTTGGTTTCAAAAAACACACCTTAGCTGAATAAGCTACTGTACAAACAAGCATGCTGCCAGTACCCTGAAAACACAAAGACACTACCCAGCTAGCAGGGAACGTTCCCACAACATTGGCTAACATTCCCTACAAGTTCTGATTATGTTTTAAAGAGAACATTTTTATCTAATGTTTAAAGAATGTTTCAAGGATGTTTATAATGTCAAATAATGCTCCTAAAATGTTATATGTTAACAAAGGAAGAATGTTTTAGGTGCAACATTCTGAGGATGTTTTGGGGATGTTGTTGAGGTAACATATGATAGAATGGTCTCCTTGAAAACATTCCCACAATGTTACATGATAACAAAGGAAGAACAATCTCAAAGCAACATTTTGAAAATGTTGTCAGGATGTTATTGATGCATCACATCACAAAATGTTTTTCATAAAACATTCTTGTAATATGATATGTTAACAAACATAGAACATTTTGTCTGCAACATTCTGAGGATGTTTTGGGGATGTTGTTGAGGTAATATGATAGAATGGTCTTCTATAAAACATTCCCACAATGTTACGTGATAACAAAGGAAGAACAATCTCAAAGCAACATTTTGAAAATGTCATATGTTATTGATGCATCACATCACAAAACGTTTTTCATAAAACATTCTTGTAATATGATATGTTAACAAACGTAAAACATTTTGTCTGCAACACTGAGGATGTTTTGGGGATGTTGTTGAGGTAATATGGAAGAATGGTCTTCTATAAAACATTCCCACAATGTTACATGATAACAAAGGAAGAACAATCTCGAAACAAAATTTTGAAAATGTTGTCAGGATGTTATTGATGCATCACATCACAAAACGTTTTTCATAAAACATTCTTGTAATATGATATGTTAACAAACATAGAACATTTTGTCTGCATCATTCTGAGGATGTTTTGGGGATGTTTTTGAGGTAACAGATGATAGAATGGTCTTCTATAAAACATTCCCACAATGTTACATGCAGAGGTCGCGTTAACCGAGAATTTTCCGTCATTGATGGATTTTTTTTTAATAATGACGGAATATTTTGAAGCTGTCTGTCACTTTGACAGAATGTAATTCACATCCCCGTCCAATTGGTGGTGGGTGTCATATTGTCTTTGGCATTGTCTTTGATCTGTATGACAGAGATGCCAAGTCTCACGCATTCGGCGTAGGTCTCACGCATTTTTTAGGCTTATTCACCGTAGTCCACAATTATTCAATGAACGCTTATTAATGAGATTCTCACGCGGAATAATAACCCTTGTGCATTGAAGTTTCAGTTGCACTTGCGTGAAGGTGGACCTCACTATGGAAAGCGATTATGACTCTGGACTTCTCGTGCTTCTCTTTACTCAGGGATTGGAAATAATGCATGCGTTTCATGATCGTTTTAATTGTTTAAATGAAATAAGACCATTTGAAACGTCTTTATGTAATTCTATTGCTTTCAATCCTTCAGTAAAGAAAAGCGTGAGAATTCCCGAGTCATAATCAATTTCTGTGTCACTAGTGAGGAAATCCACCGTAATGCACGTGAAACTGATCAACTTAATGTGCAATGACTTGAATTCCGCGAGTGAATTTCTTCAGTTCGCGTTGATTGAATAATTGCTGACTACGGCAGAGGAACGTGAATGCCACTAAGAGGCGAGAGACTCCACTGAATGCGTCAGACTTGGCATCTCTTGTATGATCCTGTATTCCTCGTATTTTTGTAATATTATCATTTGCTCTTCATTTGTAAAATATGCTGCTCTGCTGCTGGTACACGATTGGTCATATGCTACAAACGCCGTCTCTGTTATGTGAGCACGCAGATATCTTGGTCGGGAAAGCCCCGGTTGCCCCGTCTTGAGTTGATAAGCAGCTTCGTAGGACAGCTTAGCGAAACTGCGGTTGTTAGGCTTAGTGAAGCCCAGTAATAACTGAAAGTATTGTTCATTTACACACTGTTACTGTGTCGGGGGAGAAATCATTTGTGATGTTTGATAAAGTTCATACAGCAGTAAGTTCGAAAATCCACGCAGTGCTGTATTTAACACAGTGCGCAATGTGTGTCTACATGAATCACTGTCGGCATCAGCTAATGCGTAATCTATAAATTATTCTGTTTATTTTATTAAAAAAAAAAGATTATTATTTTAAAAAATGAAATTACAATGACGGATAATAATTGATTATGACGGAATTTTTATGCCCCTGTCCGTCACAACGACGGACAATCAGAAAGTGTAACGCGACCTCTGGTTACATGATAACAAAGGAAGAACAAAGTAACATTTGGAAAATGTTCTCAGGATGTTTTCATGTTATTTAGGCCTCAGATGACAGATGACATAACTTTTTTTTATATAAAATGTCCCAACCCGCACCAGCTCCAGGGAAGCAGCCAAAGTTACCTCCCCAAAGCCAACCAAGACACGACCAAACACAGCACAATAACATCTGCTAATCCATCCAGACTCTCAGCTATTCTGCGCACACACACACACACGCACACACACACATACACATGCATACATACATACATACAATTACCCCAAAATATGATAATTTAGCTGTGTATTTTTGTCCTTACCCTTGATGCTAAAGGAAAGAAAGGTGGAAAATGTTGACAATAATCAGTGGAGGGCCTCATCTTCCATGGGGGGCCACATTTTGCGCAAGGGGACGCATTTGCGCATATTAGGCATATGCGCATCCATTGCACATATGCGCTACCGTGAGGCGCACGTAGAGCACAATCAGCTCGAAGAAGGAGAGAACAAGAGACCTGTGATCTGACCGCGCATGCGTCGCTGCAATGATTGGCAGCACTCGACATCTGACTAATCAGAGGTCTGCGCCGGCAGGCACTTGCAGAGCAGCAGCAGGTGAAGAGATGTCGACATGTCGTCATAAAGACGAGTCAGGAGCATATGTCCATGGTCAGGAGCGAGCAAGAGAGAAAAAAAGGCAAAACAAGAGGAAACTCGTGCTTCACTTGAAGGTGGGTATGTTGTTGAAATAAAACTTTGTGGCACAAACACCTAAGCTGCTACTCATTAGATAGGATCTCTGTCTCCAGTCTCTGTCTAGACTGGAGAAAAAAAAAAATCAGCGACCCTGATTAACATTAATTGAATGTCCTGTTAACGCCCTATGCATTCACCTCTGTTGAAAAGGAGGTAAAATGACCAGTTGGTGGTCATATATATTGATAGGCTATAAACTCACTCAGTCTGTTTGATTCTGGATTAGTATGTTTTCTTTGGACTGTAGTCTGTACATACAACAACAATAGTGATAATAATAATATAATAATAGATAGCAATAGTTTTTTGTTAATATTAGTAGTAGTAGTACTACCAGACCAGTAGGCTACTAATAGTAGTAGTAGTAGTAGTAGTATTTTTTGCATTATAGTCAATAATAATAGATAGTAGTCGTAACAGTAGCCTAGTAGTTTATTATTATTATTTTTTTTTTTTTTAAATTAGTTGTTGTTGTAGTATTTGCATTGATTGCATTTAAATCTTTTTGAGGCTAGTATTTACATTAATTTAATTTTGTAGTTTACCATTAAGACCAAAACATATCTTAATCTGCTTGCATGATGGATTTCTTGTCTGGATTTCTTACCACACAAAGAATATCCCATAATTTTTGTCATTGGAATTTAATTGATAAAGGCTGAAGACATAATTCATGAAAACATATCCTTGGGATAATGGCTGCGCATTTCATAACTTGACCAATCATGAGTAATTTGGAGCGGATATTGCTTTACAAGTGTACCTGTACATCTGTTAGTAAAGTGCCACCTATTATCGACAGTAGTCCTTATCCCAAGAAATGGCTTTCATAAACTTAAAAGGGTGATCTCCATAATTCATTATGCAACAAACCTTTGCCCTGTAGGTCAACCGCGCACACCAATAGGTGGTGCTGAAATATGTCAAATTTTACCATTTCGCCATGTTCGGCGCCACCTATTGGTGTGCGCATACACTATCCCAACTTTTTCTAACCTCAAATAGATAGTCTAACTACATACCAGTGTGGTGCAGCTGTAAAAGTTCTGGGGCACTGATCGCGCACAGAGTATAACGGGTGCAAACTAGTGACAAAAATGGATTGCGGCCATATTGGAGCGCCCCCTATATGTTGCGCAAAGATCCCAGGCCGAAAATCGCTCTTTCCACTGACCATCCCCCCTATAATTCAATTTTCCAACTTTTACTTTGGGATAAAGTTTGCGCAGTGAATAAGAGCAACCCAAAAATCAAATTTTGGTAATTTGTCATTTTAGGCCCTATTTCGGCTTGCACTTGATTGACCCCTAAAACCCAAACTGGTGCAGGTAGGGCCAAAATATTTGGGGAATTTTCTAGTTAGGGTAGGGACATAAAACCACCAAAGTTTCTGCAAAATTGAAGAAGGTGACTATCACCACCTGCCTGAACCTGCCTGAACTTTACAGACAATGGCTCTTAATTAACCAGTTATTCTCTTATTCTCCCCTTTAAGAGTGCACGCCGTACTGACGCTGTACTTTTTGTGAGGGTGTGTGATAGAGAGCAAGCCTCCATCAGTGTCCAATGGTAATGTCTGAGACTTGATGGTGCCAGTGGAGGCTGGCCATAACAAAGCCCTACTGGATTTATATTGACTGTGATCAATCTTGCAGACAAATGTTGAACAGAGACAAATTTTGAGACTGATCTATACAGATTCCCAGAAACACTCTAGAACCCACTTTGCACTTTTAATACTGCTCATTATACTGCTATCTCTAGTACTACAAATACTACATGTGTACATTTTTGTAAATTAGTTTGATTTTAGGACACTAACAAATAAATGGGTTGATCTTCAAATTAAATTGGTTTGTCTTCACACTATATTCAGACTAATACATCAAATACTGTTTGAAATACTTAGGTTACTGACTCAGGTACCTCAAGTACTGTTCTGTCAACAGCTACAGATTAAGCCATCTTGAATTGCCTGCTTTTCCATGACCGGTCTTTGACAGATCCTTGGCATGCTAAACAAAGATAACAGAAACTTAATACACTCAACTTATAACTCAAACCAGTTCTTAAGCAATTTCTTAAGCAAATCCTTAAACAAATAGATGTCCTTCGTTTTTCTAAAGCAGTGACCTTTATGGTGTAATAAAGTTAAGCCGACTGGCAGCTGAATGGCTTTTGGTTGGGAGAGGCAATTGAAGATGACTTCCACTGTACTGCCTCAGGTATCAATTTCAGATACTGTTTCAGCTAATTCAACTATGGCCTAAACAACTTTTAAGTCCAACTTAAGCTACATAAAGTACTGCTTAAAATAACTTGACTGATCTGCTTTTCTATATATTTTTTTCTGTCTTCATCTTCAGAAGCCTGCCAGAAGAACCACCCCAAGACCACGGAAAAAACCATCGAGATGTGCATATCGGATACTTTAAGATATGCTGCACATAGAGTGACTAAGGTCAGTAAGAAAAATTGCGATGTCACCCCAACATATCAGTAACATCAACACTTAACATCAACAAGACAGAGCAACGTCATGAAACACAGAGAGTGGAGTTATTGAGCTGCATGAGCCAGACTGCACCGCTGTGTCTGATCCATTGACCTGAGCATCCCCCCTAAAACCAATGGCAGGGGAAACACTGAAAAAGTACATGATTAATGCAACTGCTTTGGGGTAAATAATTAACAAAAACATTGATATTTTTAATAATGCACCAGGTTGGAGGGTTCCTTGCACAATTTATGGCACTATTTCTATAAGAATATTTCATATATATATATATATATATACACACACAACCCCAATTCCGAAATAGTTGGGACAAAGTGTAAATTGTGAATAAAATCAAAATGCAATGACTTTCAGATCACATGAGCCAATATGTTATTTACAATAGAACATAGATAACATTTCAAATGTTGAAACTGAGACATTTTACATTTTTATCCACAAAATGAGCTTATTTCAAATTTTCTGGCTGCAACAGGTGTCAAAAAAGTTGGGACACAGGCAAAAAAGGGCTGAAAAAGCAATTAATATAGAAGAGAATCAGCTGAAGGAACATTTAGCGAGTAATTAAGTTAACTGGCATCAGGTGTGTAACATGATTGGCTATAAAAGGGATTTCTTAGAGAGGCAGAGTCTCTCAGAAGTACACTACCGCTCAAAAGTTTGGGATCACTTGGAAATTTTCTTGTTTTCCATGGAAACACACATGAAATTAGTCTGAATAGGAAATATAGCAAATGAACAGAACATGCTGACATTGTCTGAGTTAGAAATAATGATTTTAATTGAAAATGATGAATATGTACTTCAAACTTTGCCTTCATCAAAAAAACCCACCTTCACTGTTGATACTGAAACTGGTGTTTGACGGGAACTATTTAGCGCAGCTGCTAGTTGACAACCTGTCTTTGTCTTAAACTACACACTCTCAGATATTTGTCTTCTTGCACAGTTGTGCATCGGGGCCTCCCACTCCTTTTTCTGTCCTTGTTAGTGCCAGTTTGTGCTGCTCTCTGAAGGGAGTAGTTGACAGCATGGTAAGAGATTTTAAGTTTTCAATTTGTCGCATTGAATAGCCTTCTTTTCTAAGCACAAAAATAGACTGACGGGTCTCTAAAGGAAGTTCGTTCTTTCTGGCCATTTTGAGCCTGGAAACAAACAAACAACTGCTGATGCTTCAGGTACTAAACCAACCTCACGAATGCCATGCTCCCTTTTGTGCTCCCTTATTAGTTCAACGGTTTTCAGCTGTGCAACACATTTGCAGATGGGTTTTCTAATAATCAATTAGCCTTATAAAATGTTTAACTTGGATTAGCAGCCATACCAAGAGATTGATGCAGAGGACTGACAGTTGCTGATAATAGGCCTCTATGCAAAAATGTAGATCATTCTTTGAAAATCATCTGATTAATTTTAATCGCTTGTGAAATGGAAAAAAATGTTTGTGAAATGCATGAAAATTTATTTTTCTTTGGAAAACAAAGAAATTTGCAAGTGATTCCAAACTTTTGAGCGGTTGTGTAAAGATGGCCAGAGGCTCTCCAACCTGTGAAGGCTTGCGTAAAAAAATTGTGAAATACTTAAAAAACAATGGTCCTCAACGTCAAATAGCAAAGGCTTTGAAGGTCTCATCATCAGCAGTGCATAACATCATCAAAAGGTTCAGAGAAACTGGAAAAATCTCTGTGCGTAAGGGACAGGGCCAAAGACCTTTACTGGATACCCATGATCTTCGGGCCCTCAGACGCCACTGCATCACTCACCGGCATGATTCTGTCTCTGACATTACTAAATGGACCCAGGAATACTTCAAGAAACCACTGTCTGTAAACACAGTCCGCCGTGCCATCCACAGATGCCACCTAAAACTCTATCGTCCAAAAAGGAAGCCATTGTTGAGCATGATGCAGAAGCGCCACCGTGTTCTGTGGGCCAAGGCTCATTTAAAATGGACTGTAGCAAAGTGGCAAAGTGTCCTGTGGTCAGGCGAGTCCAAATTTGACATGCTTGTTGGAAATCATGGGCGTTGTGTCCTCCGGGCTAAAGAGGAGAAAGACCACCTCTCCTGTTACCAGCGTTCAGTTCAAAAACCAGCATCTCTGATGGTATGGGGATGCATTAGTGTATATGGTGTGGGATACTTGCATGTTGTAAAAAGCAGCATGAATGCTGAAAGGTATATAAAGGTTTTAGAGCAACATATGCTCCCCTCCAGACGACATCTATTCCAGGGAAGGCCTTGTGTATTTCAGCAGGACAATGCAAAACCACATACTGCAGCTATTACAACGGCATGGCTTCGTAGTAGAAGAGTCCTTGTGCTGAACTGGCCTGCCTGCAGTCCTGATCTTTCACCGATTGAGAACATTTGGCGCATAATTAAACGAAAAGTCTGTCAAAGGAGACCCAAAACTCTCCAGCAGCTGGAAGCCTGTATTAAACAAGAGTGGGATCAAATTCCAATGGCTAAACTCGAGAAACTTGTCTCCTCAATGCCCAGACGCCTCCACTCTGTGTTAAAAAGAAGAGGGGATGCTACACCATGGTAAACAGGCTCCTGTCCTAACTTTTTTGAAACCTGTAGCAGCCATCAAATTTGAAATGAGCTCATTTTGTGAATAAAATTGAAAAATTTCTCACTTTCAACATTTGCTACTTTATCTCTGTTCTATTGTGAATAAAATACTGGCTGGTGAGATTTGAAAGTCATTGCGTTTTGATTTTATTTACAATTTACGCTTTGTCCCAACTATTATGGAATTGGGGTTTATATATATATATATATATATATATATATGTATGTATATACAATACTTACAATACTATGCATATATAGTATTGTAACTGAAAAATCCCTAATCGAATCAATCGATTTGGGAAATCTGAATCGATACCCTGCCCTGCTAGAGGTGGTATGTGTTTGTTATGATGCGCATTGAGATGTCTTTCTGTCATTAGGCTTATGTTTGGGCTAGTATTGTATGAACTCTAGTTAAAATTAGATATTTGAGCATATTGATGTGCAACAAATAAGAATGTATGCAATGGTGCAGTCGAGTTATTTGTTTGGAGGGAAGTTGTGTTTTTGCGGTCTCATTGCTACTTCACTTGCACATAATTTCCAACGAAACTAGCGACTCTAATTTCATTATAATGTACATCAAAGCCACCTTGCCTGGGACTAGAATGGAGTTACTAGTTTTAACTGAAGTAATCAAGACAGAATCAAATAATGACGTGGCCTCCAGGCTTTAGCTATGGATATAGCAAATTACTAGGTGTGTAGTATGTGAACAAAGTGAGCCTGCAGGGGGAGGTCACATTTGACTGTCTTGTTTACTTGAATATTATATACTAATTTTAGTGCTTTTACTAGATATTACATCTATTTTACTTGGATATTCCTTGGTTATTTCCAGTGATTACTACTTAATTAATGGCCTGTAATTTAAAGGGTTACCAAAACGGCTTCTGATGAATCTGAGACAGTTCTGGTTTTAAGTACTGTATTTGTTATAATGCAGGTGGATAATGCAGGTGGGCCCTCTCTGGCTGAGGACACAAGTCTGTCAACTGTCCAGAGGGAGGGAAACAGAAGCCCCACATTGTTGTCTGAGGACTGGGACTAAATCTTTTTCTTTTTTTTACTTCTTACTTTACTTTTTTACTTTTTTAAAAAAAAAATATATATATATATATATTATTTATTTACAAAATTGAAACACTTGTTCTCTTTGCCAGTTTTTGTTGTTTGGATGTTTTTGTTGTTGCAACAGAATGTTGGTTTGTTAAGTTGGTAAAAAAAAGTATAAAGCATTAAATAAATGAAGAAGTAATTCTGCTGAAAGACTGTTGAATATTGATTTCATTTTCACATGTGTTAATAGTCCAATTCCAATAGTTAAATAAATTATCAGTGATCCTAGTAACCAGCGGTCAGTCAGGAAATTTTAGGCTTAAGATGGAATGGGAATGTTGCCATAATGTTGAAATATTTTGATGAGAAGTGAACATTTATAGATTTTTTTTAAAGCATGTTATCCAAAATAAAATAGCATCATTCTGGGAACATTAAAAACTTTCAGCTGAAAACGTTTCAAGAACGTTAGGGGATAATGTTAACATAACATTTTAAGGAGGTTATCACACAACATTTCTCGAATGTTTTTAGAGAATGTTATCCTAGAACATTCTGGGAACTTAAAAAAAACTTCCCGCTGAAAACGTTTCAAACACGTTAGGGCGTAATTTTATAGCAATGTTGTCACTTAACATTCTGAGGAGGTGATCGCACAACATTTCTCGAATGTTTTTAGAGAATGTTATCCTAGAACATTCTGGGAACTTAAAAAAAACTTCCTGCTGAAAACGTTTCAAACACGTTAGGGCGTAATGTTATAGCAATGTTGTCACTTAACATTCTAAGGAGGTGATCACACAACATTTCTCAAATGTTTTTAGAGAATGTTATCCTAGAACATTCTGAGAACTTAAAAAAAAAACTTCCCGCTGAAAACATTATGAGAACGTTCAAAGTAACATTCTCAGAATGTTTGGGAACAAAAAATTGCTAGCTGGGTAAGGGGGTGTCCCAGGACTCACACATGACCAAGGAGCGGAAAATGCGGCACCCAAACCCAGCTCTTCCACTTCAGCCAGTCTCATGGGAAATGCTAGGAGGTTTTCCAGCTAAGTGGCACACAGCCAGACCGAGACGAGGACCACTCCCTAAGCCTACAGCATCATCCGAGCAGGGTCCTACGCTCAAGTCCGAAGTGGAGCATTACAATACATAGAAACTCAGAAAAAACTTCCTAATAAGGAGCAGGAGAAAGAAGAGAATGTTTAGCATTTGCCGTAAGTTATGTTGCCATTCGCCACAAAATGAGCGACAACCAGTGAGGCAGAATCTCATCATCATCATCGGTATCACTTTAGTTCAGGGTGCAGTTATTTGCCATTAATTACAATAGATGTTCATAAGCATGGGAAATGATAATTTTTAGTTGCGTATTGGCCATTTTTGAGTAATTAATAACTCTTTATTGCAAATGCCTCATTCGTTAATAATACCTACTAATGCTGAATGAAACCCAACGTATCATTTGAGCATCAGCCTAGTAAGGAAATAATTACTCAAAAAAAGTTGCTTTGCTTAATTAATTGTCTTTATTCATGTCTAACTAAATGCAGAATTTTCAAATTAACTAAATTAGCCATCATTACATAGAATTTGGTCCTCATTCTAATGTATAGGTTCTTATAGTAGTAAATAATTACTGACACATAAGCATTTAGTAACAAGACCAGGTTAACTATATCAGCGGTTTTCAAACTAAGGTCTGGAGACCCCCAGGGGTACTTGAAAGACTTCCAGGGGTCCTCAGCAAAATGAGAGGTGGTTGCATTTCTCAGTAATTTACCATAAAATGCTCTACACCCTTGTGTAAACTAATTGAAACAAGCTGCAATTTTTTCAATCTTTTATCCCAATTTATATTCACAAGCAAAAAAAAAAAAAAAAAAAAAAAAACTGCCATTTTGTCCTAATTTTTTGCTTTTTTTCAACAGGATAGAGTGAAATCATCCAAAATAAGAAAGAAATTTCATAATATTTGCGGGGGTGGGGGGGTGATGCAATAATTGAACATGCTCAGTCATTACAGGAGTTGGTATTGCACTGCATGTCTTTTGGTTATTTGCGTTCTTTAGTTTCCCTGGCTAGTTAGATGTGAATCAGACAGCGTGCATGAAGGATGTGACATTGAGAAAGCACTCAAAGATCGTGACTTTGCACAAACACACCAGATCATATAGACATAAAGCAGGTACCGGTGTCAGTCTTTCAGTCTTGTTTTCAATCAGTCATTTAAATTACCATTACAGAATCTCCGAAAACTCTCAACATTATCAGGCGAGGCCGCCGACGGGGGGCAGAGGGGACTGCTATCCCTGGGCATCAGACTAGGGGGGGCATGAAACTGATCCCCTGATTTTAAAATAATCTGCCGGAAAATTCATAATATAATATCATAATAAATATCTGTGAAGATTTAACATAGTATTTCTCAGTTACATAAAAGCTTTATATATTCTATTTCGCTAATTTTCCTTGACAAATGACATAGTGGTAAAAATAGACTTACACCCACCCCCCCCACCCGCAAAACAAAACTGATGACGTGAGCTACCACACACGCTCGCTGGCCTGAGATCCCTTGTTGCGTATCTTTCTGACTTTGCCCGTAACGGTGGCTGGAGGCGAGCGCACTTTCAGTAAATTTAAATTAATAAAAAATCACTTGCACTCCACCATGTCACAAGAGAGACTAAGTGGTTTAGCGATGATCTCGATAGAACATGAACTGGCCAGGAGAATTGATTTCGATGATATTATACATGACTTTGCAACTAGAAAAGTGCGGCGCCTTTCATTTGTCAAATGAATAGGCTATGTGTAGCCCACTTTTTGTTTTTTTGTTTTTGTTTTAATTGGCCTGTCAAAATATTTACCTAAGTATGTATGTAACAATATTCATGATTTTATCTGTTGTGATCCTTGAGAATACATATTTTCGAATAGGCTTCTGCGACATTTATCCAGTGGCGGGCGGTGGACAGAGAACAAGGGGGGCGATAAACATGTCTTTAAACTGTTTATTAGTCTTGATCTGTTTTCAGTCAATTTCCCTGGTAAAAGACACTTGACCTCTCCCCTCTTAGGTGCAGCTAATTGCCTTCGTTAAGACGAGAAATCAAACGCACCAGTTGAACGCAAAAAAGAGCGCATTTCAATCTTTTTCAATTAAACAATCATTACGCACAGGTTTGACGACTTGCTTAGGATGTGACAAAATTTAACGCGGAAAATCCACGGTGGTTTTTTTCGTGAAGAGTTGCCTATTAAGGCGTGTGAATTAAACATTTTATAGAATTTATTATTCACTCGTCTAAACATTTCATTATAAGGGAAACTAATATGTTGACCAAGAACAATGATTGAAATCGGGTCACTAATCTCATCCGTTTCAAGGGATGTTTTCCGCCCCCTCGGTTTTCCGTCCACTGCCCGCCACTGCATTTATCTGTGAATTCATGCATCTGTTTGAGAAAAATAGCCTACATTATTTATTTTACATGCGATCCTTGAAACATGATATGATTTATCTAAACAACACTAAACAAGTGTCACATAAAGTGTCCTGTCAGCGTGTTTTTTCATCATTCTATTTTTCATTCTGTAATTGTAGCCTATTAATTAACTCAATAGCCTACTTGGGGGGGGGGGGGGGGCACTGCGAGACCATTTTATCCTCAGGCATTGGCTAGGCTGACGGCGGCGCTGTTATCAGGTGTGGCCAGTTTTCATTTATAACGCATACTGATTACAACTCCGGAGTTCTCACACTTTTCTTTACTCAGGGGTTGGAAGCAATGCATGTGTTTCGTGATTGTTTAAATGAAATAAGATGATTTGTAACGTCTTTATGCAACCCCTCCATGCACAAGGACTTCAATTCCGTGCGCGAATGTCTAACATACTCGTCGATTGAATAATTGCTGACTACAACAGGGGAACGTAAATATGCCACTTAAACTCACACCGAATCATGAGAGTTGACAGATATGCGTTTTAACTGAAAACTGGCCACACCTGATAATGTTGAGAGTTTTCAGACTTTCTGTGATGGTAATTTAAATGAAAACAGGTCATGACCAATCATTAATTTTAAGGGATTGTTTGAGCTTCCCCTGTTGCCAGTTCACGAGCCGCCACTGGTTCAAATAGTTCTACACCTTGAAAAAAGTGAGCTTCAATAGCCCTGACATCTGTTCAATTACAGCAAGGGCAGGAGAAGCAGACCCTAGCTAATTCAGGACCCTTGGGAGCTCTTCAAGTACGATTAATTAAGCCGAGTAAGTAATTCTGTACTAGGCCCATATTGAGCACATATTATGAAGGGTCTAATTCAGGTATTATTACATGCTTGCTAACCATTAGTAAACATTAATTATGGGCTTATTGAGACAAAATTCCAAACTAACAGTTAATGGTGTGTAGAATAAGGCTGTGCAATAAGGAGCTAATACGTACTCAATAATAGCCAATACACTACCAATAAATTACTTATACTCACACTTATCAACAACTAATTAATGGATAGCAAGGGTACCCAAACTTAAGTGTACCTCATCATCAGTGTATGATGGGATGTTGCCTCAGGGGAGTTGCGTGTCTCCAGAGTTTGGGGGCTCCTGGCTGGTCTGAATTAAGGTCACTGCTCTGAAAGGGTTTGGTTCAGTGGAGTGGATTGTTCTCTCGTACGGTCCGCTATCCTTCCTCTGTCCTGTACGCCAGGTGGATATTGGGTTTGAAAGTTTAACTGCCCTAAAATTCTCCTCAGGAATTACTACTAAAGCATGGATATATGTTTTGGATTTCAGTTGAGTGTTACAGAGATTTCTCTTGGTATCAATGTAATGGCCTCACTCACAGTCTTTCCACTTTGGTGCCATTGAAGGCATGACTCAGCACCTCTGTAATTCCGCTTTTGGTGAGTCTTCTGGAAGTGTGAAAGGAATAAGGGAAAAGAGTTAGTGACTTTCCATCTTTGTCCAGGGTCCATATGTGCAAATATGGTGCACAAGCTTTCCTTGCAAAAACAATAAAGACAGCCTGCTTTTCTTTGTTTTACTTTACTAAACAGTGAGCATTTATGTGGTTTATCAATTTATGCGCTCAAAAATTTAGTTTTGAATTGGCTTACTCTTTGGGTGCCCATGCATTTCACGGAACATTCTTTTAATCTCTAGAACTTGTGTACTCCGAGGCACCATAAACAGATACATAGCCCAATTAGTCAAAAACCTGAAAAATGAAATCAGGAGTCTGAAGCTTTTCCTGTCATTCATGGTGTTCATCTGACAATGATCAACAGTGTATTTTTACCCCCAAAAACTAGAGAGTTTGTATGTCCCTAAAGTGGTATTTAGCACGAAATTGAAATTAATCTACAGTATACCAACATACTGAGGAGTGATTCTGAAATTAAAATTAAAATCCATTACTGAGCGGACTCCGCCGGTGAGTTGGACACCTTAAGCAGTTGTGTTTACAAAATTTGCTCTTCACTCAAAATGGCTCTCCGGATATATACTGATTTTTACATTCCTCTGAGCACGCACCAATGCAACAGCTGCAGTGACATGGAGGAAGGAATCATAATGTCTGATATACGGAACTTAATATGTGGAGCAAGGAGCATCTCAAGCTTACAACTCTAGAACAATAATAAAGTACCTTGAATTCAATAAGGGCCCAAGTCCATGAAACAATTTTTTTACTCAAGAATATGATCTTCCTGAAAGTGTGACCACGATCTTGTACTTTTGGCACAGTTAGTACCCCACCAGAGGTAACAAACAACAAAATATGGAGGCAAATTAAATGTTAGTTTCCGCTGGGAGGCAAAATAAATGCAGTGGAGTTGGGCCCTCTTATAGAGCGGAGTCTTCTGCACGGAAGGGACAAAAGATGTATTGTCTCTCCTGAATCATGAAATGAACACTATAAAGGACCTATCATGTAATTTTTTAACATCAGGATACTTAAGAGATATAGTACCTCATCATGGGGGGTGGGGAAGGAGTTGAACTTCTAAGTTCTAGCTTTAGTAGCTTTTATGGGGTCTTCAGGGTAAAAATTTCAAATTTTTTTCCAAAAATTTCAATATTTTTGATCCTCACATAAAATAAATAAAGGAATGCAGCGAGATGCCAGTAAACACCAAGAATCTATGTTTTTCCTCTGCCTCAATTGTTACTTTTGACTTTAAAAGCAAATTACCAAAAATCACAATTTTGACTGATTTTCAACCTTGTGGCATTCATAAAATAACATAACATAACATGAGTGGCGAGAACAGGCCATTCAGCCCAACTAGGCTCGCCAGTTTTTAACATTCATCTGATTGACTTTGGACTGAAGTTGTATCTGTTGGAGATCTATGAAATGACACAGGATTTTCTAGATAGGTGCATCCCTACTACATTTTATGAGGTTAAAATCATGTTTATTTCTTAGTTTTTACATTATTATGGTTATTTCTACACTTCACCCAGAAGCCCCCTTAATTTCCAAGAAAAACTATCCTTCAGATACTTCCATTTTAACCATGACATGAAATGCAAAGAAAAAGTCTACCTAATTTATTTGCTGTAAAACTGTTTAAATGCACATCAAATTCAGCTGATCAATAATCCCGGATCATTGCTGCTGCTACCAATAGTCCGAGAACGTACCTCCTGCAACGGGGAGTTTCCCTCTTGAGTTTGACCTCTCTTGGACAGTCTTGTGTAAAATACATGAAGTATAAGTGCATTTAATCATTGGAGGTTGGACACAATTGAGAGCCTTATCACCGAAAGAACACAAAGCATGCAAAACCTACATTTTGAAAATTTGTGGAGTTGGACCCTATTGAGTTCAAAGATTCAATTAAAATTACAAAATCATGAAAATACCCACAACAAAGATATAAACCCCAATTCCAATGAAAAATTAAAAAATAAGACATTTTATGAGCAAAATAAAACCCCAAATTCCAATGAATTTGGGAATAATAATAAAAAACAGAATACAATTATTTGCAAATTCTTTTCGACTTATATTCAATTGAGTACACTACAAAGACAAGATATTTAATGTTCAAACTGATAAAGTAATAAACTTTGGGGTTTTTTTTTTTAAATATTCACTCATTTTGAATTTGATGCCTGCAACAAGTCCCAAAAAAGCTGGGACAGGGACAACAAAAGACTGGGAAAGTTGAGGAATGCTTGAAAAACACCTGTTTGGAACATTCCACTGGTGAACAGGTTAATTGGAAACAGGTGAGTGGCTGAAAACCAACATTGAATGCCTGTGACAGTCGGTCCCTCAGGCGGCACTGCATTAAAAACCGACATCATTCTGTAAAGGATATTACCATGTGGGCTCAGGAACACTTTGAAAAACCATTGTCAGTTAACACAGTTTGTCGCTACATCTACAAGGGCAAGTTAAAACACTACCATGCAAAGCGAAAGCCATATATCAACGACACCCAGAAACGCCGCCGGCTTCGCTGGGCCCAAGCTCATCTAAGATGGACTGATGCAAAGTGGCCAAGTGTGCTGTGGTCTGACGAGTCCACATTTCAAATTGTTTTTGGAAATCATGGACGTTGTGTCCTCCGGGCTAAAGAGGAAAAGGACCATCCAGATTGTTATCAGTGCAAAGTTCAAAAGCCAGCATCTGTGATGGTATGGGGATGTGTTAGTGCCCATGGCATGGGTAACTTGCACATCTGTGAAGGCACCATTAATGCTGGAAGGTACATACAGGTTTTGGAGCAACTTATGCTGCCATCCAAGCAACATCTTTTTCAGGGACATCCCTGCTTATTTCAGCAAGACAATGCCAAGCCACATTCTGCATGTGCTACAACAGTGTGGCTTCGTAGTAAAAGAATGTGGGTTATAGACTGGCCTGCCTGCAGTCCAGACCTGTCTCCCATTGAATATGTGTGGCGCATTATGAAGCGCAAAATATGACAACGGAGACCCTGGACTGTTGAGCAACTGACGTCGTACATCAAGCAAGAATGGGAAAGAATTCCACCTACAAAGCTACTACAGTTAGTGTCCTCAGCTCCCAAACACTTATTGAGTGTTGTTAAAAGGAAAGGTGATGTAACACTATGGTAAACATGCCCCTGTCCCAGCTTTTTTGGAACGTGTTGCAGGCATCAAACTCAAAATAAGTGAATATTTCCAAAAAAACAATAAAGTTTATCAAATTGAACATACATACAGCACTGCAAAAAAGTATTTGCCCCTTCCTGATTTTTTTTTTGCATATTTTTCACACTTAAATGTTTCAGATCATCAAACAAATTCTAATATTAGAAAAAGACAACTCAAGTAAATACAAAATGCAGTTTTTAAATGATGATTTTATTTTGTTAGGGGATAAAAAGCTATCCAAACAGGGGCGTTACCAAGGGGGGGCAGGGGGTGGGCAGTGCCCACCCTGAGAAAAGCTCTGCCCACCCAATGAAAACTCAAGATAAAAAACTGATTTACTACTATTTGACAGCAAACACGCAATATCCAACTGATTCACAGCCGGAGGTAGACAGCCATTTAGAGTGAGCTTTACGTATGCTTCATTTTTCTATCACTATGTCTGATTGGTGGATTCCTTTGCCAGTCTATTCTGCTGTGAAACTAACCAATGGGCACTCTCGAATTACTAGGGACCCTCCCATTCTCTTAGAGTGCCGTCTTCACTTAGTCTGAGGTCGGACCTGTGCATCTCTCAGGGAATTAAAACTTTGCCCATATCTCTTTTGTTGCTACTTCTGCCACCGCTTATTTTGTCAGTCTAGTTGTTTGACATTAAGGTAATTTGTGTACTAGTTTGTCATCTGTGTTGACTCGTGTGGTTATAACCTGAGTTGGCTACCGAGTGAGCCCAGGCAGCTAGCCAGCAGCTAGTCTGGAGTTGCTAGTCACTCACTGGGGTTGTTGCAACAATAATTCTGTATCATAAGCACTTCCGAAAAAAACTTGACTGGCATAAGTATTTTTCGGCGACATGCTGCACGGAGCCAAGGAAAGGACTACAGAAGGCAACTCTAAGAAAAGTAAACGTGTTCCCATTTACTTTGCTTGATTGGCAATCAAATGGTGGATTCGTTTACTCTCTAAGTTGAATGAGTAGAGCTGTTTATTAAGACAGCATGTTTGATTGATGCATTTTGAAATTTAAATGGCCGTAGAACAGCAGATTTTCATGAACACGATGTCATTGCCACGCCATTTCGTGCGACTGATCATTTATATCTCAGTTTCATCCGCTTTTCAGAATGTTTTCCACCTTGTGTATTTTCTAGACGCTTAAAATCCAGGGCAGTCTTATAACAAATCTCTTTAGTTTTATTTTATCATTATAGATCTCATAGAAATACTACAACGAGAGATGAAATGCTGAGTTGGGATGTGGCGATGTTGAACAAGGATTTTTTTAAAGTGTGATGAGACCACTTGCAGTCATGGGGTGTGTAGGCAGTCGCGTGTAATTTCTTGAAACATAGCCTACACACCTAAAGCGGCTTAAACTATTTAAAATGCTGCCGGGGAGAAGCCTGAGTTTAGATTTCGCTAATTGCAGGTGCTCCGCCCTTCCCTAAATCTGCTCCTGTGTAGGCTACTTGGTCTAAATAACAATCAAGCAATTTCAATGGCCTATAACGATTAAGTTGTGATGGTGAAAAGCAAAAAAAAAAAAAAAAAAACTGGGCTACGGTGTTAGATTGAAAGAATGCCAGTTTGAAAAATTAGAAAAAAAATCTTCTTCTTCCACAAAAGCGGATGAAACGTGAATGTGAGATATACGTGATCAGTCACACAAAATTGCGTGGCAATGACAATCGTCTTCATGCAAATCTGCTGTTCTATGGCCATTTAAATTTCGAAATGCACCAATCAAACATGCTGTCTAAACAGCTCTACTCATTCAACTGAGAGAGTAAACGAATCCTCTATTTGATTGCCAATCAAGCAAAGTAAATGGGAACAGGTTTACTTTTCTGAGAGTTACCTAATTGGTTAATAGGAGGCGATTCTGTAGTCCTTTACTTGGCTCCGTGCAGCACGTAGCCGAAAAATACTGATGTCAGTCAAGGTTTTTTCCAGAAGCATTTCACATGCCCTTTGATGTTTTGCACTTTCGTTCAACCTGCGTTGGGTTTAATGAAGGAAAAGGGAAAGCTCGGATGTTCGCCCCATGGCAGCAGGTGGTGGTACTACGCCTTACAAAAATCGCGGTTCACGATCGGCACAACACTAGTGTGTATAATTAATGAAAATTGACCACACCTGTTAATGTTGAGAGTTTTCTGAGCTTTTGTAATGGTAATTTAAATGAATTATTGAAAACAGGTCGTGACCAATCATTAATTTCAGGGTATGGGTTTGAGCCTCCCCTATCACCAGTTCACCAGCCGCCACTGATATATGTATAAAACGGCGATTTAGAGGTTCTTTTTTTGGCCCCCCAAAGAGGACAAATGCCCACCCAAGCTTGGCATCCTAGTAACGCCTCTGTATCCAAACCTATCTGGCCCTATGTGAAAAAGAAATTGCCCCCTAAATCTGGTTGTGCCACCCTCGGCGACAACAACTGCAATCAATTGTTTGCGATAACTGGCAATGAATCTTTCACATTGCAGTGCAGGAATTTTGGCCCACTCTTCTCTCCAGAATTGTTTTAATTCAGCCACAATGGAGGTTTTTCGAGCATGAACGGCCTGTTTAAGGTCATGCCACAGTATCTCAATCAGATTTAAGTCTGGACTTTAACTAGGCCGCTCCAAAAACTTAATTTTGTTTTTTTAAGCCATTCAGAGGCGGACTTGCTGGTGTGTTTCGGATCATTGTCCTGCTGCATAACCCAAGTAAGCTTGAGTTTGAGGTTACAAAGTGATGGTCGGACATTCTTCTTCAGGATTTTCTGGTAGAGAGCAGAATTCATGGTTCTATCAATTACGACAAGTCGTCCAGGTCCTGAAGCAGCAAAGCAGCCCCAGACCATCACACTACCGCCACCATGTTTGACTGTTGGTATGATGTTCTTTTTATGAAATGCTGTGTTAGTTTTACACCAGATGTATCAGAACGTATACCTTCCAAACAGTTCAACTTTTGTCTCGTCAGTCCACAGAATATTTTCTCAAAATTCTTGGGGATCATCAAGATTTTTTGGCAAATGTGAGACGAGCCTTTGTGTTCTTTTTGGTCAGCAGTGGTTTTCGCCTTGGAACTCTCCCATGGATGCCATTTTTTTCCCAGTCTCTATCTTATTGTTGAATCATGAACACAGACTTTAACTGAGGCAAGTGAGGCCTGCAGTTCTTTAGATGTTGTTCTGGGTTCTTTTGTGACCCCCTGGATGAGTCGTTGATGCGCTCTTGGAGTAATTTTGGTAGGCCGGCCACTCTTGGGAAGGTTCACCACTGATCTATGTTTTCTCCATTTGTGGATAATGGCTCTCACCGTGGTTCACTGGAGTCCCAAAGCCTTAGAAATGGCTTTTTAACCCTTTCCAGACCGAAAGATGTCAATGAAATTGTTTCTCATCTGTTCTTGAATTTCTTTAGATTGCAACATGATGTGTTGCTTTTTGAGATCCTTTACCCTTCTTCACTTTGTCAGACAGGTTCTGTTTAAGTGATTTCTTGATTCAACAGGTCTGGCAGTAATCAGGCCTGGGTGTGGCTAGTGAAATTGAACTAAAAAATATGATTAATCACAGTTAATACATGATTTAACAAGGGGGGGGAATTACTTTTTCACATAGGGCCGGGTCGGTTTGGATAGCTTTTTTCCCTCAATAAGTGAAATCATCATTTAAAAACTGCATTTTGCTTTTACTTGGGTTATCTTTGTCCAATATTAAATTTGTTTGATGATCTGAAACATTTAAGTGTAAAAATTATGCAAAAAAAAAAAAAGAAATCAGGAAGGGGGCAAATAGTTTTGCATGGCACTGTATCTTGTCTTTGTAGTGTACTCAATTGAATATAGGTCGAAAATGATTTGCAAATCATTGTATTCTGTTTTTATATACGTTTTACACAACGTCCCAACTTCATAGGAATTGGGCTTTGTCAGATTTTTGTAGCTATCTTTCTGAGCATGTCAGTATGGCAGACATGTGATGTTCAGTAAAGGATAAGTCAGTCCTTTACAGTGAAATTGATGAAAATTTCTCATAGATCCAAGTGCCAGACTCACATTTCCCCGATGGTATCACTACTCAGACCCAGGAAAGCATTAGGAGGAATCACTTTCATGTTCATGTTATCCTGAAGATCACTGAGGTAAACAAAAACAAAAGTACAAGAGAGAGTATGTTTCAGAACACAGTTTATTTTCTGAGTATTTTTTGATTTGTCAATTCTCTGTGTCCACCTGCAGTGGTTCGGCCTATATAGTGAGGGAAAGCCAGCTTTTCACTGTGGGTTCATCATTATCAAATATTTCATCACTCTTTGTCTCATCAATGTTTAGTGCCAAGAATACTCAAGCAGTGTTTTCTATCTGTGAGGTTATTATAATGTTCATGTTACCTCATTTCCTTATTTACGCTGTCGGTGTATATCACTCTTTGAACCTCTTCCTATGAACTTTGTCTCATGGTTAGAGGAAACGACACGAGGAAGCGATGCAACGAGTGAAAATAAGCAAATGGAATGAACCATCCCAGCAGAAATCTTATACATGCCTGTACATGTAAATTACATACAGAATATGTTATATAGTATGTGTCCACGTATATTGAAGAATTCAAATCACATACATTTAATATTGCAAAATGCCTGCAAAATACATGCATCTACATATGCGGTAAATGTAAACATAGTATGTAGACCATCATTTTATATGGTCATATTGTAAATGGCCATATCAGATTTCTGCGTGGGCTTAGTTTCACTGACAAAATCCCATGACTCTATTCAGCGATGGCCGCACTGGGGCACGACAAAACCCCTATGAGTTTTTGCAGCCCTGTCTGAGTCTGGTGCCAAATCCCCAGCCTGTTCGTAAGGGAACACTCATGAGAAGAACCCATTGTTACAGTTCCCAGACATAAATATTTTTTTAATGACTTACGTTTCAGTGTAAAGCTATGCTCTCCCTTGTAAGAATTAAAGGCGCAAAGTCATGAAGGAATATGCCTGTATATAGAAGATGCATGCGTACATGCAATGCAAAAGTCCACACAAAGTGCCTCTATTTTCTAGAACAGCAAATTTTACTGCAAGTCATGCACTTTTCCACTATCATGGGAAATCAGATAAGAACATACACAAGAAAGTCCTTCGCTGCTGAGTTGATTTTGGAGAAACTGGGCAGTGACTTCAGTCCAGTGTTCGAAATGGTCCTGAAAATTGCCAGAAATATGAACCAGCACAGGAATGGACATGTACACACAAACACACACAAATATACACTCATGCAAACAAATAGGCATGTATGTATATGTATTCACAGAAATGTTCACTCTAGCCAGAATATCCAGGTTCTCTGCAAGAGATTATAAAGTTACATTCCTTGTGGTCTGAGAACCGTTTCTGACCAGTTGTTTTGCCGTTTTCACCCAAAATAAATCAAATTAACAAAATTAGCTATTTTGTTGTTTGAAGTATTAGGGAAGACCCACACAAAGCCATTGACATGTAACTCTATCTCACTTAGTTTTGGAGCTATGATACAAAATACACCAATTTTGTAACTCCGTTACTGTGTGACCTGGCCCACACACATTTTCCTTTGAGAACATTCCGAAGATCCAAATTTTAGAGACACCAGGACAGCCTTGCATAGGTCAGACATCTCTCACTGTATCCAAGAAATTTCACTGCGTACCATTGTATAAAGAACAGTTATGCTACCGGATAGCTCACTCGGTTAAAGCACCGCATTGCGGAGCAGAAGTGACAATCACGGCGGGGGTTCGAGCTCCGGTCGTACCACCCGGCAGTGGTAGGCAGCTTTTTCAGAAGTAGCGCAGAATTAGCCATTGCGCTACAGGGATGCGAATTGGGAAGGGTCTGCCAGGAAGGGAAATATAAAATAGTTGCTTTTTTCGTTGCTCATGCGCCTCCTGTTGGCCAGACGGGCTCAGGAAGATTCTAAGCCTGTTCATGTCCGGGTATCCTCCGCCCTCGCTCTGAACTTGTGAGGATTCAACCAATGAGTGTGAAGAAGCAGTAGTTGACGGGCACGTGCTTCGGAGGAGAGCCGCGAACTGTCTACACTCCCCTGAATTGGCAACAGGGGGTCGCATACGAGCAAGCCTTGTGCATAGTTCACCAATTGGGCATTCCAGATTCGGGTGGGATTGGAGATGCCAAATTTATTAAAAAAAAAAAAAAAAAAAAAAAAAAAAAAGAACAGTTATGACAGGCAATAGAGATGCGTATATTTTTGCGTGCTGCTCTGTCTACATTCATGAAAGGCTCAATGGAGAATTGGTGCAGATGTGAAGGACACATCCATGGGACAGAAAACAGGGACACTCAATTCAAGCGTTGAATTAATGCACACCGCTAAAATATTCTAATTGGCCAATGTACAGCCACCACATTCCCATATGTATAACGTATGTATTGGTGCTCATGAAGCATGAAGATGACAAAGACCTTTTTACCTGGATGGCCGTGTGACCTTGCATTATGATTATGTTTGTGTGGTTAAAGTCATACTGAAATATTCCTTCAAGATTACTGCAGCATTAAACAGTAGCTGGAACAAGCTGCAGTTACTGAACTCTGAACATTGAATAAATATTCTTATAAACACAACCGAACAAAACACAACTTACAGGTATTTCAATCTTGGCAGATTCCAGAAAGCATCTTTGTGAATGATGACTAAGTTTTTTGATTTGGTGATCGTTCTGAAAGTACAAGAAAGTTCAGATAAGTGCACTTTCAAATTCATGATTCCAACTTAAGTACAGTGCTGTGAAAAATAACTGCCTTTTTTCCTCTCTTTTTGTATTTTTACAAAACGTAATATAAGACAAAAAAAAAACCATCAGGAAGCAAAATACAAAATGGGAATGATTATTTAATTCTTTTAAGGAAAAGGTTTATCCAACTTTGACATCCCTCATGTGAAATAGAATTTCTTCAGCCCAATGATTTCTTTCTTTGTTTCTATACAAGGTGGAAATCTTACAACAGGTATCTTATTCCACCAATTTTGCAGGGCTCGTCTACTTCCGCTGGCTCGCTTTTTATTAATCTTGGCAGGCTGACAGAGGGCAATCCCAAACTATTGCACAGACATTTTGGTGTCCGTAGATCCCTGCTTGTAGGGCCACTACTGGGAGAAAGTTGTAACTTTCAGGGGCTCCCGCCATATGATGCAGTAGCTCATGCTCAATAGACTGGTGAAAGACGATAGATTTTCAGTGTTTTTGCCTTTTTTTAAAAAACCTCCTTGGCGGTTCACCAATCTCAATGGAACTTTATAGGTGAATTATATGAACGCTGATCATCGAAAGCTGTTCAAAGGTTTTTAAAATTTGAATCGCTGTCACTGTAATGGAAGTGATGTTATATTGTGAAAATGGTCAGTCCAAATAACAGGAAATTTGGCACGTATGTCATGCGAAAGATGGCATCATTAGTTATATGGAGGCAGTACACAAGAAAATCACTATAAATGCTCATAATTCATAAATGGGCCTGTCCACACCATTGGGGTACAATCTGGACATGGTACATTTGGGTTAAAATACCCCCAGTGCAATGCGCTAAGATTTGCTCAAAGTGTTTTTAATTCACCAAAATATATATATCAGGGACAGTATCAAGCTGAATGACTGCCATCAAACTTTATTTTTGCAATATCAAACTGAAGGTGCACCTGTAAATTTGGCCTGAAAATGTGACATGGAATGAGCACCTAACTTTCACACCCATTACATCCTATAGAAGTAAGCCTGTTCGAGGCTAATGGCCCATCGGGTCAGTGCTTAACCCCTGTTTCTGTGGCATGAAGCGAGTAGGAGTATTCCTACTCCCCCTGCATGGGATGCCAGTCCATCGCAGGTACTCCCCCAGGTCTTAGACAAGTTTCCCTGCCTATTTGCTGGTACCCATTTATACACCTGGGTGGAGTGAGGCATGGAGTGTGGGAGTGAAGTGTTTTGCCCAAGAACACACCACGAAGGCCGTGGCCGGGGCTTGAACTCAGGACCTCACGATCTCAAGACAAGCCAACGTGACCACTGCGCTACCGCGTCTCCTATAAATACAGCGATACTACACATAAAACTATTGGAAGCTGATTGAAACAGTTTTATCTTCATAATACTGCTCTCGTACCTGTCAATTCCTCAACCATTATACAACCTCCATTCCGAAATATAGTTGGGACGAAGTTTAACCCCCTGTGACAAATTTGTCACACGATTTTGGGGGTTGTCAAAGCCACTGACCCCACATAAATTTTGCAACCTAATGCCCATAGTGACATATTTAGACTATCAGTGCTGCCATCTGATGCATAAAAGTGGAACTGACACAACACTGGCTACACCAGCTAACCTTTCCAATATGGCCGCCCCCATGGTGGAATCCACACGATAGATCAGCACCCATTCATCACTGGATAAAGCAGACAAACAGGTAAGCTAATGAAAAATAAGCTATGCCTAATACTTCAGCTATATGTCAACTACCAAAACAATGATGGACAAAAGTTCTCTTTATATCCTAGAAACTTAGAGCGACATATATGTCACAAAACTAAAAATGAGGTCAAAGGTCACCAAAAATTAAAAATTGTTAGTGGGTTGTTATTAGCCCCTCCCCAGGACATATTAACAAAATACATAGATTTTTCTTTCAACATTTACAATAGTTGGGTATTTAAGGGTTAAAGTGTGAATAAAATCAAAATGCAATGACTTTCAGATCACATGAGCCAATATGTTATTTACAATAGAACATAGATAACATTTCAAATGTTGAAACTGAGACATTTTACATTTTTATCCACAAAATTAGCTCATTTCAAATTTTCTGGCTGCAACAGGTCTCAAAAAAGTTGGGACACAGGCAAAAAAGGGCTGAAAAAGCAATTAATATAGAAGAGAATCAGCTGAAATAACTTTTAGCAAGTAATTACATTAAAGGGATGGTTCACTTTTTTTGAAGTGGGGTCGTATGAGCTACAAACTGCCACTGCTTACATTAGATGCAGTAGAAAGCTCTCTGATCTCCTCCAGGTAGCCACACCAGGGCATAGTGCTGGGTGGAAATTTAGGCGATATATTGTTGTGAATGGAAACACAGAAACAGCGTATTTTCGCGGCCTAAAAGAGGTCCTACCTGAAAATAATACACCATTTCAATTGTACGCTATATTTAAAAAAATTACAGCACTTTAGCTGCTCGGAAAAAACATTGTTGCTCTTGAACTAACCAACTGATGTATTCCTCTGCGAGGCGCATCGTAGTTCACTGCGCGCGGTAGCGATCAGCTGTTTGAGTCACAGTAAAGCTGCTTGCACAAACGCGTGTATTCACGTCTTCGCATTGACTTTGTTTGAATGTAATCTGTGTGCGAAAAATTCATTTCGCGTCCAGTGTGCAAGCGGCTTAACTGTGGTTGCGAGGTCAGACGGCCGTTTAACTTGTGCAAATATTTCGAAAATGGTCCGTGTGTGTCGCTTTCTAAGATGTGAAAGCAAAGCTGTATCCTGGTGCACTTACAGCTTCCACTGCATTCCTCTGCAGAATATTGGACTTGCAGCTGTGGCTGGTTGCCTCAACACGGATATTGATACGCCACCCGTATCCCTAAAAGAACTCCGTGTTTGCAGTATTCATTTTTCCAAAGAGGATTTCGTTAGGCTACATTCAGGGAAATCTCAACGGTGCACGCTGAAGAGCACTGCTGTTCTCATGCATCAGGTAAGAGAGTGAAGGCAGTTGCAACGGGTACGGCAGTTTTTCACCGCATTTCAATGTGGAGAGGTACGGCAGTCCCCATTTCAAGCCCTGCCCTAACCCTAACCCCTAACCATAATCCCGAATCCTTATCCTAATCCCCTGAAATCGACTGCCGTACCAATAAAAACTGCCGTGCCTCTAGACACTGCGAAGAGGGAAACACCTGTGAAAAAGTCTAATGTAACATTGCAGCACAAATTGATATCGCATAGGGTCTACGCAGCCACATACTGTGTATCTGTTGTGTTGGTTATTATAGGGATTTTTTTTTTTTTTAATTTGAGACGTGATTCTATGCCATTGAAATACTGTCTCTGCCGGGAACCGCTCAGAGTCTGACCCAAACAGCTGATCGCTACAGCGCACAGTGAACTACGACGCGCCTCGCAGAGGAATACATCAGTTGGTTAGTTCAAGAGCAACTGTGTTTTTTTCCGAGCAGCTAAAGTGCTGTAATTTTTTTTAAATATAGCGTACAATTGAAATGGTGTATTATTTTCAGGTAGGACCTCTTTTAGGCCGCGAAAATACGCTGTTTCTGTGTTTCCATTCACAACTGTGTATCGCCTAAATTTCCACCCAGCACTATGCCCTGGTGCGGCTACCTGGAGGAGATCAGAGAGCTTTCTACTGCATCTAATGTAAATAGTGGCAATTTGTAGCTCACACAACCCCACTTCAAAAAAGTGAACCATCCCTTTAACCTGCATCAGGTGTGTAACATGATTGGCTATAAAAGGGATGTCTTAGTGAGGCTGAGGCCCGTATTCAGAAACGACACTCACACTCACCCTCCACTCACCATATAGTGAGTACGATTGAAATGTAACTGGAGTGTGAGAGAGAGATCGACCTACCACTAACCGAGAGAGCGGTCCCACTCCTCGCCTGTTGCTATTCACAAACGTCACTCGAGCAAAACTGACAGTAGTGGGCACTGGGTACCACAGGCGGTGCGTCGGCTGCTGCAAAGGGACGCTCAATCCTCACCCCGCAGTGCTGAATGACCTAAACCTGTCGCAGTTTACTTTTCTTGATTAGAAAGTTTCTCAGACTAATTGGTAAAACGACAAATTTATTTTTGATAGCGTTGTTATACATTGCTTCACAAAATTGAGGCGTTTCTTTCGCTCATAAATGACGACGTAAAATATCAGCATGTCTTCATAAATTCTGTGGTCGAGTGGCTCGCGAAAGGCGCAGGACAGCCCACGAGGCTCACTAAGCAACAAGCTGTGAAACGTGCCGGACATTCCTTCTACATTCAGCGATTAAGAATGTAGAAAAGAATGGATTCTCGTGACTTACAGCCACCTGAGCCTCGCAGACCAATCCACGCGCGCCCCACGAGCCAGTTCAGCGCAGAATTTTCCGAGCCACGAGTAAAGAAAAGCGCGAGAAATCCGAATGCGTGAGAGTTGACAGATATGCGTTATTAATGAAAACTGGCCACGCCTGATAATGTTGAGAGTTTTCGGAGTTTCTGCAATGGTAATTTAAACGAATTGAAAACAGGGCAATAGCCTAATTATCAGTGTTCATTCTAACTTAACAAGTAGAACTGGCGACACATGATAATCCTTAGGATTTTTGGAGTTCATGTAAATAACATTTTATTAAATGATTAAAAACAGGTCATGTCCAATCATTATTTTAAAGGGATGGTTTTGAGCTTCCCCTATTCATAGTTTTCACATGACGTCACAGTTTAATGGAAATACCCACCGGGAGACAAAAGAGCGATTCCTCCGCTTCCCTCCAGTCATTTTAACCAAACTGCCTAGCCAAAATACCAGTTATTTTTTGTTCAGTAGGATGCAGTAACTGATGAGGAGGAAAGCCTGGGTTGTAGTGATGTTACCGGTGATATCGAGGCTCCGAACCACGCTTCAAACTCGACAGGGTATTTTTCTGAAGCACTGTGCCGAAGCTTGCCTCATATCGGGAAAAACCACGTGACTGATGACGTTCGAACCACTTCACTGCTTCATTCGACTGAATCAGCTGACCGGTTTGGTTCGATAGGCGGAGCTTTGAGACATTGGCGCGATTCAAATGTATTTAAGATGGATGAAACAGCGCTCTGTTAGACATTTTTATTCACAAATAATAATGCCAAAGTTGCTCAAGCACACCCAGTATACACCAAGCACAATAATAATAAAAAAAAACATAGGCTAATAAAATATAACATCATCAAACTTTCTCGGGCTGCAAACTTCACTTTTGAAGCGTATTCACGCTAGTCAGCAATTATTCAATCGAAGTTTTACGCGTAATTACAGTCCTTATTTGGAAGTGTTAGGTCCGCTTGCGTATTCATGGACCAAACGTTGTGCGCTTTTCCTCAGTCAGGGGTTGGAAGCAATTATTCGTTTAAATTGTTTAAACGAAATAAGACCATTTGAAACATCTTTATGCAATTCCATTGCTTCCAACCCCTGTGTAAAGACAAACGTGAGAATTCCAGAGTCATAATTGCTTTCCAGTCCTTATGCACGTGGAAACTGCATGGTTAACTTCCATGCTCAAGGACTCAATTCCGCGTCTCAATTGAATAATTGCTGACTAACATGGGAACGAATGCCTCTAAGAGGCGTGAGACTCTCACGTGAGAGTTGGCAGCCCTGTAACATGTTTTTTGGACAGTAAATATTTACAGGATTCAATGGGGCTGTGAATGCAATTAATGTTATTATAATATAATAAAACATAATATAGGCTAATATTGCATGAATTCTTAAGGTAAGGAAGAAAAACATCAGACACATGTAAAATGAAGCTAGAATTAAGCTTTATTTAAGTATTTTTCACAAGACAACAAAACTCAAAGTGCACACGCAACGTTCGTCAGCGTCCTTTGCAAGGCGGTGCAACAATCACTGTGCCAGCAGATGTCACCCACGTGCTCAATGAATGAAGCTTCGAGTAGTGAACCAATTTTCAATACAATGGTCCAAAAGGGTTCAAAGCTTCATGAAGCCTCGTTTGGCCATCACTACTGGGTTGTGCTTGTACAGATTCCCGTCCAGAAAAAAAAAAAAAAAAAAAGAGGAGGCAATTGTGGATTTTTTTGCTACCGCAACCATTGAACGGCTGGCTGGTAATCGTAGACTAACAACTAACAATCAATGTTTGATAGTTAGCTTAGTAGCACTCACCTTTGCATTGAAAATGAAGATTTTTTTTCCCCCTTCACCTCCCAAACAACAGCATTAGTGAGCCATCTTGATTGAAAATACATATCACTACAGGACTCGCCTAAGCCGTCCTTGTATAAAACGGAAACTCGCTCATACCGGACAACAGCGCAAGTGCCGATTTTTTCTGTCATGTTTTTCCATTAAATGAACATCGAATATACCAGATTTTATATAATTAATTTTCACTTACATTGGACAAAATGTCCAGTCTCGTCACAATGCATTTCCATTAATAAACACTCGTGTATACCGGACAAGCTGGTTTGCACCATGCACATACGCATTTGCAACAGGGCAACGAAATGAAGTTCGGCTTTCCTACACTGTTATAAACTGACGTAATTTAACAGTTAAATTAACGCATTGTCTCCTTGTTATTTTAACTGTAAGTGGAGTCCTGAGCGCATTTAATTGTGGGTTACACTTAACATGGACGGAACTCTCTTGTAAACTTATTATTAAATTACAGATAAAATAAGTGGAAAAAAGGAGCAAGTTTATAACAGTGCATTCGCGGAAACTGAAACTGGCGCAGTTTCATTTACATACTTAAGTTTTTAGTCATCTTCATTGATCCAAGTTGCAGCAACACGCAGTATCCGAGCTGCAGTATTATCCTGTTATCCATTGTATCGGGGCAAAGACGGACTAAATGAAGACAACAAGTAGGTAGGCCTACCGGCACGCGCACTTCAGAATGAAGTTGTTCCGATCTTTATACGCAAAGCATAGGCTACATATAAATTCATACACGTGTATAACGGATATAATCTGTTATACTCATATAGCGGATATAATCTGTCTCGTGCGTATAACGGATTTTGTCCGTTTTAGGCAAATAGCGGATTTCGCTCATAACGGACAAAATAAGCTGGTCCAACTGAATCCGTAATATGCTAGTTTTACTGTATATGTACTTTAGTATGCATTAATCCTGGCTGCGGTTTTAGGGGAAAGACTCTCCACAAGACAGCTAGCTATATAAAATGTGAAAATCGCCAAAGTGGAGCCAGGGTAACGTTAGGGACTTGGCTAACTGTTTTTAAATAGGCTTACTGTGGCAGGCACTGCAGATGTGCCTATAACGTGATGTTTCTTAACATATTGTTCTTCTTTAGAGAGGTAATGTATATATTCGGGGTTGAAACATATAAAATTGAAAATGACAGATTTGCGAGGCTGCTCTGTGGAATGTAAAATATTACCCGCTATAATGAAACAGTGTTTTGCCCTCCAGGGGTACGCAGCAATCGCGGGACTGAAAACTATTAATTGCCAGTTCACCAGTGGCCACTGGTGGGTACACTAATGCTAACCTCGAGTTCACCGCAGTGCAGTTCGTAAACACTGAAACCAGTTGGTCAGTCAGCAAGTTATCGGCATTGTTGTCATCATTATAATTAAAATTTGCGTAGTTGAGATTGCGTCGAGCACGTGGCTGTAAATGATCCACAGTTTCTAATGTTTGTAACCACCTGGAAGCCATGACAACGAAATACAAGCGCAAGTTAGTGCGGCTCAAGGGAGGTGTTCCCTGCACTCAACCTTCACTTAAAAAGAGACACTATTTTCAATGTGAGTGAGGTCTCTGAAAGCAAATGAGTGTTAGGGCAACCTCTGACTCATTTAGTATAACCTGACACTTACTAAGTTTTAGTACTCACTCACACTCAATTAGTGTGAGTGCCGTTTCTGAATACGGGCCTGAGTCTCTCAGAAGTAAAGATGGCCAGAGGCTCTCCAACCTGTGAAGGCTTGTGTAAAAAAAATTGTGGAATACTTTAAAAACAATGTTCCTCAAGGTCAAAATGCAAAGGCTTTGAAGGTCTCATCATTGACAGTGCGTAACATCATCAAAAGATTCAGAGAAACTGGAAAAATCTCTGTGCGTAAGGGACAAAGCCGAAGACCTGTACTGGATGCCCGTGATCTTCAGGCCCTCAGACGCCACTGCATCACTCACCGGTATGATTCTGTCATTGACAGTACTAAATGGGCCCAGGAATACTTCAAGAAACCACTTTCTGTAAACACAGTCCGCAGTGCCATCCACAGATGCCACCTAAAACTCTATCAGGCAAAAAGGAAGCCATTGTTGAGCATGATCCAGAAGCGCCGCTGTGTTCTGTGGGCCAAGGCTCATTTAAAATGGACTGTAGCAAAGTGGCAAAATGTCCTGTGATCAGACGAGTCCAAATTTGACATTCTTGTTGGAAATCATGGGCATTGTGTCCTCCGGGCTAAAGAGGAGAAAGACCACCCCTCCTGTTGTCAGTGTTCAGTTCAAAAGCCAGCATCTCTGATGGTATGGGGATGCATTAGTGCATATGGTGTGGGACACTTGCACATTTTAAAAAGCACCATGAATGCTGAAAGGTATATAAAGGTTTTGGAGCAACATATGCTCCCCTCCAGACGACATCTATTCCAGGGAAGGCCTTGTGTATTTCAGCAGGACAATGCAAAACCACATACTGCAGCTATTACAACAGCATGTCTTCATAGTAGAAGAGTCCGTGTGCTGAACTGGCCTGCCTGAGGTCCTGATCTTTCACCGATTGAGAACATTTGGCACATAATTAAATGAAAAGTCTGTCAAAGGAGACCCAAAACTCTCCAGCAGCTTGAAACCTGTATGAAACAAGAGTGGGATCAAATTCCAATGGCTAAACTCGAGAAACTTGTCTCCTCAATGCCCAGACGCCTCCACTCTGTGTTAAAAAGAAGAGGGGATGCTACACCATGGTAAACAGGCCCCTGTCCCAACTTTTTTGAGATCTGTAGCAGCCATCAAATTTGAAATGAGCTCATTTTGTGGATAAAATTGAAAAATTTCTCAGTTTCAACATGTGCTATGTTATCTCTGTTCTATTGTGAATAAAATACTGGCTGGTGTGATTTGAAAGTCATTGCGTTTTGATTTTATTCACAATTTACACTTTGTCCCAACTATTTCGGAATTGGGGTTGTATATTTTTTAAGTATATGTTAAATGTAAGAGTGGTCAACTGAGCGTACCACAAGTTTATTTAATTCAAAATTTGTAGTTCATGAAAGTATACTTTGAAGTATACTGCAAGTAAACTCAGAGATATACATCATAAAAAGATTATAATTAATGACACTTTTAGCCTGAGATTGTATGAGAATCACTTGTCCACTGTTTTCCTCGAAATACACAATGGAATCAAATAATATTCTATTTATGATTACTGTATTCCTATTTTAGATCCTCACATGAATTGATAATTCCACATGGGAGTGCTGTGGGCTGGATTTGATACCTGAGTCTCCTGATTAGGTAGCAGCTGCTTTACCCCCTGCGCCACAGTACTTCTTAACATTAGTGTGCTATTTTCTCTTTTATTCTGAAGTATAAAGTATACTTTTATAAACTAAAAGTGGACTGGTACTAAACAACCAAAAAAAATTCCCAAAATGTGCCGTGGTGTGGTGGTTGAAGCTGCAGCCTCGTAGTCAGAAGGGTTTGGGATCAAATTCTGTGCGGAGTGTTTCCCTGTGGAGTTTTCCCTTCATCTGAGCATTTAATTGAACATTGTGTCAATTAATTCATAAGTGTGTTTAGAAGAGAACGATGGACATGATATGGTCATAAATACTGGGCAGAATGTATAATTCCTCATGTTATATTTTTTCATTAATATATATATATATATATATATATATATATATATAGATATATATATCAACGTTTACTTGCAGTATACTTCAAAGTATACTTGCAGTAAAATTTTGATTTATGTAAAATAGTTTTATACTTATAAGTCTACTACTCTTACATCTGAGGTCTGCTTATTAAAGTGGGCCAAATTAGTCCCAAGAAGTATTGAAGTAGTACACTTACAAGTATACTACCAGTATACTTGAAATATACTTGAAGTTTACTTATAAAACGAACTTGAAATATTCTTTTTTTTTGTAAGGGATGTTACACTCATTAATTAGGAAAAACAATCTCTTCATAATGCTCTACATCTGCAGGTAAACTATGCATTTGAAGAAATAAAGGTAGATCCAGCTCGGTACCATCACATCCCTCCATAAATCATCATTCAAAAGAGAGAGAGACATAAGCATTTACACTTTCCCCGCCAGAAGAATATTTTTGTAATTTGCTCGCCAGTGCCAGCATTTTTGAAAATATTAACTGATTTTCAACACCCCCAAAATGCTCAGTTGTATTTTTAGCCAATGTAAAGAGAAAGAGGGGAGCTTCTAGTTTAGACAAAAGAAACCACTTAATTCTAGCCTAATTCATTCTTTTAAAAAAAAAAAAAAACTTGAATGTTTGTCATTTTCATCAAAGAAGCCCTACATTTCAGAAAAAAGCAGCGTAAAGCATATAGATGCTATTTAACACTGACCTGCTGCTTGGTTTTTATGGAGTCCACATGTACCAAGGAAATTCATCACAGCTCATGATAAAGCTCATGATCACAGATCTTGCCCACAAAAAACATAATTTCTGTCTTTACATCTTTGCAAGGTGCACTAGTACGCATTGTTTTCTTGTTCGTTTGACCTATTTTTATCGGAAGATCAGCAAAAATTCCTATTGCCATATAACAGTGACTACGTTCATTGATGGAAAAATCCCCTTACTAACAGGAAAAGTGTTTATGAGAAAAATTCCTTGGGGTTACAATGGCCATAATAACTCAGTGTTGGTGAGTTATTTCACGTTTTTTCACGTCGTAGCGCCGTTTTATACTCGATGCGTGTCATCAGATGTCTTAAGAAAATTATTGGATGATACATGTTTTTATGCTGTCACGAAGTGTCGGATGCGGTGTGGGGCACAAGCTTTCATCTGGTTGTGTATCGACTTTCTATATCCATGACAACAAAAGAACTCAGAGTCTTTCCAACCAGTGAAAATATAAGACTAATAGCAATAATAATTAAAAGTGAAACAAGTAGAACTGACTGTGAATTGAAACTGAATCTCGGAAATATTGTTCCAGTCATTTGTCCATCTGGTTATGAATGTTAGATCTGATGTGTAATTTTGTACCAAATTTTAGCCAGTTGTTTCTTAAAGATGTTTGTAAAATCGTTCTGAGGCATTTTCTCCCTGTTTCTATATAACTGATGTAATCTACAAAGTGAAAGAATGAATATGTTCTGCAAACATCCACAACAGGCTGTCCAGTTATTAACTTAAGAATCTGCATCGGAGATGCAATGCCCGATAGATACCATGCGTACCTTTTTGGTACGCTTTACTGCTCCATATTTTTGGTCCGTACTATATGAAGGGTTATTTTAGCACTCTAACTAGTCGTTGTAGGGTAGAAAACTAAACGGATTAGAACTTGAGGTGGTGTGCTTCTGTGCTCTATGAGATGTTGTGTTAAGTAATTTTATATGCACCAGTATTTTTGACATCAGTTATGAGTTGGGTTTACATTTTATCATTTATTGTAAAATAAAATGTTTGTTGAATAAAAATAATGAAACTAGGTAACTCAGATTTAATTTATTTCAGTCAATTTGGTGTCTGATGTCTGTCCAGTTATAAACGTGAACTGGTTAAACACTCCCATTTTTGAATAGGTATACTGTTGCACATACATGCCAAGTTATCCCAACTGCTATAAAAACTGTTTCTACGTGACTTTAAGAATCTAAAATACTTTTGATCTTTTTCTTTTGCAGTGATTTATTTTTCACCCTCTGTGTCACAAATATGTTCCCCATTTAGTGTGGACATGCCCAAGTGCTCATAATTCATGAATACCAACAGATATTTCAACCAAACTTGGAGCGCAGCATGATGGGATGAGGACAATTGCTAACACTAATCGGAGTCAAATAGTCAAAACCACATAATCACCGCAAGCCATTGAACTTCATGTTATAAAATGTAACCCTTTGAAATGGCTGCCTGAAATTAATTTTGAGCAGTAGAAAGTCTTATAGAGCCTAATTCGCAGTAACAATTTGGGCCCCAAGGTCCATTTGGGGGTTGAAAAACTGCATCATCAAAGAGAGGGGGTTGTAGCCGAATCAGTAGTCCGTCCACGGACCATGGTCGCTGAGCTCGGACCACTGGTCACTATCACTAGGGGCGCTGAGGTTCGTGGTCTGGACCATGACACAGTGGTCGGCGGACCACGGCATAGTGGTCTGCGCTGAGACGGAACATTGGTTACTGCCACTAGGGGCGCTGAAGCTACTGGTCCGGACCATGGCATAGTAGTCCGCGGACCGTTTCAGTGGTCTGTCCTCTGACAGCGAAATAAATTTCAGGTATCAATCATTTTCGTTTTAAATATTGCACAATCTATAAAAGATTATTCCTATAATCTTATTATTGCACTGAATATTCTAATTTGTGTGATTGCATCTATCTAGAGGCTGCTAATGCGATTAACTGTTTATGACTATGAACTAGTGGTCCAATAGTCCTTGAGGTCCGAACCAGTTTTTCAGTGGTCTGTCGTGTGGTCCGTGTGGTCCGGACCGTGCAAACATATACCTGACTGGGGATTCTTTTACTCGTTCAGAAAAAAATTACAATATGTTGGCTTATTTTGTTTTTGTATTGATTGCGCTGCGCAGTAATAATAATAATAATAATAATAATAATAATAATTAAAACTAATAATAATCATGAATGTTTTTAGCTCTTAAAGAAGTCTTGTTTGCCATTATTTTGACCGACCCTCGGGCATTGTGATGTTAAATATTGACTGTGTCCGGTGAAGATGGAATGTTTCAACTGCACTGGTTCATTGATACACATTTTGAAATGTTGGCAAAATAATTTTACAGGCATGATTTGGTAAAATGCTTTATCTTTTGAGCGACCTCGGCATTTATAATTAGCTGTTTGACAAAGGCACGGCTGTATTAAATGTTTTCCTGGTTGCCTATTTTACCAGAAACCTGAGGACAATGATGAGGACAATACTTTGTCATTCATAATAATTGTCATAACATCGAGATTTGCTTTCCTTTGGGGAAAGACTTAATCTCCAACTACCAGTAGACTTACTAACCAGTTGGCTTTGGCAGGTGCGTTATATGACATTTACAGAGGGTAATTAAACTCACCCAACCTCAATTTGGAGTAAATGTAATACTTCGATAATAAGGATTGCAGGCTTACTAAGACTGTAGTCTGGAAATATGAAAATGGTTGAGTTGGGATGGTTGCCGCTTACTGAACAAAGACATGTCAATCATCATGTGAGAGTTGCGCTCAATTTCGCTCCACATAAAAGCGCATAACCTCTTGTCAGATTTGTCTGTTTTCTTGACCTGCTGGAGCATTATGACGATGTTATGCAGAAGTCCGCTTCTTCGATACATTATGCCAGAAAAGTTAACCAATAAATAAGTTCAAAAATGTGTAAACATTCCCAACCCATGTCCAGACCAGTTCTCAGTGGCCCATTGTATGTTTCCTGTGGTCCCCCCCCCATCCTGTCCAGCTGCTCTATGGTCCGTCCTGTGGTCCTTGTGGTCTGTGCTGTTCTGAGGTCCTAACCCATTGCACAACTTCTCTGTCTCTTCTCCCCCTCTCCCTCCTGAGCCCATGTACTTCACTATTGTTACTATAAGTGTACTCTTTAGTTAACTGAAAAAAGTAAACACCACAAATCATGATTATGTTTGAATTATATTCTGGGACCAGTTCCACCGCTGCAGGATTCAGTTAATAGATGAACCTGCGGGAGTAAATCCCAAAGTTAGGGATCACTGTGGCATTAAGTGACTGTGTTAACTTGTGTAACACTGCTGTGTGCTGTTGTATGGTAGCAATCAAAGAATGGACAGCAGACTTAAATAATAATAATATATACAACAGTAATACAAGACCATTTCCAAATACGTTGGAATGCTGTGTAAAATGTAAATAAAAACACAATGCAATGATTTGCAAATCACTTAAACCATTAATTTTATTGAAAATAGTAAAAAGACAATATAGGAGCTGTTTAAACTGAGGATTTATATTGTTTTTTTGAAAAATACATGCTGATTTTGAATTTGATGCCAGCAACACGTTTCAAAAAAAGTTGGGATGGGGGTTGTTCATCACTGAGTAGTATCACCCCTTCTTTTAACAACTCAAAGCATTTTGGGTGCTGAGGAGACCAATTGCTGTAGTTTTGAAAGCAGAATATTTTCCCACGCTTTCTTGATGCAGGATGTCAGGTGTCAACCCATCGCGACCCCCTGTGTCATACAACCCCAATTCCGAAATAGTTGGGACAAAGTGTAAATTGTGAATAAAATCAAAATGCAACGACTTTCAAATCACATCAGCCAGTATTTTATTCACAACAGAACAGGAATAACATAGCAATTTTGAAACTGAGAAATTTTTCAATTTTATCCGAAAAATGAGCTCATTTCAAATTTGATGGCTGCTACAAGTCTCAAAAAAGTTGGGACAGGGGCCTGTTTACCATGGTGTAGCATCCCCTCTTCTTTTTAACACAGAGTGGAGGCGTCTGGGCATTGAGGAGACAAGTTTCTTCAGTTTAGCCATTGGAATTTGATCCCACTCTTGTTTAATACAGGCTTCAAGCTGCTGGAGAGTTTTGGGTGTCCTTTTACGGACTTTCCGTTTAATTATGCGCCAAATGTTCTCAATCGGTGAAAGATCAGGACTGCAGGCAGGCCAGTTCAGCACACGAACTCTTCTACTACGAAGCCATGCTGTTGTAATAGCTGCAGTATGTGGTTTTGCATTGTTCTGCTGAAATACACAAGGCCTTCCCTGGAATAGATGTCATCTGGAGGGGAGCATATGTTGCTCTAAAACCTTTATACACCTTTCATCATTCATGGTGCGTTGAGGAACATTGTTTTTAAAGTATTCCATAATATCTTTTACGCAAGCCTTCACAGGTTGGAGAGCCTCTGGCCATCTTTACTTCTGAGAGACTCAGCCTCTCTAAGACATCCCTTTTATAGCCAATCATGTTACACACCTGATGCCAGTTAGCTTAATTACTTGCTAAATGTTCTTTCAGCTGATTCTCTGATATATTAATTGCTTTTTCAGCCCTTTTTTGCCTGTGTCCCAACTTTTTTGAGACCCGTTGCAGCCAGAAAATTTAAAATGAGCTCATTTTGCGGATAAAAATGTAACATTACAAAGCCACGACAAGTTGAACGAGCACTTGCCTAGCATTTTGTCACCTCTTGCTTCCCCTTCTTCGAACTAGAGATTTCCCGCCGACCTACGTCACTAAACGTTCCGGCAAGAACGATAGTTAAAATTGTTCATGTCGAAATTGATATTTTAAAAGGATAACAGCACATTTACTGGTAGGGGTCATTTTAATTGATTTTCAAAGTTACTATTAATAATTAATAATAAATTAAAAATAGATTTGCCCTGAAGTTTTGTTGCTAAGCGACCCAAGCGATCCGGCTACGCCCAAGGGTATTACTTTTGAAACATTTTTGTTCAAAAACCAAATCAAAACTGGCAGATCCCTCTCCTCCAGACAACTAATAATAACAAGCAATTTGGACAGAAAAGAAGCATCATTATAGATTTTATGCCATTTTGAACTTTGTGAAAAACAAAAAATATTTACTCCAAAAATATTGTCGCTTCATTTGAAATGAAACTTTGTGCGTGACAAGTACTGTTTGTATCTGGCCCTAACAAGTTTGTGAACAAGAAGTTTCCACATCAAAAAATGGCTGCACTATATGCAACTAAATCAGGAACATAATTAATAAAATATGCAACTGAGATTATTTTGTCTATTTTTAGCCAATCAATGTGTCACTCAATACTACAATACAATATAGATATATACCAAATTTCAACTAGATCGAATGGATAACATGGCTGCCACAAATGATTCAATACTTTGCCTTTTCAAATTAAAAAAAATAAATTTATATATACAGTATAAGAGTGGCGGCTCGTGAACTGGCAACTGGGGAGGCTCAAAACAATCCCTTAAAGGTGCACTATGCAAGTTAATTTACTTTCTGCACGATTATATTTTTGTCTCAATTCGCCAATATCTCTCCACGATCCACTAGCTGCCTGCCCCTAAATTCCATGCAAAAAAAAAAAACCCGGGCTCTGGAGACCGCACAGGCGTCACAAATTGCAAATAAACACAAGGGGCACAGGCTGTGCCCCATAACATAACAAACCGTCCCGGCCAATCACTGACAAGAGTTGACAGTTACGGAAGCATGGGAGGGAGGGGCGAACTACCTCTGTTTTTGTTTGAATTCGAATGTCAACAGAAGTGAAAGTAAACAGACTTGCATAGCGCACCTTTAAAATTAATGATTGGTCACGACCTGTTTTCAATCATTCATTTAAATTACCATTACAGAAACTCCGAAAACTCTCAACATTATCAGGTGTGGCCAGTTTTCATTAATAATGCACACCTGTCAACTCTCACGCATTCAGTGTGAGTTTAAGATGCTGTAGTCAGCATTATTCAATCAACGTGTATGTTAGAGATTCTTGCGCGGAATTGAAGTCTTTGTGCATGGAGGGGTTGGAAGCAATGTAATTGCATAAAGACGTTTCAAATGATCAAATTTCATTTATGCGATCGTGAAACACATGCATTGCTTCCAACCGCTGAGTAAAGAAAAGCGCAAGAAGTCCGGAGTTGTAATCGGTATGCGTTATAAATGAAAACTGGCCACACCTGATAATGTTGAGAGTTTTCAGAGTTTCTGTAATGATTCAGATTCAGATTCAGAATTCTTCATTTATCCCAGGAGGGCAATTAGGTTTGTAGTCAACACTCGCATAGGCATAAAAGACACAGTGCAGCACAATACTATGAAACAAAAAACACAGTGCAATACAATAAAAAACAATAAAAGCAATAATAAAAACAATAAAAAACAGAACAAGAAAACAGAGAACAAAGTCGCAGTCTCAGTTATCACAGCATTCAGTCATGCTAGAGTGGACTAGCAATAAAGTGCACAACTAGCAGCAGGCATGTAAAGTGCGTTAATAAATACATACATACAGTCGCACCCAAAATTATTCATACCCCTACCAATTTTTGTTTTTTTTCGAGATATTTTTTGACAAATCAAATTTATTCTTGCACAAATGACACAGTAAGTTGACATAAGGCTGTAAGAAGTACAGTAAACAATTTTTCAAGAAATACAATACTTCTTGGTATTTTATTTGATAGATTTACAAAAAATGTCATGTCCAGAATTATTCATACCCTTTTCTCAGTAGTTGATGGCAAAGCCTTTATTCACGATTACAGCCTCCAAACGCTTCCTGTGGTTGATCACAAGGTTTCTACACGTCTGCATGGGGATTTTGGCCCACTCCTCTTTGGCAAACTTCTCCTGGTCCCTAAGGTTTGAGGGTTTCCTTGCCATGACCTTGGTCTTCAGTTCCCTCCACAGATTATTGATAGGCTTGAGGTCGGTGCTCTGGCTTGGCCACTCCAAAACGTTCACTTTGTTGTCCACTAACCATTTCTTGACGGATTTGGACGTATGTTTAGGATCATTATCCTGTTGGAAGATCCATTCCTGCCCAAGACCAAGTTTTTCGGCGGATTGCTTAATGTTTTCACTGAGGATCTGGATATACTGGTCCTGTTTCATGATGCCATTCACTTTAACAAGGTTTCCGGGCCCATTAGCTGAAAAGCAACCCCAGAGCATGATACTCCCACCACCATGTTTGACCGTTGGGACAGTTTTTCAGGTTGAAGACTTCACCTTTCTCACGCCACTTACACTTCTCCAACCCAGACACACAAGCGCTCATCTAGCCTTCGCAAAACTCACCTGGATGAAGAAACAAGCTTCTGGCTGTCAATGTCATGGACGATGAAACAAAGATGGAGCTGTTTAGGCACAGAGATGTGGCTTTTGTTTGGCGTAAGAAAGGTGAAGCGTTGAACCCGAAAAACACGGTCCCAACGATCAAACGCGGTGGCAGGAGTATCATGCTCTGGGGTTGCTTTTCAGCGAATGGGCCCGGAAACCTTGTTAAAGTTAATGGCATCATGAAACAGGACCAGTATATCCAGATCCTCAGTGAAAACATTAAGCAATCTGCCGAAAAACTTGGTCTTGGGCAGGAATGGATCTTCCATCAGGATAATGATCCTAAACATACGTCCAAATCCGTCAAGAAATGGTTAGTGGACAACAAAGTGAACGTTTTGGAGTGGCCAAGCCAGAGCTCCGACCTCAATCCCATCAATAATCTGTGGAGGGAACTGAAGACCAAGGTCATGGCAAGGAAACCCTCAAACCTTACGGACCAGGAGAAGTTTGCCAAAGAGGAGTGGGCCAAAATCCCTGTAGAGACGTGTAGAAACCTTGTGATCAACCACAGGAAGCGTTTGGAGGCTGTAATTGTGAATAAAGGCTTTGCCATCAATTGCTGAGAAAAGGGTATGAATAATTCTGGACATGGCATTTTTTGCAAATCTGTCAAATAAAATACCAAAAAGTATTCTATTTCTTGAAAAATTGTTTACTGTACTTCTTACAGCCTTATGTCAACTTATTGTGTCATTTGTGCAAGAATAAATTTGATTTGTCAAAAAATATCTCGAAAAAAAACAAAAATTGGTAGCGGTATGAATAATTTTGGGCGTGACTGTAGGTGCGTAAGTGCGAGGTGCATTGGTAAGATACATAAAAGAAAATACAATCTTCAACTTTGAGAATTTAGCAGCATGATAGCAACAGGAATAAAGGAATTTGAGTATCAGTCTTCCTACTGGGGGCAAGATAGCGCCGCCCAGAGGGCATTAAGGAAAACTCATTATTCAAAACATGATCAGAATGATCGATGATGCTGTGGGCCTTGCGGAGCACCTGCCTGCTCCACAGAGAGTTTAGGGCCGGCAGTTGCACACCTCTGATCTTGGAACAGATCTATATAGTTTAGACTGTTTCTGTCTCTGACTGACAAACCACGGAACCAGCAGATAAAGGAAAAGGCCAGAGCACTCTCAATAAAGGAACAATAAAAATTGCAGAGAATGGCCTTTGAGACATTGAACGAATTCAGTTTCCTTAAAAGATAAATCCGTTGATGGCATTTTCTAACAAAGACATCAGTGTTGAGGTCAAATTTTAGACCAGAGTCAAAGACAGTTCCAAGATATTTGTAGGAGTCCACAACTTTCACTTGCTCACCATGAATGGTGCTAGTGCTGTAATTCAGTGTCTTCTTCCTAAAGTCAATAATCATGTCCTTAGTCTTGGCAACATTAAGATCTAAGGAGTTGTTGTCACACCATTTTACAAAGTCTGACAAGGCTCTTCCATGGCCAGTTTCAGAGCCTTGGAGCAGTGAGAGCAGGACTGTGTCATCCGAGAATTTTATCAAGTATCTGTTTTCCTCTGTTGACCTGCAGGTGTCAGTATACATGATAAAAAGTAGCGAAGACAGGACACAGCCCTGAGGTGAACCTGTGCTAGAGATCACAGCGTCTGACAGCTGTCCATTTACTAAGACTCTCTGCACTCTATTCGTTAAAAAGTTTGAAAGCAGCAGTAAAATCTGGCTAGGAAGGTTAAAATAGGAGGCAAGGCGTTCAATTAAAATGTGCGGTTGCATCTTGTTAAAAGCAGACAAGAAATCTGCAAACAAAAGTCTGGCATGTGCCTTTGGTTTTTCCAGGTGCTTAAATAGTTTGTTAAGTATAAAAATTTTTGCGTCCTCTACTCCTTTCCCATTTTGATACGCAAACTGGAGAGGGTCAAGTTTTCCATAGATGGTGGACATGATATTGTCTTTCAGAAGTCTCTCAAGGTTTTTCATCACCAAGGATGTTAAGGCAATTGGCCTGAAATCACTGAGTTCATTTGCCCGGTTAGATTTTGGGATAGGAACAATAGTTGAAGTTTTCCACATCTTTGGAATCTGAATTCGATCAACACACGTTTGAAAGAGTTTATAGAAAACACACCACTGAGCTGCTCTGAACAATGTCTCAGCGTTCGCCCGCAAATATTGTCTGGGCCGGCAGCCTTTTGCATATTTATCTGCCTAAATAAGTTTGTGACTTCTTCCTGAGTAATCACAATATTCCTTTCTTTAGACACAAGGGAGGAATGCAGATTAGACACTTCTTGGGCAGTCTCTGGTCTTTCAAATCTGGCATAGAACGAGTTAAGAGTATTTGGGAGGTTTCTATTTTCTACCCCATTTACCCTTATTTCAGACTTTTCCCCACAGAAGGACTTATTTATTGAGCCCATTGATTTAATGCCATTCCAAGCGGCTTTGAGGTTTCCTCCACTATATAAGGCTTCAATCTTATTTTTGTAGGTAGTTTTGGCTTTCCTAATTTCATTTTTTACTTCTTTGGAGAAGTTTCTTTACTCCAGGGGACAACCTGAAAAGAACAATCTTTTTTTCTTGTCAATAACTGATTTAAGTTCCTGTGTAACCCAGGGCTTGTTGTTTGGGTAGATAGTAACTTTTCTCGTTTCGGTGACTGAGTCACACAGACGGTGATATAAGAGGAGATAATGTCTGACAGTTCATCCATGTCATCACAGGCTGCAAAGAAACAGCCCCAATCTGTGCTCTCAAAGGATGCCTGCAGAGTAGCTACGCTGTCCTCATTCCAAATTTTAACAGCCCTCTCCTCTTTCTCCATGCGCCTGAAAGACGGCTGGTAATCAGGTACTAGGTATACACTGTTATGATAGGACGCACCGAACGAGGGCAGAGGTAGCAACTTGTATGCTCCCTTAACCGACCCGAAACACAGATCAAGTGTTGTGTTTTTCTGTGTAGTAGTACATGTCACATATTGTTCATAGTGCTTCAAACTTTGAGACATTACAGTGATTTAAGTCTCCCAAAATAAACTTTGGGGCCTCCAGACAGATACAGTCAAGTTTTATGGTCACATCAGTGATCAGCTGAGCGGCCGCACTGGCGTTTGCTCTCGTATGGATATACACCAGAGTAAAGAACAACTGTTGGAATTCGCGGGGCAGATAGAAGGGCTGTAGAGATATGGACAGTAACTCTACGTCAGTGGTGCAAATTCGTTCTCGTATCACAGTGGTATTACAGTACCTCTGGTTAACGTAGAAGCAAACTCCTCCTCCGCGACTTTTCCCTGTTATTTCTTGTGAACGATCCAGGCGAATGGGGCTTCCAAACCCCGTTAACCTCAGATCCGAGTCGGGGTCCGAGTCAGTAAGCCAGGTTTCCGTGAAGGCAAGTAGACAGGTATCCTTTATCTCCTTTTTAAACTTAACGTGCGCTTCCAACTCATCCGTTTTATTCCTGAGAGATTGGACATTGGACAGCAGGTTAGTGGGGAGGGGCGGAAGTTTACGGCGATCATCGAGCCCGAGATTCTTTAATCTGCGGTGAAGTCCTCCTCTCCTCCCTCTTTTCCGAGATTTTGGGTTTGATTTAGGTCTGCGGAGCTCCACGGGGACATTGGCCAGAGTCATACCCACTGTAGAGTCGCGCAGAGATAGAAGAAACTCACGGTTGTGAGTTACTCGACAGCAGCTGGTGTGTCCCAATCCCACATGACACGAGACAAAGTCAATGAACACTACAGTTATGCATAAAAGTGCAAAAAGTTCACTTCTCCTTGTTCTCCACATCTTAAGACTGACAGATCCAACATTCATTCGTAGACAAACACGTTAGATAAGGATAAAAGGTTAAAATAAGAAGTGACAGCGAGCGAGAAATTACTGGGTCGCACACACAGGAGCGCCCCCGAAGCGGAAGCAATGGTAATTTAAACGAATGAATGAAAACAGGTCGTGACCAATCATTAATTTTAAGGGATTGTTTGATCCTCAGTCCATATCGTCAATACTATTTTGATGCAGAAATTCTAGAAGTGGGCTACAGTATATTGCAGCAATTTTAATTTTTCAACTTTGAGAGGCTAGATGTTTTGAAACATTTGTCCTTGAAAACCCAGATCAATTCTGGCAGATCCACTTCCTCAAGACAAACAGAGAAGCTATTTAGACTTAAACGATGCATCATATTAGATTTCCCACCATTTTAAATTTTAATAGAAACGCAAAAAAAGCCTAAAACCAGACAGTCCGGTCGGCTGCGGCCGCATGGGTGTTGCCCTTGAAAGCCTGCTTCTCCCCTTTTTTGTGCACCATTTGCAGTCCAAATTTTCAAAAATTTGCCCCTAGCAAGGAGTGGTGCATTGCGTAGCTCTGTGGTGCACAATTCCCAAATTTAGTCACCCACTTTTGAGATCCTGGCTAAACCCCTGATTTTGAATTTTCAAAAAACCAGTATCTACAGAGGGTCCTGGCCAAATATTATATGTAGAATTTTGCTTGGACAGATGATATGGCTTTTGTCATCCATTAAATTTGATGGTGAAAACACTAAAACAGCTAAGCCATATGTCAGCAATGCTTAATTGGAGTCAAGCCAGTAAAAGACCCTATCTCGGGAATTATGCCCCCTCTGCGTTTGCCATTTTTCTTTTTGTCTATCTTGGTATGGTTTTTTTAATGGTTTTCTATGGCAGGCCAAAGGAGATCTTGTTGCGTTTTGGTGGAATTTTGCTCCCTCACAGAGCACAGTCTAAGGTATGCAGGCACAAAATTTCCCCATAGTGCCACCAACATGATATATTTCAAAATAGAATTTTTTCTGTGCATTGTTCGGCCAATACTGTCGCCATGGCAACAAAAAGCAATAGGTGTCATAAGTGAAGTATAACACGTCCCCAGCAAAAATGAAAGTAAATGGTCAAAAATTTCAGCCCGTACTGCGTCAACAAGGAAATCTGTATATTTTGCTACTAATTTGCAGATTATTCGGCAAATGCTGTTGCCACGGCAACCGAAATCGAGAGGTGTCATTAGTGAAGTGTAACACATGTCCATGCCAAATATGAAAGTAATAGGTCAAAAATTGCGGCCGTACTGCGTCCACAAGGAAATGTATGTTTCGCCACTAATTTGCATATTATTCGGTCAATACTGTCGCCATGGCAACCAAAATCCATAGGTGTCATAAGTGAAGTATAACACATGTCCGCACCAAATATGAAAGTAATCAGTCAAAAATTACAGGCTGTAGAGCGTCCACAAGAAAGTGTCTACGGACGCGGCGGCGGCGGAGACAACACACGTGAATCCATAGCAGCCACCCGACTTCGTTCGGGGCCGACAAATGTACTGGAAGCCCAATCAACATGATACTTGTTACAAAAGAAGTAGGCGCCAATCCCCAATAACTCTGTGAACAAAAAGTTCCCACATCAAGAATGACCTTGGTACATGCAAATTCATCAGCCCCATAATTAATGAGACATGCAAATTAGCATATTTCAGCCATTTTCAGCCAATCAATATGAAACTTTGTGTCACTCAAGGGGTACAGTGTAGACATATGCCAATTTCAGACAGGATTAAATAACATGGATCCACAAGCGAATCAAAATGTTGTCATTTTAGACCCAAAGAATATTTAAAAATGAAATTATCTACCTGTCCCTACAAAGTTTGCAAAGCTTACGTCAATGAACCACGCTGCTACGTACAAATAAGTACGTATCAGCGTGCATTTTATTGAGAAATGTCCCGAGATCGCAATTGCCATACCAACTTTGCCCACAGGATGGTAGTATGTACAACCCCAATTCCAAAAAAGTTGCTGCGTAAATACTGTGTAAATTGTAAATAAAAACAGAATGCAATGATTTGCAAATTTCATAAACCCACATTTTATTCACAATAGAACATAGACAACATATCAGATGTTGAAAGTGAGACATTTTGCCGTTTCATGAAAAATATTAGCTCATTTTGACTTTGATGGCAGCAACACATCTCAAAAAAGTTGGGAAAGGGGCAACAAAAGGCTGGAAAAGTAAGTGGTACTAAAGAAAAACAGCTGGAGGAGCATTTTGCAACTAATTAGGTTAATTGGCATAAGTTAAGTGACATGACTGGGTATAAAAAGAGCATTTCAGAGAGGCAGAGTCTCTCAGAGGTAAAGATGGACAGAGATTCGCCAATCTTAAAAGACTGCGTCTAAAAAATTGCGGAACAATTTCAGAAAAATGTTCCTCAAAGTAAAATTACAAAGATTTTGAATCTACGATATATAATATCATCAAAAGATTCAGAGAATCTGGAGAAATCTCTGTGCGCAAGGGACAAGTCCGAAGGTCAATATTGGATGCTCGTGATCTTCGGGCCCTCAGGCGGCATTGCATTAAAAACCGGCACGATTCAGCACTGGAATACACTGCATGGGCTCAGGAACACTTCCAGAAATCACTGTCTTTAAATACAGTTCGCTGTGCAATCTACAAATGCAAGCTAAAGCTGTATCATGCAAAGAAGAAGCTATATGTGAACACCATCCAGAAATGCCGCCATCTTCTCAGGGCCAAAGTTCATTTAAAAGGCAGAATGGAAAACTGTTCTGTGATCAAATGATTCAAAATTTGAAATTCTTTCTGGAAACCATGGATACCTTGTGTGGTCTAAAGAGGAGAGGGACCATCCAGCTTGTTATCAGCACACAATTCAAAAGCTGACATCTCTGATGGTATCGGGTTGCATTAGTGCCGATAGCGTGGGAAGCTTACACATCTGAAAAGGCATTATCAGTGCTGAAAAGTATATAGGTTTTAAAACAACATATGGTCCCATCCAGACAACCTCTCTTTCAGGGAAGGCCTCGGACATTTCAGCAAAACAATGCCAGACCTAATACTGCATCCATCGCAGCAGCATAGCTTTGCAGTTGAAGAGTCTGAGTGCTGAACTGGCCTACCTTCAGTCCAGACCATTCACCAGGAGAAAACATTTGGCGCATCATAAAACAAAAAATCCGGCAAAGAAGACCCTGGACTGTTGAGCAGCTAGAATCCTACATCTGAAAAGAATGGGACAACATTCCTCTCCCAAAACATCAGCAACTGGTTTCCTCACTTCCCAGACATTTACAGACTGTTGTTAAAAGAGGAGGGGATACTAAACAATGGTAAACATGGCCATATCCCAACTGTTTTGAGCTGTGTTGCTGCCATCAAATTCAAAATGAGCTAATATTTTTCATGAAATGGCAAAATGTCTCAATTTTAACATCTGAACATCAGATATGTTGTGTATGCTCTATTATGAATAAAATGTCAGTTAATAAGTTTTGCAAATCATTGCATTGTTTTTATTTTACACAACATCCCAACTTTTTTGGAATTGGGGTTGTACATATAAAAGAGCGTTATAAGATATACTACTTAGCATTTCACCTGAAACAGATGTAGAAAGAGCTAGCTGTCAGTTTGATGCATTTCTCTCTTCTTTTTAACTGGCTTAGTCAAAAGGATAAATAAATGTAAATAAAGGTGGCTGGACACTGCCTTCTTTTTCTGCGGAACCCTTTAGATAAGGAGAGTAATGCCTTGTATACAGGGAATAGTAAATTAAATTGAAGCTTTTTTCCAACCATGCTAACATGGGCACAAATACATTATTATACTCTTCTTCATTCATGTCCATTCCAATAGGCTTGTGCCCTTTATTTCTGCTGGGAGTTTCTGACAGGGGGCACTCAGGGAAGATGATGAGGGGCAGACAATACAGGAAGTTAGTGCGTGGAACAGGTACTTTAATTTCACAATGATAGTATAATAAATACAAGTACATACGCCAGGTAAGACATCCAAGACTAAACAACTGTTGAAACAATTACACTGCGGGTGGAGACAATAATATGAAATGCAAAGTAAACAACAGATACTCTCAGAAGATACAAGTAGATACAATCACATAAAGGAACATTAAACAAAACCCCAAAGAAACAACACAAAGCATAAACAAAGTAGCGAAGAAATGTACTCAAAAACTTTCCAAAGCAGAAAAAGCCATAAATGTCAAAATATCGCAAGTGCGCAAAGTAACAACCATAGACTGTATAAAAAGATGGACGAGGCAACCGTGATGTCACCCATTGGTTTCAGCACACCATTTAGGAAGCCTTGATTTTGGCAATTTGAACAACGTCATTTTGTCATTTAGAAACCGGATGTGATTCCTATTGGACGAGAGCGTGACTTGAAGATCCAGGGAGGAGCGAGGGGTGGATCTACGGGTGGATCTGACCGTATCTAATGAGGACCAGAGGATAGCCACGCCTCTAAAGCATATCTGGCTTTATCCTTTATTCTAGTCTATTTGGGACCATAATTTACAAAAATTAACATCATGATCTATCAAAGGAGACTTGAAACTTGCGATAGATACCATAAAATAATGTGGAAAATCATTAATGAAATAATAAATCAGGTGGGAAAGCAGGGTCATTTTCTCATAGACTTCTATGGCATTGAACTTCTTTCTGCAACCACTGACATTGCCATCTGCTGGCCATTAAATAGAATGCAATTTTTAGAGATTTCCACATTGGCCTCACTTTTCAGACCTGGGTGCTGCGTCCATCTTTTTATACAGTCTATGGCAGGGGTCGCCAAGTAACTTGGGCTGCGGGCCAAGATTTGTCCTCGCCACTAGGTGGCGGGCCAGAGGTCAGGCTACGGCCTATTTAGACGCTGGGATCGGTGCCCCTAATGCCCACTCGCAAAAACCAGGCCTAAACGGAGAATGGTGAGTCTAATAAAAATAACTAATGACAATAAATAAACCATGTGGACTGTGCACAAGCCCATCGGCAGTCTCTTTTGATAATTTAGTAATCTTAATGGACTTAGCATCTCTTTCAATATTGAGTCATCTGCAATTATGAAAAAGGCAATGATGGCAATGATAGTCCCAGGTTAGGTCTAATAGACTACTAGTAATATTAGTCTATCTTGGGCTACTTTTATTTTGAAATACTTGGTTGAAAGCCTCCTTACAATAATACAGTGTTTGCTGTTTTGGTGGAAATGGCGTGCAGAGACAGGGCTCTCAATTGCATCGGAATTTGGCCGGCGCCCAAAATAAGAATTGGCAAAAAACGCCCCCAAATTATGGGAAACGCGCCCAAAATCAATAATGGTCACAAAAAAATTAAGCACGTTACTAATCCCATATTACACGAACTATTCAGCCTGAAATACCGCCTACAAACCCGATATTTCTCTCGGGTAGTTTCCGTGGCTCGCGCAAGACTACAGTATTCTCCCAACCATATATATATATACATATATATAGGCTACTAATATCACTAGAGGGCGAACTATGCAAAATTTCGGTGATTACGTGGTTCGCTGTCCGCCATTATTAATTGGGTGGACTCATCCTTGGTATCGGTGCCAAGATGTCGATATATTGCTTTGCATATGGCTGTTCTAACCACTACAGCAAAGCAAATGGCATAGTCTTTCACAAGTAAGTACTTGTAATATTATCAGTGGCGGTTCTAGAATTGGGAATTGGGGGTGGCACAGACACGTCCCTTTATGACAATTCGGCTATAGTTCTCAATCATTTTCCTTTGCTGACGCGTTTTCCAATTATTGTAATTGGCAACTGAAGACACGGTTTTTCTCCATAAGCGATCGAACAGCAATGAAATCATGGGCGAAATTCAGCACAGTGGCGGAGCCAGAACTGAGAATTGGGGTGCACAAAACATCCATTTAAAACAATTATTAGTCCTGACCTGTTCTCAGTCATTTTCATAATTATTATTATTATTACTCAGGCCGGTAGGCCACGAGTCTAAGTTTCGGCTCCGTTCTTCTTCTTTTTTTTTTTCGGGGTTGCGATTGTCCTGCTCATGCGCGTGCGCGGTTTCGCGATTGGCTCAGGCCTAGACCCGGCCCGAGTACAGGCTCTGAGGAGCCTCTTGTTAACAAAAGGTTCACTCTGAGAGCACTCTACACTTATCAGGTGCTGCTAGTTCTCCCCGATTACGTAAGAAGACAATCATTCATCTGGACGCGTATTTGCTGTATTTAAATTGTTATTCAAAATTGCATACCTGTCGACTCTCAATCAAATAGCTTGAGCCGCACTCTGCCTATTTAACTGCCGAGTGCCAATTTTATTATTTTTTTTTTTTAAATCAACCCACGCGATACCGAGAGTGAAAGGCAATATTTAATTGGAACGCGGACCTGTTCAATCAATGCGAAGCGATGGCCTATTAATAAGTAAATTATTTTTCTGTACTGAATTTTGTCCATGAGTTCATCGCTGTTCGATCGCATATGGAGAGAAACCGTGTCTTCAGTTGCCAATTACGATAATTGGAAAACTCATCAGTAAAGGAAAATGATTGAGAACTAGCCAGGACTAATTGTCATAAAGGGCCGTGTCTGTGCCCCCCCATTCCCGGTTCTAGAACCGCCACTGCTTTGAAGGGCGAGGTTATGGCTTCCCTTTGTTACGGCCGACGAACCTCCACTGCTTCCCATTACGCTAGCCGACAATAATAAAAGACTGTCACAAAACTGTGAGTTAGTCAGCTGGGCAGCGTAACCTTAGATTTATGATGCAGATCGTATCCCTCAGTCCCTCTGGAGCTACACTTCCAGTGTTAGGAAAACGAGCCAATTGAGCCTTAAAAGGTAGTGGAAGCTGCCAAACCTTGCTGACAGTTAGTGGAGTTCTAATCTGAGTTATCTTCCCGGATGCATTTCAAATGACTGTCGTTTATTTCAGACCGCTTTTACGTGTCAAGAAAAAATGGGACGAGATGGTGTACACACTCCATAGCGGCAAATTGTCTCATTTCGCTTTACAATCATCGCGATTCCATGTTACACCCCTACTTATACCAAGAAAAAAATAATTTGCACCAAGTCTGACATTTGTCTAAATTTTAGTTATTAAGAATAGCCTAATACAATTGAATAATACAGAGATGCCAAGTCTCACACATTCGGCGTAGGTCTCACGCATTTTTTAGGCTTATTCACCGTAGTCCGCAATTATTTAATGAACGCTTATTAATGAGATTCTCACGCGGAATTAAAATCCTTATGCATTGAAGTTTCAGTTTCACTTGCGTGAAGGTGGACCTCACTACGGAAAGCGATTCTGACTCCAGACTTCTCGTGCTTCTCTTTACTCAGGGATTGGAAACAATGCATGTGTTTCATGATCGTTTAAATTGTTTTAATGAAATAAGACCATTTGAAACGTCTTTATGCAATTCCATTGCTTTCAATCCCCCAGTAACGACAAGCGTGAGAATTCCCGAGTCGTAATCAATTTCCGTGTCACTAAGTGAGGAAATCCACCGTAATGCAAGTGAAACTGATTAACTTAATGCACAATGACTTAAATTCCGCAAGTGAATTTCTTCAATGCGCTTTGATTGGATAATTGCTGACTACGGCACAGGAACATGAATGCCACTAAGAGGCGAGAGACTCGCTGAATGCGTGAGACTTGGCATCTCTGATAATAATCAGAGATTTCCATTGAGAACTTGATGAAAATTCAAACGGAAAAGTTCTGCTTCACAGCCTAGAGACTGCACAGCATTGAACTGTACAAACAGAGACGTCACCCGCTTAGTAATGGCGGACCTTGCTCCATGCGGTCACAGAGAAATTGCACGGGGCGTATTGCGTCCGCACTCCAGTTGTTATATATATATATATATATATATCTCTATGCTCCCAACCTTGTCACCTGCTGGTTTGCATGTACTCGCGTATACTGCTCCAATGTATTTCGATTCTCACGCCGACCGAGGATGCTTCTAGAATTTCCTGAATGCAAATGGCGCTTTAATCATGCCGGGACACCGTGGAAGACCACGAAAAACTGGCAAAAGCCACAATAAAACTAGTTCTACATATGTAGCAGAGCAAAAAAAAATGAAAGGTAGTGCCAGATGCCGGCTCTTTAGATCGTTTTTTTTTTCAAGCAAAAAGACGTAAGTGGGTCATTCCTGGCTATTGGTGACTTTTCCGTCCCCAAGAAAAAACTTTTAATACTTTAATTAAAATAAACAATATGTTTATTGCAAAAGGGTTTTATTATACAATGAGGTCTCCTTTATACAATTAACACAAAATAATGTTTGTAAATATATATTTTTAGTCTTTATTGACTTTTATTTTGACACATACACTTCTTTTTATGATGTTCCCAAAGCAAATTCTCAGTTTCAGTGAAATAAATTGTAAAATAATTATAAATACATGGAATTTTGTTTTTATTATTGTATAGATCATGTTAAAATATCTCCAAATATTAATCTATAACAATGGAAACGGTAATTATTTTTATTTTTAAAGATAATTTACAACCCCATTTCCGAAATAGTTGGGACGTGTAATTTGTGAATAAAATCAAAATACAATGACTTTCAGATCACATGAGCCAATATGTTATTTACAATTGAACATAGATAACATTTCAAATGTTGAAACTGAGACATTTTACATTTTCATCCACAAAATGAGCTTATTTCAAATTTTCTGGCTGCAACAGTCTCAAAAAAGTTGGGACATTGGCAAAAAAAAGGGCTGAAAAGCAATTAATATATAAGAGAATCAGCTGAAAGAACATTTAGCAAGTAATTAAGTTAACTGGCATCAGGTGTGTAACATGATTGGCTATAAAAGGGATGTCTTAGAGAGACTGAGTCTCTCAGAAGCAAAGATGGCCAGAGGCTCTCCAACCTGTGAAGGCTTGCGTAAAAAAATTGTGGAATACTTTAAAAACAATGTTCCTCAATGTCAGATTGCAAAGGCTTGAAGGTCTCATCATGGACAGTGCGTAACATCATCAAAAGATTCAGAGAAACTGGAAAAATCTCTGTGCGTAAGCGACAAGGCCGAAGACCTTTACTGGATGCCCGTGATCTTCGGGCCTTCAGATGCCACTGCATCACTCACCGGCATGATTCTGTCATTGATATTTCTAAATGGGCCCAGGAATACTTCAAGAAACCACTATCTGTAAACACAGTCCGCCGTGCCATCCACAGATGACACCTAAAACTCTATTATGCAAAAAGGAAGCCATTGTTGAGCATGATCCAGAAGCGCCGCTGTGTTCTGTGGGCCAAGGCTCATTTAAAATGGACTGTAGCAAAGTGGCAAAGTGCCCTGTGGTCAGACAAGTCCAAATTTGACATTCTTGTTGGAAATCATGGGCGTCGTGTCCTCCGGGCTAAAGAGGAGAAAGACCACCCCTCCTGTTATCAGCGTTCAGTTCAAAAGCCAGCATCTCTGATGGTATGGGAATGCATTATAGTGCATATGCATGTTTTTAAAAGCACCATGAATGCTGAAAGGTATATAAAGGTTTTAGAGCAACATATGCTCCCCCCCAGATGACATCTATTCCAGGGAAGGCCTTGTGTATTTCAGCCGGACAATGCAAAACCACACACTGCAGCCATTACAACAGCATGGCTTCGTAGTAGAAGAGTCCGTGTGCTGAACTGGCCTGCCTGCAGTCCTGATCTTTCACCGATTGAGAATATTTGGCATATAATTAAACGAAAAGTCCGTCAAAAGAGACCCAAAACTCTCCAGCAGCTGGAAGCCAGTATTAAACCAGAGTGGGATCAAATTCCAATGGCTAAAGTCAAGAAACTTGTCTCCTCAATGCCCAGACGCCTCCACTCTGTTAAAAAGAAGAGGATGCTATACCATGGTAAACAGGCCCCTGTCCCAACTTTTTTGAGACCTGTAGCAGCCATCAAATTTGAAATGAGCTCATTTTGTGGATAAAATTTTAAAATTTTTCAGTTTCAACATTTGCTATGTTATCTCTGTTCTTTTGTGAATAAAATACTGGCTGGTGAGATTTGAAAGTCATTGCGTTTTGATTTTATTTACAATTTACACTTTGTCCCAACTATTTCAGAATTGGGGTTGTACTATATGTCCCTAAAATCACATTCCACCCTGTTAGATTGTGGATTTTCGCTGTTTGAACAAAAAAAAACTACCATCCCATTCCCACACTTTGGCTGTGACATCGCACCTTTGGAGGGAAGTTTAAAAGGAGCAAAGTGAGGTGAGTGACAACTTAATGTTTGCCTTTTTTGCATGTTTTATGATGTTAACCTGTATGTCCTACTCTTAAATTTCCACCCTGTTAGCCTAATTAATGAAGAAAGTAAACCACATTTTTAAAAATTCAAAAACATATTTGATATTTATACTAAAGTACTGTTTATTTGTTGAGAGCTAGCTAACAAAAGTTTGCTGTCACTGAGCAATGGTTAATTTGGTATGAAAATTTCCACCCTGTTAGGTTCCACCTTGTTAGGTATGTAAACCTTACAGGGTGGAACATGCACCTAACAGGGTGGAAAATCTGTCACAAAAGGTAAGGAAATGTTTTAGTTGTTACTTGTACTGTTCATCTAATTTATCAATATGTGTAAAAGGTAAAACTTTACTATTATATTAAGGTACAAGGCATTTACTTGGTTTTACCGCTGTCCTACCGCATAACAGCTATGATCCAATATCAACAGATCACACCCTCTTAAGTATATTTAAACAGTAATAGATCATTATTATAAAATATTGTTGATACAATTTGCATGATAATGTAATGTTAAATTGTATATATTTGTTAGGAAATGGCTCCCCCACTTACTGCAGCTGAAAAACAGCGCCGCTACAGAGCGAAGTATGGGAAGCCGTTTAGGAAATAATTCATACCAACTGTGTGAACATGCATCGGTTCATTGACAATGTATTGGTTTCCGGGTAAATACATTGGTTTCCCAGCATATGCATCGGTTTAATATATTGGTTTCAGTACGTATGCATTGGTTTGAGCACATACATACCGGTTTAATACATTGGTTTGTTGGCAAGCACATTGGTTTAAATACATATACATTGATTTGCTGGTATATGCATTGGTTTGAGTCCATGTGTATTGGTTTGTTAATAAATACATTGGTTTGAGTTGAAATGTTGATATGTATTGGTTTGATGGTAAATACATTGGTTTGAGTTCATGTATTCTGATTTCATACGTTGGTTTTAGTTTGTATGTATTGGTTTGGTGGTAAATACATTGGTTTGAGTTTATGCATATTGGTTTGCTAGTAAATAAATTGGTTTGAATCCATATACGTTGGTTTGCCAGTAAACACAATGGCTTGAGTTCATATCTATTAGTTTGATGAAAATATTTTGGTTTTAGTTTATATGTATTGGCTTACCACTACATATTGTGGTTTAAGTACACACATATTGGTTTTCCTACATATATACTGGTTAAATACATTAGTTTGCTGGTGAAAACATTGGTTTAGCGCATATGCACTGATTTCCTGGCAAATGCATTGGTTTTGTTTAATATGTATCGGTTTTCATGCGTATATAACGGTTCTTTTAAAAATATTTGGGTTTTATGGGTCCTATATTGATTTGCTGATGAATACATTGTTTTTACGGCACGTCTGGTGGTTTATATACATTGATGTTCCCATTAGTGTGCTGGTTTTAATGAATATATACTGGTTTGAATATATATCGGTTTGCTGGCGCGTGTATTGGTTCGGTGGAAGCAATATTGGTTGTCGTCATGCAATTCTGAATTTGTCCTCTAGATGTCCTCTTTCTTATCATCTCTCACTCCACATTGATAAGGCTTCACAAACGAGTTTAAGGGTGCTGTGCTTCCACCATAACAGTACGACGGAGTATTAGGGCCAGGGATAGGGAAGTTTTTTTTTTTTTTTTTTTACATTAAAGTAAAATGGAAATGTCCAGAATAAAGTGGAAAGGCCGAGAACGATTTGTAAATGTCGAGATTTAAGTCAAAGTGTCGAGAATAACGCTTACATTTCAACATTTAAGTCGAACATCAAACTACAATATGCCAAAATGCAGATGAATAAGTTAAATTTTACTTCAGAATTGGTCTTTGTAACATGGAAATTCTCTCTTTTACCACATAAAGACGGCATTGTAATAATAGGACTTTGAAGAGATTGTGCCAAAAATTGCATTTGTTCAGAGGGAGAAAGCACACAAACTTAGACGAGGTGGCCGCATTCGTGCAGAATGAAATAGCCAGTAATTGACAGATGCAAGGATATCGATGGTTACTCTTCCATGCAATACAGAGAGGATACAGTTGTATGCAAAAGTTTGGGCACCCCAGATCAAAATTTCTGTTACTGTGAATAGCTAAGCGAGTAAAAGATGACTGCTCTCAAAAAGGCATAAAGTTAAAAAGGACACATTTCCTATGTATTTTAAACAAGATTACTTTTTCATTTTCATCCTTTGACAGTTTCAAAAGGACAAAAAAGGAAAAGGGTTCGAAGCAAAAGTTTGGGTACCCTGCACGGTCAGTTCTTAGTAACACTCCCTTTGGCAAGTCACATCACAGCTTGTGAACTTGTATTTTTGGTGGCAGCCAGGAGTTTTTAAATTCTGGTTTTGGGGATTTTGCCCATTATTCTTTGCCAAAGGCTCCTAGTTGTGTGATATTGTTTGGCTGCCTTGCATGCACTGCTCTTCTGAGGTCCATCCACAGATTTTCAATGATGTTGAGGTAGGGGACCGTCAGGGCTATGGTGAAACCTTCAGCTCACACCTCTCGAGGTAGTCAGCTGTGGATTTTGAGGTGTGTTTAGGGTCATTATCCTGTTGTGGAAGCCATCCTCTTTTCATCTTCAGCTTTTTTACAGATGGTGTGATGTTTGTTTCCAGAATTTGCTGGAATTTAATTGAATCCATTCTTCCTTCTACCAGTAACATGTTCCCCGTGCCACTGGCTGCAACACAAGCCTAAAGCAAGATCGATCCAACCTTGTGCTTGACAGTTGGAGAGGTGTTCTTTTCATGAAATTCCGTATCCTTTTTTCTCCAAACATACCTCTGCTCATTGCAGCCAAAGACATCTATTTTAACTTCATCAGTCCACAGGACTTGTTTCCTAAATGCATCAGCCTTGTTCAGATGTTCCTCAGCAACCTTCTGATGCTGAATTTCATGGTGAGGATGCAGGAAAGGTTTCCTTCTCATGACTCTTCCATGAAAGTCGTATTTGAGCAAGTGTTGCTGAATCATAGGGCAGTGCACCATGACTCTACGGTGTGCTAAATCTTGCTGAAGATCTTTTGTTTCCAAACGGGTGTTTTGATTTACCTTTCTAGCAATCCAATGAGCAGTTTTCTCACAAAGTTTTCTTGGTGTTCCAGACCTCAACTTGACCTTCACCATTTCTATTGACTGCCATTTCTTAATTATATTATGAACAGAGGAAATCACAACCTAAAAACATTTGCTATCTTCTTATAGCCATCTACTGCTTTGTGGGCATTGATTATTTTCATTTTCAGAGTGCTAGGCAGCTGCTTAGAGGACCCTATGGCTTCTAATTGTTGGGCAAAGGTTAGAGGAGTCTGGGTATTTATAAAGTTCAAAATTTGCATCACCTGGCTTTTCCTTATGATGATTGTGAAGAAGCCAAAGCCCTAACAAGCTAAATACGGTCTGAGACCATAGTCAAAATTACTTGAGAGCTCAAATCTTTTGGGGTGCCCAAACTTTTGCACGGAGCTCATTTCACTCTAGAATTGCACAGAACAAAATGAATATGCTAATACTGCTTAAACTATGAGAATAAGTGTTTTATCTTTAAATTTATGTCATTCAGAGATCAGTTCATCTTCTACTTGCTTAACTATTTTCAGTAACAAAAATTTTGATCAGGGGCGCCCATACTTTTGCATACAAATGTATGTAGAATCCCAGGACATAAAAAGACAATTGATTAAGTTTGTTGATCCTGAAGTGTGGAGCTCAGGCGGGCGCGGCGTCTGAGACGCAGACATTACCGCAACAACCCAACACACTATGGCATATGGATTCGTACAACAAGTTGAAGCCATACGGCATTACCATCAATGGTTGTATTGATGGTTTTAGCCGCTATGTTGTGTGGATGGAAGCTTACTGAACAACCAATGACCCAAAAGTAATAGCGGACTACTTCATCCAATCCATTGCACACTTGGGATGATGCCCAGATGCAAAGATGATGTTAACTTTACACCATGATATAGGCTATATGCGGCTGGCAGGATGGTCAGTCAGTCCACCTGTCGCGTTCTCTAAAGTTGAATTGATGGATATTGACTTTATTGGCGACATTTCGCATTTATTCTCGAAATGGAAGTTCAGCTACCAAAAATGGACTGGACAAAATTATTGGCACCCTTTTAAAACTGTGGGTAAATCATTTTATTTCAAGAATGAGATGCTGGTTTAAACTCACCTGTGGCAAGTAACAAGTGCTGGCAATATAGAAATCAAACCTGAAGCCAGTTAGAATGTATAAAAGTTGACTCAGCCTTTGTGTTGTGTGCCTGTGTGTGTCACACTAAGCATGGAGAAGAGAAAGAAGGGCTGAGAATTGTCTGAGGAATTAAGAAGCAAAATTGTGGAAAACTATGAACAATCTCAAGGTAACAAAACCATCTCCAAAGATCTTGAAGTTCATTTGTCCACTGTGCGCAATATAATCAAAAAGTTTATAACCCCTGGAACTGTGGCTGATCTCTCTGGACATGGACGGAAGAGAAAAATTGACGAAAGAATGTAACGCAGGATAGTTCGAATGGTGGATAAACATCCTCAGTCAACTTCCACACAAATTCAGACTGTCCTGCAGACTCTGGGTGCAAAAGTGTCAGCTCGGACCATACAGCTTGGACCGTACGTCATCATCCGAATGAGATGAAGCGCTATGGCAGGAGACCGAGAAGAACCCCACTGACACAGAGACATAAAAAGGCCAGACTGGAGTTTGCGAAAATGTACCATAATCCATCCGGGAGAACGTTTTGAGGACAAATGAGACTAAGATAGAGCTTTTTGGCAAAGCACGTCATTCTACTGTTTACAGAAAGCGGAATGAGGCCTACAAAGAACAGAACACAGTACCTACAGTCACCCACGGAGGAGGTTCACAGATGTTTTGGGGTTGTTTTGCTGCCTCTGGCACTGGGTGCCTTGACTGTGTGCAAGGAATCATGAAATCTGGAGACTATCAAAAGATTTTGGGCCGCAATGTAGGGCCTCGTGTCAGAGAGCTGGGTCGGTGTCAGAGGTCATGGGTGTTCCAGCAGGACAATGACCCGAAACATTCCTCAGAAACACAGAAATGGTTGGAGACAAAGCGCTGGAGAGTTCTGAGGTGGCCGGCAATGAGTCCAGATCTAAATCCCATTGAACACCGATGGAGAGAGATCTCAAAATTGCTGTTGCAAGAAGGTACCCTTTAAATCTGAGAGACCTGGAGCAGTTTGCAAAAGAAGATCCAAAATTCCAGTTGAGAGGTGTAAGAAGCTTGTTGATGGTTATAGGAAGCGATGGGCTTCAGCTATTTTTTTTTCAAAGGGTGTCCAACCAAATATTAAGTTGAGGGTGCCAACAATATTTTTCCCAAAAGGTGTGCAACCAAATATTAAGTTGAGGGTGCCAACAATTTTTTCCAGCCCATTTTTTTTATTTTTGTGTAAAATGATGTCAAATTTAGCTTTTTTCTTCTGTATTTTTGTGTTGTTCCAATGCACGTAAAGAAAATAAACATGTGTATACCAAAAACATTTGTAATTGCAATAGTTTCTGGGGGAAATGGTGTATTTTCTGGAAAAATTCCAGGGGTGCCAATTCTTTCATCCATGTATCAACAACCTAATAGGTATGAACTCAAACCATTTCATATACAAGCAAATCAATGTATATGTACTTAAACCAATGCCCTTGCCAACAAACCAATGTATTCAACCGGTACATAGGTGCTCAAACCAATGCATATGTACTGAAACCAATATATTAAACCAATACGTACTCAAACCAATGTATTTACAAGCAAACCAATACATATGTACTCAAACCAATGTCTTTACATGCAAACCAACACATATTAACTCAAACCAATATATTTACTAGCAAACCAATGTATGTGGATGACAACCAATTTATTTACCAGCAAACCAGTACGCATAAACTCAAACCAATGTATTTACCATTAAACCAATTTATACAAACTCAAACCAATGTATTAAATCAATATACATGAACTCAAGACAATGTATTTTCCAGCAAACCAATACACATGAACTTAAACCAATCAAACCAATATATTTACCAGCAAACTAATACAAATTAACTTTAACCAATGTATTTACCAGCAAAGCAATAAATATCAAGTCAAACCAATACATTTATGAACAAAACAATATATATGAACTCAAACCAATGCATATGTCAGTAAATCAGTATATATGTACTTAAACCAATGCCCTTGCCAACAAACCAATGTATTCAACTGGTACATATGTGCTCAAACCAATGCATACGTACTGAAACCAATATATTAATCTGATGCATATGCTGGGAAACCAATGTATTTACCCGGAAACCAATACATTGTCAATGAACCAATGCATGTTCACACAGTTGGTATGAATTATTTCCTAAACGGCTTCCCATAATGAAGCGAGATGCAGATCCAAAGAGAAGAGCACACGCACATACCCACAAACACCTTCTCAGACATGCACGCACGCACGCACGCACATATATTTACGCACACACATCCACACACACATGCACACGCACACACACACACACACACACACACACACACACACACATATATTTACACACACATCCACAACACACATGCACACAAACACCTTCTCAGGCACGCACGCTCACACACACACACACACACACACACACACACACACACACCCACAAACGCCTTCTCAGGCACGGACACACGCACACACACACATACCCACAAACACCTTCTCAGGCACTCAGACACACACACACACACACACATATATGTACACACACACATCCACAACACACATGTGCATTCCTGGACACACAAAAAGATGAAATAAAATTAAATAAAGTTAAAAATAAGATTAAATGAAATCAAATTATATTCTGGCCCATAAAGAAAGTTTGGTGAGGGCCACTTTTGTTTGTCAGTAGATGCACTTATGTTTAGTACTGTAATGTAATTTTAATGTTTAAAAAGTGTTTAATGTTTTGTATTTTCAATTAAAATTAAATGTCCTGTGAGTTACTCATAAAATTATTGTTGAAACTCACTGAGTTATTGCAGGTCATTCCACCCTATTAAAGGTCCTTTCCACCCTGTTAGTCACATTTTTTACCCAAATAACATAACAAGTATGTTAAATGTTCTGCATATGTTAATGTTAAACTGCAAGGTTGAAAGGGATCAGCAGCAGACATATGTAATTTGTGCAAATTTCTGTCATTATTTATCATTTTGGGTAAATTGGGTGCAAAAAAATGTGACCATTTTAAAAAATGAACACGTTCGACTCAAAAATTCTCTTTTCAACATTACTCAAAGAAAAGACTTATATGATAGAATAAGGGACACATGAAGGTACAAGAAAAGCTAAGTATTGTTGAATATTCATATTATTAACTTTGTAATACCTGTGTATATGTCCCTAACAGGGTGGAACTCTCTTGTGGTCCATGTCTGGATAATCCATCCATAATTATTATTATCTAGATTCACAAGCTCTATCAGTACAAGTTCCTGAAGGTTAAACATACCATTTTCCACATATAATGTTAAAAACATGAAAAATGTATTCTTTTTTTCCCCAAACGTTAGCACACTGAAAAGTCACCAATAGTGAAGAATGACCCAAGTACAATGAAATTTTCTGACATTTTGCCGGCATGTCTGCATGCATTATCATTGTTATGCTAATTTTATCAACAGCTTTATCAATTCCCGACTTTGGGAATTCCCTGACGTACCGTTGCATGTCGGGATTAGAAGATGGCGACAAGTGTTTGAACCGCGTCGCTTCGGAGGAAGTTTTTGCTCGTATCTCCGCACGGAAGGCATCTACCGACGTGTCCTTGTGGCTGAGTCTAGCTGTCCTAGCTAGGAAGGTATGTGCATTTGATTTGTTACGATTCGAAGAGTTGGGGAAATGTTACAGACGTAGAGCGAAAAAGTATGCCTGAAGTGAATGGATCAAGCAGTGTCTCTGTGGGTACACATTGCAAGTCAGATTTATAAATATCAACCCACAGAGGGACGCAGGGTCTAGCCACAACAACGTAATTCGTTGTCAGTGAGGTGGGTGTGTCTGCGTGACGTAGGAGTCATGTGACGTTGTTTATAAACCGTATACCATAACCGTATACCTCTGTGAAGATTTTATAATGATCATTCTTTCAAGATTAAATTGTGAAACTGGACTGGTATATCTCATGTCTAATGCTGTCGGTAAATCATTTTAGAGAAAAAAACATATGATGTCAGTTGTCAGAGGGAATATTTAAATAACAGATTCATAAATGTCACTAGTCACTAACTTCCCATTGTGTCAAAATGAAACTAGCCTTGCCAATCTGTTAACTGTGGTACAGTGGTGGTACTGCTGCTGTCAGAATGAAACTAGTCTTTGACAATCTGGTACTGCTGCTGGCTGCTACAAATAAAATAATTTGAAAACACAGATTTGTTTATTGTTAAATCTGTCTTTATTAAACTGAATTTTAAAAGGAACAACTGATCTCCACCAGTCTGTCTCAGCCCCGTCTCCACATTCCAGGACCCACCATAACTCTCTTGATGGCAGAGCACTAATAGGGCCTGCTGGTTGTCCAATGGTTCTGCCATCTGGCAAGTAATGTTGGCTCTCCTGTCAAATTTCCCAGTAACCATAGTAAACCCAAACGACCATTTAACTCGCTCCCCTGACACTTGGGACCATGCAGCAGGGTAGTGGCGCACCCTAGTGGGTGTCAGGGTGTGTCAAAATGGCGATTTGGGCTTTGGAAACGCTGCAACAGCAAGTTGGATACGGTGCGAGAATGTGTCCAAAATAGGACCTGAAAAATAGAGAATGTAGCCATGGCTGTGCAACTGAGAGCCCTGAGAGAGGAGTAAGCTGAATTAAAAAGGATGTCTCTGTCAAAAAGTCTAAAGAGGAACGTTGACAGCGAAAACGGAGCCTATAAAGAGGGATGGAGGGACAAATTCGCGTTCATCTTACCCAGTTGTAGTAATGGAAAGCCCATGTGCCTCATATGCAGGGAAGTTATTGCGGTTTGCAAAGAGTATAATGAATTATGTATAATGTCAAGCGGCATCACGAAACGAAGCATGGCTCCTTCAACGTTGCTTATCCGCTCCGGTCTGCGGCACGAAAACGCTAAATTGAAGCGCTGACAGATGGTTATACAAAGATCAGCAGCATCCTAGTGCGAGGTCTAACATCCCAAGAAACAGCCACAAGCGCGTCCTTAAAAGCGTCTTGGTTGCTTTTTTCTTCTCTCGTGCGTTTCGTTTCAGGAGCATCCGTGCCCACCACCTCTGCCATTGCGCGACTGCCTGATCATCGTTTTATTTTATTTTATTTGCGTAAAAGCCGTCTGGATTATGCCACAGTTACTGGCTTGTTAAATAAAATATAAACCTAGTTTCCTGCGTCGCTCTGACGCAAATATTTTGTTGCAGCGCGACTGTTGGCCTGAAGTTCACTAAAGACAGCCCATCTTTTCATAGGCCGCCCCATCATGTCAAAAACGCAACTTTTCCCTTTTAGTTGAAGAAAGTGAAATAAAGGCAACTAAGATTAAGAATGCAAATCCTGGCTCTGGTATTCTCTCGCTTCTGCTTAACATCAGGTGTCTGGTAGGCTATAGGCAGGAATCGCAGGAGTAGCCTGAAAAAAAAAAAAAAAAAAACGCTTGGAGAGAAAAAAAAAAAAAACTGATCGGAATCATCTGGCAGGCCAATGAAAATCGTTCGCGGGCCGAAATTGGCCCACGGGCCGGCTGTTGCCGACCTATGACGTACACTTTTCAGTGGACTCCATAATTACTGGCACCCCTGACTGGCGATGCATAAACAATACAAAAAATATATATAAACAATATAATTATGGAGATATTGAATATACCAACATGTGTAAAATACTACATAATTTTTTTTGATGAAAACAACCAAAATAATAACAATCATTTAATACAAAATACATTTCAACAAAATCATGGTTTCATAATTATTGGCACCGTTCATTTAGCACTGTTACCCACTGTTACTCATGGCTGGTCCAGAGCCAAGCACCGATTAAGGGGAGGAGAAACCCAAAAAATTATGGTTTTTCACAATTTTTATCAAAATTTTAATTTTGGTCTTAATTAAAAGTTTAATCACTCATAATTAAGAGCAGGTGGATGCGTCGCGCGTTAGGGGGACAGAGAAGGCCAACCTAGACTCTGAAAATGTTATGGCTCTGCCTCATGTGTGTTGTCTTTGTGCTTATTTGTGCTTGTGCTTACTTTCGCTTTATTTTTCAGCTTTCATTCTGCCGTCTGATGATCGATTCCCTCTCTGCCAATCTCCTGTGGTGTCGCGTGACAGCTTTCAGCATGCCTGCGTCTCGTTATCCAATCACGTTTCCTCTTTCGGTTTCGGCTGTGGTATTTCATTCATTATTTCCACCTGTGCTTAATTCTGGGTCTCGCTAAACTGAGTGAATGCGTTCTCTGATAGGATAATTACTAACCGTACTAACCAGCACTTATTTGAGGGTGATTGTAAATATTTCCTCACGTAGTATTAACCTTTATTATGCCTCGGTGTGCGCATGCGCACAGCGAGCATACGGTACTCAGTCTGTGTATTTGTTTGTTTGTCTGTCTGTTACCATCATAACTGCGACAGCGTGTGCATCCAAGCTAAATTAACAATGCCAACGAGTGACAAACACTGTTCTCTTGATTTTAAATGTGCCAGAATTTTTAAAAAGGATTCAGTTCATTTTTTGTAGCACTTCATGTTTCAGTATACACGTTTTGTGTACATAATGTTAAGCCACACCCACATGATTTTGGCACAAGGACCGCACTCTATTGACTGTTTATGTATTCAAGCTTGCTTTTATGTTACTGTACAACTATTGTACATCAGTAGTGGCTAAGCAATACACACCGAGGCATCAGCACCTCTGGTGCTTTCATTAACTCATTAGCGAGTGCGAGCGTTTCTAGCTTTAGTAATTCCTGCCTAAGCTTTCCCTGACTAACTGCGTGTAAAGCTGTGCTTTCCTTTGCTTCTCTCGTGGTGCTTTTTTCTCGTCACGTTTAGACTACCTTAATCTAAACTGTCTAGTTTGATTGATGGTCTCAGCGTCTTGTCTCGAGTCATTATGGTTTACCCGGTCCTCGTTAATTTGTTTATTAATCCCATGTGTTTCTGTTTCCTTTCGAGATTGCGTTCCGAGTCCCCGCCTCCTCCCGTGTCTATAAATTTGGCAGAGATGGGAGGAGACATCAGACGGAACTTTGCTAGACTTGCTCTGCATGGTGAAATCTCAGCTCCTTGTGCCTTCCGAGTATTTCCTGTGTATGATTCCCGAGTCTTGTTTTTTGCTGCGCCCACGTCTTGTCTGCCCCTTGTTTAAGTCTCCCAGTGTGTCCGTCAGTCTAGTTAGGTTCAGTTTTTGTTTTTCTAGTTTAGCCACTCTTGGAGTTTGTACTTCTGTTTCCCCCTGCCTTGGGCACTGTACTTTAGTTTTCCCATTTGTTCAGTGCATGTGCACGGTGTTTTATTTCTGGCCTGAGTGCCTATTTTCTCCTAGTGTTTTGTGTTTAAATAAACACTTCAGTTCCTGCATCTGGTGTTCCCCTGCCTACTTCCTAACAGAAAAAGCCAAAAGAAAGAGCAAATCACTTCAATCTGCTCAAGAACAGGACAATCAGAGGGAGAAGTTTATGCTTCAGGGGCATTTTAATGTTCTAAGTTGACTGTTACAATGATTTGTAGGTGTACTTTGACTTTAACCTGGATTTTCTCAAAACCCGATTTTTGCCCTGATTGCTATCATTTAAGGCACTATACCTCACTTATTTGCGGAGCTTTTCTCATGAAATTTTGATAGAAGTCTGTGTACATATCAGGAAGTCTACTGAACTAAAAGTTTTGGTTTAGCACTTTGGGTCTGTGAGTTATGGTGATTTATATTTCATATCGAGGGGGCGAAAAATGGCAAAATCCTCTTTTACCCCACTAAATCTCTAGTATTATGTGTAAATGCTTTATTCTAGTTCAGAAGAAGGTGTAAACATAACTAAATCTAATAAAAGAAACCTGATTCAAATATCTTGCTTCAGTCCTGAGATATAAGGCAAAGAAATAATGGTGAAATCGGGGTGGCGGCCATCTTGAATCACATGACCTAATTATGCAAATTAGGTCAAATTCATATTTTGTGTATCTCAGGTCATATACTGTCAATACACCAAGTATGAATGATTTCTATCCAAAAATGACAATTTTTTTCCAAAAGGTTTCTCCTCCCCTTAACCCTTTCAGCGCCGTGGGCAACTATGGTTGCCCAATGATGTAAGATATCAAAGTCAGATGCTGTTGAAAACCTATCATGTGGCAACTTAAACAAGTTGCCACATGATAAATTTTTAACAGCTCAGGATAACTTTATTTTTAATTCCTTGAAAATGTATTCAGCGGTCAAAGGGTTAAGTCAGGGAGTGGGGGCGGAGTTTTAGTGACCAACAAGACCAGCACAAACACTGTATAGTCTAATTTTCTGGCTCTGGGCCCATATTCCCGAAGCCATCGTAAAAGTTCCAGTTTAACTTATCATTTGATCACTTACCAAGACCCTAGCGAGGGGGACAACTCGGTTAGCCAAACCATTGTAGAGGGATCATTACCAAAACGCAACTAATGACGACGTTGCAGCATTGTTCTCGAATACTTGACGCCAGTCTAAAATTAAATTGTGCCAGTGGCGTAACCAGAACTTCAAATTGGGTGGGCACTAAACATTTCTTTAAAAGAATTATTAGTTCTGACTCGATTGCAATCATTTTTTCTAATTAACTATCCATTCAACCCAAAAACACTCCACACTATCAGGTGTTGCTTTATCACCTCGTTAAGGCAAAAGGACAATCATTCATTTGGACATATAGTAGGCATCAAATTGAAAATGAGTGAATATTTCCAAAAAAGCAATAAAGTTTTTCAGTTTGAACATTAAATAGCTTGTCTTTGTTGTGTACTCAATTGAATATAGATCAAAAAGGATCTGCAAATCATTGTATTCGGTTTTTGTTCACGTTTCACATAACGTCCCAATGTCATTGGAATTGGGGTTTGTATATCCATGGTGCAACTGCACTGTACTAAGTCTGAGGCGCGGCTTTCCTGTACTTGGTTTATCGTAGGGCTGTTCTGTACTCATTTTATTGTGCTATTGTTCTGAACTGTCTATGCTGCAACTGTTCCGTACTTGATGAATGGTGAGGATATTCTGTATTTAGTCTATAGTACAGCTATTTTGCCTTGGTCTGTATCACAACTGTTGGGCACTTGTTCTATTGTCTACTCTTCTGTACTTAGTCTATGGAGCAATTGTGCACTGTGAATTTCAGTGCTCGTCTTCTGTTGCAGGCTTGGTGTACTTGGCCAATGATGCAGCTGATATATAGTCTTTGATGAAACTGTTCTATACATAGCTTATGGTGTAGTTCTTTGGTACTTTGTCTATGGTACAGCTCAGTGACGTGCGGTCGGAGGTTAGTTTGGTGAGGCAGAATCCTCCGCTTTGCTTAATTAGCAATCAGACGATTAACTAGTTTAGTAAGACTATTCGGCAGAATGACGGGCCAGTTTAAGTTTCCGCGGCGTTATTACTCAGTAGGCTACATCGAACCTGAAATCCTCACGAAACTGCAGATTTGCGCGTACTTGCTTACAGGAAGCCAGAGACGTGCGGTGAGGTGAGGCAGTGACCCAAACTTTTATCACAGGATTTTGTGAACCTGTTCGCACGTACTATTCCTGATTGACAATCAAAACAATTAAGACCAAGCCTATAGGAAGCCCGTATAATGATAGAGGAGATAATGACAAATTCATTCACGTATGCGCTTCAGTTCGAGACTGCAAGGATGGAAATCTGAATAATCAATTAGGAAAAAATCTCGGCTCTCGGTAATTCTGTTTATCGTTTAAACATTTTGTTAATCGGATTATGAAAGAAGACTAAAAATAAAGGCCCTTTTTTTTTTTTTTTTTTTTTGGGTGTAAAAGCGCGTATTTAAAAGGAGAATACATTGGATATTGATAAAGCATTGAACTCTATGGAAGCCCAAAACTGCCAAAATTAAAAATAAATAAATGAATAAAAAAATAAGTAAATACATAAATAAATGTATATATAAATAAATAAATACATTTAAATGCAATAAAATTGCGAAATAAAAAAAACATATTCATAAATAAATAAAATTTATGGATAAATTGGTTTCAACTCATTTATTTATTTCTATATTTATTTCCATATTCATTTATTTATTAATTGATTTATTTCCATTTATATTTATTTCCTAATTTATTTATTTATTTCTGTATATACTTATTTAGGTATTTATTTATTTCTCAATTTATTTATTTCTATATATATTTATTTCCGTGGCAGTCCCAGACCAAGAAATCAGGAAATTTAATGGTAATGAGGGGGTGTGGCTTTCATCCCTGTCATCGCGTCGCCTTATTCCCATTGGTTGTTCCATAACAGAGTGCTTAGATTGATTACACAGGCCTACCTCCTGTATAAGCTTGCTGTTTAGAATGGTCAATTCACTAAATTTGGGAATGGCTTCACAAAAGGCGAGCAGCGGCCCGAGAGATTTGAGACTTTAGCTGACATTGCAGGAAATAAAAAACGCCAATTTTGATTATTTGCTATTTCGCGTGGAAGCCTCGAGGGTCCGTGTACCTTTCGGCCATTCGTTTTTCGTTTTGATTAAGGTAATGAAAAAACGGAGAATGAACTGATTTCTGTTTTTTGTTTTGATGTGGCAAACAAAAAACGAAAAACGAGCCGTCTCCTGATTTGCGTTTGGAAATTGGAAATCGAAAAACTAAAAACGAGTCGTTTTCTTATTTTCTATTAAATGATTACTAAACAAAAGTCGGAAACGAAATACAGCCAATATTCTTTTTTTTAATAGAGCTTGCTCTGACCTGAGCCGGAAGCGAAATTTTTCCCTCAGTCTGCTAGTAATGGAAGAATCACTATTGAGCAATCAGAGATTCGTGAGGTCAATATAAACAAGTACACGTGGAAGCGCGGTGATGTCAACAAGCATTATGTTGCTAGCTAGCATCGTGCTGCTACATAAAATAATGTTCCGTTTTTATTGTACGGTATTGTCACTTGTAATCATATGTTCTCGCCAGCAAGTTTCGAGCATCCAGTTTGCCCTTACCGACTTGATCGCGATAGCTACCCATTTCTCGAACGGCCGATTTGTTCCTTGCACTTTTTGTGCAGAAAACTGAAACACAGTCTGTTATTACGATCGACTCCGATATAACACAAAGTCAGTAAAACCGTTACGAACCATGTAAATACTTGACTGGTAGTTTCTGGTTACCGATGGCAATCTAGTCAAGTTTAATAAACTGGAAGCAAGTTTTATACAGCTGTTGTTCGTAATGTTCGCCAGCTCGCAGGAGAATAGCTACCTAGCTAACCAGCTAAAATTAACATAACGTGAGTCAAGCAATGGACCCGTGTCCGTCAGAAGCACACACATCCACTGCCGTATCACATATCACTGTTTCGACATCTGGCAATTGCTGGCGAGAACATATGATTACAAGTGACAACACCGTACAATAAAAACGGAACATTATTTTATGTAGCAGCACGATGCTAGCTAGCAACATAATGCTTGTTGACATCACCGCGCTTCCACGTGTACTTGTTTATATTGACCTCACGAATCTCTGATTGCTCAATAGTGATTCTTCCATTACTAGCAGACTGGGGAAAAATTTGCTTCCGGCTCAGGTCAGAGCAAGCTCCATTAAAAGAATATTGGCTGTATTTCGTTTCCGACTTTTGTTTAGTAATCATTTAATAGAAAATCAGAAAACGACTCGTTTTCCGTTTTCGATCTCCAATTTCCAAACGCAAATCAGAGGAGGCGCCTGCTTTTTCGTTTGCCACATCAAAACAAAAACGGAAATCAGTTCGTTCTCCGTTTTTCATTACCTTAATCAAAACGAAAAAATCGAATGGCGAAAGGTACACGGACCCTCGAGGCTTCCAAGCGAAATAGCAAATAATCAAAATTGGCGTTTTCATTTCCTGCAATGTCAGCTAAAAGTCTCAAATCTCTCGCCGCTGCTCGTCTTTGTGAAGCCATTCCCAAATTTAGCGAATTGACCATTCTAAACAGCAGGCTGATGCAGGAGGTAGGCCTGTGTAATCAATCTAAGCACTCTGTTATGGAACAACCAATGGGAATAAGGCGACGCGATGACAGGGATGAAAGCCACACCCCCTCATTACCATTAAATTTCCTGATTTCTTAGTCCGGGACTGCCACGGAAATAAATATATATATATAGAAATAAATAAATTGAGAAATAAATAAATACATAAATAAGTATATACAGAAATAAATAAATTAGGAAATAAATATAAATGGAAATAAATTAAGAAATAAATGAATATGGAATATAGAAATAAATAAATGAGTTGAGACCAATTTATACATAAATTTTATTTATTTATGTATGTTTTTTTATTTCGCAATTTTATTGCATTTAAATGTATTATTTATTTATATATTTATTTATTAATACATTTATTTATTTTTTCATTTACTTATTTTTAATTTTGGCAGTTTTGGGCTTCCATAGAACTCTACATAAGTCGAACTGTTTTAATATTTGTTGATGACATTGCTTCGGCTTCCTGTAAGCAAGTACGCGCAAATCTGCAGTCTAGTGAGCATTTCACGTTCGATGTACTGAGTGATAACGCCGCGGAAATTTAAACTGGCCCGTTATTCTGCCGAATAGTCTTACTAAACTAGTTAATCGTCTGATTGCTAATCAAGCAGAGGGAAGGATTCTGCCTCACCAAACTAACCTCCGACCGCACGGCACTGGTACAGCTGTCCTGTATTTGGCCGCTGATGTAGCTGCTTTCTGTTTAGCCTCTGATGCAGGTGTTCGATACTCGCCCTGTGCTGTAGCCGAACTACAGTACACTTGCCCAGTGCTGCAGCTGTTAGGCATGTAGCCAATGGTCCCACAGCTCTGTATTTGTTGGTGAATGGTGAGGCAGTTCTGAATTTCGTTTATGATGCAGCTGTCCTGTACTTGCCCTGTGGTGCAGCTGGTATGTACTGTACTTAGTACACGTTGTAAGTGTTCACTTGGTGAAATATTGTCGCGCTCTGTTCTACGTCTATAGTGCAGCTGTTGTGTACTTAGTCTATGGTGTAGCTCTTTGGTACTTTGTTTATGGTGTAAATGTTCACTTTGTAATGCACGATCAGGAGGCTCTGAAATTAGTCTGTGAAGCAGCTGTTCTTGTGTTTAGTTTATGCTACTGCCTCTGCGTACCTGATGCAGTTCCAGGACCAGATGGATGCTGTCTTTCCTCTACACTGACCTAACCTCAGTGGTTCAGCACTAGGGTTGCCACCCGTTCCGTATTTGACGTGACGTGACGTGACGTGACGTGACGTGACGTGACGTGACGTCACATCACATCACATCACATCAGTGGCGAGAACAGGCCGTTCAGCCCAACTAGCCTCGCCAGTTTCTTTATACTATTGTGACTATATCACTTCAGATACTCAATGACTCAGTGGTATCTAGCTTTAAGTCAAGTCTGCTCTTGAAAATTCCAAGGTTTATGCCTCAACAATATGGTCAGGCAAGCTATTCCACATCGAAATTACTCTCTGGGTGAAAGAATATTTCCTAATATCAGTGCTAAATTTACCCTTGGTCCACTTCCATTTGTGACCCCGAGTTCTACTAACAAAACTTGGCCAAAAAAATTCAACATAATTCACTTTGTTAATTTCAAATAATTGTTCCGTAATTGAAAATAATTTGTTGCATTCCTTGCCGAATCAATACAGAACACCATTTGTTCCGTATTTTATATCTGAAAAAAAATCGACAAACAGATTTTCTCAATGAATAACTTAAGAAGAGTGGCCATTAGTTAAACGAATTGATTTTCAGGCAAAATGGTCACTTTTCCTCGACTTAGCTTTGACGTGCGTGTGCACAGCTGGATCAGCTCATTAATGGAGCACTGTGCCGTCAGATGAGTATCTTAGGGTTGCTTAAACTTTGTTTCTGGGCATCTACAATCCAGTCTGTCATAATTTTTACCCTTATTTGACGCACTGGATTTCATGGATCAGCAGCAGTAGAATGTGTACCGACATGCGGGTGATATTAGGATGCAATATCAGTCAGAGGGTACATACACTCATGGGAAAATCAGCAATGGTGCAGCTGGGGGCGTCAGACTTACATCTCGGCCAGGTTTGATAGGTTGGAGAACGTATGGGCTGCAATTCTCTCTAAGGCTCCATTCTCTGACAGCATGCTGAGGTGGGATTGGGGGGGCGGGGGACAAGGGGTGGGATGGGCAGAAAAAGTGTCAGAGCAGGATGAAATTGTACTGCTATACTGTTACACATGTCTATGGCTATATGCAATAACAGACAGGGAGGAACCACTTTTTACCACTTTTTTATCTCGGCACTATTGCTAACGTTTAGGTGCGGTTTGCTTGCAGTGCTATTTGTCTGGACCCTGTAAGGTTATAGTGTATTATAGTGTATTTGTACAGGTTGTCTCGGTATACTTTTTACCGAGTTACAGTTATTAAGTGGCTCAAAGAACCATCTTGATCGGATCAGACCCTCACATTACGTTTTAGCACTGGTCATGAAAGGTGATTTCCATTTCCTCTAGGCCCTGACAGCGTTATGTGCGCGCGCGTGTGTGTGTGTGTGTGTGTGTGTGTGTGCGCGTGTGTGCGTCCTTTTGCATGTGTGAGAGCAGGCCCAGTTTGCTCTGGAAAGTCAGATTGGGTGCACTCAATCCTCTGTCCCATAAAGATACAACCTCCTATTGTCCACTCAACTATTGTGATCCTCAAAGAGTAATATGTTTTGGACCTCAGCAACACACCGCATTCCATATCAGAGACTAAACAAGTACATCAAGACTAAATACCACTTATATAAAGGACTGTTTCCCCAGAGAAGCAAATGTATTAGAGCATTGCTTTGGTACTGTTAGGTTTGGGTGTGAAACTCGCTAATCTTTTCACCCAGTCACTGGGATCATGATAATATTTTTTATCAGAGTTATACTCATAAGGATGTAAATTTCTCACGTTCCCCGCTCAAAATCCTGGTTTGTGCTGCATATAATATGCACTCAGTTTATTGTCCCTGTTAGAAGGGAGGTCAACTGAGAATCATCGCCGAGTGAGTATTCTAGAACCATTCCTAATTCCAATCTGGGAAGTCCAATTGAGTAGTCAATGCAAGGGATTGTATTGTTAATCTGGAATAGGGGACATAAAAGGCTCTGAAAGACAGTCAGTTTTACAGAATTTTAGAAGATGAAATTCCACATCAAAATTCGACCCCTTAAAATATTTTAATTGGATATTTAATGATTTTTTTGGGTTTGGGATCTTGTTTGAAATCTCATTTGACATACCTTAACATTACTGATCAACTGTCCATGCTAGTTTACATGTGCTCATATGACAAGCAGACAGGATAAGCGATGAATCCCATAGGCAATATTCAACATGTACAGTGTGCAGGACTTAGTGCTGCAGGGTATACATACATTCGCGAAAGCTCATGCAATCCTGCAAAGGCCTCTCGTGGAATTAACCTCATCTGTGTCAGCTTAATCTCACTGCAGAGGAACAGAGAGGGAGAAAACTGGAATGAAAAACATAAACTGCACTGAAGGTCAATTGTGCAGCCATTCAATCAATCAGTCAATCAAGCAAGAAGAAGGGACCATTAATTGCGGTGTGTTATAAGATCTTTTTATAGATTATTGTGTGCGCACAGTAATCGTGTTGTGTGTGTGTGCAGCAAAGTAGAGCAGCCAATGGGACAAGGACTACAAAATGCATTGCAAAAAATTTGATCTTCTCATATATTATTTTACTTCTTTCAAATAATGACTATTGCCTTTGTTTAAATGTAACAGACTGAGTAAACATGTACTTTCCTACACCACCGGCAAATCATGAAATTATTTAAAATGTTTCATCTCTGGAAATATTTGTCAAATTCATAAAAAGCTAATAGAAATATGAAATTAAAATGGTTTTGGGCCGTAAATTGACAACCTAAACTCAAGTGCCGAAACCCTAAAATGAGTGTGTCCAACTTCAGTCTGGTAAGTCATGACACCACGCAATGGCTGACAGTGTGAATGTCTGTAGTCTCTGCTGACAGCGTTTGTGAATGTCTGTAGTGTGTTGGTTGGAGTCTCTGCTGAAAGCATTTGTGAGTGTCTGTAGTGTGTTGGTTGGAGTCTCTGCTGACAGTGTTTGTGAATGTCTGTAGTGTGTTGGTTGGAGTCTCTGCTGACAGCGTTTGTGAATGTCTGTAGTGTGTTGGTCAGAGTCTCTGCTGACAGTGTTTGTGAGTATCTGTAGTGTGTTGGTCAGAGTCTCTGCTGACAGTGTTTGTGAGTATCTGTAGTGTGTTGGTCAGAGTCTCTGCTGACAGTGTTTGTGAATGTCTGTAGTGTGTTGTTCGGAGTCTCTGCTGACAGTGTTAGTGAGTGTCTGTAGTGTGTTGTTCGGAGTCTCTTGTTTCTTCAGAGAAAGCCTCGGGGCCCAGCACCTCCATTCAGTTTATTTTTTGGGATGACCCTAGATTCACTAGCATCCCTGCCTTTAAAAAAAGTACAGCACATCTCTGCTTCTTTTAGTTTATCACTTGGCAAGAACATACACTGAACGACAGCTACTAGCCTTCCTTGGCCACCTCAGTTATGCCTAAAGCCATCCGCATAACTTCACAAACAAAGCCCTTCCTGTCTGATCTCCTCACCACAGCAGCTGTCCTCTCTCTCCATGACATCGTTGTTTTAGAAGAGGCATGAAAATTCAAAAGCATTGGCGGCAACTGATCCTGTCCACTTGGAACAACATTTCCTCTTTTACAATGACTGCATCACTCATCCGTACCCTAACCTCTACTTATCCCTAATCTAACCCCTACTCATCCCTAATCTAACCCACACTCATCCCTAATCTAACCCATACTCATCCCTAATCTAACCCATACTCATCCCTAATCTTACCCATACTCATCCCTAATTTAACCCATACTCATCCCTAATCTAACCCCTAATCATCCCTAATCTAACCCATACTCATCCCTATCCTATCCCACTGATCCCTTACTCACCCTCTCATTCCTCATTCCTACTACCCATACCTCACACCTACTATACCCCATTTTGTCCCTCATCCTTAGTCCACCCCTACCATAAACATCATTCCGAATCCAGATTTCTCTAGGCAATATGCAACCTTCAATTGTGCCGTGGCCCTCATACATTCAGCAGGCCACGAGGTGTGGCCCTCTAAAGTTCAAATCTCTCGACTCACATTCCTCTTCATCAGCTCTTCACTGTACCCCATCTTCACTGCTATCATTCTCTGGACAGAAATGTGCAAGAAATCGCATACTCATTCATTTCAATAATTCCGTATTTTCAAAAAATTCTATACATTGACAGCATTTGTTGAGAGCACGGGCTGCAGAATGGGCATCTCAGGGCAAACCATCCAAGTTCTTGACCGCCGCTCATCTCTGGCATATCGCTCACACATCCCCAAGTATTGCAATGATCTATGTCAAGCTCACACATAGCTCAGCTGTTTAAACTCATTCTTTAGGGACTGTAATCAGCTTTGGTGGAACCACAATTCAGACAGAACCCCCACCCAAAGTCTCTCTCAGCCCGGTCCTTAATACATCCTCCCAGACCAGCCGACCGAAGACATCCTCCTTCCGCCTTCATCTTCAATAACACAACAGAGTATCTTGTGACAGCACCAGTATATACTGTTGGTGTATGTCTCGGTAATGCAGAAATTTCATGTCCCATTTGTATATTATGACCTTAAAACCCCAAGAGGAGTCTTCACTGCAAAAAGTATCTGTCTTAACAATGTTAAAGACTTTCTGACAATTTACTTATATTTTTTCAGAAAGTTATTATAACCCACATTCCCAAATTTATCTTTGATAAAATAATTTATAGCTCGAATGCGCACATGCATTTCACCAGAGGGGCAAATAGTGGTCTGATTAGTCTACCCCGTGCAAAATCTAACCGTATGCAAAGAATTGTTTTATATAGGGCTATCAGGGCATGGGATTGTCTTCCAAGTGGCATAAGTAACACAAAAAGTATTGCAAACTTCAAAAAACAATTACGATCATACTAGTAAGCCAATTAAGATGAAACTGTAGAGTTATGCAATATTTTCTTTACCTTGGTGTGTTTTGTTATCATTTGTTTGTGTGGTAATCTTGTTATGTTTCCTCGGATTGTGTGTCTCGATATGTTTTAATCTTGTTATGACGTAATGTTTTCATGTTGTTGGACCCCAGGAAGACTAGCTGACTTCTAGACGTTAGCAATAGGGATCCTTGCCAATAAACAAACAAGTCATTTAGTCTTAATATAGCACCAAACTTCTCAGTTTTTTCTCTCTCAAGTAGAATATATGTGCTTGTTTTAAGTTATCATGTGCTTGACAAGTGAAATTGTCTCATCCCATTGGCAAATCTAGAAATAAGTTAAAATTATCTCACTCCATTGGCAAATTTTTATCTTATTGAGAAAAAAGGTCATAGAAATAAGCGTTTTAAGTCTTAATACAAGATTAAAGTGCTTGGTAAGGTGCACTTATTTTTCAGTTTTTGCAGTATAGTGAAACTTCAGGTTTTCAGTAACAAACAATTCATTATACACAGAATTTTAAATTAGCATTACGCCGATAGTGTAAAACATAGATGCATAGAATGGCTATGCACAACAAGTGTCGCTCAGGAAGCCGAGTTTACGTGTCTCCGAAAGCCATTCCACTTTTCCCCTTATTCACCCAAAGATGAAGAAACCTAAATCATCAATAAAGTCTCTAGGACTTAGATGCAATGACAAAAATGATTTACATTTCCTGTTTACATAATCAGTGTTTAACAGAAGAGCTTAACCTTTGTCTACACTAATTCATTTGCCATGACATCAGATTTCCAGCAAAACAAATCATAATAACTCTGTACACAGGACCAAAAGGTGTACTTAAAGCAATGTGGCAATCCATAATGGGGGAAGAATAATGGAGTGATAGTGTTACATGAGAAAACTTTGTCTCTTTATCAAATCTCCACGTCAGTGCAATAAAAACGGTCTGGTATAGCAAACACAGTCCAGTTCCTTTTGTGATCTGACAGAGGCACTCTTCGGATAACCACCCCACAACACATAAAAATTAGCGTTATACACGCATATATGCAAACACACTAAAGAGTACTCCTAGAGATAAAATGCTGAGCATAATGCCAAAAAAAACCCCTATTTTTTTAAAAAAAGCACTACAGGTTCAGAATTCAATGCATTCAGATCACTGAGGCGATGCAGAGGATTTTTGGCATAACCTAGAAGTGGATGGAAGCCCAGTAAATAAAATTCAATTTTCAAATTTCAAATTCAGTGAAATGTAAAGTTTTGATATTAGAAAGTGGAAACATAAGGCAGGAACTGTTTGGTCAGATCAAACGTAAGGGCGCAGTAGTTGAGGGCAGCTTGTTTCTGCAGTGGGCAGTGCAGTTGCCTCACAGCAAAAAAGTAATCGGTTTCTTGGTCGACTGCTTAGTGATTAGGTATCCAAGTTTCCACGCACAGTCCTAAGACATGCATGCCAGCCTAATCTGAGACACTGAATTGCCTGTAGGAATAAGAAAGCTGGTGAATGCAGTGTTGTCCTTGCAGTGGATTGGGATATTGTCCGGGGTTTATCTCCAGCACTTATCCATTATATGCTGGGAAAGGCTCCAGCTCTCCCCTCACCAAGACCAGGAATAAATGGGTGAGATAATGCATAGTTGGAGTAATAGTTGGCCTAAGCCTTTCAGGTTTTTACACTGTGCAGTACTAATAAAACTGATATAAAGGCAAAAGTAATAACTAGACGTATGTCGATGGCGCGCCATCGCAAATCTCCGCGCTCCGCAACGAATGTTATGGGAGTAGTAGTAATGTGTCAGAGGGCAATTCACTGAACTGGCATTCTGCTGTACAAATGATAATCTGCTTGTTGCAGTGACAAAGCACTGATAAAGATCAGAGTTATAGCAATGTGATACAGTTGGTTAGTTGGATAGAGTACTTTTTGAGTGTCTGTTTAGGGCATAAATTACCCTTCATTTTGAAATGAGAGTATTATGAAAGGAAAGGACGTACGGTACAGCGATTGGCACACCTGATGCCATTTGACCTAGAAAACGATCAAAATTTGATCAAATCAAAAACCCATCTGATATGTGATGAAGGGTCATCCCATGCACCTCCCATAAAAATTTGAGCGTCCTAGCTCAATGCATAAGGTAGATATGGCCATTTTTATTTTTTTTCACAAAAAGCCCCCTAGTGGCTAAAATTTGAATCACAGGACGGCAATTTTTGGCATGCAGGTTGCTATCACCAAGATACATATCCATACCAATTTGCAGCCTTCTACGTTGAGTAATAACAGAACGTGCCATCCTTTTCAACGATTGGCACACCTGACGCCATTTGACCTAGAAAACGGTGAAAATGAGGTCAAATCAAATCCCCGTCTGATATGTGATGAAGGTTCATCCCATGCACCTCCCATACAAATTTGAGCGTCCTAGCTCAATGCATAAGGAACTTATGGCCATTTTTCAATTTTCACAAAAAAAAATGATTTATTGGCCCTGGTGGCCAGAAGAGGAAATGAATTTAAATTCTAAACGTTGTTGTGCACCCCTCTGGATCACTACCTTACACACACCAAAGTTTCAGGTTGATTGGTCTAACGGCCTAGGAGGAGATACTGTTTCGGACAGACGGACGCCAAACTGTATTACAAGATCTCCTCGCTTTTTCGGAAGTGCAGAGATAATGAGCCCAAATTCTCAAACAATACCTTTGTACCACATCAATATACAACTGGAAAGATATACAGGCTCTGGAAAGGTTTAAAGAAGGCCAGAAAATACCAAGTATAAAAAAGATATGAGGCAAGATTCAGAAGCTTAATCTTTTTAGCCTCAGTTAATGGATAGAGGCTGTAAAATATGTACCAAAAAATCCAAGAAAAGTACATAAAAGAATTCAGCTCAATTTATGTCTGTAAAATTGGGGGGGTCATAAATAAAAGTATGCAAAAAAAAAAAAAAAGGAAATATAATAATTTCTATACAGAGTGTGGAATAAATTGCGGGACCATGTCATTAGATGCAGTAAATCTAAGGGTTTTTCAAAAGAAGGCTTGTTATCTAGTGCATGGTGTTATCTAGTTCTATCCAACATGTTAGTCACACTCTAGTGGTAGGAAAATGAAGAACATTGTTGGGCTGAATTCCCTGTTATATTCATTCAGTTATGTTGTTATATAATAATAATAATAATAATAAACAAATATAATAATAATTGTGTACACAAAAGTGCATTAGAATCACTGGAATAAGGGCTGTGCGCTCCACATCACTCAGTAGAATTGTACAGAGTACAGAAAAAGAACTTGATTCAATTTTGTATATCTTTGAAAAGTAAGGGTTACTCCTTAAAAGTCAATGGCAATTCTCCTACTCCCTGGGTAACAATGAGCATCAACTTTTCCAGTTGAGTATGGGCATTTCACACATCCAAAGGTTAGCTAAGCTCTCGGGGCCTGATATCATCACGTTAGTTACCTTTGCTATTTTGCAATGAAAAACTGTGTTTGAGGATAAATCTACGTTGTCTATTGTTATTCCAGTGTGTTTCTGTTATATTGAAACTGGGTCTGCTAGTCTCCACACGTGTTAATTTCCATGGCAGAGCTTCCAATGAGGTTGGGCCTGGAGCATTCTGATTGCATGTAATGTATTTGTCTTCTCTATGATTTACTTGTGATGCTGTCAATTTGACTTTGGGGGTAGCCATTTGATTCTGTGGGCTCTGACGTTTCCATCGAGCCCTCAAGCACTGTAATCGCACACAGTCCTAGCCTGAGATAGAGCCTTGCGTTCCCGGTGCGTTTGACTTAGAGTCCATGCACCATTACGCTCATGGACTTGTAGAGTGCGACAATATAAACGCCAAACTGGTTAACTTCCAGTTATTTCAATATATTAATTCACTAGATATTCAACAGATGTCATTGAAGTTGTTTTCACAGCTTGTCGGCTGACTCTTCACATGGCAATGAAGCATTATTAGATGCGTAATTGGAAATACTTCAGTGCAGGTAAGTCATTGAGCTATTGTGCGGGTGACGGTCGTATATTCTTGCATTTTTGGCATACACATTTGAGCATACACCATTGCAAACACAGTTTTTGTATGTTTAGTGGCTGAGGTGTTTGTTATGATTCCTGTTTTCATTTTTTCTGCGTTCCTGCTGCCAAGTGACATTAAGCACAAAGACTCAAAGAGCACAGCAATGAGTGCACACAGACAGCAGCTAAACCGGTTCCTTTTTGATATATTTTCGCCATTATTATCCACTAAATATTCAACAGTCGTTTTTGAAGTAGTCTTTCGAAAGAATCCATGTGCCATTATGCACAAGAAAGCAGTACAATACGGCTGCTTTGGTGCATAATGTGCTTCGCTGACTCCCTCAAATTTTCAGTGAGAGCTTGTGTAAGTTTTATGTTGAAGTAGCTCAGTGGTTGAAGCACTGCTTCCAGATGTGAGAGACCTAGGTTCAAATCTTGGTTGTGTGCAAAAGCTTTCTTGCATAGTGGAAACATAGTTCTTGAATAAATAATTGTTAGGGTGTTTGTTGTTTTTCTACATTTTATACCATTTTTTGTCCCCAGAGGCCGACTCCGGCCCGGAGGGGTATTGTTATACGCCACCCGCGTGTCCGGCCTGTCGATCCATCGGCCTCCGTCAACAATATCCTTTAGATCTGTCCATTGTATTTAGCGTCCGCAACGATTGCATCGGCCAAATTTGGTCCGGTAAATGAATTTGTCCCATGATGTGCAAAGTCAACTTTTGCTGGATTTGGCCTTTGACCTTTCAGCTTCACCTTGAGCCTGGAAAAACAGGTCCGGTCAATATGACATAGGCTAATTAACCGATGTTCAAAATTTGGTATGGTAACTTGTTTGATAGCTGATAGATGTGTAACAACGTGAGACAAGATTTGCTGGATTTCACCCTTGATCTTTGCACTGTGACCTTGACCCTGGAAATCTTGTCTGGGTCATTACTCCAGGCCAGTACTCAGCAACTAATGATCGCTGCTTCACTGTTTGGTATGGTAACTCACTATGACCCATAGATGTGCAACGTTTGCTGGATTTGACCTTTGACCTTAGCACTGTACCTTGAGCCTGGAAATCTTGTCCGGTCAGTGACATTTATCGCAGCTTCACCAAATTTGGTATGGTAACTCACTATGACCCATAGATGTGCAACGTTAGGTTTTTGCTGGATTTCACCCTTGACCTTTGCACTGTGACCTTGACCCTGGAAATCTTGTCCGGTGACATTTTCGGGGCCAGTACTCAGCAACTACTGATCGCAGCTTCACCAAATTTGGTATGGTAACTCACTGTGACACATAGATGTGCAATGCCAGGTTTTTTGCTGGATTTGACCTTTGACCTTAACGCTGTGACACTGAGGCAGGAAATCGTGTCCGGGCCGAGGGGTATTCATATATATGACCCATATAAGATTTCCTATGAGGTCACACTCACTGTGACAGGTCAAACACTGAGGCAGGAAATCGGGTCCGGGCCGTTCCAGCAAAAAACATGACATTGCACATATGTGTATGATAGTGAGTTACCATAACAAATTTGGTGAAGCTGCGATCATTAGTTGCTGAGTACTGGCCCGGAAAATGTCACCCGGACAAGATTTCCAGGGTCAAGGTCACAGTGCAAAGGTCAAGGGTGAAATCCAGCAAGAAACCTGGCATTGCACATCAATGGGTCATAGTGAGTTACCATACCAAATTTGGTGAAGCTGCGAGAATTAGTTGCTGAGTACTGACCCGGACAAGATTTCCAGGGTCAAGGTCACAGAGCTAAGGTCAAAGGTCAAATCCAGCAAAAAACCCTGACATTGCTCATGTATGGGTCATAGTGAGTTACCATACCAAATTTGAAGCTGCTAACAGAATTAGTTGTTTAGTACTGACCCGGACAAGATTTCCAGGGTCGAGGTCACAGAGCTAAGGTCGAAGGTCAAATCCAGCAAAAACCTGACGATGCACATCTATGGGTCATAGTGAGTTACCATACCAAATTTGGTGAAGCTGCGATGATTAGTTGTTTAGTACTGACCCGGACAAGATTTCCAGGGTCAAGGTCACAGAGCTAAGGTCAAAGGTCAAATCCAGCAAAAACCTGACGATGCACATCTATGGGTCATATTGAGTTACCATACCAAATTTGGTGAAGCTGCGATGATTAGTTGCCGAGTACTGACCCGGACAAGATTTCCATGGTCAAGGTCACAGAGCTAAGGTCAAAGGTCAAATCCAGCAAAAAACCTGACAATGCACATCTATTGGTCATAATGAGTTACCATACAAAATTTGGTGAAGCTGCGATAATTAGTTGCCCAGTACTGACCCGGGCAAGATTTCCAGGGTCAAGGTCACAGCGCTAAGGTCAAAGGTCAAATCCAGCAAAAAATGTGATGTTGCACATCTATGGGTCATATTGAGTTACCATACCAAATTTGGTGAAGCTGCGATCATTAGTTGCTGAGTACTGGCCTGGAAAATGTCACCCGGACAAGATTTCCAGGGTCAAGGTCACAGTGCAAAGGTCAAGGGTGAAATCCAGCAAAAAACCTAACGTTGCACATCTATGGGTCATAGTGAGTTACCATACCAAATTTGGTGAAGCTGCGATAATTAGTTGCCCAGTACTGACCCGGACAAGATTTCCAGGCTCAAGGTCACAGTGCTAAGGTCAAAGGTCAAATCCAGCAAAAAACCTGACAATGCACATCTATTGGTCATAATGAGTTACCATACAAAATTTGGTGAAGCTGCGATAATTAGTTGCCCAGTACTGACCCGGGCAAGATTTCCAGGGTCAAGGTCACAGCGCTAAGGTCAAAGGTCAAATCCAGCAAAAAATGTGACGTTGCACATCTATGGGTCATATTGAGTTACCATACCAAATTTGGTGAAGCTGCGATCATTATTTGCTGAGTATTGGCCAGGAAAATGTCACCCGGACAAGATTTCCAGGGTCAAGGTCACAGTGCAAAGGTCAAGGGTGAAATCCAGCAAAAAACCTAACGTTGCACATCTATGGGTCATAGTGAGTTACCATACCAAATTTGGTGAAGCTGCGATAATTAGTTGCCCAGTACTGACCCGGACAAGATTTCCAGGCTCAAGGTCACAGCGCTAAGGTCAAAGGTCAAATCCAGCAAAAAACCTGACGGTGCACATCTATGGGTCATATTGAGTTACCATACCAAATTTGGTGAAGCTGCGATCATTAGTTGCTGAGTACTGGCCCGGACAAAATCATGGACGGACGACGGACGACGGACGTCAGACAGACACGCAGGTGACGACAATACCCCTCCGGGCCAGAGTCGGCCGAGGGGTAAAAATAGTAAAAAGCAACACTGTTGCTGCTAATAAGGCCGGAGAGGAATTCTGGCGGAAAATTTCTGACCATGTAAATGTGTAAGTCCTCTGATGAAGGTCTAGTGGAAATCACTTTAGTTTCTCAGCCAAATGAAACAAAGTGAAATTAAATTATAGATTGAATATTATCTGACTGATAAATACCAATAGTAAACTCTGTTTTAATAATTTCTTCGTTTTTGGTTTTTTCCCATTGCTTTTCTTTGATACAGCATGATTTTAATAAAATCGTATCCCATCACTAACCCTAACCAGTTGCACCATTGCAATTTTACAGTAGTCCAGTGACATAAAATACTGTTTAATAGTTGAATACGCTTTAATAGTTGCAGTGCCAGCACTGTCAAGAGGACTTAGCAGCAAGTTAAAACAAAGCATGAGAACATTTTTCAAAGTGGCACGCCCTATGCTGCTTTGCTTTCATAATTACTTAAACTATTTTAATGGCATGCTGTGTAAAATGTATAGCACGGCATACAATATTCTTGCTCAGATTTTCTGCATCACCACCTGAATGTTGCCGGTTCCCGTGGCAAAAAAAAATAACGCAACATTATGCATACTGTTCGTGCAACTTCAGTACCGATCTTTGCTACATTGCCAATATATGGCTCCAGTAGATCGCATAAGTAACGAATTCCCTCAGCTGAGAATCTGTAGCGTTCATAGAGAATATCGTCAGAAAAAGCGAACAGCTCATGCCAGTCTCCCTCCGAAGAGAACCGCGTTTCCGGCACCAAAGTCCACAGGATTATTCAAGAAAGGTGATGCCAACTTCAAATGAGGTGCTTAGTGATAAGGCAGCACATGTATAGCCGATTTAAGCCGAAACTCGGCACATAAACTGCTCCCGACCAGGTTAAGTTCGCACCGTAAGTTACCATGGTAATCTAGCCACGTTAAAAGAAAGGCACCTTCATGACATTGAAAAGCCTAGGTTTAGACTCGACATACCTCGCTAACCCACTTATCTTGCTTCGTAGTATACCCTCCAGCAGTGGTCGGCAGCTTTTTCAAAACAGCGCTCGACTGGCTAAAGTGCTGCAGGAATGCAAATTGGGAAGGGACTGCTGGGAAAGGAAATTAAAAATGATTGCCTTGTTCGTTGCTCAAGCGCCTCCTGTTGGCCAGCTGGGCGCTCGTCAGTGAGATTCTGAGCTTGCTCATGTTCAGGTATCCACCGCCCTTGTTCTGAACTTGCGATAGTTTCGACCAGTGAGTGTAAAGATGCAGGGGCTGGCAGGCGCGTGCTTCAGAGGGAAGCTGCGAACTGTCTCTCTCTCCTGAGCTGACAATAGGGGGTTGTATATGAGCAAGTCTTGTACATAGTTCTCGGATTGGGCATCTAATTTTGATCTGATATACTTGATTAGAATAAAATTTGGCACAGATAATGGTGAGATGTTGTGCTGTAGTTTATTAGAGGTCTCAGGCTGCAACTACATAATTTCAAAAGGGATATTTACTCTAAAAAAAGTACAATTTTGGTGGAAGGAAATGAAAATTCTCATTTATGCTGTGTTCCATCTTCATTTATTCGGAATCAGGAACATTTATACTGATACTCACACTCCTACCATAACCCCATAGAAAAGTCCAGCTCTGAGCCAGGGAGATGTCAATCAAATCGTGAACTCTCGTGCTTACAGTCGGGAGATATTGTCTTAACGGCAAAATTAGCTATTTTTGAAATAGAGTTTCTAAGGCCACATAAAAAAAATGTGTTTATCATCCTTTTAACCCCTTTGCGCAGAAGCCAAATCTGGCTATTTATGTGTTACCTTATTTAAGGCTTTATAATTCAAGATTGCAGCTTCACAGAGAGGTAGGGAATTGCTCAACTGAGTCAAGACACTTGAAGCATTTAGAATTATATCATATTTCAGTTCATTTGCATGATTTTGGCTGAGAAAAAGGGTTGCAAACATCAAAAATCTTCATGAAAATTCAGCATTGAAGGTGTAAAAAATAATACTGAGAATTAAAAAATGGCTGGGCATTAAAACTATACATTTCTGGGATCATAAACTCCTTGACCACAAGTATAATTCATCGGAGCATTACATTCTAGATTACCTTCTCTCTAGGACCCAAATAAGACAACTATCCTGGTGGCTCCCCAAACTCTAAGATCCCTCAAAATGGTGCAGTGTCAAATCATAAAATAATCATATATTTAACACAAATTAACTTTTGACGCATAAAATTCAATACGAATAAATGATTTTCTGGTTGAATTTAGCATGGGTGTAACAATATAGGTGCAGTCGGACATCAGTGGTCACCAGTAACCTCTACAAACACAAAACATGCCTTTTCTCCATGATAAAGTTTAGAATTTTGTCCATTTTTCTTCAGAGTCCCACAAGCCAGCACAAATACTCATTAAAGTAACTGCTTATTTAATGGTCAGAACATTCACCCTACAATGAAAAGCTAGCAGTTCCCACATCTGAGCTCGCAACCGTATATAAACACTTTCCACACCTTATAAGGAACTCACTAACTCAGTAAAATCGGAAATATTCCTTCTTATAAGAGAACAGACATTTCACTATCAGGAAAAAATCAGGTAATATTCTACCCCAGATTGAACGGAATGGTGCAATGAAAGTACCAGGGGGTCAACTGAAGCGGGAGCGGTTCCGATTTTAAACAAGCCAAAACCGCGACATTCGATTTTGTTGAATACGGTATAAATTCCAAAACAAAAAGCCACATTGAGCAAAATGCTACTACAGTAGCAGTATAACCTGTCTTCATTGAATCCCTCGTCCTGAGACAGATGTATCCGGTAGAAGGAACCCACCAGTCCTGTTTCATTCAGAATAATTCCCATTGACTATGTCTGTACCTCATTTAAATCCCATAAATATAACTGAACATTTCAGGCCGGTTTTAGAGGACTTTTTTTCTTTAAATCGCGTCATTTTCAGCTGCGCAACTGTACCCAACCATAGACTGTATAAAAAATGGACGAAGCGACCGTGAGGTCACCCACTGGTTTCAGCACACCATTTAGGAAGCCTCGATTTTGGCAATTTGAATTGCGCCATTTTGTCATTTTGAAACCGGATGTGATTCCTATTGAACTAGAGCATAAATTGAAGATCCAGGGAGGAGCGAGGGGTGGATCTACGAGTGGATCTGACCGTATCTGACGAGGACCAGAGGACAGCCACGCCCCTAAAGCATATTCTGGCATTGTCCTTCATTCTAGTCTATTTGGGACCATAATTTACAAAAATGAACATCATGATATATCAAAGGAGACTTGAAACTTGCGATAGATACCATAAAATAATGTGGAAAATCATTATTGAAATAATAAATCAGGTGGGAAAGTAGGGTCATTTTCTCATAGATTTCAACAGCATTAAACTTCTTTCTGCAACCAGTGATGCCTCCATCTGCTGGGCAATAAATAGAATGCAATGTTGAGATTTCTGCATTGGCTTCACTTTCAGACCCTGATGCTGCCTCCATTTTTTTATACAGTCTGTGTGCCCAACATTAAGAGAATACGACCTACCTTGCTCTTACGAAAAGGCTTATATACTCTTCTGGTTGTCCAATCAGTGTCTTTCAGTTACTGCGGAAAGTTTATACACTCCGGCATTGGATAAGACACGAGTCAATCAAGACATCATTACCGGGTAAGCTTCACGTGGGCATGAACTATAAGTGTTCAGTTACGCAAATGAGCCGAAGTAAATAAATGAGTATTTAGGAGGATATAAAGGAGCACTGAATTTGTCAATGGAGGAATCTACGTGTAAATACACGGTAGGGAACTATGTGTTTTTGATATGTGATGACTATAATTGATAGTAGAATGAAATAGTATCAATATCATGTTGAATTTTTGCCTCAGAAAACTTATTTTTCTTAACTTCTAATTGGGATACCACTGGCTCACTGTAGCTGAAGTGCTTGCTACAGAGGACAATAATTTTTTCTGTCGCAAGAAATCTTTTTTTTTTTTTTACTTCTGGATAGATACTATGGGCAAGTATATTGAGCAGTTTGCACTTCAGGCTTAGCTGAGGAGTTTAATTCATGTAACTCCTGAAAAACAGGGATTGGAGTGAACTCGTCCATATTCTAAACCGTGTTCGGGCTCGGCTTCCTTTTGAACATTCAATAACTGATCCGGGCGTGCCAACTAGTGATAGCATATTGTGACTGCGTGCATAAATTTGCAGCTCCATGCCTGCTGGCGGACACATCTGCACAAAGGGGGTAATTTCACAAGTGTTACCTTTCATATAAAACCAAGATTATTCATGTTGGCCTTGCAGTTGCAGAGATATTCTTTATTCATTTTGGGTGTGTCATTGTTGAGCAGGGACCTGAGTTTTAAGCTCAGGGCTTCAGAGGTTAAGGACATCTTAAGAAACTGCAGTTGATAGGTGCACCATCTTCATATTTCCCTTTCTCACTGTCTTCCTGTCTCATTTCTCACTGTCTCCCCGTCTCATTTCTCACTGTCTCCCTGTCTCATTTCTCACTGTCTCCCTGTCTCATTTCTCACTGTCTCCCTGTCTCATTTCTCACTGTCTCCCGTCTCATTTCTCACTGTCTCCCTGTCTCATTTCTCACTGTCTCCCCGTCTCATTTCTCACCGTCTCATTTCTCACTGTCTCCCTGTCTCATTTCTCACTGTCTCCCCGTCTCATTTCTCACTGACTCCCTGTCTCATTTCTCAATGTCTCCCCATCTCATTTCTCACTGTCTCCACGTCTCATTTCTCACTGTCTCCCTGTTTCATTTCTCACTGTCTCCCCGTCTCATTTCTCACTGACTCCCTGTCTCATTTCTCAATGTCTCCCCATCTCATTTCTCACTGTCTCCACGTCTCATTTCTCACTGTCTCCCCGTCTCATTTCTCACTGACTCCCTGTCTCATTTCTCAATGTCTCCCCATCTCATTTCTCACTGTCTCCACGTCTCATTTCTCACTGACTCCCTGTCTCATTTCTCAATGTCTCCCCGTCTCATTTCTCACTGTCTCCCCGTCTCATTTCTCACTGTCTCCACGTCTCATTTCTCACTGTCTCCACGTCTCATTTCTCACTGTCTCCCCATCTCATCGTCTCATTTCTCACTGTCTCCCCGTCTCATTTCTCACTGTCTCCCTGTCTCATTTCTCACTGTCTCACTTCTCGTTTCACATTTACTCCTCCCTTTACTCAATACTGGGCTAAATCAAACCATTGCTTGTTTTTTTGCCCCTGATGCATCATATCTCAATTAGCCAAGTCAACACAAAAGAATAGACAGTGGTTTCTTAGATGAAGGTGGTCCAGCAACTGGGCAACAACAAAGCTCCAGGAACAGAATACATCAGAAGCAACTAAAGAAAGCCGAGTGCAGTGACAAGCAACCTGAGCCCAGAGCAAACCTAGGTTGATTCAAACACATCCACGTGTAAGTTTATCATATCTGTAGAGGCTATGCAGGTGAAGTCCTTACATGATTTGCCCAGATTAGTGTCAACCAATTTTACTGATCTTTACTTGACTCAATACAAGCTGAGTCAGAGACCGCTGAAATCTCCTGCGAAAAGACGCACACACGGACAGATGAACGAAATTTTAGATAGATGGACACAGTCTAAATCAACAGACCCCAAGCCTACCTGTCGGATGGCGGGGGACTGAAAAGCAATTTTGAAAGGTGACTGCCAGTAGTTTGGGAGATATTCCCCAGAAATGGAACAGAGGTCAAGGTCACAAGTCAACAGTCAGAGGAAATGTCCTGCAGAGGTCATAGATCAATTTTACTGCTTGGTTTTTTTTTACCCAAATCTAGTGGGATTTGATGCACTAAATTAGAGGATTGAATGATTTTTGTTGAGAAAGTTGAAAATTTTATAAAAAGGGCAAGGTCATGGGGGAAAAGGCCAAAGGTCATAGGTCAAACACGAGGCTCCTCAGAACCTGTACTCGGGCCAGGTCTAGGCCTGGGCCAATTGCCAAACAGTGCGCGCACATGAGCAGGACAATCGCGACCCCGAAAAAAAAAAAAAAGGAACGGAGCCGAAACTTAGACTCGTGGCCTGCCTACCGGCGGCCCGAGTAAAAACATCCAAAAGACACAAGAGGAGGATATAGCCAATCTCCACAAGCAATTTTGAAAAGCCATATTCAACTGAGTCAGAGATATGCTCCAAAAACGAAAGGCAGCTATGGGGCTAATTGCTGAAAAATCAGAGGTCAGGGGTCATAAAAAAGGTAACAGATATGAAGCGGTAAAGGTCATAAAGTCAGTGTACAATGGTAGGGCTGTTGGAGACAGTCTCAGAATAATGGATCCGCATGGACGCACAGACACACTCAGGGACGAACACAGCCTGAATCAATAACCCCGTGGCCTACCCCTCAGGTGCTCAGGGACTAACAAATCGCCATCACTGCAAAGCTGACATCAAGCCCGGCCTAATTAACCAACATTACTGTGACCTGACAAATGTTTTTCTGGTGAGAATGGAAGAAAATCCTTTCATACAGTGGAAAACCGTCCCTAAAGAGTCGAGGCAAAAATA